>CM055123.1:376158689-377358689 GCA_029206835.1 Rana muscosa
CTGGGGACCCTGGTGTAAGGGGAGCTCTCTGGGGACCCTGGTGTAAGGGGGGGGGGGGCTCTCTGGGGACCCTGGTGTAAGGGGAGGCTCTCTGGGGACCCTGATGTAAGGGGAGGCTCTCTGGGGACCCTGATGTAAGGGGGAGGCTCTCTGGGGACCCTGGTGTAAGGGGGAGGCTCTCTGGGGACCCTGGTGTAAGGGGAGCTCTCTGGGCACCCTGGTGTAAGGGGGGGCTCTCTGGGGACCCTGGTGTAAGGGGAGGCTCTCTGGGGACCCTGGTGTAAGGGGAGGCTCTCTGGGGACCCTGGTGTAAGGGGAGGCTCTCTGGGGACCCTGGTGTAAGGGGAGGCTCTCTGGGGACCCTGGTGTAAGAAGGGTCTCTCTGGGGACCCTGATGTAAGGAGGGGCTCTCTGGGGACACTAATGTAAGAGGGGAGGCTCTCTGGGGACACTAATGTAAGGGAGGCTCTCTGGGGACCCCGATATAAGGGGAGGCTCTCTGGGGACCCTGATGTAAGTGGGGAGGCTCTCTGGGGACCCTGATGTAAGTAGGGAGGCTCTCTGGGGACCCCGATATAAGGGGAGGCTCTCTGGGGACCCTGATGTAAATAGGGAGGCTCTCTGGGGACCCTGATGTAAGTAGGGAGGCTCTCTGGGGACCCTGATGTAAGGAGGGGCTCTCTGGGGACACTAATGTAGGAAGGGAGGCTCTCTGGGGCCACTAATGTAGGAGGGGAGGCTCTCTGGGGACACTAATGTAAGGGGGGGGGCTCTCTGGGGACCCTGATGTAAGTAGGGAGGCTCTCTGGAGACCCTGATGTAAGGGGAGGTTCTCTGGGGACCGTGATGTAAGGGGAGGTTCTCTGGGGACCGTGATGTAAGGGGAGGCTCTCTAGGGATCCTAATGTAGGAGGAGGCTCTCTAGGGACCCTGATGTAAATAGGGAGGCTCTCTGGGGACCCTGATGTAAGTAGGGAGGCTCTCTGGGGACCCTGATGTAAGGAGGGGCTCTCTGGGGACACTAATGTAGGAAGGGAGGCTCTCTGGGGCCACTAATGTAGGAGGGGAGGCTCTCTGGGGACACTAATGTAAGGGGGGGCTCTCTGGGGACCCTGATGTAAGTAGGGAGGCTCTCTGGGGACCCTGATGTAAGGGGAGGTTCTCTAGGGACCCTGATGTAAGGGGAGGTTCTCTAGGGACCCTGATGTAAGGGGAGGTTCTCTGGGGACTCTGATGTAAGGGGAGGTTCTCTGGGGACCCTAATGTAGGAGGAGGCTCTCTAGGGACCCTGATGTAAGTAGGGAGGCTCTCTGGGGACCCTGGTGTAAGGGGGGGCTCCCTGGGGACCCTGGTGTAAGGGGGGGCTCTCTGGGGACCCTGGTGTAAGGGGAGGCTCTCTGGGGACCCTGGTGTAAGGGGAGGCTCTCTGGCGACCCTGATGTAAGAAGGGTCTCTCTGGGGACCCTGATGTAAGGAGGGGCTCTCTGGGGACACTAATGTAAGAGGGGAGGCTCTCTGGGGACACTAATGTAAGGGAGGCTCTCTGGGGACCCCGATATAAGGGGAGGCTCTCTGGGGACCCTGATGTAAGTGGGGAGGCTCTCTGGGGACCCTGATGTAAGTAGGGAGGCTCTCTGGGGACCCCGATATAAGGGGAGGCTCTCTGGGGACCCTGATGTAAATAGGGAGGCTCTCTGGGGACCCTGATGTAAGTAGGGGCTCTCTGGGGACACTAATGTAGGAAGGGAGGCTCTCTGGGGCCACTAATGTAGGAGGGGAGGCTCTCTGGGGACACTAATGTAGGAGGGGAGGCTCTCTGGGGACACTAATGTAAAGGGGGGCTCTCTGGGGACCCTGATGTAAGTAGGGAGGCTCTCTGGGGACCCTGATGTAAGGGGAGGTTCTCTAGGGACCCTGATGTAAGGGAAGGTTCTCTAGGGACCCTGATGTAAGGGAAGGTTCTCTGGGGACTCTGATGTAAGGGGAGGTTCTCTGGGGACCCTAATGTAGGAGGAGGCTCTCTAGGGACCCTGATGTAAGTAGGGAGGCTCTGTGGGGTCCCTGATGTAAGGGGGGCTCTCTGGGGAGTCCCCCTATGTGATGGTGTGTGTGGGGGGGCGGTATTGAAGGACCTGGCCTTGGGGCGGCAAAGGGAGTAAATCTGGGCCTGGGCAGACCTGCTGACACCAATGAGAGAAGGCGAGGGAGGAGCTTTCCTCTCTGCGTGGAATACCTATACGGTCTACCCATGAGGCAAGAAGGCATCCTGGCGGGAGATTAGAAGGCACGGTGACCGTGACCGATCGAACGGAATTCCCGGGGAATCGATTGATTGACGGTAAGTGACATTTTGCAGAGCTAAGCAATCGATGCCAACCTCCACCACCTGTGCCTCTTACTGATCCCATCCCCCCACCACTCATCTCATCCCTATCCCCCCATTACTTCTACAACAGAGGTGATGGGGGGGATAGGGATGAGATCAGTGGTGGGACGATGGGATCAGTAAGAGGCACAGGTGGTGGTGGGAGAGGATGGCACCACCACTGCCACTGCAGCCACCCCCCTCAAGTACCACCACTGCCACCCCCCTCAAGTACCACAGCTGCCACCCCCCTCAACTACCGCCGTTGCAACCCACCTCAAAAAAAAGTATCAAAATCATGCTTTTTCGAGGGGGGGCCCTTTGTGATTTCTTGCACCGGGGCCCAGAGGTTTCTAGTTACGCCTCTGGGCAGTGACTATTCGCCACTGGTGACACCACAGTGGTTAGCTTTATCTAGACGAATTGTGCCTTGGCCTACTCCCCACAGATACTGAAGTGGTATATGGGTCTCAACCTGTCTGTGCTGTATGACTATTTATTGAGAAGAATAAATACGAGTTGGACCTATTCAGTGTGTGGAACTCTGGTTACTAGAAGCAAAGGGGAGTCAATCTGAGGAGAGGATTTGACTCTGGGACACATACACAAAACCCGATAGTTCTGGCTTTCACCTCTACACATTGGGGGACATGGGCCGTGGTTTATCTCATCCCTCCCCCCAGTGTTAACCCCTAGACGAGATAGACAAGCCGTGAATGAGAAGGGGAGAGAGGGGTGAGGTCGCTACATAACTATATCTCTCTCTTAGGGATGAGCCAAACACCCCCCTGTTCGGTTCGCACCAGAACCTGCGAACAGACCTAAAGTTTGCGCGGACTTTAGAACCATGTAAATACAATGGATTCGAACGTTCAAAATCAAAAGTGCTAATTATCAAGGCTAATATGCAAGTTATTGTCCTAAAAAGTGTTTGGGGACCCGGGTCCTGCCCCAGGGGACATGTATCAATGCAAAAAAAAGTTTTAAAAACTGCAGTTTTTTCGGGAGCAGGGGTTTTTATAATGTGAAAAAAGTAAAACAATAAAAGTGAAATATTCCTTTAAATTTCGTACCTGGGGCGGGGGGGGGGGGTGTATAGTATGCCTGTAAAGCAGCGTTTGTTTCCCGTGCTTAGAACTGTCCCTGCACAAAATGTCATTTCTGAAGGAAAAAAAAGTCATTTTCCCCCCGGTACGAAATTTAAAGGAATATTTCACTTTTATTGTTTCACTTTAAGCATTATTAAAATCACTGCTCCCGAAAAAACGGCCGTTAAAACTTTTTTTGCATTGATACATGTCCCCTGGGGTAGGACCCGGGTCCCCAAATACTTTTTATGACAATAACTTGCATATAAACCTTTAAAATTAGCACTTTAGATTTCTCCCATAGACTTTTACAGGGTGTTCCGCTTTTCGAATTTGCCGCGAACACCCCAAATTCTTCGTTGTTCGGCGAACGTGCGAACAGGCAATGTTCAGGTCGAACATGAGTACACCTCACTTATTCGCTTGCTGATAAATATAATAATTGCATACCACCTTTTGCCTATACTGGAATCTATCTTTCCTGTATTCCTTACAATAATATTAACAAATACCAACTGTGCTAATAAGATAATAAAAATCTAATTTATTTACACAGAAAATAAGTTTGCTATTTATCAAATATAACAAAATATGAAGTAGCTGATAGAACTTTAAAAGCAGTGATGTTGCAACTTAAAGTGAAGCTCCAACCAAAAGGGGAAGCTCTGCTTGTTTGCCTTCTCCCCTCCCCTGCTGCAACATTTGGCACCTTTCGTGGAGGGAGGGGGAAGTGGGTACCTGGTTTTGACAGGTACCCACTCCCACTTTCAGCTGATCTCACCACGGCGAAGTCACCCGGAAGTTCGGCCCCCCTCCTCCTTCCCCTGCCACCAGGGCCATTCACAAATCGCATGTCCAGTAGAGAACCAGCTGTGAAGCCACAAGGCTTCACTGCCTGTCTCCGTTACAGAAAATGGCAGCAGCAGAAGCACCCGAGAGCCCATTGAAAAATTGTCTGGGGTGAAGACACTGCTGGATCCAGGGACAGGTAAGTGTCCTAATATTAGGTCAGCAGCTACAGTATTTGTAGCAGCTGACTTTTACTTTTTTCTGATGGAGCCAGTCGCCGTCGTTACACAGGCGGCAGGTTGGCTCCCCTGCGCAAATTGCTGTAGCTGTACGGCAGTTGCTTTAAGGGGTATAGGGCGCACAACTGCCGTCGAAGCCGATGCGAGTGGCTGACGGGCGCGACATCCACCGGCTATCTGCGATCGTTCCTGAGTGAGAGAACGGGGATCTGTCAATGTAAACAGACAGATCCCCGTTCTGTCAGGGAAGTAGAGAGAGATCTGCTGTTTCTAATGATCAGAAACAGCAATCTCTCTCTACTCCATGTCAGTCCCATCCCCCCACAGTTAGAAACACCTCCCTAGGGTACACTTAACCCCTTGATCGCCCTTAGTGTTAACCACTTCCCTGGCAGTGTCATTTATACAGTAATCAGTGGCTATTTTTAGCTCTGATCAATGTATAAATGTCAAAAGTGTCCGATCTTGTCCGACACAATGTCGCAGTCCCGTTAAAAATCGCTGATCACCGTCATTACTAGTGAAAAAATAATAATAAAATTACCATAAATCTATCCCCTATTTTGTAGACGCAATAACTTTTGCGAAAACCAATTGTAGCGCCCTCACCTCTCCCCCTACCTGCCTTTTTTGTGTGTTTTCGGCTCCTCGCAGGGAGGGGAGAGGCACACCGCACCACAAGCCCGTACCCTCCTAAGTAAGGAGGTTGAGCAGTGTTAGTTTTCGGGCCTGCCTGCGGCTGGAGTTGAATCCTCCCGAGGATGATTCTCACCTCTACCTTAGGTAGAGGAAAGTCCTTATGTTTCCCCAGTAATGTAACTGTCCACACCAACTGAAAGTCCAACTTCTATATTTATTTCACACGGATAATAAATATGCCTCCTTTAACAGCAGACAGGTTGGAACAAGACACAGGACAGCTTAGGTGGGAGGAGGTCCAGGCACAAACTTGAATCAGGCTCTTTGACTGTTTAGGCTTCACAAACAGTTTTGGCGCACGATCTCTGCCACAGACCGTGAGGTTGGTCTCTGCCACAGACCCGGTGAATAGGGCACGGCCCTAGTAGGCCACTGCCACTGACCTGTAAGCAAACTTCCTTCTAGAGAGCACTTGGCCTGTGTAAAGGAGAAGACATCCCTCTGGAGAGTTACCAGAGGTCCTCACCCTCACCACAACTTTGCGCTGAGTCTTCGGTACAGGTAAACTCTCTGGCCTCCTCGTCCCAGATCTGGGTCCCCTCGCAAGGCGGCACCCTGGGAGTCCTCGATCCCCGGCGGAACCCAGCCGAAGGTGCTGGGCTCCGGGCCTCCAAATTAGTACCTCACCCCAGACTGAAGGTGTCTCGGATGGAACAGGAACTCGGCCTCCGGGCCTAGGACACCCGGAGATCACACCCACACACACCCAGGCCGAAGGTGCCGGGGAGCGGACCTCACATGGAAGATGGCCGCCCCTTTTTATACCCTCTCCCGACAGGCACAGCAGTTTCCCCACCCCGCCGTACTGCTGCCGAGAGGGAACAAGAAAAGGCACAACCTTGTACTGTGGTTCAACCCGGACCTATGGCGACAGCGCCATCTGTAGGTCCCAGGGAACTACACACCAATACTAACTCCCATGGCACAGAAATGGTCCATTAACCCTAACAATAGTGTGTCTGAGCTTAACTACCACTCACACACTCCCCTGAATTGAACACCCCGCTACACATTCCCCCCACCAAATAGACACTGGTCCCGAGTGTCTGGAGTAAACCTATGCCTCCCAAGCCTGAGTCAGCATAAAACCAATCCAGAGACTAACTAAAAAAAAGGGACAATTTAAAAACTGTCAGTTTGTGCCGGAACCTAACATGGGGAAAGGAGGTGAAAACGTAGAAGGAAAAAGAGAAATCACACACGTGCACATTAAAACATTAAATGTCACATAAAACCCTTTTTTTTCATGAAATAATTACATTTCCCTCCTGCCTGCATTAGCTAAGATCCACCCCATTCTCAGTAATCTTGCTTGGCGTCCGCCTGCAGGGGAAGAAAAAAACATACACAACAAACGACATTTTGTTAGAATGAGGAGATTCTCCCCTAGAGGAAAATCCCTTCCTTCTAAAGTAAAACTGCACCACATCATTAGCAAGGCAATAGTTGCATAACACCGCCACCTAGTGGTAGTGCCAACGTCAGAACACTCATCCCAAAAGAAACTCTACTTCTTTTTTTCTTGGGGTAAAACATCCTCTTCTTATTTACTGTGGCCCTGAACTATCTACTCCCCAAAGTCCTTGTATCTTTGTGGTAGGCGACGGAGAGGGGAGGAAAAGAACAACAGCTCCCACTTCTCCAAAGAGTAGAATACCCTTTCAATTAGGGCTAGGGATGAGCTTCGTGTTCGAATCGAACATACGTTCGACTCGAACATCGGCTGTTCGATCGTTCGACGAAGATCGAACGATTTGGGCCGTTCGCGCCAAATTCGAGTGACGCGAACGGCCCACAATGCACTACGCCATCGCAGTGTCATCCAGGCGCTGTGATTGGCCAAGCATGCACTGTGACCCCGCATGCTTGGCCAATCACAGCGCCGGCAGCGAGGAGAGCAATGATTGGCCACAGGCAGGATGCCTGTGGCCAATTATTGCTGAGGGTGTTTAGTACACGCCCCACACTATAAAAGGCCGCCAGCACGGCGGCCTAGTGTAGTGTGTTCCGGAGCAGGGATAGAGCAGCATAGGCAGGGACAGTGACTTTTATTTCTTTCTTGCTTAACCTGGATTCCTTTAGTTTAGGGAAAGAGAAGGATAGGTAGGGAGAGTGTCAGTGTGTTTTGTGCTTGTGCTATAGTATGCTTAAAAAAAACATTTTTTCTAGGGACAGAAAACTGTAGGTAGGGAGAGTGTCAGTTTCTTTCACTGTGTAAGTCCTTGTTTCTAGGGACCTGGAAGGACAGTGAGTGAATTCTCCTTGTGCTATATTGTGCTTAAAAAAACATTTTTTCTAGGGACAGAAAACTGTAGGTAGGGAGAGTGTCAGTTTCTTTCACTGTGCAAGTCCTTGTTTCCAGGGACCTGGAAGGACAGTGAGTGAATTCTCCTTGTGCTATATTGTGCTTAAAAAAAACATTTTTTCTAGGGACAGAAAACTGTAGGTAGGGAGAGTGTCAGTTTCTTTCACTGTGCAAGTCCTTGTTTCTAGGGACCTGGAAGGACAGTGAGTGAATTCTCCTTGTGCTATATTGTGCTTAAAAAAAACATTTTTTCTAGGGACAGAAAACTGTAGGTAGGGAGAGTGTCAGTTTCTTTCACTGTGCAAGTCCTTGTTTCTAGGGACTGGGAAGGACAGTGAGTGAATTCTCCTTGTGCTATAGTGTGCTTAAAAAAACATTTTTTCTAGGGACAGAAAACTGTAGGTAGGGAGAGTGTCAGTTTCTTTCACTGTGCAAGTCCTTGTTTCTAGGGACCTGGAAGGACAGTGAGTGAATTCTCCTTGTGCTATATTGTGCTTAAAAAAAACATTTTTTCTAGGGACAGAAAACTGTAGGTAGGGAGAGTGTCAGTTTCTTTCACTGTGCAAGTCCTTGTTTCTAGGGACTGGGAAGGACAGTGAGTGAATTCTCCTTGTGCTATAGTGTGCTTAAAAAAACATTTTTTCTAGGGACAGAAAACTGTAGGTAGGGAGAGTGTCAGTTTCTTTCACTGTGCAAGTCCTTGTTTCTAGGGACCTGGAAGGACAGTGAGTGAATTCTCCTTGTGCTATATTGTGCTTAAAAAAAACATTTTTTCTAGGGACAGAAAACTGTAGGTAGGGAGAGTGTCAGTTTCTTTCACTGTGCAAGTCCTTGTTTCTAGGGACCTGGAAGGACAGTGAGTGAATTCTCCTTGTGCTATATTGTGCTTAAAAAAAACATTTTTTCTAGGGACAGAAAACTGTAGGTAGGGAGAGTGTCAGTTTCTTTCACTGTGCAAGTCCTTGTTTCTAGGGACCTGGAAGGACAGTGAGTGAATTCTCCTTGTGCTATATTGTGCTTAAAAAAAACATTTTTTCTAGGGACAGAAAACTGTAGGTAGGGAGAGTGTCAGTTTCTTTCACTGTGTAAGTCCTTATTTCTAGGGACCTGGAAGGACAGTGAGTGAATTCTCCTTGTGCTATATTGTGCTTAAAAAAAACATTTTTTCTAGGGACAGAAAACTGTAGGTAGGGAGAGTGTCAGTTTCTTTCACTGTGCAAGTCCTTGTTTCCAGGGACCTGGAAGGACAGTGAGTGAATTCTCCTTGTGCTATATTGTGCTTAAAAAAAACATTTTTTCTAGGGACAGAAAACTGTAGGTAGGGAGAGTGTCAGTTTCTTTCACTGTGTAAGTCCTTGTTTCTAGGGACCTGGAAGGACAGTGAGTGAATTCTCCTTGTGCTATATTGTGCTTAAAAAAAAACATTTTTTCTAGGGACAGAAAACTGTAGGTAGGGAGAGTGTCAGTTTCTTTCACTGTGCAAGTCCTTGTTTCCAGGGACCTGGAAGGACAGTGAGTGAATTCTCCTTGTGCTATATTGTGCTTAAAAAAAACATTTTTTCTAGGGACAGAAAACTGTAGGTAGGGAGAGTGTCAGTTTCTTTCACTGTGCAAGTCCTTGTTTCTAGGGACTGGGAAGGACAGTGAGTGAATTCTCCTTGTGCTATAGTGTGCTTAAAAAAAACATTTTTTCTAGGGACAGAAAACTGTAGGTAGGGAGAGTGTCAGTTTCTTTCACTGTGCAAGTCCTTGTTTCTAGGGACCTGGAAGGACAGTGAGTGAATTCTCCTTGTGCTATATTGTGCTTAAAAAAAACATTTTTTCTAGGGACAGAAAACTGTAGGTAGGGAGAGTGTCAGTTTCTTTCACTGTGCAAGTCCTTGTTTCTAGGGACCTGGAAGGACAGTGAGTGAATTCTCCTTGTGCTATATTGTGCTTAAAACAAACATTTTTTCTAGGGACAGAAAACTGTAGGTAGGGAGAGTGTCAGTTTCTTTCACTGTGCAAGTCCTTGTTTCTAGGGACCTGGAAGGACAGTGAGTGAATTCTCCTTGTGCTATATTGTGCTTAAAACAAACATTTTTTCTAGGGACAGAAAACTGTAGGTAGGGAGAGTGTCAGTTTCTTTCACTGTGCAAGTCCTTGTTTCTAGGGACCTGGAAGGACAGTGAGTGAATTCTCCTTGTGCTATATTGTGCTTAAAAAAAACATTTTTTCTAGGGACAGAAAACTGTAGGTAGGGAGAGTGTCAGTTTCTTTCACTGTGCAAGTCCTTGTTTCTAGGGACCTGGAAGGACAGTGAGTGAATTCTCCTTGTGCTATATTGTGCTTAAAAAAAACATTTTTTCTAGTGACAGAAAACTGTAGGTAGGGAGAGTGTCAGTTTCTTTCACTGTGTAAGTCCTTGTTTCTAGGGACCTGGAAGGACAGTGAGTGAATTCTCCTTGTGCTATATTGTGCTTAAAAAAAACATTTTTTCTAGGGACAGAAAACTGTAGGTAGGGAGAGTGTCAGTTTCTTTCACTGTGCAAGTCCTTGTTTCTAGGGACCTGGAAGGACAGTGAGTGAATTCTCCTTGTGCTATATTGTGCTTAAAACAAACATTTTTTCTAGGGACAGAAAACTGTAGGTAGGGAGAGTGTCAGTTTCTTTCACTGTGCAAGTCCTTGTTTCTAGGGACCTGGAAGGACAGTGAGTGAATTCTCCTTGTGCTATATTGTGCTTAAAAAAAACATTTTTTCTAGGGACAGAAAACTGTAGGTAGGGAGAGTGTCAGTTTCTTTCACTGTGCAAGTCCTTGTTTCTAGGGACCTGGAAGGACAGTGAGTGAATTCTCCTTGTGCTATATTGTGCTTAAAAAAAACATTTTTTCTAGTGACAGAAAACTGTAGGTAGGGAGAGTGTCAGTTTCTTTCACTGTGTAAGTCCTTGTTTCTAGGGACCTGGAAGGACAGTGAGTGAATTCTCCTTGTGCTATATTGTGCTTAAAAAAAACATTTTTTCTAGGGACAGAAAACTGTAGGTAGGGAGAGTGTCAGTTTCTTTCACTGTGCAAGTCCTTGTTTCCAGGGACCTGGAAGGACAGTGAGTGAATTCTCCTTGTGCTATATTGTGCTTAAAAAAAACATTTTTTCTAGGGACAGAAAACTGTAGGTAGGGAGAGTGTCAGTTTCTTTCACTGTGTAAGTCCTTGTTTCTAGGGACCTGGAAGGACAGTGAGTGAATTCTCCTTGTGCTATATTGTGCTTAAAAAAAACATTTTTTCTAGGGACAGAAAACTGTAGGTAGGGAGAGTGTCAGTTTCTTTCACTGTGCAAGTCCTTGTTTCTAGGGACTGGGAAGGACAGTGAGTGAATTCTCCTTGTGCTATAGTGTGCTTAAAAAAAACATTTTTTCTAGGGACAGAAAACTGTAGGTAGGGAGAGTGTCAGTTTCTTTCACTGTGCAAGTCCTTGTTTCTAGGGACCTGGAAGGACAGTGAGTGAATTCTCCTTGTGCTATATTGTGCTTAAAAAAAACATTTTTTCTAGGGACAGAAAACTGTAGGTAGGGAGAGTGTCAGTTTCTTTCACTGTGTAAGTCCTTGTTTCTAGGGACCTGGAAGGACAGTGAGTGAATTCTCCTTGTGCTATATTGTGCTTAAAAAAAACATTTTTTCTAGGGACAGAAAACTGTAGGTAGGGAGAGTGTCAGTTTCTTTCACTGTGCAAGTCCTTGTTTCCAGGGACCTGGAAGGACAGTGAGTGAATTCTCCTTGTGCTATATTGTGCTTAAAAAAAACATTTTTTCTAGGGACAGAAAACTGTAGGTAGGGAGAGTGTCAGTTTCTTTCACTGTGTAAGTCCTTGTTTCTAGGGACCTGGAAGGACAGTGAGTGAATTCTCCTTGTGCTATATTGTGCTTAAAAAAAACATTTTTTCTAGGGACAGAAAACTGTAGGTAGGGAGAGTGTCAGTTTCTTTCACTGTGCAAGTCCTTGTTTCCAGGGACCTGGAAGGACAGTGAGTGAATTCTCCTTGTGCTATATTGTGCTTAAAAAAAAATTTTTTCTAGGGACAGAAAACTGTAGGTAGGGAGAGTGTCAGTTTCTTTCACTGTGCAAGTCCTTGTTTCTAGGGACTGGGAAGGACAGTGAGTGAATTCTCCTTGTGCTATAGTGTGCTTAAAAAAAACATTTTTTCTAGGGACAGAAAACTGTAGGTAGGGAGAGTGTCAGTTTCTTTCACTGTGCAAGTCCTTGTTTCTAGGGACTGGGAAGGACAGTGAGTGAATTCTCCTTGTGCTATAGTGTGCTTAAAAAAAACATTTTTTCTAGGGACAGAAAACTGTAGGTAGGGAGAGTGTCAGTTTCTTTCACTGTGCAAGTCCTTGTTTCTAGGGACCTGGAAGGACAGTGAGTGAATTCTCCTTGTGCTATATTGTGCTTAAAAAAAACATTTTTTCTAGGGACAGAAAACTGTAGGTAGGGAGAGTGTCAGTTTCTTTCACTGTGCAAGTCCTTGTTTCTAGGGACCTGGAAGGACAGTGAGTGAATTCTCCTTGTGCTATATTGTGCTTAAAACAAACATTTTTTCTAGGGACAGAAAACTGTAGGTAGGGAGAGTGTCAGTTTCTTTCACTGTGCAAGTCCTTGTTTCTAGGGACCTGGAAGGACAGTGAGTGAATTCTCCTTGTGCTATATTGTGCTTAAAAAAAACATTTTTTCTAGGGACAGAAAACTGTAGGTAGGGAGAGTGTCAGTTTCTTTCACTGTGCAAGTCCTTGTTTCCAGGGACCTGGAAGGACAGTGAGTGAATTCTCCTTGTGCTATATTGTGCTTAAAAAAAACATTTTTTCTAGGGACAGAAAACTGTAGGTAGGGAGAGTGTCAGTTTCTTTCACTGTGCAAGTCCTTGTTTCTAGGGACTGGGAAGGACAGTGAGTGAATTCTCCTTGTTCTATAGTGTGCTTAAAAAAAACATTTTTTCTAGGGACAGAAAACTGTAGGTAGGGAGAGTGTCAGTTTCTTTCACTGTGCAAGTCCTTGTTTCTAGGGACCTGGAAGGACAGTGAGTGAATTCTCCTTGTGCTATATTGTGCTTAAAAAAAACATTTTTTCTAGGGACAGAAAACTGTAGGTAGGGAGAGTGTCAGTTTCTTTCACTGTGCAAGTCCTTGTTTCTAGGGACCTGGAAGGACAGTGAGTGAATTCTCCTTGTGCTATATTGTGCTTAAAAAAAACATTTTTTCTAGGGACAGAAAACTGTAGGTAGGGAGAGTGTCAGTTTCTTTCACTGTGCAAGTCCTTGTTTCTAGGGACCTGGAAGGACAGTGAGTGAATTCTCCTTGTGCTATATTGTGCTTAAAACAAACATTTTTTCTAGGGACAGAAAACTGTAGGTAGGGAGAGTGTCAGTTTCTTTCACTGTGCAAGTCCTTGTTTCTAGGGACCTGGAAGGACAGTGAGTGAATTCTCCTTGTGCTATATTGTGCTTAAAAAAAACATTTTTTCTAGGGACAGAAAACTGTAGGTAGGGAGAGTGTCAGTTTCTTTCACTGTGCAAGTCCTTGTTTCCAGGGACCTGGAAGGACAGTGAGTGAATTCTCCTTGTGCTATATTGTGCTTAAAAAAAACATTTTTTCTAGGGACAGAAAACTGTAGGTAGGGAGAGTGTCAGTTTCTTTCACTGTGCAAGTCCTTGTTTCTAGGGACTGGGAAGGACAGTGAGTGAATTCTCCTTGTTCTATAGTGTGCTTAAAAAAAACATTTTTTCTAGGGACAGAAAACTGTAGGTAGGGAGAGTGTCAGTTTCTTTCACTGTGCAAGTCCTTGTTTCTAGGGACCTGGAAGGACAGTGAGTGAATTCTCCTTGTGCTATATTGTGCTTAAAAAAAACATTTTTTCTAGGGACAGAAAACTGTAGGTAGGGAGAGTGTCAGTTTCTTTCACTGTGCAAGTCCTTGTTTCTAGGGACCTGGAAGGACAGTGAGTGAATTCTCCTTGTGCTATATTGTGCTTAAAACAAACATTTTTTCTAGGGACAGAAAACTGTAGGTAGGGAGAGTGTCAGTTTCTTTCACTGTGCAAGTCCTTGTTTCTAGGGACCTGGAAGGACAGTGAGTGAATTCTCCTTGTGCTATATTGTGCTTAAAAAAAACATTTTTTCTAGGGACAGAAAACTGTAGGTAGGGAGAGTGTCAGTTTCTTTCACTGTGCAAGTCCTTGTTTCTAGGGACCTGGAAGGACAGTGAGTGCATTCTCCTTGTGCTATATTGTGCTTAAAAAAAACATTTTTTCTAGGGACAGAAAACTGTAGGTAGGGAGAGTGTCAGTTTCTTTCACTGTGCAAGTCCTTGTTTCTAGGGACCTGGAAGGACAGTGAGTGAATTCTCCTTGTGCTATATTGTGCTTAAAAAAAACATTTTTTCTAGGGACAGAAAACTGTAGGTAGGGAGAGTGTCAGTTTCTTTCACTGTGCAAGTCCTTGTTTCTAGGGACCTGGAAGGACAGTGAGTGAATTCTCCTTGTGCTATATTGTGCTTAAAAAAAACATTTTTTCTAGGGACAGAAAACTGTAGGTAGGGAGAGTGTCAGTTTCTTTCACTGTGCAAGTCCTTGTTTCTAGGGACCTGGAAGGACAGTGAGTGAATTCTCCTTGTGCTATATTGTGCTTAAAAAAAACATTTTTTCTAGGGACAGAAAACTGTAGGTAGGGAGAGTGTCAGTTTCTTTCACTGTGCAAGTCCTTGTTTCTAGGGACCTGGAAGGACAGTGAGTGAATTCTCCTTGTGCTATATTGTGCTTAAAAAAAACATTTTTTCTAGGGACAGAAAACTGTAGGTAGGGAGAGTGTCAGTTTCTTTCACTGTGCAAGTCCTTGTTTCAAGGGACAGAGAAGGACACCTGAAGGTAGCCCTTATTGCTTTTTTCCCATCTCCCTGCAGGCCATCTATTAGAATGTCTGGAAGGCAAACAAGGAGAGGCAGACAGTCAGGAGGCAATAAAAGAGGGCAAGCAGGCTCTGTGTCTGGGGGCAACAGTGCTGGTCGTGGACGCGGTGCATTGTCATCAGCACATGGCCATGGGACACGCTTGTCCTTCTTTTCCGCAGCTGGACATGTTGAGCCACATCATGCCGAAGACTTGGTAGAGTGGATGACCAAGCCCTCCTCCTCCTCCTCATCCTCTCTCACCCAGGCTCAGGGTACTGGCAAAGCAGCTGCCAAAGCGTCCTCTTCCCTGGTATCAATGTCAGACTCATCATCAGTCACTCCTTCCCTAGACCCACCATGTCCTCCTCCTGAGGAGTCCCCCGAACTGTTGGAGCACAGTGTTGGGTACATGCTCCAGGAGGATGCCCAGCGTTTCGAAGGGTCTGATGATGAAACCCAGCTACAGGAAGGCAGTAGGGTGAGAGCAGACAGAGGGGATGCTCAAGAAGGACACCAATCTGGCAGTCATGTTCCAGCAGCTGCAGCATACTGCCAGATTGGCTCCAGTGATGAGGAGGGAGGGGATGATGAGGTCACTGACTCCACGTGGGTGCCTAATAGGAGAGAGGAGGAGGAGGATGAGGAGGAGGCACATCTCCAATGAGACAGGATGCCCTTTGGTGGCCAGCGTAAGGGCAGTACACCGACGGAATCACACCGCAGAGCTCCGCCTGTGCAGGGCGCTGCCTCTGCCCGTCATTCAAAAAGTTCCTTGGTGTGGGCCTTTTTTGAGGCTAGTGCATCAGATCGCACAGCTGCTGTTTGCAACATATGTCTCAAGCGTATATCGCGTGGCCAAAACATCAGCCGCTTGGGTACCACATGCCTGACCAGACATATGTTGACCTGCCATGCAGCTCGTTGGCAAGCCTACCTCAAAGACCCACACCAAAGAACAAAGCGGACCTCTCCTTGCACCGCATCAGCTGGGATTTCCAACCCCACTATAACTTCAGTCCTCTCTGAAACATGCACTGAGAGGAATGAAGGTGTAGAATTAGGTGTGTCACAGCCAAGTACTTGCGGCCACTCTGCTAGCAGTACACCGACGTCCGATTCTAGCAGGCAAATTTCCCTGCCCCAGCTGCTGGACCGTCGAAAGAAGTTCACTCCCAGCCATCCACATGCCCAGCGGTTGAATGCTAGCTTGGCTAAATTGCTAGCGCTTCAACTGCTGCCTTTTCAGTTGGTAGACTCGGCCCCCTTCCGTGAGTTTGTGCAATGTGCGGTTCCTCAGTGGCAGGTTCCCAAACGCCACTTTTTCTCACGGAAGGCTATTCCGGCTCTCTACCGGCATGTGGAAGGCAATGTCTTGGCCTCGCTGGACAGGGCGGTCAGCGGTAAGGTGCATATTACCGCTGACTCATGGTCCAGCAGGCATGGACAGGGACGTTACCTTTCTTTCACGGCCCATTGGGTCACTCTTTTGGCAGCTGGGAAGGATGCAGGACAAGGTGCAGTAGTGTTGGAGGTTGTCCCACCGCCACGCCTCCAAAATGCTACTACTGGTTGTGACACACCTCTCTCCTCCACCCCCTCCTCTTCTTCTTCCTCCATGGCCTCTTCCTGTGGTTTGTCCTATGAACCAGCGGTGCTCCGTAGCCGTTCACGGGGCTACGCAAGTACGCAGGCAAAAAGATGCCATGCCGTGCTTGCGCTGGTGTGTTTGGGGGACAGAAGCCACACTGGGGCAGAGGTCCTGTCTGCTCTGCAGGGCCAGGCCGAGAGGTGGTTGACGCCACGCCAGCTTAAGCCAGGAATGGTGGTTTGCGACAATGGCACCAACCTCCTCTCCGCCCTCCGACAGGGACAACTGACCCATGTGCCCTGTGTGGCTCACGTCCTTAACCTGGTGGTGCAGCGGTTCTTGGGCAGGTACCCGGGCTTACAGGATGTCCTGAGGCAGGCCAGGAAAGTCTGTGTGCATTTCCGCAGATCTTATAATGCCAGTGCTCGCCTGGCTGAGCTGCAAAAGGAGTTGAACCTGCCCAAGAACCGCCTTATATGTGACATGCCCACCAGGTGGAACTCAACGTTGGCCATGCTGCAGCGGCTGCACACGCAGCAGAGGGCCATCAATGAGTACCTGTGCGACTACGGCACCAGGACAGGGTCAGGGGAGCTTGGTTTTTTTTCTCCACGCCAGTGGGGCATGATCAGGGATGCATGCACTGTCCTGGCACCATTTGAGGAGGCCACGAGGATGGTGAGCAGTGACAGTGCATGCATCAGTGACACTGTACCTCTTGTCCACCTGTTGGAGCACACGCTGCGTGGAATAATGGACAGGGCACTTGAGGCAGAACAGAGGCAGGAAGAGGAGGACTTCCTTGCCTCTCAAGGCCCCCTTTACCCAGACAGTGTTCCTTCTGTCCCACCCATCGCACAGGAAGAGGAAGAGGAGGAGGAGGAGGAGGAGGATTGTGTCAGCATGGAGGTGGAGGCTGGCACTCAGCATCATCAGCAGCAGTCTTTTAGGGATGATTTACAGTCCCAAGAAACCAGTGGACTTGTACGTGGCTGGGAGGAGGTGACTGCGGATCATGTCGTCCTTAGTGACCCAGAGGACTCCGGAGCGAATGCCTCAGCAAACCTACGCTGCATGGCCTCCCTGATCCTGCAAAGTCTGCGGAAGGATCCTCGTATTCTTCGGATCAAGGAGAGGGACCATTACTGGCTGGCCACTCTCCTTGATCCACGGTACAAGGGTAAGGTTGCGGACCTTATGTTACCGTCGCAGAGGGAGCAGAGGATGAGACAACTCCGGGAGGCCTTGCAGAAAGGTCTGTGCAACGCGTTCCCAGAGACTGGGAGGTTACAAACTCCTGGTCCAGGACAACGAGTTGCTGAGGCTTCGGCCAGTCAAAGAAGGAGCGGTGGGGAAGGTGGCCGTCTGACCGATGCGTTCAGACAATTCTTTAGTCCGCAGCCCCAAAGTATGATTGGTTCCAGCAACCATCGCCAGCGTCTGATAAACATGGTGCAGGAATATCTAGGGGCAAGGTCAGACTTGGACACCTTCCCCACCGAAAATCCTCTGGCTTACTGGGTCTTGAGGATGGATCACTGGCCAGAGCTTGCACAGTATGCAATTGAGCTACTGGCCTGTCCTGCATCCAGCGTTCTTTCGGAACGCACATTCAGTGCTGCTGGAGGATTTGTCACGGATCACAGGGTGCGCCTGTCCACCGACTCGGTTGATCGACTGACTTTCATCAAGATGAACCAGTCTTGGATCACCACCAGCTACCACACACCTGATGCTGATATAACAGACTAATTGATTTTAACATGTCACATCCCTTCAAGACTGATGCTGATGCTGAGTGTCTGTGCTGTTATGTTGACTGGCTATCCTCCTCCTCCGAGTCCTCAATGATACGATTGATGATGATAGCTTGGAAGATCATTTTTGTTTATGGGTGCCGCCACCAGTGGCTAAGGCCCAATTTTTCAGCCCCTGTTTTACAGGGGCGTGTAATTACAATTTTTTTAGCAATAATTTGCCATAGGGCTCATTGCTGTGCTCCAAGTACAGTATCTGTGAGGGGTTGGAGTGTTGTGGCACCAGTGCCTAAGGCCCAATTTTTCAGCCCCTGTTTAACAGGGGCGTGTCATTACAATTTTTGAAGCAATACTTTGCAACAGGGCTCATTGCTGTGCTCCAAGTACAGTATCTGTGAGGGGTTGTAGTGTTGTGCCACCAGTGCCTAAGGCCCAATTTTTCAGCCCCTGTTCAACAGGGGCATGTAATTACAATTCTTGATCTAATAATTCACAGCAGGGCCCATTCCTGCACCCACCAAGAGTAACTCTGAGGGCTTACAGTGTTGTGTCAACACCACCACCACCACCAAAGGCCCAATTTTTCAGCCCCTGTTCAACAGGGGCATGCAATTACAATTCTTGATCTAATAATTCACAGCAGGGCCCATTGCTGCACCCACCAAGAGTAACTGTCAGGGCTTACAGTGTTGTGGCACCAGCACCACCATCAAAGGCCCAATTTTTACTACCACTGTTCAACAATTATATGTAATTACAATTCCTGATATAATAGTTGACAGCAGGGCGTTCCAGCACCAACCAAGAGTAACTGTGAGTGCTTACAGTGTTGTGCCAACACCAACAACTAAGGGGCCTATTTCTGCAGAGTATCTACGGCAGGTCCCTACTTTCAAACATCCAACTTACAAACGACTCCTACTTGCAAACGCAAGAAGACAACAGGAAGTGAGAGGAAATCTACCCCTAGGAAGGAAAATTCTCTCCTGTAAGAATTAATATGGGAGAAAGGTGTCTCCTCTGTACTGATGCTTTATCAGCAATCCTTGTTTCAAGAAAAACACCACATTTCAAAAACAGTTGTCATTGGGACGGAAAGTGAGGTGAAATGTTCTGAACAGGGGCACAGACAGCAAAACAAATGTTACAGGGGTGATAACCCTTACCTATGTTTTCCAAAAAGTTTAAAAATAGATTTTTGGGCTGGAGCTACACTTAAACAATGTACCTGTTCAAAATTACAAACAGATTCTACATAAGAACAAACCTACAGTCCCTGTCTTGTATGCACCGCCTGTATACGGCTGTTCAGAGTATATAGGGCCTTTTTTATTTTATGTGCGGGGTTCCCCTTAATATCCATACAAGACCCAAAGGGGCTGGTAATGGGCTGGGGTAGGGGGGGGGGGGGGTCATGGGGTAGCTATGCCATTTTTCTTAAAGATTTTCATCCATATTACCGGGACCAGACATTACATTAAAGCCGCAAGCAGTTTTAAATGGCTTTTTTTTCCTTTAGAAGTGTCATTTTGTGCAGGGACAGTTCTAAACACGGGAAACACGTGGCACTTCACAGGCATACTTTAGACACCCCCCAGGTACGATATTTAAAGGAATATTTGACTTTTTTTTTTTCACTTTATGCATCATTAAAATGACTGCTCCCGAAAAACGACCGTTTTTAAAACTTCTTTTTGCATTGATACATGTCCCCTGGTGCAGAACCCGGGTTCCCAAACCCTTTTTAGGACAATAACATGCATAATAGTTGTTATAATTAGCACTTTAGAATTCGAACGTTCGCATCCATTGTATTTAATAGGGTTCTAATGTTCGTACGAACTTTCGGTCCGTTCGCGGGTTCTGGTGCGAACCGAACCCGGGGGTGTTCGGCTCATCACTAATTAGGGCAAAAGTTCCTGGGCTCCAAAGAGTGCCCTCAAAAAAACCAAGCAACATCAGAGTCTTGTCTCTCACAGGTAGTAGTGTGGGTCTGTCAACACCAACGGCTTCCAATGCCTATCAAAGGTGTCTATATATCCAACATCCAGGCAGCCTTGCAGTCTTTGAATCTCTGGGTAGCTGCAAGCAAACAAGAAAAGTATCTTCGGGCCTGGGGTACTTTAATGTGTCCATATAAAGTCCTCGTACCACCGGTGTCTACGGGCCTCTATTCAAATAAAAGTTCTTTGGGCAGGTACAGATACTGCCACCCATACTCGCTGGCAACTCTCTGATTGAAGAGTCTCTGTAATCGGGACAACGGTGGCATGGTAGCACGGTCTCCCGTGCCAGGCAAGACGATGGCATCCGGGTGCCGAGGTACTTTAACTACCTCAGGATCAGACACAGGGGTCCGCAGCGACACCCGTCTCTTCTCGGCAGCTGATGCAGGTGTCTCCAACGGTGAAAGGGCAGACAAGGGGACAGATCCCTCCTCAGGCTCCGAGGCCACCACCCAGGGTGTACTTTCCCCAGTGGACATGGGTGGGTCCCTAGCACTACGGGACAAGGACAGGGGATTCTTATCCCAGCCCTTCTGTTCAAAAAGTTAATCTATGGCGGCGTCATCTCCGGCATAAGAGATGGACTCCAGATCGGAGGTGTCACATTCCTCCGCAGGCAGGTAACTCCTGATGGAGGACGAGTCACCGCCTCTGGTTAATTCACAGACATGTGAATCCCCAACACTCGGGACCTTAGACAGAGTCTCTTCCCCCGGCTTAACTCGGCTTGTAGCTGAACCAGGACGTCCGGGACTTTTCCCTTCGGATGCATCCGTTCCGAGCAAGCGCTGGGGCGTAGCTCCACCACGGCCACGGGAAGCTTTCACGAACCCGATCTTCCTCTTGGGCAATGGGAGAAAGGACTCTGTGGTGACCGAAGCAGCATCCTCTGGTTCCTCATTCACTGACACAATGTGCTCTGTGACTTCCTCCAAAGTCTCGGTAGTGCGCGCAGGGGTGGCTTTGTAAGCTCTGATTCCTCCTTCCAGAGTGGTGGCGCCTGTAAGGCAATTGAGGTGGAAAGCCCGAGGCTTTTCTGTAGGTTGCACCACCTCAAACAAGAACTCCTTACAATGCTCGCATCGCCTGAATTGCTTCAAATTAACCCACCAGTCCCGAGCAGGCGGGACAAATCACTCCGAGGGCCTCCACATCTTTGCAAACGTAGAGGGCAAATCGTCCCCGGGGCTTGGGCCGAATCCCCATATCCATCAAGGGAGCAGCAAAGGAAGTCATCTTCATGGTAGTAGTAGCCGGAACCTATGTGGCATGAGACACCATGTTATCCATTCGCTGCTCCATCGCGCACTGTCCCTTTCGCGCCAAAGTCCCCTTGTGCACCTCCACACATGGCCGGACTCCTCCCATCTCCTGCATTGTTCGCGGGCTTTCTCTCTGTCATGCCCACGAACTAAGCAGTCAGGGTTCTCCTCGGGGCACAATTCTCAATATGGCTGACCTCCACGGAACTTCACTGGGGAATAAAGTTCAAACTCTGGTGGGGGGGTTTCACACTTTCCAACTGCAGACACATCCCGGACTCGAGCCCCCACGTGTAGCGCCCTCACCTCTCCCCCCTACCTGCCTTTTTTGTGTGTTTTGGCTCCTCGCAGGGAGGGGAGAGGCACACCGCACCATAAGCCCGTACCCTCCTAAGTAAGGAGGTTGAGCGGTGTTAGTTTTCGGGCCTGCCTGCGGCTGAAGTTGAATCCTCCCGAGGATGATTCTTACCTCTACCTTAGGTAGAGGAAAGTCCTTATGTTTCCCCAGTAATGTAACTGTCCACACCAACTGAAAGTCCAACTTCTATATTTATTTCACACGGATAATAAATATGCCTCTTTAACAGCAGACAGGTTGGAACAAGACACAGGACAGCTTAGGTGGGAGGAGGTCCAGGTACAAACTTGAATCAGGCTCTTTGACTGTTTAGGCTTCACAAACAGTTTTGGTGCACAATCTCTGCCACAGACCGTGAGGTTGGTCTCTGCCACAGACCCGGTGAATAGGGCACGGTCCTATTAGGCCACTGCCACTGACCTGTAAGCGAACTTCCTTCTAGAGAGTACTTGGCCCGTGTAAAGGAGAAGACATCCCTCCGGAGAGTTACCAGAGGTCCTCAAAATCACAACGACTCTGCGCTGGGTCTTCGGTACAGGTAACCTCTCTGGCCTCCTCGTCCCAGATCTGGGTCCCCTCGCAAGGCGGCACCCTGGGAGTCCTCGATCCCCGGCGGAACCCAGCCGAATGTGCTGGGCTCCGGGCCTCCAAATTAGTACCTCACCCCAGACTGAAGGTGTCTGGGATGGAACAGGAACTCGGCCTCCGGAGATCACACCCACACACACCCAGGCCGAAAGTGCCTGGGCGCGGACCTCGCATTGAAGATGGCCGCCCCTTTTTATACCCTCTCCCGTCAGGCACAGCAGGATCCCCGCCCCGCCGTACTGCTGCCGAGAGGGGACAAGAAAAGGCACAACCTTGTACTGTGGTTCAACCCGGCCCTTTGGCGACAGCGCCACCTGTAGGTACCAGGGAACTACACACCAATACTAACTCCCATGGCACAGAAATGGTCCATTAACCCTAACAATAGTGTGTCTGGGCCTAACTACCACTCAGACACTCCCCTAAATTGAACACCCCGCTACACAATCATACGCTTATTGCAATTTTTTGAACAAAAACATGTAGAAGAATACATATTGGCCTAAACTGGTGAAGAAATTTCGTTTTTTTATAGTTTTGTTTTTTTGGGATATTTATTATAGCAAAAAGTAAAATTTTTATTTTTTTCAAAATGTTCTTTTTTTTTTGTTTATAGCGCAAAAAATAAAAACCGCAGAGATGATCAAATACCACTAAAAGAAAGCTCTATTTGTGGGGGGGAAAAATAGGATTTTTATAACAGCTTACCTGTAAAATCCTTTTCTTGGAGTACATCACGGGACACAGAGCGACATAGTCATTACTAATGGGTTATATAGATACCGTCAGGTGCTGGCACTGGCAACTTCCAAAACCGGAAGTACCCTCCCCTATATAAGCCCCTCCCATCCGGGAGCACCTCAGTTTTGTAGCAAAGCAATAAGTGTCCCCAAAGAGGGGCGGGAGCTCTGTGTCCCGTGATGTACTCCAAGAAAAGGATTTTACAGGTAAGCTGTTATAAAAATCCTATTTTCTTTCTCGTACATCACGGGACACAGAGCGACATAGTCATTACTAATGGGATGTCCTAAAGCAATGCCAAATGAGGGGGGGGATACACCATATATAAGCTGAGCGCTATCAGACATGAGGATCTTTTGCGGCCTGCAACAAACTGCGCCCAAAGGCGACATCCTCCTGACTTCTAACGTCCACCTGGTAGAACCTAGTAAACGTGTGAACTGAAGACCATGTTGCGGCCTTACAGATTTGAGCCAGGGAGGCCTGGTGATGCACTGCCCATGAAGTTCCAACTGCTCTCGTGGAGTGTGCTCTAACTTTGAACGGAGGCGGTCTCCTTCTCAAGCCATAGGCTTGTATTATGACCTGTCGAATCCACCTGGCTAAAGTAGATTTTGACGCTGCCTGACCCTTTCTGGGGCCTTCCGGTAGAATAAACAAAGTATCCGTTCTGCGAATCTGAGCAGTGGCTTTTAGATAAGCTTTAACTGCTCTTACTACATCCAAAGAATGCAATAACTTTTCCTCTACCGAAGTAGGTCTGGGGAAAAAAGAAGGAAGAACCACATCTTGGTTCAAATGAAACCTCGATACCACCTTAGGAAGAAAGGCTGGCTGAGGACGTAATACTACTCTGTCCTTATGGATAACCAGATATGGCTCTTTACAGGACATAGCTGCTAATTCCGACACTCTTTTAGCCGAACAAATGGCTACTAGAAAAATCAATTTCCTGGTGAGAAGCACCAAGGAAATATGCTGTAATGGTTCAAATGGTTGTTTCTGTAAAACCGACAGAACCAAGTTTAGATCCCATGGACATATGGGAATATTAACCGGAGGACTAATACGCATCACTCCTTGTATAAAGGCTTTGACTAGTGAATGCGAAGCCAAGGGCCTTTGAAAAAATATTGACAAGGCCGAAATCTGACCCTTGATAGTACTCAAGGCAAGCTTCCTATCTACAGCCCATTGTAGGAAGTCCAGAATCCTACCTATTACGTATTTACGTGGATGCCATTTCTTGGCCTCACACCAGGCGATGTACGCCTTCCAGATTCTATAGTAGATCTGCCTGGATACCGGCTTCCTGGCATTGATCATGGTAGATACCACAGCATTAGAGAGCCCTCTCTTTTTTAGAATGTGGGCTTCAATAGCCAGGCCGTCAAACCTAGGGCTGGTAAGGAAGGGTGGTATATCGGTCCTTGCGAAAGCAGGTCCGGACGATGTGGGAGGGTCCAAGGACTCCCCACAGACATTTTTACAATCTCCGCGTACCATGCTCTTCGGGGCCACGCTGGAGCCACCAGAATCACTGGTTTCTTTTCTACCCTGATTCTGCGGAGTAATCGAGGTAACAATTGTGGCGGTGGGAATGCATATATCAGCTTGAACTGATCCCAAGGGAACACTAGGGCATCCGAGCCGCAAGCTAGGGGATCCCTTGTCCAAGAGACAAACCTGTCCACTTTTGTGTTGAATCTGGATGCTAGCAGATCTACATCCGGTGTTCCCCACCGCTGACATATTGTCCGGAAAACCTCGGGATGAAGGGACCATTCCCCTGGGCATAATTGTTGGCGACTTAGAAAGTCCGCCTTCCAATTCTCCACTCCTGGAATGAATACCGCAGATATGGCTGGGACATATCTTTCTGCCCATCTCAGGATGTAATTTACTTCCCTTTGGGCTGCACGACTCCTGGTGCCCCCCTGATGATTGATATATGCCACTGCTGTGGCATTGTCTGATTGAATTCTGACAGGGGACCCTTGGAGTTTGGATGTCCATGCTACTAGGGCATACCGGGCTGCTCGTATCTCTAAGAGATTGATGGGCAGGGCCTTTTCCGCATCCGACCATCTGCCCTGGAGAGACCATTGCTCCAGCACTGCTCCCCAGCCTATAAGGCTGGCATCTGTAGTGACCACCTTCCAGGAAATCGGACTGAAGGATTTCCCTCTTTCCAGATTCTGGGGAACCAACCACCAGCGGAGGCTCTTGCGAACGGAAGGGGACAAGGACATTGGTAAGTCCAGAGCCTGAACTTTTTTGTTCCAGGCTGACAGTATGGCCCTTTGCAACTTCCTTGAATGGAATTGACCGTAGGGTACTGCTTCAAATGATGCCACCATTTTTCCCAGCAGCCTCATGCACAGGCGTATGGATGGCTGTCTTTTTGAACCCACTAAGTGGATCAAATCTCTCAAAGACGACCCCTTTTCTTGAGGCAAGAAAATTTTTCTCTGGTCTGAATCCAGCCTTAGCCCCAAGTATTCCAGACTTTTGACTGGTTTTAGGGCTGACTTGTCTCGGTTGATAATCCAACCGTGATATTCCAGATACTTGATTGTCTCGTGAACAACCACTTCTAGTTTTTCCACTGAGTGGTCTATCAGCAACAAGTCGTCTAGATATGCCATTATCGTTACACCTCGTGTTCTTAGATTGGCCAATAATGGGGCCAGAATTTTTGTGAACACTCTTGGTGCTGTGGCCAGACCGAAGGGTAAGGCTCTGAACTGAAAATGGCGCCCTTCTACCGCAAAGCGTAGAAATTTTTGGTGGGCTGGAAAGATGGGAATGTGCAAATAAGCATCTTTGATGTCGATCGAGGCTAACCATTCCTCCCCTTGTAGGGCAGTGGCTACCGACCGGATCGACTCCATCCGGAAAGTCCTGATATGTAGGAATTTGTTTAGCCCTTTTAGATTTAATATGGGCCTCACGTCCCCGTTTGGCTTCGGGACTGTAAAGAGGTTTGAGTAAAACCCGAACCCCCATTCTTCCAGGGGAACCTCTATAATTACTGCTTGGAGCAATAATTGTTCTAGTGCCAACAGGAGGGATCCTCTCTTCTGGGGATCCCTTGGCACGTTTGACCTTATAAAGCAGGAAGGAGGGGAGTTTTTTAACTCCAATTTGTATCCCAGATCTACTGCGGAGAGCACCCATCTGTCTCGGATCGTGTCCCGCCAGGTCTCTGTGAACAACTGAAGTCTTCCCCCCACCCGATTGGGTGGGGGCAACCCTTCATGCATTTGACTTTGGGGGAGGTTTTGTACCTCTCCTGCTCCAGGGCTTCTTGTTACCCTGCAATTGTCCCTGATTTTTACCTCCGGGATTTGACCGAGGAGGCCGTCGGTACTGTTTCACAGCCGATGTCCTAGGGACTGGAGAAGCAGGCCTCTTAAAAGAGGGACCTCTAACTCTATTTTTAACCGGCAAAAGTGTACTTTTACCGCTGGAAATTCTCTGGATATATTTGTCCAGGTCTTCCCCGAATAAGCGTTCACCATGAAATGGGAAGCTGACCAGCAATTTTTTACAGGGAGCTTCAGCAGACCAGTTTTTGAGCCATAGAAGCCTGCGCATATGTACTACAGACAGCGTAAGGCGGGAGGCCTGATGGATTGAATCCTTTATAGCGTCCACCGCAAAGCATAAGGCTCTAGGTAGATCAGCTAGGGCAAGAGCCTGCTGATCTGGCAAGTCTCTTAAGACCTGTTTCAACTGATCCTTCACTGCTTGGCAGACCCCAATAGCTGCCACTGCTGGTTGTGTCCTGCTGTAGAGAAAGCAGATTTTAATAAGGACTCCAATTTTTTATCTATTGGGTCCTTGAACATTTGGACATTATCCACCGGACATGTCAGTGATTTATTCACACAAGAGATGGCTGCGTCCACTGTAGGGACCCTCCATTTTCTGATGAACTTATCCTCCATGGGATAGACCACCGGAAATCTCTTGGGGGGAGTAAATATTTTGTCAGGATGCTCCCAATCCTGGTAAATGAGCCCTTCCAGTAAAGGATGGATCGGAAAGGAACAAACAGTCTGGGGAGCTTTTAGCGACCCCAACGAGGAGACAGAAGTGGATGATGGCTCCGCAAGTGGCATTTTAAATGCTGATCGGACCATATTAGTCAGGGACTGAACCCATAACCTTTCAGCATGTGATGCTGAGAACGGCTCTTCCACTGTTGATTCCTCTACAACCGAATCGACCTCATCCTGATCCCCTTCAGGTAGGTCGATCCCTGTATGGGACTGTTGCTCTGTTAACAGGCACTCTGAGGGAGGAGACGGAGATCGGGCGCTTTTCTCCTGTGACAGGGAAGCCGCGATCAATGCTGACAATCTCTCTTCCAGCCCTCCCAGAGCTGAGGAAAAAACCTCCTCTGTTACATACACAGGAGCAGGTGAACTGAGGACAGCCACAGTACCAGGTACTCCTGAGGGTGCTCTACGGTCACTAACCTCTGATTCTTCAGGGGAGACTGGTGCAGCCAAAGCATGCCCAAGATCCTCAGAGCCCGATGGAGACCCCCTATTCCTCCTGGAATTTCTAGTCCCGGAGTTTTTAGACGGCATATTCCTAAGCCACAAAGCTGAGGTATTCCAGCCGAAATACACCAGTTACTGACAATAGTCTAGCATAAATGCTGCTATAAGAAACAGTTGGTGTCTACTAATGTGCCTTTCTAGGGGATGCCTGTATCAACCGCTTGCTGTATGCCTTCTTTAAATGTTGCCAGCTCTGTCTCTGTACCTCATAGCCAGCTCACCACACAAAATTGTGGTTTTTAACATGCTGGGACGCCCGCACATGCGCAGAAGCGCTGCGGCGTGCACAGAGCGTCATCCCCCAGGCTCCGCCCCCTTTCCCGGCTCACCTCTATATATAGAGACGCGTGCACGCGCACGCGCGCGGCCACGTGCGCCTTCGGCGCTAATTTCGAAAATGGAAACCAGGGACAAGAGCCAGGGCCCCTTTGCCGCAGGCCGGGGGATGGACGAGCATTGCAACATGGCAGAGGAAGCAGTTTCCCATAAGAGAACTCACCATCTGCCTGGACTCGCTCTGATGAAAAGAAACTAGTCCACATGACAAGAAACGTTCCACAGCGGCCTCTAGTGGACAAACACAGGTACCGCAGTCTAATATATTAAATATATATAAAAATTTTTTTTTTTTTTTTCTTGACCACCATTAAAAATTATTACATTTTTTTTAGTAGTTACAGGCATGCACAGAATTTTGCGGGAATACCATTAGGTAACAGACAGAAAGACAAATTAGGCTTGGGGGTCCCCCAATAGAACCAAGTTCCTGGGGGCCCCCACTTACCTGTTCCCCGCCGCAGGACTTTGTTTGGTCCACAAAAGCCCAAACTTCACCTATCATGGCTGGCATTGTAATCAAACCTTCAGGGACCGGGTTCCCAAGGATTCCACTCCCCTGGACCTGTATAGCACCCTGCACAGAAAACATCTTGGTCGTGGGTATGACCAGAGCTCTGGATCCCAGGGTCCAGCTCTCCTAAGAGAAGCATTACAGGCAAAACCTTGCTCTTCTCTGCAAGGCCCGGGTACCGACCGTTTAGCTATGAAGCTTTTTTGGTCGGATCCGGAATAGCTTACTGAGGCCCAAAAGAACCTGTACGCAAGCTCAGTGAAAAACACATGTTTCTTCTTGGCCAACACCTTAGACACTGGCAAAAAACTGAGGTGCTCCCGGATGGGAGGGGCTTATATAGGGGAGGGTACTTCCGGTTTTGGAAGTTGCCAGTGCCAGCACCTGACGGTATCTATATAACCCATTAGTAATGACTATGTCGCTCTGTGTCCCGTGATGTACGAGAAAGAAAAGGACACCAATTTGGGTACAGCATCGCATGACCACGTCAGTTAAAGTAACGCAAAAAATGGCCTGGTCATTGAGGGGGCAAATCTTCCGGTCCTTAAGTGGTTAAAAACGCAGAATGTTTCCAATGGACAGAGATAATTACAGAAACAGAAAGTTACAGATAAAGAAAAGTAATAATGGAGTTGTTACACAGACATCCTTAGGTTCCATTGTCCGACCAGAGAAAGAGAGCACAGAGGTCTATATTCTGACGTTATATATGCTTGCAAAAACTCCCACTTACTCCCACCCATACAGGTAGAGACACACCCTTTCAAATTTATGCAACGGGTGGAGCTGTTGGACCATGGTAAAATACTAAAGGCCCGTACACACAATCAGAAAATCTTTGAAAGATACCGCTTTTGAAGCGATTGTATGATAATCTGATTGTTAGTACACAGCTTTCGAGTGCCGATCATGACAATTAATGCAAAATTATCAGATGGGACAAGCACTAATATTTTTCTCGTATGATACCAGATCGTACGATTTTCATTTGATCAGCACAGTTGTCGTTCGAAAATACAATACAGCACACCACTCAAAATGAAAAGTTATATATTGCAGTTTCCAAGTCCTTAGATGTTGTGGATGCATTAGGTTCAGTGGCGTCACTAGGGTTGGTGTCACCTGGTGCGGTAAAACACGGTGTAACCCACCCTCCACCAACTATAGTCGCCCCTCAGTACAGACCCCCTCCACTAGGTATAGACCCCCCTTCTTCAGTAGACCCCTCCATTAAGTATAGACCCCCCTCTATCAGTACAGACCCCCCTTCACCAATTATAGTCCTCCCTCAGTACAGACCCCCCCGCCACTAAGTATAGACCCCCTCCATTAGTAAAGACCCCCCCAGGACAAAGCACCCCCCTCCATTAGTACAGACCCCCCCCAGGACTAAGCACTCTCTCCATTAGTAAAGATCCCCCAGGACATAGCACCCCCTCCATTAGTACAGACCCCCAAGACAAAGCACCCCCTCCATTAGTCCAGACCCCCTCCAGGACAAAGCACTCTCTCCATTAGTACAGACCCCCGCTCCATTAGTACAGCCCCCCCAGGACAAAACAAAACACCCCCCTCCATTAGTAATGATCCCCCAGGACATAGCACCCACTCAATTAGTACAGACCCCCCAGGACAAAGCACCCCCCTCTATTAGTAATCCCCCCAACGCAAGCCGACACCCACCACCTCCCCTCTGTTACCGCACCAGCTCGGGCATCTCAGGTACACTGAACGCCCGGGCAGCAGCTGGAGAGGAGAAGACAGTGTGCAGCCACGTCGCCCGGGTGGAGAATTGATTGTGACAGGCTTGGGCAGCAGCACAGGAGTGAGAGACAGAGTAGGAGGAGGAGGAGAACACAGGCCAGGCGTGGCTGCGGCGCTGGAGGAGGCTTTCTGGCTGGAAAAAACTGCAAAACGGAGCCAGGGCTTTTGTCACCCTCGAGATGGTGTCACCCCTGTAGTGGGTGGCATCCGGGTGTGGACCGCACCGCCCTAGCAACACCACTGATTAGGTTTCTGTTTTAAAGGCTTTTTTTTTAGCTGGTGACCCCACCAGTAACACATGTCCTGTCCTAGGATGACAATGCTCACTTACTGTACTGTGTCTATAGAAAAGCAGTATGGTCACTCTAGACTACACTCCTAGTTTGGACTACAGACACTTTCCCCTCTCCTCATCTCATTATATAAGTTGTGCCAAGATAGTTTGGAAAGCTGATAACATTGTTTGAGATTTAAATTATAGGGGTTCTAACCATTCATTACCGTATCCAAAACAAATCGTTACTGTAGCCCTCTCCTAACACAGTGATTCAGTAAAATATTGTCTCACTGTTGTGTTGATATTTTTAGATAAGCATACAAAATCCTGGTTTTAACTTTTTTTTTTTAAATTTCTATTTTAGATTTCATGATGTCAGATCCTGCGAGTGAATGTGTACCTCCTCACTAAAAGCCTCTAATGAGCAGCACTCAATCTGCAGTCCCATCTGCGGTCCCAGGGTTGAATGTGCCTGTGGCATCTTGCTTCCAGAACGTCAGTCCTCTGCCCCCCATGTTCTACATCCCTCCTTCTACCCAGACCTGGAGTGTCCCCACTGTGGCACCACAATGGCAGCTGTCCGCCATCACATCCCAAAATATGCACTCATCTTTGCCATTTTTCCAAACATTTCTGAAGGGTAAACCAAAGGCTCTGGGAGTAAGTATTAAAGGTGACCATATGTTACACAGTTTATACAGGGAGCCCAGGAAATTATAAGAACCACATTTAAAAGTGTATCTGTCATTTTAAAAGAGACAATATGATGCATTAAGGGGGTAGAGATGGAGATACACGGAAGTAGAGCAGCCCCCACAGAATTGTCTCAGGATCTATTCCCAATTGGGTGCGAAGCAGCTTTGTACACAGCAGCTCCCAAAGCCTTATAAGTCAATGAACAGGTAGTGTATATCTTTTTAGGATGCATTGCAAAGTAAACCTCGGGATACTCCAAATTTAGTGCGCACAGTAGCAGAGGACACTCTCTGGCTTAACTAGACTATTCAGGGTAACTCTCTTCTGGATTAACAATAGGCAAACAACCAACACAGGAGCAGCTCTAAGTCTGCAACTGTGGAGCACATGCTCAAAGGGTTAAGCAGCAACAGTCTACTCCAGGGCTCAAAATGTAAGTTCTGAGCTACTAGCCAGGTCTCAAGGGTTACTCGCCTCCAGTTGCCCCGCCCCTAATCACGCCATCATAAATTATCTCATGAAATGACACTTACTGTATTTATTGGCGTATAACACTCACTTTTTTACCCTGAAAATAGAGGGTAAACTGTGCCTGCGTGTTATACGCAGGGAGCTGTGGAACGTTTTTTTTCCTGAAACTTCCCTCTTAAAGTTAGGGTGCGTGTTATACGCCTGTGTGTGTTATACGCCGATGAATTCGGTAAATGTTTTATGCAGAATTAAGTTACAAAAATAAATATTAACAACAACTTTATCAGTTCCCCTCAGCACAGCCTCACCAGTGCCCATCAATGCAGGCTCACCTGGGCCCATCAATGCAGCGTGACCTGTGATCATCATTGCAGCCTCACCGTGCCCCACATTGCAGCCTCACCGTGCCCCACATTGCAGCGTCACCGTGCCCCACATTGCAGCCTCACCGTGCCCCACATTGCAGCCTCACCGTGCCCCACATTGCAGCCTCACCGTGCCCCACATTGCAGCCTCACCGTGCCCCACATTGCAGCCGTACATTGCAGAATGCATCCCAGCATTGGACTTGCGTTCTGTCTATTACAGGCGTGGGGTTAGGAGGAGACAGGGCTGTGTGAGATCAGTGAGCAGAGTGGAGACAGTTTCAATGTAAGCTGGTATGGCGTGTTTTACCGCTCTGTGATCCCACGGCTCTCCTCTAACTCCATGCACTCTTCCCCGGGAGAACGGCTCCCGATCAACCCTGCCCGCTGGATGTTCTCACCTCCCCCCACTCCCAGGCAGCCCAGCTTCTCACCAGCCCTCATTTTCCACTCACAAAATGCGAGTAGGCAAGTGGAAAATTTGAGGGCTGGTCTACTCTATAAAAAATATATAAAATATGCAGCGCTAGCAAATGAACATGGGACTTAGAAAAATGATTTAGTCCTAAAGGGGTAAAAACAAAATGATCTGTGAATGAACGTCACGTCACCGGCCCCTACGCGTTTCGTCACCACTGGACATCAACTGGGAATTACTTCAAAGTTTTTTTGGGGACATTTATCGATTACCATTTTTATTCAGTTTGTTCAGTTTATTCAGTTTGATCACATATTTTTTCTGTTGCACTTTTTGTTCACTATAATATTGTTGCATTTTTTATACATTGAGTGTTATTTTCTCTCTTTACACATTTCACTTATTGGTATTTTTTTTGACATTTTAATTACTCTGCAAAGAGTTTATTTGCTATGTTCACATGCATTTGGGTATACTGATTGTGGTTCATTCACAGATCATTTTGTTTTTACCCCTTTAGGACTAGATCATTTTTCTAAGTCCCATGTTCATTTGCTAGCGCTGCATATTTTAGATAGTTTTTCTACTGTTGTTTAGTCTCTGTTGTATTGGACTATTTATGCCAGCCGCTTTACATTTGTATTTTCACCATTTTTCTCACTCATTATCACTAGCGCAACGTTAGCCTTTTGGTTTTCCTTTTTTGGTTTACTCTATAGCATTGATGGTGAACCTTGGCATCCCAGATGTTTTGGAACTACATTTACAATAATGCTCAACTACACTGCAGAGTGCATGAGCATCATGGGAAATGTAGTTCCAAAACATCTGGGGTTCCAAGGTTCGTCATCGCTAGTCTTTAGGATCTCGCACTCTGGCCTATACTCACAATGTCCCTGTGTACTTGGATACCTTCGTCCAGTACCAGCCAGACACTTCTCCTTTGAGACTCCAGGCCAGGTCCTCAGTGAACCCCCTCTGAATTTTCTCCAGCTCCACTCATATAACAGGCTCCCCAGCTCTCCCTGAGCTGTGACCTTTATGAACTCCAGAAAACTTCAAATAATCTGCCCAGAAGAGTAGCAGCCCTTACGGCTCAATCTTCTCTTCTAGGACGGGAACCTCACTGTTCCAGGTCCAGACTATTTATGCACTCATCAGCCACCTACTGGGAATTCTCTCCCCCAGGGACTGGCTGAGACCACATGAATATGCAGGCCCAGGGTCTGCCTCTTCAAGCCTATTACATTCTAGAACCCACTAGAAGGCAGGAGAAAGTAGTTGAGCTTGTAGCCAGCACAGGGGCGGATCCAGAGTCTTTTCTCGGGAGGGGCACTGACAAAAAATATGTATTTTTGTGGGAAATTTATCGGGGAAATGGCTGGTGTCGGCGCTCCAATCATCCCGGCACCATGGTTGTTATGGTCTCAGGATGATTGAAGCGCATTATTTCTATTATTACATTGTAATATAAAATTAAACAGTTCAATGCAGAATCAGTGGGAGCCCCGAGTGTGTCACTTGCCACCGTCGCCTGCAATTGGTGGGAGCCCTGAGCGTGTCACTTGCCACACGTTGCGGATTGTCACTTGCCACGTCACTTGCCACATCTTGTGGATTGTCACTTGCCACATCACCTGCCACACCTTGCAGATTGTTACTTGCCACGTCACCTGCCACACCTTGCAGATTGTCACTTGCCACGTCACCTGCCACACCTTGCTGATTGTCACTTGCCTGCCACCAGTTGCAGATTGTCATTTACACATCACCTGACACAATTTGCGGATTGTCACTTGCCACGTCGCCTGCCACACCTTGCAGATTGTCACTAACTTGCCTGCTAAGGTGTAGTTTTGGTTGTCTCTTGCTGTGTCCCAGACTCCCAGAGTCAGGCAGCAGAGAGATAATGTAATCTCTCTGCTGCCTGCACAGTGAGGGCGGAAGTCACTGCAGGAATGCAGGGCAGGCATGGGCGGTGACAGATGAGCCTGCTCTCTGCTCCCTTGCTCCCGGCTAGCTGATTGGCCAGCTGCCACACTGAGCCTGCTCTCTCACTCTCACCTGCTCTGCCAACACACTGAGCAGCACGGTCTGCCCACGAACCACGCCGCTCGCCCACAAACTGCGCCGCAAGTGGAGCCGCCCGCTTTCTTACCCGTCTGTGGAGCCGCACGCTATCGCACCTGCCCGCAGAGTGGCCCGACGTGACTCACTGACGTCACTCGTTGCTAGACGCCAAGCGGCCCAGGCATTAGCAACGAGTGCAGGGAAGAGGCTCCACCCACCTCCTCCTCCGCTCCTGGTATCGTGTCAGTGCGCCGCGTAACTACATTAGACGAGTCTCTCTCTCGGCGCCGCTGATCGGCTGATGTGAGAAACTAAGAGAGAGACTTAGAGAGGCAGCGGCAGCCGCAGAACAAGTACTGTATATACTCGAGTATAAGCCGACCAGAATATAAGCCGAGGCACCTAATTTTACCCCCCAAAAACTGTGAAAACGCATTGACTCGAGTATAAGACTAGGGTGTCCATCTGCATGCCTCACTGTGCCTCACTTTGCCTCACTGTGCCCATGCTTCACTGTGCCCATGACTAGACTGATGTTTAACATGGGAGTCTATGGAAGGAGTGCCCGGCTTTGAAAAATCGGTTCTCCCCGGCCGTAGGTCTCCCAGACACTTTGCACACTTGTAGAGGAGACATGGGGCTACATGTTTGCCAAGTTTGGGGTCCAGGGGACCTATGGCCGGCCGGTACCGGGTCCGCAAAATCACCGGAGAAATTACCGTTTAACATTGGAGTCTATGGAAGGGGTGCCCGGCTTTAAAAAATCAGTGATTCCCGGCCATAGGTCTCCCAGACACTTTGCTCACTTGTAGAGGAGACATGGGGCTACATGTGTGCCACGTTTGGGGTCCAGGGGACCTATGGCCGGCCGTTACCAGGTCCCCAAAAATCTGGGAGATCAGGCGCAAAAAAAAAAAACAGAGCAAGCGAGTGTGACAGATGGTCTGGGGGGGGGGGGCAATTGCCCTGTTGCCCCCACCCCCTGGATCCGCCCCTGAGCCAGCAAGACCTACAACAGCCATAAATAATCACACACCACTCCAATGAGTACAGAGGAGCTAAAGAATGAAATCTACCTGAACCTCTCTAGCAACCTATTCTAGAAGGGTTCTACAAGTAGATCCTTGGATATACAGGACCCTGTGCCGATGCATAGTACTTACCTGTATCTCAGTAATCAATTTATTACCCACGCTCCCAGCCCAGTTCTCCTGAATTGAATGAAAGTGGAGCAGGGCATATTCCAATTGTTAGAATACTGACTTATCCCTTCCTGAGATTTCTATGCCTGGACTGAATACAGCAGAGATAATAAATGCAAGCAATCTTCATTAGATAGCTGAACTCACCAAACACTTGGCACAATTCTAAATTTTGGAGCTGCCCATTTTTCCATCCAACATTTTAAACAGGCAGTGCCATCTGTTGAGGTACATGGCAACTAGCGCTCTGTGCCACATCCCTTTTTGCACCAATTGGAGGAACACATTTTTCTGTTTAAGATATGGTATATAACTTAAAGAGTGAAAAAAAATGGAGCTGCCTGCTTTTTTCTCCAAACCTTTCAACTGGCTGGACACATTTGACTCTTGACTCTCAAGCTGAAGATTCAGATCCAGAGAAGGTTGGAGAGTAGGAGAAGGTTTGTTTAATAATAAAGGGGAAGTCAGGTCTGGCACCAGTGTGTCCTCTTCTATGGATTCTGGGTGCCATCTTGGGGAAGCCTGTGTCTGACTGGACACAGAGTTCTCTTGGGATTTGGGTGGATTTTGGTAACTTCCTCGGCCCTCCACTCCTGTTTAGTACTAGTTTAGTTCTAACTAGATCCTCCTCACTTCTTCTATGTTCCCTCAGTCAGAGTTAGTACTTCTAAGAGACAGGGCTTAGGAAGGTTATTGTCTTCTTACACTTTAAAAGATTGAAAAAACATCCTCTGTACTGCAATTGTCTTATGTAAGGTTGCGTTGGATTCAAATTCTGTGTCTTATTGAAATGTTTAAAGGGGTTGTAAAGGTTTGTTTTTTATTTTCTAAATAGGTTCCTTTAAGCTAGTGCATTGTTGGTTCACTTACCTTTTCCTTCGATTTCCCTTCTAAATGTTTTTTTTTCTTTGTCTGAATTTCTCACTTCCTGTTTCTCCTCAGTAAGCTTTCCCCCATCATCCGAGTGGTGTGGAGTCAGCCAGAACAGCTTACTGAACAGCTTACTGAACAGCTTACTGAGGAGGAACAGGAAGTGAAAAATTCAGACAAAGAAAACAAAGAAAAAAAACATTTAGAAGGGAAATTGAAGGAAAAGGTAAGTGAACCAACAATGCACTAGCTTAAAGGAACCTATTTAGAAAATAAAAAACAATGTTTTACAACCCCTTTAAGTGATTGTAAAGGTTTGTGTTTTTTTTTTAATAACAAACATGTTATACCTACCTTCTCTGTTCTCTGATCCTTCTCTTCTGGGGTCCCCACGGAGAGTCACTTTCCATGGGGGTACTTGTGCGGGCGCTTTCCCGAGTCCTGCTGCTGCGTCCATTGACACATACAGCAGAACTTGGCCTCGCCCCCGACTCCCGTGTCACTGGATTTGATTGACAGCAGCGGGAGCCAATGGCTCCTGCTGCTATCGATCTATCCAATGAGAACACGAGACAGCGGATAGAGATGGTGGAAAGATCAGGTTAAGGTAAGAAAAGAGGGGGGGGCACTGGGGGGTGCCGCAGCACAGAAGACTTTTCACCTTAATGCATAGAATCCATTAAGGTGAAAACCTTGAGACTTTAGAACTTCTTTAACCACTTGCTGCCCGCCCTATTACAGAATGACGGCGGCAAAGTGGTTTCAATATCCTGACCGGACGTCATATGACGTCGGCAGGATAACAAGCCGCTGCGCGCATCGCGGCAATTGTTGTTGCGGGGTGTCAGTCTGACACCCCACAACACCGATCTAGGTAAAGAGTCTCTGACGGAGACTCTTTACCACGTGATCAGCCGTGTCCAATCACGGCTGATCACGATGTAAACAAGAAGAGCCGGTGATCGGCTTTTCCTCACTCGCGTCTGTCAGACGCGAGTAGAGGAGAGCCGATCGGCTGCTCCTCTGACAGGGGGGGTTTGTGCTGATCGATTATCAGCACAGCCCCCCCGAGGATGCCCACGCTGGACCACCAGGGATGCCACCAGACCACCAGGGATGCCCACCACCAGGTATGCCACCCTAGACCATCAGGGATGCTAATCAGTGCCCCTAATGGATGCCAATCAGTGCCCACAATGGATGCCAATCAGTGCCCACAATGGGCATCACTGATTGGCAGGCATTATTGTTTGGCACTGATAGGCAGCACTGATGTACTGTAATGATGGATGCCAATTAGTGCCCATCCATGCCCATCCCTGTCACGTATCAGTGCCCATTCATGCCCACCCGTGCAACATATCAGTGCCCATCCATGCCCATCCGTGCCACGTATCAGTGCCCATCCATGCCCATCCGTGCCGCCTAACCGTGCCCATCCGTGCCGCCTATCCGTGCCTATCTATGCCGCCTATCCGTGCCCATCCATGCTGCATATCAGTGCCACCTATCAGTGCCCATCAGTGCCGCATATTAGTGCCCATCATCAGTGCCCATCAATGCCAGCTCATCAGTGCCACCTTATTGATGCCACCTCATCAGTGCCCGTCAGTGCAGCCCCATTAGTGAAGGAGAAAAAACTTACTTATTTACAAAGTTTTGTAACTGAAACAAAAAAAAAAAATTTCACATTTTTCGGTCTTTTTTTTTTTTTTGCAGAAAATAAAAATCCCAGAGGTGATCAAATACCACCAAAAGAAAGCTCTATTTGTGGGAACAAAATGATAAAAATTTAGTTTGGGTACAGTGAAGCATGACTGCGCAATTGTCAACAGCGCTGAAAGCTGAAAATTGGTCTGGGCAGGAAGGTGTATAAGTGCCCTGTATGGAAGTGGTTAAGCTGCCTGTGGATAGTGTTAAGTCAGCAGGTGACTATACTGGCTGGTAGTGATGAGCCGAACACCCCCGGGTTCGGTTCACACCAGAACCCGCGAACGGACCGAAAGTTCGCATGAACTTTAGAACCCTATTAAATACAATGGATGCGAACGTTCGAAATCTAAAAGTGCTAATTATAACGACTATTATGCATGTTATTGTCCTAAAAAGGGTTTGGGAACCCGGGTTCTGCACCAGGGAACATGTATCAATGCAAAAAGAAGTTTTAAAAACGGCCGTTTTTCTGGAGCAGTCATTTTAATGATGCATAAAGTGAAAAAAAAAAAAAAGTCAAATATTCCTTTAAATATCGTACCTGGGGGGTGTCTAAAGTATGCCTGTGAAGTGCCACGTGTTTCCCGTGTTTAGAACTGTCCCTGCACAAAATTATATTTCTAAAGGAAAAAAAGCCATTTAAAACTGCTTGCAGCTTTAATGTAATGTCTGGTCCCGGTAATATGGATGAAAATCTTTAAAAAAAATGGCATAGCTACCCCATCACACACACCCCCCCCCCCCCCCCACCCCAGCCCATTACCAGCCCCATTGGGTCTTGTATGGATATTAAGGGGAACCCCACACACAAAATAAAAAAGGCCCTATATACTCTGAACAGCCGTATACAGGTGGTGCAAACAAGACAGGGACTGTAGGTTTGTTCTTATGTAGAATCTGTTTGTAATTTTGAACAGGTACATTGTTTAAGTGTAGCTCCAGGCAAAAAATCTATTTTTAAGCTTTTTGGAAAACATAGGGAAGGGTTATCACCCCTGTAACATTTGTTTTGCTGTCTGTGCAGTGTGCACCTGTTCAGAACAGTTCACCTCACTTTCCGTCCTAATGACAAATGTTTTTTGAAAATTTGCGTTTTTTATTGAAACAAGAATTGGTGATAAAGCATCAGTGGAGAGGAGACACTTTTTTTCCCATATTAACTCTTACAGGAGAGAATTTGCCTTCCTAGGGGTAGATTTCTTTTTCGTACATCACGGGACACAGAGCGACTTAGTCATTACTAATGGGTTATATAGATTACCTTCAGGTGTTGGCACTGGCCAATTCCAAACCGGAAGTACCCTCCCCTATATAAGCCCCTCCCATCCGGGAGCACCTCAGTTTTTTGCCAGTGTCTAAGGTGTTGGCCAAAGAGTAACATGTGTTTTCACTGGGCTTGCGTACAGGTTCTTTTGGGCCTTAGTAAGCTGTTCCGGATCCCACCAAAAAAGCTTCATAGCTAAACGGTCGGTACCCGGGCCTTGCAGCAGAAGAGCAAGGTTTTGCCTGTAATGCCTCTCTTAGGAGGGCTGGACCCTGGGATCCAGAGCTCTGGTCATACCCACGACCAAGATGTTGTCTGTGCAGGGTGCTATACAGGTCCAGGGGAGTGGAATCCTTGGGAACCCGGTCCCTGAAGGTTTAATTACAATGCCTGCCGTGATAGGTGAAGTTTGGGCTTCTGTGGGCCAAACAGAGTCCTGCGGCGGGGATCAGGTAAGTGGGGGCCCCCAGGAACTTGGTTCTATTGGGGGACCCCCAAGCCTAATTTGTCTTTCTGTCTGTTACCTAACGGTATTCCCGCTAATATCTGTGTATGCCTGTAACTACTGAAAATGTAAAATTTTAATAGTAGTCAAGAAAAAAAAAAAAAAAAAAAAAAGGGACCGCGGTACCTGTGTTAAACCACTAGAGGCCGCTGTAGTCCATTTTTCTTGTCATGTGGATCTTTGGTTTTCTCAAGTCAAAAGATCCAGGCAGTTGGTAAGTTTCTCTGTGGGAATCCACTTCCTCTGCCCTGTTGCTGCGCTCATCCACCGCACAGGCCCTCCGGCAAAAAGGGCCCTGGCTCCTAGTCCCTGTTTGATTTCGAAAATGGCGCCAATGGCGCACGGGCGCGCGTGCGGGCGCGTGCACGCGCCTCCTATGAAAAAAAGGGGCGGGGCGGGTGGATGACGCTCGATGCGCGCCGCGGCGCTTCTGCGCATGTGCAGGCGTCCCAGCATGGTTAAAAGACACAGTACAAGTGTCAGCTGGATGCAAACAGAGCTAGCAACAAACAGTGGCACACAGAGGCGGTTGATGCAGGCATCCCCATAGAAAGGCACTTTAGTGGACACCAGCTGGTATATAGCAGCAACTGTGTTAGACTATTACCAGCAAAAATTGGTGTATGACGACGGGAATACCTCAGCTTTGTGCTTAAAGGATATGTCGTCCAGACGCTCCGGAAATAGGTCTTCCAGGAAGCCAAAGGGGTCTCCATCGGGCTCTGAGGATATTGGGCATGCTTGTACTGCACCAATCTCCCCTGAGAATTCAGAGGTCAGTAGCCGTAGAAACCCAGCAGGAGTGCCTGGTGCTGCGGCTGTCCCCAGTCCACCTGCTCCTGTATATATAACAGAGGAGGTTTTATCCTCAACTCTGGGAGGATTGGAAGAGAGATTAACAGCATTGATCGCTGCTTCCCTGTCACAGGAAAAGCGCGTCCGATCTCCGTCTCCTCCTTCAGAGTGCCTGTTAGTGGAGGAACAGCCCCACACAGAGATCGACCTACCTGAAGGGGATCAGGATGAGGTTGATTCAGTTATGGAGGAATCAACAGTGGAAGAACCTTTCTCAGCATCTCAGGCTGAAAGATTATGGGTTCAGTCTCTGACTAACATGGTCCGATCAGCATTTAAAATGCCTCTGGCGGAACCACCATCCACTACGGTTTCCTCGCTGGGGTCGCTAAAAGCTCCCCAGGCTGTCTGTTCCTTCCCAATCCACCCTTTATTAGAAGGGCTTATTTACCAGGATTGGGAGCATCCTGATAAAATATTTGCTCCCCCCCAAGAGATTTCCGGTGATCTATCCCATGGAGGATAAGTTCATAAAAAAATGGAGGGTCCCTACAGTGGACGCAGCCATCTCTTCTGTTAACAAATCACTGACATGTCCAGTGGATAATGTTCCAATGTTCAAAGACCCAATAGATAAAAAATTGGAGTCTTTACTAAAATCTGCTTTCTCTACAGCAAGCATGGTGACACAACCTGCGGTAGCAGCGATTGGAGTCTGCCAAGCAGTGAAAGATCAGTTGAAACAAGTCTTAAGGGACTTACCAGATCAGCAGGCTCTTGCCCTAGCTGACCTGCCTAGAGCCTTGTGTTTTGCGGTGGACGCCATAAAGGATACAATCCAACAGGCCTCCCGCTTTACGCTGTCTATAGTACATATGCGTAGGCTTCTGTGGCTCAAAAACTGGTCTGCTGAAGCTCCCTGTAAAAAGCTGCTGGTTAGCTTCCCATTTCATGGAGAACGCTTATTTGGAGAAGATCTGGACAAATATATCCAGAAAATTTCTGCCGGTAAAAGTTCACTCTTACCGGTTAAGAACAAGGGTAGAAGTCCTTCTTTTAAGAGGCCTACTTCTCCAGTCCCGGGCACATCGGCTGTGAAGCAGTTCCGACGGCCTCCGCGGTCAAATTCAGGGGGCAGAAATCAGGGACAATCACAGGGTAACAAGAAGCCCTGGATCAAGAGAGGTACAAAACCTCCCCCCAAGGCATGAAGCGTTGCCCCCACTCAATCGGGTGGGGGGAAGACTTCAGTTGTTCACAGAGACCTGGCGGGACACCAGAGACAGATGGGTGCTCTCCGCAGTAAGTCTGGGATACAAGCTGGAGTTAAAAGGCACTCCTCCTGCCCAATTTATGAGGTCAAACGTGCCAAGAGATCCCCAGAAGAGAGGATCCCTCCTTCTGGCACTAGAACAACTATTGCTCCAAGGTGTAATCATGAAGGTTCCCCTGGAAGAAAGCGGATTCGGGTTTTACTCGAACCTTTTCACAGTCCCCAAACCAAATGGGGACGTGAGGCCCATATTAAATCTAAAAGGGCTAAACAAGTTCCTAAATATCAGGACTTTTCGGATGGAGTCGATCCGATCGGTGGCCACCGCCCTACAAGGGCAGGAATGGTTAGCCTCGATCGACATAAAGGATGCTTATCTGCATATTCCCATCTTTCCGGCCCACCAGAAATTTCTACGCTTTGCAGTAGAAGGGCGCCATTTTCAGTTCAGAGCCTTACCTTTCGGTCTGGCCACAGCACCACGAGTGTTCACAAAAATTCTGGCCCCATTATTGGCCAATCTAAGAACACAGGGTGTAACGATAATGGCATATCTAGACGACCTGCTACTAATAGACCACTCAGTGGAAAAGCTGGAAGTAGCTATTCACAAGACAATCAAGTATCTGGAATATCACGGTTGGATTATCAACCGGGACAAGTCAGCTCTAAGACCAGTCAAAAGTCTGGAATACTTAGGGCTAAGGCTGGATTCAAATCAGAGAAAGATTTTCTTACCTCCAGAGAAGGTGTCGTCTTTAAAAGATTTGACCCACTTAGTGGGTACAAAAAGAAAACCATCCATACGCCTCTGCATGAGGCTGCTGGGAAAAATGGTGGCTTCATTCGAAGCGGTACCCTACGGTCAATTCCATTCAAGGAATTTGCAAAGGGCCATACTGTCAGCCTGGAACAAAAAAGTTCAGGCTTTAGACTTACCAATGTCCCTGTCCCCTTCCGTTCGCAAGAGCCTCCATTGGTGGTTGGTGCCCCAGAATCTGGAAAAAGGGAAACCCTTCAGTCCGGTTTCTTGGAAGGTAGTCACTACAGATGCCAGCCTCATAGGCTGGGGGGCAGTACTGGAGCAATGGTCTCTCCAGGGCAAGTGGTCAGAAGCAGAAAAGGCCCTGCCCATCAATCTCTTAGAGATACGAGCAGCCCGGTATGCCCTAGTAGCATGGACATCCAAACTCCAAGGGTCCCCTGTCAGAATTCAATCAGACAATGCCACAGCAGTGGCATATATCAATCACCAGGGTGGCACCAGGAGTCGTGCAGCCCAGAGGGAAGCAAATTGCATCCTGTAGTGGGCAGAAAAATATGTCCCAGCCATATCCGAGGTTTTCATCCCAGGAGTGGAAAATTGGAGAGCGGACTTTTTAAGTCGCCAACAATTATGCCCGGGGGGAATGGTCTCTTCACCCCGAGGTTTTCCAGGCAATATGCCAGCGGTGGGGAACACCGGATGTAGATCTGCTAGCATCCAGATTCAACGCAAAGGTGGACAGATTTGTGTCTCGCACAAGGGATCCTCTAGCTTGCGGCTCGGATGCCCTAGTGTTCCCTTGGGATCAGTTCAAGCTGATATATGCATTCCCACCGCCACAATTGTTACCACGATTACTCCGCAGAATCAGGGTAGAAAAGAAACCAGTGATTCTGGTGGCTCCAGCGTGGCCCCGAAGGGCATGGTACGCGGAGATTGTAAAAATGTCAGTGAGGAGTCCTTGGACCCTCCCACATCGTCCGGACCTGCTGTCGCAGGGACCGATATACCACCCTTCCTTACCAGCCCTAGGTTTGACGGCCTGGCTATTGAAGCCCACATTCTGAAAAAGAGAGGGCTCTCTAATTCTGTGGTATCTACCATGATCAATGCCAGGAAGCCGGTATCCAGGCAGGTCTATTATAGGATCTGGAAAGCGTACATTACGTGGTGTGAGGCCAAGAAATGGCATCCAAGTAAGTACGTGATAGGGAGGATTTTGGACTTCCTACAGTGGGCTGTAGATAGGAAGCTGGCCTTGAGTACTATCAAGGGTCAGATTTCGGCCTTGTCAATATTTTTTCAAAGGCCCTTGGCTTCGCATTCACTAGTCAAAGCTTTCATACAAGGAGTGATGCGTATCAGCCCTCCGGTTAGTATTCCCATATGTCCTTGGGACTTAAACCTGGTTCTGTCAGTTCTACAGAAACAACCGTTTGAACCATTGCAACACATTTCCTTGGTTCTTCTCACCAGGAAATTGATTTTCTTAGTAGCCGTTTGTTCGGCTAAAAGAGTATCGGAATTAGCCGCCTTGTCCTGTAAGGAGCCATATCTGGTTGTCCATAAGGACAGAGTAGTATTACGTCCTCATCCAGCCTTTCTTCCTAAGGTGGTATCGAGGTTTCATTTGAACCAAGATGTGGTTCTTCCTTCTTTTTTCCCCAAACCTAGCTCGGTAGAGGAAAAGTTATTACATTCCTTGGATGTAGTAAGAGCAGTTAAAGCTTATCTAAAAGCCACTGCTCAGATTCGCAGAACGGATACTTTGTTTATTCTGCCGGAAGGCCCTAAAAAGGGTCAGGCAGCATCAAAATCCACTTTAGCCAAGTGGATTCGACAGGTCATAATACAAGCCTATGGCTTGAGAAAGAGACCGCCTCCGTTCAAAGTTAGGGCGCACTCCACAAGAGCAGTTGGAACTTCATGGGCAGTGCATCACCAGGCCTCCCTGGCTCAAGTATGTAAGGCCGCAACATGGTCTTCGGTACACACGTTTACTAGATTCTACCAGGTAGACGTTAGAAGTCAGGAGGATGTCGCCTTTGGGCGCAGTGTGTTGCAGGCCGCAAAAGATCCTCATGCCTGATGGCGCCCAGCTTATGTATCCCTCCCCTCATTTGGCATTGCTTTGGGACGTCCCATTAGTAATGACTAAGTCGCTCTGTGTCCCGTGATGTACGAAAAAGAAAAAGGGATTTTTATAACAGCTTACCTGTAAAATCCTTTTCTTGGAGTACATCACGGGACACAGAGCTCCCACCCCTCTTTTTGGGACACTTATTGCTTGGCTACAAAACTGAGGTGCTCCCGGATGGGAGGGGCTTATATAGGGGAGGGTACTTCCGGTTTGGAATTGGCCAGTGCCAACACCTGAAGGTAATCTATATAACCCATTAGTAATGACTAAGTCGCTCTGTGTCCCGTGATGTACTCCAAGAAAAGGATTTTACAGGTAAGCTGTTATAAAAATCCCTTTTTCCTCTCACTTTCTGTTGTATCCTTCCATTTGCAAGGAGGAGTCGTTTGTAAGTTGATGTTTGAAAGTAGGGGCCTGCCGTATATACTCAGCTGAAATTTGCCCCTTACATGTTGGTGTTGCCACAACACTGTGAGCCCTCACAGTTACTCTTGGTGGGCGCATGAATGGGCCCTGCTGTGAATTATTAGATCAAGAATTGTAATTGCATGCCACTGTTGAACAGGGGCTGAAAAATTGGGCCTTTGGTGGTGGTGGTGGTGGTGGTGTTGACACAACACTGTAAGGCCTCACAGTTACTCTTGGTGGGCGCAGGAATGGGCCCTGCTGTGAATTATTAGATCAAGAATTGTAATTACATGCCCCTGTTAAACAGGGGCAGAAAAATTGGGCCTTAGGCACTGGTGCCACAACACTGCAACCCCTCACAGATACTGTACTTGGAGCACAGCAATGAGCCCTGTTGCAAAATATTGCATCAAAAATTGTAATTACACGCCCCTGTTAAACAGGGGCTGAAAAATTGGGCCTTAGCCACTGGTGCTGGTGCCACGACACTGCAACCTCTCCCAGATACTCTAGTTGGAGTGCAGGAATGAGCCCTGCTGCAAAGCATTACATAAAAATTTTTAATTACATGCCCCTGTTAAACAGGGGCATAAAAATTGGGCCTTAGGCACTGGTGCCACAACACTGCAACCCCTCACAGATACTGTACTTGGAGCACAGCAATGAGCCCTGTTGCAAAGTATTGCATAAAAAATTGTAATAACACGCCCCTGTTAAACAGGGGCTGAAAAATTGGGCCTTTGGTGGTGGTGGTGGTGGTGGTGTTGACACAACACTGTAAGGCCTCACAGTTACTCTTGGTGGGCGCAGGAATGGGCCCTGCTGTGAATTATTAGATCAAGAATTGTAATTACATGCCCCTGTTAAACAGGGGCAGAAAAATTGGGCCTTAGGCACTGGTGCCACAACACTGCAACCCCTCACAGATACTGTACTTGGAGCACAGCAATGAGCCCTGTTGCAAAATATTGCATCAAAAATTGTAATTACACGCCCCTGTTAAACAGGGGCTGAAAAATTGGGCCTTAGCCACTGGTGCTGGTGCCACGACACTGCAACCTCTCCCAGATACTCTAGTTGGAGTGCAGGAATGAGCCCTGCTGCAAAGCATTACATAAAAATTTTTAATTACATGCCCCTGTTAAACAGGGGCATAAAAATTGGGCCTTAGGCACTGGTGCCACAACACTGCAACCCCTCACAGATACTGTACTTGGAGCACAGCAATGAGCCCTGTTGCAAAGTATTGCATAAAAAATTGTAATAACACGCCCCTGTTAAACAGGGGCTGAAAAATTGGGCCTTAGCCACTGGTGGCGGCACCCAGAAACAAAAATGTTATTCCAAGCTATCATCATCAATCGAATCATTGAGGAGGAGGAGGATAGTCAGTCAACATAACAGGACAGTCTCTCAGCATCAGCATCAGTCTTGAAGGGATGTGACATTTGAAAATAAATTAGTCTGTTATATCAGCTTCAGGTGTTTGGTAGCTGGTGGTGATCCAAAACTGGTTCATCTTTATGAAGGTCAGTCGATCAACAGAGTCGGTGGACAGGCGCACCCTATGATCGGTGACAAATCCTCCAGCAGCACTGAATGTGCGTTCGGAAAGAACGCTGGATGCAGGACAGGCCAGTAGCTCAATTGCATACTGTGCAAGCTCTGGCCAGTGATCCATCCTCAGGACCCAGTAAGCCAGAGGATTTTCGGTGGGAAAGGTGTCCAAGTCTGACCTTGCCCCTAGGTATTCCTGCACCATGTATATCAGACGCTGGCGATGGTTGCTGGAACCGATCATACCTTGGGGCTGCGGACTAAAAAATTGTCTGAACGCATCGGTCAGACGTCCACCTTCCCCACCGCTCCTTCTGCTACTGACCGAAGCCTCAGCAACTCGTCGTCCAGGACCAGGAGTTTGTAACCTCCCAGTTTCTGGGAACGCGTTGCACAGACCTTTCTGCAAGGCCTCCCTGAGATGTCTCATCCTCTGCTCCCTCTGCGACGGCAAGATAAGGTCCGCAACCTTACCCTTGTACCGTGGATCAAGGAGAGTGGCCAGCCAGTAATGGTCACTCTCCTTGATCCGAAGAACACGAGGATCCTTCCGCAGGCTTTGCAGGATCAGGGAGGCCATGCAGCGTAGGTTAGCTGAGGCATTCGGTCCGGAGTCTTCTGGGTCACTGAGGATGACATGATCGCCAGCCACCTCCTCCCAGCCACGTACAAGTCCACTGGTTTGTTGGGACTGTACATCATCCCTAAAAGACTGCTGCTGCTGATGCTGAGTGCCAGGCTCCACCTCCATGCTCACACAATCCTCCTCCTCCTCCTCCTCCTCCTCCTCTTCCTGTGTGATGGGTGGGACAGAAGGAACATTGTCTGGATAAAGGGGGCCTTGAGAGACAAGGAAGTCCTCCTCTTCCTGCCTCTGTTCTGCCTCAAGTGCCCTGTCCATTATCCCACGCAGCGTATGCTCCAACAGGTGGACAAGAGGTACAGTGTCACTGATGCATGCACTGTCACTGCTCACCATCCTCGTGGCCTCCTCAAATGGTGAGAGGACAGTGCATGCATCCCTGATCATGCTCCACTGGCGTGGGGAAAAAAAGCCAAGCTCCCCTGACCCTGTCCTGGTGCCGTAGTCGCAAAGGTACTCATTGATGGCCCTCTGCTGCGTGTGCAGTCGCTGCAGCATGGCCAACGTTGAGTTCCACCTGGTGGGCATGTCACATATTAGGCGGTTCTTGGGCAGGTTCAGCTCCTTTTGCAGCTCAGTCAGCCGAGCACTGGCATTATAAGATTGGCGGAAATGCACACAGACTTTCCTGGCCTGCCTCAGGACATCCTGTAAGCCTGGGAACCTGCCCAAGAACCGCTGCACCACCAGGTTGAGGACGTGAGCCATACAGGGCACATGGGTGAGCTGCCCCTGTCGCAGGGCGGAGAGGAGGTTGGTGCCATTATCAGAAACGACCATTCCTGGCTTAAGCTGGCGTGGCGTCAACCACCTCTCGGCCTGCCCCTGCAGAGCTGCCAGAACCTCTGGCCCAGTGTGGCTCCTGTCCCCCAAACACACCAGCGCAAGCACGGCATGGCATCTTTTTGCCTGCGTACTCGCGTAGCCCCTTGTACGCCTACGGAGCACCGCTGGTTCCGAGGACAGAGCACTCGAAGAGGACATGGAGGAAGAAGAGGAGGGGGTGGAGGAGAGAGGTGTGTCACAACCAGTAGTAGCATTTTGGAGGCGTGGTGGCGGAACAACCTCCAACACTACTGCACCTTGTCCTGCATCCCTCCCAGCTACCAATAGAGTGACCCAATGGGCCGTGAAAGAAAGATAACGTCCCTGTCCATGCCTGCTGGACCATGAGTCAGCGGTAATATGCACCTTACCGCTGACCGCCCTGTCCAGCGAGGCATGGACATTGCCTTCCACATGCCAGTAGAGAGACGGAATCGCCTTCCGTGAGAAAAAGTGGCGTTTGGGAACCTGCCACTGAGGAACCGCACATTGAACAAACTCACGGAAGGGGGCCGAGTCTATCAACTGAAAAGGCAGCAGTTGAAGTGCTAGCAATTTAGCCAAGCTAGCATTCAACCGCTGGGCATGTGGATGGCTGGGAGTATACTTCTTTCGACGGTCCAGCAGCTGGGGCAGGGAAATTTGCCTGCTACAATCGGACGTCGGTGTACTGCAAGTACTTGGTTGTGACACACCTAATTCTACACCTTCAGTCCTCTCAGAGCAGCTTTCAGAGAGGACTGAAGATATAGTGGGGATGGAGATCCCAGCTGATGAGGAGCAAGGAGAGGTCCGCTTTGTTCTTTGGTGTGGGTCTTTTATGTGTGCTTGCCAACGAGCTGCATGGCAGGTCGACATATGTCTGCTCATGCTTGTGGTGCCCAAGCGGCTGATGTTTTGGCCACGCGAGATACGCTTGAGACAAATATTGCAAATAGCAGTGGTGCGATCTGATGCACTCGTCTCAAAAAAGGCCCACACCAAAGAACTTTTGTGATAACGTGCAGAGGCAGCGCCCTGCACAGGCGGAGCTCTGCGGTGTGGTACAGTTGCTGTGCTGGCCTCTAGCTGGCCTCCAGGGGGCATCCTGCCTCGTTGGACATGTGACGCTGCATCCTCCTCCTCCTCCTCCTCTCTCCCTTCAGGCACCCACGTGGAGTCAGTGACCTCATCATCCCCTCCCTCTTCACCACTAGAGCAAACCTGGCAGTAAGCTGCAGCTGGTGGAACACTACTGCCAGATTGCTGTCCTTCAGCATCCCCTCTCTCTGCGCGCACACTACTGACTTCCTCAAGCTGGGTATCATCATCCGAGCCTTCGAATCGTTGGGCATCCTCCTGGAGCATGTACCCAACACTGTGCTCAAACAGTTCGGGGGACTCCTCAGGAGGACATGGTGGGTCTAGGGAAGGGGTGGCTGATGATGCCATTGAGTACGCGTTGGCAGCTGCTCTGCCAGTACCCTGAGCCTGGGTGAGAGAGGATGAGGAGGATGAGGAGGGCTTGGTCATCCATTCTACCAAGCCTTCGGCATGATGCGGCTCCACATGTCCAGCTGCCGAAAACAAAGACAAGCGTGTCCCATGGCCACGTGCTGATGACGATGCACGACCACGTCCACGGCCAGCACTGTTGTCTCTAGAAACAGAGCCTGCCTGCCCTGTGTTCTTGCCTCGGCACGCTCTGCCTCTCCTTGGCGGTCTTCCAGCCATTGTAGTCGGTAGTGTATATAGTATAAAAAATAGAACTCCTATGTGTGCTCACAACACACTGTAGGTCCTATGGGTGCTGACACTAACACACTATAGGTACTATGTGTGCTGCTGACAAGAAAATATAGGAGCTCTGTTTGCTGCCACTAACACACTAGAAGTCCTATGGGTGCTGCTGAGAAGAAAATATAGGAGCTCTGTGTGATGCCACTAACACACTAGAAGTCCTATGGGTGCTGCTGAGAAGAAAATATAGGAGCTCTGTTTGCTGCCACTAACACACTAGAAGTCCTATGGGTGCTGCTGAGAAGAAAATATAGGAGCTCTGTTTGCTGCCACTAACACACTAGAAGTCCTATGGGTGCTGCTGAGAAGAAAATATAGGAGCTCTGTTTGCTGCCACTAACACACTAGAAGTCCTATGGGTGCTGCTGAGAAGAAAATATAGGAGCTCTGTTTGCTGCCACTAACACACTAGAAGTCCTATGGGTGCTGCTGAGAAGAAAATATAGGAGCTCTGTTTGCTGCCACTAACACACTAGAAGTCCCATGGGTGCTGCTGAGAAGAAAATATAGGAGCTCTGTGTGATGCCACTAACACACTAGAAGTCCTATGGGTGCTGCTGAGAAGAAAATATAGGAGCTCTGTTTGCTGCCACTAACACACTAGAAGTCCTATGGGTGCTGCTGAGAAGAAAATATAGGAGCTCTGTTTGCTGCCACTAACACACTAGAAGTCCTATGGGTGCTGCTGAGAAGAAAATATAGGAGCTCTGTTTGCTGCCACTAACACACTAGAAGTCCTATGGGTGCTGCTGAGAAGAAAATATAGGAGCTCTGTTTGCTGCCACTAACACACTAGAAGTCCTATGGGTGCTGCTGAGAAGAAAATATAGGAGCTCTGTGTGATGCCACTAACACACTAGAAGTCCTATGGGTGCTGCTGAGATGAAAATATAGGAACTCTGTGTGATGCCACTAACACACTAGAAGTCCTATGGGTGCTGCTGAGAAGAAAATATAGGAGCTCTGTTTGCTGCCACTAACACACTAGAAGTCCTATGGGTGCTGCTGAGAAGAAAATATAGGAGCTCTGTTTGCTGCCACTAACACACTAGAAGTCCTATGGGTGCTGCTGAGAAGAAAATATAGGAGCTCTGTTTGCTGCCACTAACACACTAGAAGTCCTATGGGTGCTGCTGAGAAGAAAATATAGGAGCTCTGTGTGATGCCACTAACACACTAGAAGTCCTATGGGTGCTGCTGAGAAGAAAATATAGGAGCTCTGTTTGCTGCCACTAACACACTAGAAGTCCTATGGGTGCTGCTGAGAAGAAAATATAGGAGCTCTGTGTGATGCCACTAACACACTAGAAGTCCTATGGGTGCTGCTGAGAAGAAAATATAGGAGCTCTGTTTGCTGCCACTAACACACTAGAAGTCCTATGGGTGCTGCTGAGAAGAAAATATAGGAGCTCTGTGTGATGCCACTAACACACTAGAAGTCCTATGGGTGCTGCTGAGATGAAAATATAGGAACTCTGTGTGATGCCACTAACACACTAGAAGTCCTATGGGTGCTGCTGAGAAGAAAATATAGGAGCTCTGTTTGCTGCCACTAACACACTAGAAGTCCTATGGGTGCTGCTGAGAAGAAAATATAGGAGCTCTGTTTGCTGCCACTAACACACTAGAAGTCCTATGGGTGCTGCTGAGAAGAAAATATAGGAGCTCTGTTTGCTGCCACTAACACACTAGAAGTACTATGGGTGCTGCTGAGAAGAAAATATAGGAGCTCTGTTTGCTGCCACTAACACACTAGAAGTCCTATGGGTGCTGCTGAGAAGAAAATATAGGAGCTCTGTTTGCTGCCACTAACACACTAGAAGTCCTATGGGTGCTGCTGAGAAGAAAATATAGGAGCTCTGTGTGATGCCACTAACACACTAGAAGTCCTATGGGTGCTGCTGAGAAGAAAATATAGGAGCTCTGTTTGCTGCCACTAACACACTAGAAGTCCTATGGGTGCTGCTGAGAAGAAAATATAGGAGCTCTGTTTGCTGCCACTAACACACTAGAAGTCCTATGGGTGCTGCTGAGAAGAAAATATAGGAGCTCTGTGTGATGCCACTAACACACTAGAAGTCCTATGGGTGCTGCTGAGATGAAAATATAGGAACTCTGTGTGATGCCACTAACACACTAGAAGTCCTATGGGTGCTGCTGAGAAGAAAATATAGGAGCTCTGTTTGCTGCCACTAACACACTAGAAGTCCTATGGGTGCTGCTGAGAAGAAAATATAGGAGCTCTGTTTGCTGCCACTAACACACTAGAAGTCCTATGGGTGCTGCTGAGAAGAAAATATAGGAGCTCTGTTTGCTGCCACTAACACACTAGAAGTACTATGGGTGCTGCTGAGAAGAAAATATAGGAGCTCTGTTTGCTGCCACTAACACACTAGAAGTCCTATGGGTGCTGCTGAGAAGAAAATATATGAGCTCTGTTTGCTGCCACTAACACACTAGAAGTCCTATGGGTGCTGCTGAGAAGAAAATATAGGAGCTCTGTGTGATGCCACTAACACACTAGAAGTCCTATGGGTGCTGCTGAGAAGAAAATATAGGAGCTCTGTGTGATGCCACTAACACACTAGAAGTCCTATGGGTGCTGCTGAGAAGAAAATATAGGAGCTCTGTTTGCTGCCACTAACACACTAGAAGTCCTATGGGTGCTGCTGAGAAGAAAATATAGGAGCTCTGTGTGATGCCACTAACACACTAGAAGTCCTATGGGTGCTGCTGAGAAGAAAATATAGGAGCTCTGTTTGCTGCCACTAACACACTAGAAGTCCTATGGGTGCTGCTGAGAAGAAAATATAGGAGCTCTGTTTGCTGCCACTAACACACTAGAAGTCCTATGGGTGCTGCTGAGAAGAAAATATAGGAACTCTGTGTGATGCCACTAACACACTAGAAGTCCTATGGGTGCTGCTGAGAAGAAAATATAGGAGCTCTGTTTGCTGCCACTAACACACTAGAAGTCCTATGGGTGCTGCTGAGAAGAAAATATAGGAGCTCTGTTTGCTGCCACTAACACACTAGAAGTCCTATGGGTGCTGCTGAGAAGAAAATATAGGAGCTCTGTTTGCTGCCACTAACACACTAGAAGTCCTATGGGTGCTGCTGAGAAGAAAATATAGGAGCTCTGTTTGCTGCCACTAACACACTAGAAGTCCTATGGGTGCTGCTGAGAAGAAAATATAGGAGCTCTGTTTGCTGCCACTAACACACTAGAAGTCCTATGGGTGCTGCTGAGAAGAAAATATAGGAGCTCTGTTTGCTGCCACTAACACACTAGAAGTCCTATGGGTGCTGCTGAGAAGAAAATATAGGAGCTCTGTTTGCTGCCACTAACACACTAGAAGTCCTATGGGTGCTGCTGAGAAGAAAATATAGGAGCTCTGTTTGCTGCCACTAACACACTAGAAGTCCTATGGGTGCTGCTGAGAAGAAAATATAGGAGCTCTGTTTGCTGCCACTAACACACTAGAAGTCCTATGGGTGCTGCTGAGAAGAAAATATAGGAGCTCTGTTTGCTGCCACTAACACACTAGAAGTCCTATGGGTGCTGCTGAGAAGAAAATATAGGAGCTCTGTGTGATGCCACTAACACACTAGAAGTCCTATGGGTGCTGCTGAGAAGAAAATATAGCAGCTCTGTTTGCTGCCACTAACACACTAGAAGTCCTATGGGTGCTGCTGAGAAGAAAATATAGGAGCTCTGTTTGCTGCCACTAACACACTAGAAGTCCTATGGGTGCTGCTGAGAAGAAAATATAGGAGCTCTGTTTGCTGCCACTAACACACTAGAAGTCCTATGGGTGCTGCTGAGAAGAAAATATAGGAGCTCTGTGTGATGCCACTAACACACTAGAAGTCCTATGGGTGCTGCTGAGAAGAAAATATAGGAGCTCTGTTTGCTGCCACTAACACACTAGAAGTCCTATGGGTGCTGCTGAGAAGAAAATATAGGAGCTCTGTTTGCTGCCACTAACACACTAGAAGTACTATGGGTGCTGCTGAGAAGAAAATATAGGAGCTCTGTTTGCTGCCACTAACACACTAGAAGTCCTATGGGTGCTGCTGAGAAGAAAATATAGGAGCTCTGTTTGCTGCCACTAACACACTAGAAGTCCTATGGGTGCTGCTGAGAAGAAAATATAGGAGCTCTGTGTGATGCCACTAACACACTAGAAGTCCTATGGGTGCTGCTGAGAAGAAAATATAGGAGCTCTGTTTGCTGCCACTAACACACTAGAAGTCCTATGGGTGCTGCTAAGAAGAAAATATAGGAGCTCTGTTTGCTGCCACTAACACACTAGAAGTCCTATGGGTGCTGCTGAGAAGAAAATATAGGAGCTCTGTGTGATGCCACTAACACACTAGAAGTCCTATGGGTGCTGCTGAGATGAAAATATAGGAACTCTGTGTGATGCCACTAACACACTAGAAGTCCTATGGGTGCTGCTGAGAAGAAAATATAGGAGCTCTGTTTGCTGCCACTAACACACTAGAAGTCCTATGGGTGCTGCTGAGAAGAAAATATAGGAGCTCTGTTTGCTGCCACTAACACACTAGAAGTCCTATGGGTGCTGCTGAGAAGAAAATATAGGAGCTCTGTTTGCTGCCACTAACACACTAGAAGTACTATGGGTGCTGCTGAGAAGAAAATATAGGAGCTCTGTTTGCTGCCACTAACACACTAGAAGTCCTATGGGTGCTGCTGAGAAGAAAATATAGGAGCTCTGTTTGCTGCCACTAACACACTAGAAGTCCTATGGGTGCTGCTGAGAAGAAAATATAGGAGCTCTGTGTGATGCCACTAACACACTAGAAGTCCTATGGGTGCTGCTGAGAAGAAAATATAGGAGCTCTGTGTGATGCCACTAACACACTAGAAGTCCTATGGGTGCTGCTGAGAAGAAAATATAGGAGCTCTGTTTGCTGCCACTAACACACTAGAAGTCCTATGGGTGCTGCTGAGAAGAAAATATAGGAGCTCTGTGTGATGCCACTAACACACTAGAAGTCCTATGGGTGCTGCTGAGAAGAAAATATAGGAGCTCTGTTTGCTGCCACTAACACACTAGAAGTCCTATGGGTGCTGCTGAGAAGAAAATATAGGAGCTCTGTTTGCTGCCACTAACACACTAGAAGTCCTATGGGTGCTGCTGAGAAGAAAATATAGGAACTCTGTGTGATGCCACTAACACACTAGAAGTCCTATGGGTGCTGCTGAGAAGAAAATATAGGAGCTCTGTTTGCTGCCACTAACACACTAGAAGTCCTATGGGTGCTGCTGAGAAGAAAATATAGGAGCTCTGTTTGCTGCCACTAACACACTAGAAGTCCTATGGGTGCTGCTGAGAAGAAAATATAGGAGCTCTGTGTGATGCCACTAACACACTAGAAGTCCTATGGGTGCTGCTGAGAAGAAAATATAGGAGCTCTGTTTGCTGCCACTAACACACTAGAAGTCCTATGGGTGCTGCTGAGAAGAAAATATAGGAGCTCTGTTTGCTGCCACTAACACACTAGAAGTCCTATGGGTGCTGCTGAGAAGAAAATATAGGAGCTCTGTTTGCTGCCACTAACACACTAGAAGTCCTATGGGTGCTGCTGAGAAGAAAATATAGGAGCTCTGTTTGCTGCCACTAACACACTAGATGTCCTATGGGTGCTGCTGAGAAGAAAATATAGCAGCTCTGTTTGCTGCCACTAACACACTAGAAGTCCTATGGGTGCTGCTGAGAAGAAAATATAGGAGCTCTGTTTGCTGCCACTAACACACTAGAAGTCCTATGGGTGCTGCTGAGAAGAAAATATAGGAGCTCTGTTTGCTGCCACTAACACACTAGAAGTCCTATGGGTGCTGCTGAGTAGGGATGAGCTTCGTGTTCGAGTCGAACATACGTTCGACTCGAACATCGGCTGTTCGATCGTTCGACGAAGATCGAACGATTTGGGCCGTTCGCGCCAAATTCGAGTGACGCGAACGGCCCACAATGCACTACGCCATCGCAGTGTCATCCAGGCGCTGTGATTGGCCAAGCATGCACTGTGACCCCGCATGCTTGGCCAATCACAGCGCCGGCAGCGAGGAGAGCAATGATTGGCCACAGGCAGGATGCCTGTGGCCAATTATTGCTGAGAGTGTTTAGTACACGCCCCACACTATAAAAGGCCGCCAGCACGGCGGCCTAGTGTAGTGTGTTCCGGAGCAGGGATAGAGCAGCATAGGCAGGGACAGTGACTGTTATTTCTTTCTTGCTTAACCTGGATTCCTTTAGTTTAGGGAAAGAGAAGGATAGGTAGGGAGAGTGTCAGTGTGTTTTGTGCTTGTGCTATAGTGTGCTTAAAAAAAACATTTATTCTAGGGACAGAAAACTGTAGGTAGGGACAGTGTCAGTTTCTTTCACTCTGCAAGTCCTTGTTTCCAGGGACCTGGAAGGACAGTGAGTGAATTGTCCTTGTGCTATATTGTGATTAAAAAAAACATTTATTCTAGGGACAGAAAACTGTAGGTAGGGAGAGTGTCAGTTTATTTCACTCTGCAAGTCCTTGTTTCCAGGGACCTGGAAGGACAGTGAGTGAATTCTCCTTGTGCTATATTGTGCTTAAAAAAAACATTTATTCTAGGGACAGAAAACTGTAGGTAGGGACAGTGTCAGTTTCTTTCACTCTGCAAGTCCTTGTTTCCAGGGACCTGTAAGGACAGTGAGTGAATTGTCCTTGTGCTATATTGTGATTAAAAAAAAAAAACATTTATTCTAGGGACAGAAAACTGTAGGTAGGGAGAGTGTCAGTTTATTTCACTCTGCAAGTCCTTGTTTCCAGGGACCTGTAAGGACAGTGAGTGAATTGTCCTTGTGCTATATTGTGATTAAAAAAAAACATTTATTCTAGGGACAGAAAACTGTAGGTAGGGAGAGTGTCAGTTTATTTCACTCTGCAAGTCCTTGTTTCCAGGGACCTGGAAGGACAGTGAGTGAATTGTCCTTGTGTTATATTGTGATTAAAAAAAACATTTTTTCTAGGGACAGAAAACTGTAGGTAGGGAGAGTGTTTTTTTTTCTTTCACTCTGCAAGTCCTTGTTTCCAGGGACCTGTAAGGACAGTGAGTGAATTGTCCTTGTGCTATATTGTGCTTAAAAAAAACATTTATTCTAGGGACAGAAAACTGTAGGTAGGGAGAGTGTCAGTTTATTTCACTCTGCAAGTCCTTGTTTCCAGGGACCTGGAAGGACAGTGACTGAATTGTCCTTGTGCTATATTGTGATTAAAAAAAACATTTATTCTAGGGACAGAAAACTGTAGGTAGGGAGAGTGTCAGTTTATTTCACTCTGCAAGTCCTTCTTTCCAGGGACCTGGAAGGACAGTGAGTGAATTGTCCTTGTGTTATATTGTGATTAAAAAAAACATTTTTTCTAGGGACAGAAAACTGTAGGTAGGGAGAGTGTTGTTTTTCTTTCACTCTGCAAGTCCTTGTTTCCAGGGACCTGTAAGGACAGTGAGTGAATTGTCCTTGTGCTATATTGTGCTTAAAAAAAACATTTATTCTAGGGACAGAAAACTGTAGGTAGGGAGAGTGTCAGTTTATTTCACTCTGCAAGTCCTTGTTTCCAGGGACCTGGAAGGACAGTGAGTGAATTGTCCTTGTGCTATATTGTGATTAAAAAAAACATTTTTTCTAGGGACAGAAAACTGTAGGTAGGGAGAGTGTTTTTTTTCTTTCACTCTGCAAGTCCTTGTTTCCAGGGACCTGGAAGGACAGTGAGTGAATTCTCCTTGTGCTATATTGTGCTTAAAAAAAACATTTATTCTAGGGACAGAAAACTGTAGGTAGGGAGAGTGTCAGTTTATTTCACTCTGCAAGTCCTTGTTTCCAGGGACCTGTAAGGACAGTGAGTGAATTGTCCTTGTGCTATATTGTGATTAAAAAAAACATTTATTCTAGGGACAGAAAACTGTAGGTAGGGAGAGTGTCAGTTTATTTCACTCTGCAAGTCCTTGTTTCCAGGGACCTGGAAGGACAGTGACTGAATTGTCCTTGTGCTATATTGTGATTAAAAAAAACATTTATTCTAGGGACAGAAAACTGTAGGTAGGGAGAGTGTCAGTTTATTTCACTCTGCAAGTCCTTGTTTCCAGGGACCTGGAAGGACAGTGAGTGAATTGTCCTTGTGTTATATTGTGATTAAAAAAAACATTTTTTCTAGGGACAGAAAACTGTAGGTAGGGAGAGTGTTTTTTTTCTTTCACTCTGCAAGTCCTTGTTTCCAGGGACCTGTAAGGACAGTGAGTGAATTGTCCTTGTGCTATATTGTGCTTAAAAAAAACATTTATTCTAGGGACAGAAAACTGTAGGTAGGGAGAGTGTCAGTTTATTTCACTCTGCAAGTCCTTGTTTCCAGGGACCTGTAAGGACAGTGAGTGAATTGTCCTTGTGCTATATTGTGATTAAAAAAAACATTTATTCTAGGGACAGAAAACTGTAGGTAGGGAGAGTGTCAGTTTATTTCACTCTGCAAGTCCTTGTTTCCAGGGACCTGGAAGGACAGTGAGTGAATTGTCCTTGTGTTATATTGTGATTAAAAAAAACATTTTTTCTAGGGACAGAAAACTGTAGGTAGGGAGAGTGTTTTTTTTCTTTCACTCTGCAAGTCCTTGTTTCCAGGGACCTGTAAGGACAGTGAGTGAATTGTCCTTGTGCTATATTGTGATTAAAAAAAACATTTATTCTAGGGACAGAAAACTGTAGGTAGGGAGAGTGTCAGTTTATTTCACTCTGCAAGTCCTTGTTTCCAGGGACCTGGAAGGACAGTGACTGAATTGTCCTTGTGCTATATTGTGATTAAAAAAAACATTTATTCTAGGGACAGAAAACTGTAGGTAGGGAGAGTGTCAGTTTATTTCACTCTGCAAGTCCTTGTTTCCAGGGACCTGGAAGGACAGTGAGTGAATTGTCCTTGTGTTATATTGTGATTAAAAAAAACATTTTTTCTAGGGACAGAAAACTGTAGGTAGGGAGAGTGTTTTTTTTCTTTCACTCTGCAAGTCCTTGTTTCCAGGGACCTGTAAGGACAGTGAGTGAATTGTCCTTGTGCTATATTGTGCTTAAAAAAAACATTTATTCTAGGGACAGAAAACTGTAGGTAGGGAGAGTGTCAGTTTATTTCACTCTGCAAGTCCTTGTTTCCAGGGACCTGGAAGGACAGTGACTGAATTGTCCTTGTGCTATATTGTGATTAAAAAAAACATTTATTCTAGGGACAGAAAACTGTAGGTAGGGAGAGTGTCAGTTTATTTCACTCTGCAAGTCCTTGTTTCAAGGGACAGAGAAGGACACCTGAAGGTAGCCCTTATTGCTTTTTTCCCATCTCCCTGCAGGCCATCTATTAGAATGTCTGGAAGGCAAACAAGGAGAGGCAGACAGTCAGGAGGCAATAAAAGAGGGCAAGCAGGCTCTGTGTCTGGGGGCAACAGTGCTGGTCGTGGACGCGGTGCATTGTCATCAGCACATGGCCATGGGACACGCTTGTCCTTCTTTTCGGCAGCTGGACATGTTGAGCCACATCATGCCGAAGACTTGGTAGAGTGGATGACCAAGCCCTCCTCCTCCTCCTCATCCTCTCTCACCCAGGCTCAGGGTACTGGAAAAGCAGCTGCCAAAGCGTCGTCTTCCCTGGTATCAATGTCAGACAAATCATCAGTCACTCCTTCCCTAGACCCACCATGTCCTCCTCCTGAGGAGTCCCCCGAACTGTTTCAGCACAGTGTTGGGTACATGCTCCAGGAGGATGCCCAGCGTTTCGAAGGGTCTGATGATGAAACCCAGCTAGAGGAAGGCAGTAGCGTGAGAGCAGACAGAGGGGATGCTCAAGAAGGACACCAATCTGGCAGTCATGTTCCAGCAGCTGCAGCATACTGCCAGATTGGCTCCAGTGATGAGGAGGGAGGGGATGATGAGGTCACTGACTCCACGTGGGTGCCTAATAGGAGAGAGGAGGAGGAGGAGGATGAGGAGGAGGCACATCTCCAACGAGGCAGGATGCCCTTTGGTGGCCAGCGTAAGGGCAGTACACCGACGGAATCACACCGCAGAGCTCCGCCTGTGCAGGGCGCTGCCTCTGCCCGTCATTCAAAAAGTTCTTTGGTGTGGGCCTTTTTTGAGGCTAGTGCATCAGATCGCACAGCTGCTGTTTGCAACATATGTCTCAAGCGTATATCGCGTGGCCAAAACATCAGCCGCTTGGGTACCACATGCCTGACCAGACATATGTTGACCTGCCATGCAGCTCGTTGGCAAGCCTACCTCAAAGACCCACACCAAAGAACAAAGCGGACCTCTCCTTGCACCGCATCAGCTGGGATCTCCAACCCCACTATAACTTCAGTCCTCTCTGAAACATGCACTGAGAGGAATGAAGGTGTAGAATTAGGTGTGTCACAGCCAAGTACTTGCGCCCACTCTGCTAGCAGTACACCGACGTCCGATTCTAGCAGGCAAATTTCCCTGCCCCAGCTGCTGGACCGTCGAAAGAAGTTCACTCCCAGCCATCCACATGCCCAGCGGTTGAATGCTAGCTTGGCTAAATTGCTAGCGCTTCAACTGCTGCCTTTTCAGTTGGTAGACTCGGCCCCCTTCCGTGAGTTTGTGCAATGTGCAGTTCCTCAGTGGCAGGTTCCCAAACGCCACTTTTTCTCACGGAAGGCTATTCCGGCTCTCTACCGGCATGTGGAAGGCAATGTCTTGGCCTCGCTGGACAGGGCGGTCAGCGGTAAGGTGCATATTACCGCTGACTCATGGTCCAGCAGGCATGGACAGGGACGTTACCTTTCTTTCACGGCCCATTGGGTCACTCTTTTGGCAGCTGGGAAGGATTCAGGACAAGGTGCAGTAGTGTTGGAGGTTGTCCCACCGCCACGCCTCCAAAATGCTACTACTGGTTGTGACACACCTCTCTCCTCCACCCCCTCCTCTTCTTCTTCCTCCATGGCCTCTTCCTGTGGTTTGTCCTATGAACCAGCGGTGCTCCGTAGCCGTTCACGGGGCTACGCAAGTACGCAGGCAAAAAGATGCCATGCCGTGCTTGCGCTGGTGTGTTTGGGGGACAGAAGCCACACTGGGGCAGAGGTCCTGTCTGCTCTGCAGGGCCAGGCCGAGAGGTGGTTGACGCCACGCCAGCTTAAGCCAGGAATGGTGGTTTGCGACAATGGCACCAACCTCCTCTCCGCCCTCCGACAGGGACAACTGACCCATGTGCCCTGTGTGGCTCACGTCCTTAACCTGGTGGTGCAGCGCTTCTTGGGCAGGTACCCGGGCTTACAGGATGTCCTGAGGCAGGCCAGGAAAGTCTGTGTGCATTTCCGCAGATCTTATAATGCCAGTGCTCGCCTGGCTGAGCTGCAAAAGGAGTTGAACCTGCCCAAGAACCGCCTTATATGTGACATGCCCACCAGGTGGAACTCAACGTTGGCCATGCTGCAGCGGCTGCACACGCAGCAGAGAGCCATCAATGAGTACCTGTGCGACTACGGCACCAGGACAGGGTCAGGGGAGCTTGGTTTTTTTTCTCCACGCCAGTGGGGCATGATCAGGGATGCATGCACTGTCCTGGCACCATTTGAGGAGGCCACGAGGATGGTGAGCAGTGACAGTGCATGCATCAGTGACACTGTACCTCTTGTCCACCTGTTGGAGCACACGCTGCGTGGAATAATGGACAGGGCACTTGAGGCAGAACAGAGGCAGGAAGAGGAGGACTTCCTTGCCTCTCAAGGCCCCCTTTACCCAGACAGTGTTCCTTCTGTCCCACCCATCGCACAGGAAGAGGAGGAGGAGGAGGAGGAGGAGGAGGATTGTGTCAGCATGGAGGTGGAGGCTGGCACTCAGCATCATCAGCAGCAGTCTTTTAGGGATGATTTACAGTCCCAAGAAACCAGTGGACTTGTACGTGGCTGGGAGGAGGTGGCTGCGGATCATGTCGTCCTTAGTGACCCAGAGGACTCCGGAGCGAATGCCTCAGCAAACCTACGCTGCATGGCCTCCCTGATCCTGCAAAGTCTGCGGAAGGATCCTCGTATTCTTCGGATCAAGGAGAGGGACCATTACTGGCTGGCCACTCTCCTTGATCCACGGTACAAGGGTAAGGTTGCGGACCTTATGTTACCGTCGCAGAGGGAGCAGAGGATGAGACAACTCCGGGAGGCCTTGCAGAAAGGTCTGTGCAACGCGTTCCCAGAGACTGGGAGGTTGCAAACTCCTGGTCCTGGACAACGAGTTGCTGAGGCTTCGGCCAGTCAAAGAAGGAGCGGTGGGGAAGGTGGCCGTCTGACCGATGCGTTCAGACAATTCTTTAGTCCGCAGCCCCAAAGTATGATCGGTTCCAGCAACCATCGCCAGCGTCTGATAAACATGGTGCAGGAATATCTAGGGGCAAGGTCAGACTTGGACACCTTCCCCACCGAAAATCCTCTGGCTTACTGGGTCTTGAGGATGGATCACTGGCCAGAGCTTGCACAGTATGCAATTGAGCTACTGGCCTGTCCTGCATCCAGCGTTCTTTCGGAACGCACATTCAGTGCTGCTGGAGGATTTGTCACGGATCACAGGGTGCGCCTGTCCACCGACTCGGTTGATCGACTGACTTTCATCAAGATGAACCAGTCTTGGATCACCACCAGCTACCACACACCTGATGCTGATATAACAGACTAATTGATTTTAACATGTCACATCCCTTCAAGACTGATGCTGATGCTGAGTGCCTGTGCTGTTATGTTGACTGGCTATCCTCCTCCTCCGAGTCCTCAATGATACGATTGATGATGATAGCTTGTAAGATCATTTTTGTTTATGGGTGCCGCCACCAGTGCCTAACGCCCAATTTTTCAGCCCCTGTTTAACAGGGGCGTGTAATTACAATTTTTGAAGCAATACTTTGCAACAGGGCTCATTGCTGTGCTCCAAGTACAGTATCTGTGAGGAGTTGCAGTGTTGTGCCACCAGTGCCTAACGCCCAATTTTTCAGCCCCTGTTTAACAGGGGCGTGTAATTACAATTTTTGAAGCAATACTTTGCAACAGGGCTCATTGCTGTGCTCCAAGTACAGTATCTGTGAGGAGTTGCAGTGTTGTGCCACCAGTGCCTAAGGCCCAATTTTTCAGCCCCTGTTTAACAGGGGCGTGTCATTACAATTTTTGAAGCAATACTTTGCAACAGGGCTCATTGGTGTGCTCCAAGTACAGTATCTGTGAGGAGTTGCAGTGTTGTGCCACCAGTGCCTAAGGCCCAATTTTTCAGCCCCTGTTTAACAGGGGCGTGTCATTACAATTTTTGAAGCAATACTTTGCAACAGGGCTCATTGCTGTGCTCCAAGTACAGTATCTGTGAGGGGTTGCAGTGTTGTGCCACCAGTGCCTAAGGCCCAATTTTTCAGCCCCTGTTCAACAGGGGCATGTAATTACAATTCTTGATCTAATAATTCACAGCAGGGCCCATTGCTGCACCCACCAAGAGTAACTGTCAGGGCTTACAGTGTTGTGGCACCAGCACCACCATCAAAGGCCCAATTTTTACTACCACTGTTCAACAATTATATGTAATTAAAATTCCTGATATAATAGTTGACAGCAGGGCGTTCCAGCACCAACCAAGAGTAACTGTGAGTGCTTACAGTGTTGTGCCAACACCAACAACTAAGGGGCCTATTTCTGCAGAGTATATACGGCAGGTCCCTACTTTCAAACATCCAACTTACAAACGACTCCTACTTGCAAACGCAAGAAGACAACAGGAAGTGAGAGGAAATCTACCACTAGGAAGGAAAATTCTCTCCTGTAAGAATAAATATGGGAGAAAGGTGTCTCCTCTGTACTGATGCTTTATCAGCAATCCTTGTTTCAAGAAAAACACCACATTTCAAAAACAGTTGTCATTGGGACGGAAAGTGAGGTGAAATGTTCTGAACAGGGGCACAGACAGCAAAACAAATGTTACAGGGGTGATAAACCTTACCTATGTTTTCCAAAAAGTTTAAAAATAGATTTTTGGTCTGGAGCTACACTTCAACAATGTACCTGTTCAAAATTACAAACAGACTCTACATAAGAACAAACCTACAGTCCCTGTCTTGTATGCACCGCCTGTATAGGGCTGTTCAGAGTATATAGGGCCTTTTTTATTTTATGTGCGGGGTTCCCCTTAATATCCATACAAGACCCAAAGGGGCTGGTAATGGGCTGGGGTAGGGGGGGGTCATGGGGTAGCTATGCCATTTTTCTTAAAGAATTTCATCCATATTACCGGGACCAGACATTACATTAAAGCCGCAAGCAGTTTTAAATGGCTTTTTTTTCCTTTAGAAGTGTCATTTTGTGCAGGGACAGTTCTAAACACGGGAAACACGTGGCACTTCACAGGCATACTTTAGACACCCCCCAGGTACGATATTTAAAGGAATATTTGACTTTTTTTTTTTCACTTTATGCATCATTAAAATGACTGCTCCCGAAAAACGACCGTTTTTAAAACTTCTTTTTGCATTGATACATGTCCCCTGGTGCAGAACCCGGGTTCCCAAACCCTTTTTAGGACAATAACATGCATAATAGTTGTTATAATTAGCACTTTAGAATTCGAACGTTCGCATCCATTGTATTTAATAGGGTTCTAATGTTCGTTCGAACTTTCGGTCCGTTCGCGGGTTCTGGTGCGAACCGAACCCGGGGGTGTTCGGCTCATCACTACTGCTGAGAAGAAAATATAGGAGCTCTGTGTGATGCCACTAACACACTAGAAGTCCTATGGGTGCTGCTGAGAAGAAAATATAGGAGCTCTGTTTGCTGCCACTAACACACTAGAAGTCCTATGGGTGCTGCTGAGAAGAAAATATAGGAGCTCTGTTTGCTGCCACTAACACACTAGAAGTCCTATGGGTGCTGCTGAGAAGAAAATATAGGAGCTCTGTGTGATGCCACTAACACACTAGAAGTCCTATGGGTGCTGCTGAGAAGAAAATATAGGAGCTCTGTTTGCTGCCACTAACACACTAGAAGTCCTATGGGTGCTGCTGAGAAGAAAATATAGGAGCTCTGTTTGCTGCCACTAACACACTAGAAGTACTATGGGTGCTGCTGAGAAGAAAATATAGGAGCTCTGTTTGCTGCCACTAACACACTAGAAGTCCTATGGGTGCTGCTGAGAAGAAAATATAGGAGCTCTGTTTGCTGCCACTAACACACTAGAAGTCCTATGGGTGCTGCTGAGAAGAAAATATAGGAGCTCTGTGTGATGCCACTAACACACTAGAAGTCCTATGGGTGCTGCTGAGAAGAAAATATAGGAGCTCTGTGTGATGCCACTAACACACTAGAAGTCCTATGGGTGCTGCTGAGAAGAAAATATAGGAGCTCTGTTTGCTGCCACTAACACACTAGAAGTCCTATGGGTGCTGCTGAGAAGAAAATATAGGAGCTCTGTGTGATGCCACTAACACACTAGAAGTCCTATGGGTGCTGCTGAGAAGAAAATATATGAGCTCTGTTTGCTGCCACTAACACACTAGAAGTCCTATGGGTGCTGCTGAGAAGAAAATATAGGAGCTCTGTTTGCTGCCACTAACACACTAGAAGTCCTATGGGTGCTGCTGAGAAGAAAATATAGGAACTCTGTGTGATGCCACTAACACACTAGAAGTCCTATGGGTGCTGCTGAGAAGAAAATATAGGAGCTCTGTTTGCTGCCACTAACACACTAGAAGTCCTATGGGTGCTGCTGAGAAGAAAATATAGGAGCTCTGTTTGCTGCCACTAACACACTAGAAGTCCTATGGGTGCTGCTGAGAAGAAAATATAGGAGCTCTGTTTGCTGCCACTAACACACTAGAAGTCCTATGGGTGCTGCTGAGAAGAAAATATAGGAGCTCTGTGTGATGCCACTAACACACTAGAAGTCCTATGGGTGCTGCTGAGAAGAAAATATAGGAGCTCTGTTTGCTGCCACTAACACACTAGAAGTCCTATGGGTGCTGCTGAGAAGAAAATATAGGAGCTCTGTTTGCTGCCACTAACACACTAGATGTCCTATGGGTGCTGCTGAGAAGAAAATATAGCAGCTCTGTTTGCTGCCACTAACACACTAGAAGTCCTATGGGTGCTGCTGAGAAGAAAATATAGGAGCTCTGTTTGCTGCCACTAACACACTAGAAGTCCTATGGGTGCTGCTGAGAAGAAAATATAGGAGCTCTGTTTGCTGCCACTAACACACTAGAAGTCCTATGGGTGCTGCTGAGAAGAAAATATAGGAGCTCTGTTTGCTGCCACTAACACACTAGATGTCCTATGGGTGCTGCTGAGAAGAAAATATAGCAGCTCTGTTTGCTGCCACTAACACACTAGAAGTCCTATGGGTGCTGCTGAGAAGAAAATATAGGAGCTCTGTTTGCTGCCACTAACACACTAGAAGTCCTATGGGTGCTGTTGGGGTGCAATGCTGTGCTAACAGCACTGCGGTTGGTACTACTGCAATACTGTACTAACAGTAAGCACGCACCAGACTAATCCCCAGCAGCAGCTAATAACACACTAACTGTGCAATCAGCAGCAATGAACGATCAATGACTTAGGTAGCAATGGTTTAGCAAAGAAATAGCCAATGGTTTAGCAAAGAAGAGCAAATCTTTCAGTATCAAGCAAAGACAGAATCAGCAGACTAATCTCTCCTAAAGCCGGAACTCATGTGACCGGGGCCGATGGCGTGGCGGCCTTTTAAATGGTGGGGCGTGTACTAAAGCCCCTGAGCTGTAATTGGCTACAGGCGTCCTGCCTGTAGCCAATTATTGCTCTCTGAGTTTCGGGCGCTGTGATTGGCCAAGCATGCGGGGTCACAGTGCATGCTTGGCCAATCATCAGCCAGCAATGCACTGCGCCGGCCGCGCCGGCCGCAATGCATTGCGGGGCCGCTCGCATCACACGAATGTGATGCGAACGGCCCAAATAGTTCTGGGCTCGACGAGCGAGCGAACGCCCGATGTTCGATTCGAACATGGGTTCGAATCGAGCACCGGGCCCATCCCTAATAGTAAGTACTACTACTCAATGTCAAGCAGCAGCTTGAAGTTTGATGTTACAAATGCAACTAAATTAGACAAGGGGATGAAAGGTTTCATTTACAATAAAAGTAAAAAGAAAATTGGTTTGTTTAGTTTGTAAAAAAAAACGCAATATCTCACTTTGCCACAAGGCCTGTGCAAGAACATTTCTGGCTGAGAGCCAGAGGTGGGAGAACCCGAGGTCTGACAAGGTCTGTCACCTTCTTGGCAACACATCCCATCTCTCAACTTCTGACTGTTCATGTCCAGCTGTTGAACTACACGTCCCATGAGGCATTGTAAAACTCTGCAGATTCACAGACATGACTAGGCATGATGGGAATTGTAGTTCCTGAAGATTAGTAGATTAGACCAGTGGTGGCCCGTCCATTAGGGGTGCCCGGGTGCTGCCCCCTCTCTCCTCGCCACCCCCTATATGCAGTGGATAGATTCATGCATAGCATGAATCTATCCATGGCCGCCCCCTATTTATGTGTCTGGCTCCTTTCAGGGCACTGGGCGCATGAATTATAGCGACCCGGGATTTTTTTTTTTTTAAGCACCTGATTAGAGCCAGAGACTATAATAGGCTTCAAAATGGGATGGGCTTGGGTCACAGAGCATGCGACCGGAGCCCACCCAGGTGTGTTTCAACAGTGAATGAATTTTTACTGTTGCAACACTGATCCTCCTCCCGGCCAATCTGGAAGCAGGTATGAAACCCGTTTCCCGATTGGTCAAAACACCAGGCGATCCTATTGGACGCCTAGCGCCTGGAGGAGCAGAGAGGAGACGCACCGGAGAGGACCCTGGAGCAGCATTCCCTGAGCCCGTTATGCTTAAAGGGGTTGTAAAGGTACAATTTTTTTTTCCTAAATAGCTTCCTTTACCCTAGTGCAGTCCTCCTTCACTTACCTCATCCTTCGATTTTGCTTTTAAATGTCCTTATTTCTTCTGAGAAATCCTCACTTCCTGTTCTTCTGTCTGTAACTCCACACAGTAATGCAAGGCTTTCTCCCTGGTGTGGAGTGTCGTACTCGCCCCCTCCCTTGGACTACAGGAGAGAGTCAGGACGCTCTCTATGTTGCAGATAGAGAAAGGAGCTGTGTGTTAGTGGGCATCCTGACTCTCCTGTAGTCCAAGGGAGGGGGTTAGCACGACACTCCACACCAGGAAGAAAGCCTCGCATTACTGTGTGGAGTTACAGACAGAAGAACAGGAAGTGAGGATTTCTCATAAGAAATACGGACATTTAAAAGCAAAATCGAAGGATGAGGTAAGTGAAGGAGGACTGCACTAAGGTAAAGGAAGCTATTTAGGGAAAAAAAATTGTACCTTTACAACCCCTTTGAGGACAGGGTTGGAATATGGCCGAATCAGCTCCGACTGCTGCTCTCACTGCCCGCATCCAGGGTAAGGACAGGAGGTGGTGTGTGTGTGTGTGTGTGTGGGGGGGGGGTTGGGGCAGTTGTGCTAGTGCCGTTTCGCCGGCGGCTTGGGGGGGTGTTGTTTTTCTGGTCCCCTCAAAACAAAACCCCACCGGCCTCCACTGGATTAGACAGGCTCTTTCCCCAACAGTGCAGAGGCAGCCAGGCACACAACAACAGTCCATTAACTCCAGCTCAGTAATCAGTCTAGAGGTTGTCTTTTGGAAGTTTGGACAGGTAAATGAAAACTGGAGCAGACCTTGGTTTAGGGCTAGGGACCATGAAGTAGTATGAGCACAAGTAAAGGCAGCCTGGAACAGTTTACGGTTCAAGGCTTGGGGGCCATGAAGTAGTATGAGCATGGGTGAAAGGCAGACTGGAACAGTCCACAGATCATGGCTAGGGATCATGAATCAGTATGAGCACAAGTAAAAGCAGACTGGAACAGTTCATGGTTCATGGCTGCGGACCATGAAGTAGTGTCAAGAAGGGGTTCACCTGCTGGTGGCACTGTGGCTCCCAGACTTATAGCTGCAGTTCAATGTCCACCAGCAGGTGTCTCTCAGCAGCCAGAAGCTCATGGTAATCAGGCATCACCTGGTGCTCATTGCAGAAAGTGTATTTAAGTCCTGCCTGTGCTTCTTTTTTTTGCATTTGCATCTTGATCCCTGACCCCGCGGAACAGTCCACGGTTCATGGCTGGGGGCCATGAAGTAATATGAGCACAACAGTGGCGGCTGGTGCTCAAAATTTTTGGGGGGGCGCAAACAAACTGAAAAAAAAAAATCAATTGCCGCCACTGTGCCCATTAAACGCAGCCCCTGTGCCCAAACGCCACCAGTTTCCCCCCCCCCCCCAAATGCAGCCAGTTTCCCCCCAAATGCAGCCAGTTTCCCCCCAAATGCAGCCAGTTTGTCCCCAAATGCAGCCAGTTTGTCCCCATATGCAGCCAGTTTGTCCCCAAATGCAGCCAGTTTGTCCCCATATGCAGCCAGTTTGTCCCCAAATGCAGCCAGTTTGTCCCCAAATGCAGCCAGTTTGTCCCCAAATGCAGCCAGTTTGTCCCCCAAATAAAGCCAGTTTGTCCCCCAAATAAAGCCAGTTTGTCCCCCAAAAAAAGCCAGTTTGTCCCCCAAAAAAAGCCAGTTTGTCCCCCAAAAAAAGCCAGTTTCCCCCCCAAATACAGCCAGTTTCCCCCCAAATACAGCCAGTTTGTCTCCAAATGCAGCCAGTTTGTCCCCAATGCAGACAGTTTCCCCCCAGCCGCTGGCTCTGATAGGCACTTCCAAACACCAACCAGCCGCTGTTATTCAGATGGCCGGCGCTCAACAGGGGGCCAGCCATCTAAATAGTGGGCGGCAGCGGCGGCGACAATACATAGGTTCATGCAATGCATGAAACTATGTATTGTTGTCAGTGACGGGCGCAGGAGCGAGAGGGGGTGGCGCTCCTGCGCCCACAATGGACGCACCGCCACTGGAGCACAAGAAAAGGCAGACTGGAACTGTCCAGGGTGTATGGCTGGGGACCATGAAGTAGCATGAACACAGGTAAAGGCTTTACTGGATCCTGGTACATATACAGTTTATAGATGCAGCCTCTTCCAAAGTGGTCCAGCATTCAGTCCATAGGGCTCCAGGGAAATGCAGCCCCATCCTCTCAGCTACCAGATCCATCCCCACAGGGGGGAAAAGAACAATCTCCTCAGGGCTCCAGACTATTTACCAACAACCTAGCTCTATCTGGGCACACCTCCCAGGGGATTGGCTCGGCCCTGCTGAATATTCAGACTAAATATTTGAATCCTCTAGCCCTAAGCTCTAGAAACTTCTCCTAGAGGCAGGGGGAAGCAATCAAACTCTCAGCCTGTGAAGCTCTGAGCAGACCATACAAAACAATCATTACTCCTGTGATTACATTGGAAGCCAAGACCAAATTTACCTAGCAGCCTAACTAGGAGGGTGCTACATTTATATAGAGCCCTATAGTCACTAGGATTGTGAACTACAAGTTTCTTTAGTTTGATACTGTTATTCACATAGCTCCCAACTGTCCCTGATTTGGAGGGACTGTTCCTCATTCAGAACAAAGTCCCTCTGTCCCTCTTTTCCTCCTCATTTGTCCCTCATTTTGGTCTGGTCTATATATTTGTATATAAAATGCATTACTTATCTATCAAAGTGTTTCCCAGTGCTAAACCTTTTATCCAATTTATAAGTTGTTGTATTTGTAAGTTCCGAAAGCCAATATAAAGGAATAGGAGTGGTAAAAAAAAGCACTTGAAGATTTAACCAATCATTTTTTTGGACAATTCTTCTTAAAGAGGGCGTGGCAGGGGGTGTATCCTATCCCGCTATATTTTTGAATAAAGCTGGCCATACACGGTTCAAATTTTATATGATTCCTGCTGAAATTCAAGCCGTGGGTAGCCTTTTTGTTTTCCATCTACGCAGTTTGGGATGGATGGATGGAGAAATCTATACATGTTTGGCTAGCTTAAACCCATCAGGCTCTACGACAAAAAAAATATCTCTTTGGGATGGAATGACGCTTTGTAACTGAATTAAAGCGGTATTAAATCCAAAAGCAAACATTTATTATATGGCAGCTTACCAATTCCTAGATGTGATGGCTGCATTTTTTTGACTTTTTTTAAGCTTTTTTTTTTTCCTTTTATTTCCCTCTGGTGATCTAGCCAGTAAGTCTGTTGTTTTTTGTAACAGAACAAGCTGTCCTGCAGATTTAGCAGGTAAAGAGGTGGTGCAAGCTACAGCCCTGCAGCTGTTGTGAAACTACATGTCCCATGAGGCATTTCAAGACTGACATTTACAAGCATGACTCCCAGAGGCATGATGGTACTTGTAGTTCTAAAATGGCTGGAGGGCCGCAGGGTGTGGTTGGCATTTATTTATTTATGTAAATCCTTTATCTCAAAAGGAAGAAATACTCTTTATAAGCAGATACAACAAAGTATTAGCTGGAGTTTGGCTTCTATTTGTTAGTGTATTTAAATCTGCTAGTACATCTAACAATCTCCTTCTACCAGACTGTCAATGCTGCTGTTCAAAGGTGTCTCAATGTTGTTCCTTCAACCAGATTGTAGGCACTCTAAAATAGAAAGTGTGTTACTGGCCAGATCACCAGGTGAAAACACAGGGGGGGGGGGAGCCCAAAAAAAAGAAAGAAAACAAATGCAGCCACCACACCTAATATATATATATATTTTTTTAAATCGTCAGTCTTTTTTTGTTTATAGCGCAAAAAATAAAAAACGCAGAGATGATTAAATACCAGCAAAAGAAAGCTCTATTTGTGGGGAAAAAAGGACGTCAATTTTGTTTGGGAGCCCCGTCGCATGACCGCGCAATTGTCATTCAAAGCGTGACAGTGCTGAAAGCTGAAAATTGGCCTGGGCAGGAAGGGGGTGAAAATGCCTGGTATTGAAGTGGTTAATACCGCTTTAACACTTTGTAACCATTATGAATAAGGCTGTTTATGGTATTGTTGTATCATTGGTTTATTCTTTCTGCTTTCACTTTACAGATCAGAGGCTCTCTGTCCCTGAACATCATTAGCTCCGTTTTCAGCATGTTAGCTGTGATCTTAAATATTGTCGATTTGGGAACCCTGCAGTGCTACAGTTACAGTCACTATAACTATAATGGCTATTATAATGACTATTAACGAACCTATCATAAGCTATGCCAAGAGGAACTTGTAAGTCTTATTCTGGTCATTATATAAACAGAATATAAAGTGTTTAATGTATAATGCCGCGTACACACGACCGTTTTTAACGTCATTGAAAAAAACTGCATTTTTCTCGACGTGATTCTTCTCAAGCCTGCCTTGCCTACACACTATCGTGGAAAAAAACGCTTGAGTAAAGCGCGGTGACATACAGCACTATAAAGGGGAAGTTCCATTCGGATGGCGCCACCCTTCATGTTAGTAAAGTTTGTTGAGTGACGATTCGCGCTTTTCAGCCTTGTGCTTTTCAGTCCGTTACAGCGTGACGAATGTGCTATCTCCATTACTAACGCTAGTTTTACCAGAACGAGCGCTCCCGTCTCATACTTGATTCTGAGCATGCACATTTTTTTTCACGTTGTTAAAGCCCACACATGGCCGTTTTTCATGACGAGAAAAACGACGAGGTAAAAAACGGCGTGAAAAATTAGAGCATGTTCCAATTTTTTCATGGCCGTTTTTCACGTCGTGAAAAAAATTCATTTTTCTCGTCATTAAAAACGGTCGTGTGTACGCGGCATTAAAGAAATTTAAAATATATAAATCACTAAAAATATGTATACTGATTCAAAGAATACTATATCTTCTTCAGGCCCACAGGACGTCATATGATGTCCTCGGGCTTGTGGGGGTATATCTGAATGATGGGTGCAGCTACAGGCATCATTCAGATATTGCCGGTTTCAGCCGGCGATTCCCTACACCATGAGCATGATTATAGTGGCTGTTCCACCGCTTGATCATTCTTACGAGCAGCAGAAGGGGGCGTCCCCCCCTCCCGCCGCCCTCCGGTGCTTCTACCGACTCACCTGTGCGATCGGTGAGTCGGTGACAGGATCCGCCGGCCCCGGATGTAGATCATAGAGATTTCCGGCGGACCAGATGGTCCTTGGAGTCTCTATGATCGTCGGAGGCCGGGCGCGATGTTATGACGTCACGCCCGGCCTCTGCATTCAAAAAAACGGCGCCGCTTCGGCTTTAAAGCAGTGATAGTTTTTTTTTTGTTTTTTTTTAGGCTTCCAAGCCTAGAGGTGAGATGTGGGGTCTTATTGACCCCATATCTCACTGTAAAGAGGACCTGTCATGCTTATTCCTATTACAAGGGATGTTTACATTCCTTGTAATAGGAATAAAAGTGATCAAATTTTTTATTTATTTTTAAAGTGTAAAAAAAAAAAAAAAAAGAAGTAAAATTAACAATAAAAAAAAAAAACATTTTTTAAAGTGCCCCCGTCCCCGTGTGCTCGCATGCAGAAGCAAACGCATACGCAAGTCCCGCCCACATATGAAAACGGTGTTCAAACTACACATGTGAGGTGTCACAGTGAACGTTAGAGCGAGAGCAATAATTCTAGCCCTAGACCTCCTCTGTAACTCAAAAAATGTAGCCAGTAAAAAAAATTTAAGCGTCGCCTATGGGGATTTTTAAGTACCAAAGTTTGGCGCCATTCCATGAGCGTGTGCAAATTTGAAGCGTGACATGTTAGGTATCTATTTACTTGGCGTAACTTCATCTTTCACATTATGTAAAAAAATTGGGCTAACTTTACCGTTTTTTTTTTTTTTTTAAAGCATGAAAGTTTTTTTCCAAAAAAAAACGCGTTTGAAAAATTCCTGCGCAAATACCGTGCGAGATAAAACGTTGCAATGACTGCCATTGTATTCTCTAGGGTCTTTGCTAAAAAACATATATAGTGTTTGGGGGTTCTAAGTAATTTTCTAGCAAAAAAACTGTTGCACTAATAATGTGTGACAAAAATTGGAACTACCACTATTTAACTTCCTAGGGTGTCTGCTTTTAGAAACAATATAATGTTTTGGGGGTTTTATGCACAATGTAATCTTCAGGCCTAAAATTATTTTTTTTGTTATGCAAACAGAAAAAAAAGAAAAAACAGCTGTGGTAGCAAAAGGGTGATGCCTTGTACACACGACCATTTTACCCGGCAGGAAAAAAACTGACATTTTTCCTGCCGGGATTCCTGTCAGGCCTGCCTTTCATACACACGTTCAGGCCAAATACCGCTGAACTTTTGAATTTCAAGAACGCGGTAATGTGAAAAACTACAATGAGCCGTCAAAATTACGTTCTATGCTTGCGCGTATGTGTCGAATTGTTTACGAGCATGCGCTGTATTTTTCCCCTCAGGAAACCATACAGATGACCGTTTTTCTCGGCCGGTATTTTTCCTGACGGGAAAAGAGAGAACAAGTTCACATTATTTTTCCCACAGTTTTTCTGCCAGGAAAACTGCCATGGAGCATACACACATGCCACGTACACACAATCGTTTTTAATGTCATTGAAAAAAACTACGTTTTTCTCGACGTGGATCTTCTCAAGCCTGCCTTGCCTACACACTATCATGAAAAAAAATGTACAACACGTACGACGGCACTATAAAGGGGAAGTTCCATTCGGATGGCGCCACCCTTTGGGCTGCTTTTGCTGATCCTCGTGTTAGTAAAGTTTGGTGAGAGACGATTCGCGCTTTTCAGCCTCGTGCTCTTCAGTCCGTTACAGCGTGACAAATGTGCTATCTCTATTACGAACGCTAGTTTTACCAGAACGAGCGCTCCCGTCTCATCACTTGCTTCTGAGCATGCGTGTTTTTTTCACGTCGTTTTTCTCGTCATGAAAAACGGCCGTGTGTAGGCTTTAACGACGTGAAAAAAACACGCATGCTCAGAAGCAAGTGATGAGACGGGAGCGCTCAATCTGGTAAAACTAGTGTTCGTAATGGAGATAGGACATTCGTCACGCTGTAACGGACTGAAGAGCACAAGGCTGAAAAGCGCGAATCGTCTCTCACCAAACTTTACTAACACGAGGATCAGCAAAAGCAGCCCAAAGGGTGGCGCCATCCGAATGGAACTTCCCCTTTATAGTGCCGTCGTACATTTCGTACGTCACTGCGCTTTGCTCTAGCATTTTTTTTCATGATAGTGTGTAGGCAAGGCAGGCTTGAGAAGAATCACGTTGAGAAAAACGTAGTTTTTTTCAATGACATTAAAAACGATCGCGTGTACGCGGCATGTGTGTATGCTCCATGGCAGTTTTCCTGGCAGGAAAAACTACGAGAAAAATTAGAGCATGTTCCAAATTTTTAATGGGCATTTTTCACATTGTGAAAAATGCTCTGGAGCCCACACACGATCGTTTTTAATGACCAAATTAAAAAAATGAAATTTTTCTCTTCATGAAAAACGGTCGTGTGTACGCGGCAAGAGCCGTTTTTCCTGCCGAAAAGCTGTCATGGCAGTTTTCCTGCCAGGAAAACCGGTCGTGTGTACGAGGCATGAGAGGGACCACAACCCAAATAATGGAGAAAGATACCTGCCATCCAAGACACAACCCTGATGTCCTGTACAATATATAAATATATATATATATTTATAAATATATATATATATATAAACTACAAACTGAAACATTTCCTATAATAAAAAAAACACTGATTTATTAACAGGTTTCTTTTGTTTTATTTTTTACAGAATGGTGTTTATGCAGTTTCTCTACTACTTGTGATAAATTTGCTGCTCTTCTGTGTCACCGTTTCCACCTCTGTTTTTGGATGCTGGTCTCTCTCAAAAGTACAAAGTGTCAACCAGGTACGAGACGTACAGAATTACTAATTAAAGAAGTGTCAAAGCACCAGCAAGGTCTAACATTCACCAGCTTTGGAAACTCCCTTTGCTTTGAGATCCTTGTCCCTATTAATAAAAATGTCCATACTAACGTTTAGAAAATCGTTCGATTACGCAACAAAATTGCAACATGATCTTTTTGGCATGATCTTTGCATTTCGAAAATTTAAATGCGCCCACTAACATGTCTAAAGTCGAACAATCATGGCGCGTACACACGACCGTTTTTAATGTCATGGAAAAAAACGACGTTTTTCTCGACGTTATTCTTCTCAAGCCTGCCTTGCATACACACGATTAGGGGTGCAACGGATCAAAAAACTCACGGATCGGATCGATCCTCGGATCGGATCATTTTCGGATCGGCAAAAAAAAAAAAATTACTAATATCCACGTCATCCCCCCCCCCACTGTAATATCCACAATCTCCCCACCACAATCTCCCCCAGTAATATCCACAATCTCCCACCAGTAATATCCACAGTCTTCCCCCAGTAATATCCACAATCTTCCCCCAGTAATATCCACAATCTCCCCCCAGTAATATCCACAATCTTCCCCCAGTAATATCCACAATCTTCCCCCAGTAATATCCACAATCTCCCCCAGTAATATCCACAATCTCCCCCCAGTAATATCCACAATCTTCCCCCAGTAATATCCACAATCTTCCCCCAGTAATATCCACAATCTTCCCCCAGTAATATCCACAATCTTCCCCCAGTAATATCCACAATCTTCCCCCAGTAATATCCACAATCTTCCCCCAGTAATATCCACAATCTTCCCCCAGTAATATCCACAATCTCCCCCAGTAATATCCACAATCTCCCCCTGTAATATCCACAATCTTCCCCCAGTAATATCCACAATCTTCCCCCAGTAATATCCACAATCTTCCCCCAGTAATATCCACAATCTCCCCCAGTAATATCCACAATCTCCCCCAGTAATATCCACAATCTCCCCCCAGTAATATCCACAATCTTCCCCCAGTAATATCCACAATCTTCCCCCAGTAATATCCACAATCTCCCCCAGTAATATCCACAATCTTCCCCTGTATGTAATATCCACAATCTCCCCCAGTATGTAATATCCACAATCTTCCCCTGTATGTAATATCCACAATCTTCCCCCAGTAATATCCACAATCTCCCCCAGTAATATCCACAGTCTTCCCCTGTATGTAATATCCACAATCTCCCCCAGTAATATCCACAATCTCCCCCCAGTAATATCCACAATCTTCCCCCAGTAATATCCACAATCTTCCCCCAGTAATATCCACAATCTCCCCCAGTAATATCCACAATCTTCCCCTGTATGTAATATCCACAATCTTCCCCCAGTAATATCCACAATCTTCCCCCAGTAATATCCACAATCTTCCCCCAGTAATATCCACAATCTCCCCCAGTAATATCCACAATCTCCCCCAGTAATATCCACAATCTCCCCCCAGTAATATCCACAATCTTCCCCCAGTAATATCCACAATCTTCCCCCAGTAATATCCACAATCTCCCCCAGTAATATCCACAATCTTCCCCTGTATGTAATATCCACAATCTCCCCCAGTATGTAATATCCACAATCTTCCCCTGTATGTAATATCCACAATCTTCCCCCAGTAATATCCACAATCTCCCCCAGTAATATCCACAGTCTTCCCCTGTATGTAATATCCACAATCTCCCCCAGTAATATCCACAATCTCCCCCCAGTAATATCCACAATCTTCCCCCAGTAATATCCACAATCTTCCCCCAGTAATATCCACAATCTCCCCCAGTAATATCCACAATCTTCCCCTGTATGTAATATCCACAATCTCCCCCAGTATGTAATATCCACAATCTTCCCCTGTATGTAATATCCACAATCTTCCCCCAGTAATATCCACAATCTCCCCCAGTAATATCCACAGTCTTCCCCTGTATGTAATATCCACAATCTCCCCCAGTAATATCCACAATCTTCCCCCAGTAATATCCACAATCTCCCCCCAGTAATATCCACAATCTTCCCCCAGTAATATCCACAGTCTTCCCCTGTATGTAATATCCACAATCTCCCCCAGTAATATCCACAATCTTCCCCCAGTAATATCCACAATCTCCCCCCAGTAATATCCACAATCTTCCCCCAGTAATATCCACAATCTCCCCCAGTAATATCCACAATCTTCCCCTGTATGTAATATCCACAATCTCCCCCAGTAATATCCACAATCTTCCCCCAGTAATATCCACAATCTCCCCCAGTAATATCCACAATCTTCCCCTGTATGTAATATCCACAATCTCCCCCAGTAATATCCACAATCTTCCCCCAGTAATATCCACAATCTCCCCCAGTAATATCCACAATCTTCCCCCAGTAATATCCACAATCTTCCCCCAGTAATATCCACAATCTCCCCCAGTAATATCCACAATCTTCCCCTGTATGTAATATCCACAATCTCCCCCAGTAATATCCACAATCTTCCCCCAGTAATATCCACAATCTCCCCCTGTATGTAATATCCACAATCTTCCCCTGTATGTAATATCCACAATCTCCCCCAGTAATATCCACAATCTCCCCCTGTATGTAATATCCACAATCTCCCCTCGTATGTAATATCCACAATCTCCCCCCGTATGTAATATCCACAATCTCCCCCAGTAATGGGCATCTCCCCCACTTACCAGTCTCTCCCGCCGGCCAGTTCAAATCCACGAGCAGCGAGGGGTGATGACGTCACAAGGCGGCCGCCGCCCCCGGGTGTACCAAGATGGCTGCGGCTCCGGAGCTAGGCCGAAGCCGCGGCCTTTCCTAAGGCCGAGGCCGCGGATCGCGGTGTGTGCCGATCCGAACGGGGTGCCCCGTTCGGATCACGGATCGTCACCGATCCGTTGCACCACTACACACGATCATGAAAAAAATGCTCGAGCAAAGCGCGATGACGTACAACACGTACGACGGCACTATAAAGGGGAACTTCCATTTGGATGGCGCCACCCTTTGGGCTGCTTCTGCTGATTTCGTGTTACCACGTGTTAGTAAAAGTTTGGTGTTAGCCGATTCGTGCTTTTCAGTCCGTTACAGCGTGACGAATGTGCTATCTCAATTACAAATGATAGTTTTACCAGAGCAAGCGCTTCCGTCTCATAACTAGCTTCTGAGCCTGCGCGTTTTTTTCACGTCGTTAAAGCCTACACACGGCCGTTTTTCACGACGAGAAAAACGACGACGTGAAAAACGACAAGAAAAAATAGAACAGGTTCTAAATTTTTAATGCCCATTTTTCTCGTCAAGAGAAATGCTCTGGAGCCTACACACGACCGTTTTTCACGACCAATTTAAAAAATGGCATGTTTCTCGTCATGAAAAATGGTCGTGTGTACGAGGCATCAGGCTTATTAAATGCTTTTTCAAACCATTTTCTATCTATGTATGGCCAGCTTTAGGGTGTACACAAGAATGGATTTCATCTCCCTTTAGACTGGAGAGATTTTCTCCTACTTCCTATTGCATCTCCAGGACAGGAAGTGAAGTGGAATCTCTCCAGCAGGGCAGAAAATAAGCCAAAAAGTACCTGGCAAGGGTTTTCAGCCTTCTCTACTCTGTCAAAGACTTTTAATAGCTCCACCCATAAAGTGTAAGTATAGCATTTTTTTTTTTTTATTGTAACCAGAGGCTAAGCTTTTTTTTTTTTACCTGGATAGAGTGTTGAGGGGTTCAGATTTTTATTGTTGTCCTCGTTAGGGAGATTCAATCTTATTAATTGTCCCGATCTCCAATGTCACCAGGAATGTAAGTGAGGGTAAATCCAAAATTTAGAGGTGCCACCAGAACAGGAATACACATGCTCCCACACCAGCTGTCTAAAAGAGGATTTCCCTCACATTGAAATGATACCCTCTCACTTCCTACTGAGTCTAAAAAAAAAAAAAGTAAAATTATGGGGGTTTTAACCCTTAAGCCTCATACACACGATCGGACTTCCAACCAACTTTTCCGTGGATTTTGGTCTGAAGGGCATTGGCCGTGAACTTGTTCTGCATACAGACGGCACAACATTTTCAGCCAACATTCACCAAACCACATGGTTTTTCAGCTCTTTACTGCCACCCTTTGGGCAACTTCTGCTATTGTTGGCTGATGTTTAACATTGGTTCTGAGCATGCATGTTTGTACATCGGATTTTAGTTGGAAAAACCGACGTAACTGATTTATTGCACAACAATTGGTGAGCATGAACAGCCAACTTTTGTTGTCGTTAATTCAGCCAATAATTGTCTGATGGAGCATAAACACGGTCGGATTATCCAACACAACACGTCCGTCAGACAATTATGGCCATAAAGTTGGATCGTGTGTACGAGGCTTTACTCTACTTAAGGATTAATGATTATTTTGCTTTAAATATACTTCACACCATTAAACAAGACTCCACCTAGGTCCCTTCCAATGTTTTAAGAATGAGTTTGCCAACCGTCACTCAAAACTGTGATATCAAATTGAGTAAGATAAGGGATGTGTTGCTATACTGTTGGTATATTGTCCAGAAGCTGAGTTATATACTAGGGCCAATTTAGACAGGAGCCAATTTACCTACCAGCATGTCTTTGGAGGTGGGAAGAAACCGGAGTACCCAGAGGAAACCTATGCAGACACAGGGAGAACATGCAAACTCTAAGCAGGTAGTGTCATGGTTGAATTTCACGACATGCTTTTCTGCAGCTTCTCTATTGAAGTCTATGGAACCAAAAAAGCACAGTTTTGCATTTAAAACAAGTCCATGGCCGTTTCCGAAAAATGCAGCGACTGAAAAAAGCATAGATGTGATAGTGTCTGTTGTGCATTTCTGCAAAAAACACCAAAAAACGCGTAGGTGTGAACCAGGCCTTAGAGTCCTAAAAGACTTGTGAGAAATAGAAAAACCTAATATAATCGGCATACAAAAAAGGATATTCAACATTCACCAATGCAAATTCCTTCCTTATTCAAGCAAAAAGTCTCATAAATAGAACCCTTGCATAGTCCATAGAACGTGGATTATGTGCATAAACTTGTGCATGTGCATTCTTCATCAAGTAATACACCACAAATATGTGCAAGATCAAAAACATTCAGCAAATGTATGCCATCAGTGGCAGTGCATCCATAAGGGGCGCACAGGCGCCGCCCCCTCTCTCCTGCCACCTGTCTATCACCAATAGATAGATTCATGCATTGAATGAATCTATCTATGGTCGCCGCTGCCACCCCCTATTCAGGCGCCCAGCCCCTTTTTGAATTACAGTGGCGGGGTATTTTTTTGAACCACCTGATTAGAGCCATAGGCTCTAATAGGCGTCAAAAAATGTGAACAGCGAGCGCCATGCTGGGCGCTCGTAGGTCACTCAGCTGTGTGTCATGCCCCATACACACGATCGTTTTTCATGCCGTTAAAAATGCCATTTTTAAAAATGGGCATTAAAACCGATCGTGTGTATGCTCCAGAGCATTTTTAACGACGTGAAAAACGGGCATTAAAAATTTCGAACATGCTCTATTTTTTCACGTCGTTTTTCATGTCGTTTTTTTTAACGACGTGAAAAACGATAGTGTGTATGCTTTAACGACGTGAAAAAAAACGCGCATGCTCAGAATCAAGTATGAGACGGGAGCGCTCGTTCTGGTAAAACTAGCGTTCATAATGGAGATAGCACATTCATCACACAGTAACGGACTGAAAAGCACGAGGCTGAAAAGCGCGAATCGTCGCTCAACAAACTTTACTAACATGAAGGGTGGTGCCATTCGAACGGAACTTCCCCTTTATAGTGCCGTCGTACGTGCTGTACGTCACTGCGCTTTGTTCAAGCGTTTTTTTTAATGATCGTGTGTATGCAAGACAGGCTTGAGAGGAAACATGAAAAAAACGACAAGAAAAACGTCGGTTTAAAAAATGGCATGAAAAATGATCGTGTGTATGGGGCATAAGGAAAGCAAATGAATATTCACTTTTCTAACACTGAACCACTTCTCCACCAATCAGGTGCTCGGGTCTGTTACGGAGATGGCCGGGCACACCCATAGCATACACACCACAGGACTTTTCTGCAAACTTTCCCAAAACTTTTTCCAACATCACGTGGTTTTTCTGCTCTTTACCGCCACCCTTTGGTCAACTTCTGCTATTGTTGGTTGATTTTAACATTATTTGTTTTGTCCATCGGACAAAAGTCCGATGGTTTTCTGTACACACGGTCGGACTTTGCTCCATCGGACTTTTGTTGGCCAAAAGTTTGTCCGTTTGCAGACCGAACTTTTGTCCGATGAAAACAAAAACAAAAAAAAAAAAAAAGTTTGTGCGATGGAGCGTACACACGGTCGGATTGTTGGTCCAACTTGCTCAAAATGAAGTTTGTTGGCCAAAAGTCCGACCGTGTGTACGGGGCTTAAGAGCTTTCCTTCTATGATTCGCATTGCTCAGAAATTTGTCCTCATACCCTCTAGCCTTAAACCTTGGTCATAATATTTTGTCTTCCTCCTCAAAATTAATATCCTTTATTTTAATGTTTTTTTTTTCTCTTCTGAAGGTGTACATGTTACAGAATGATGCCGTCCATGCCATGAATCCTGGTGCCATTCCTGTTCCTGTAACCACCACTTATGTTCAACCATCAGCACCACCACCAACTTATTCAGTCACTTTAGTTAAAGTGTGACCAATTGATTAATAAAGAGCACCTGTCATCTATATATTTTATGGATGAATCAGCTTTCTACCGAATTGCTTCCTAATTATTACAAATCATTAATTTAGCAATATTAGTAAATTCTTGGGTTGTTTTTCTAAAAGTGATTTCTCTTGCCAAAAAGGTTTCTTAATGTGTTGGACTGACTAGGGAGTGGGACTTGACTTGAGAAAGGGGATTGTATTTTTCACCTGAAAAAGGAAATGCCACCAGCACACCAGGATCTCCAAAAATGGGTCCAAAACTTTAATCACATAGTACCAAAAAGCAAAAGCGATGTTTTGGAGCCACGCAGGACCCCTTCTTCAGGCATTTGACAAATTGTAATACAAACAACACACTATTTAAAGAACCATTCACCAATCAGCCTCATCTGACGTTTCTGTGCCCTCTGTATACTTCCACCTGGCCGTTTATTAATGACTGTAAGAGGCTTGTCTCTCTGCTCCAATCCGGCAACACACTGTGCGCATGCACCCTTGGGGATCGGTACGTCAATGCAGCCATCCGTCATTGCCATGCCATTCTATGATGGGACTAAGAAAGAAAACAAGTGAAGACCGAATGTGAAAATGAATCATGGCAACTGCACTTCAAAGATATGAAAAATTTAAAATAAGGAAAATAAAAAAAATGAAAGATAGATAGTTAATGAAAAAAGATCAATCACCAAACAACAAATGAAAAACAAAAATAAAGATAAAAAATAATAAGATAAAAAGAAATATAGAAATAAAATAAAATAAAAATAAATATAAATGAAAATTAAGTTGAAAAAATACAAATAAAATAATAATAATAACAAAAAAATAAATATATAAAAGAGTAAAGAAAGAAGAAAAAAGATAAAAAGGCGAAAAAAATTAAGAAAAAAAGAAAGAAAAAGAATTGCCTGTGCCAGCTGCCATAATAGATTATGAGACAACAGAATAGCTACGAAAAAAGTATGCAGATAAAGTGCAGAATAAAGATTCAAATTGTTGATACATTACAACCATAAACAACATTACGATCTAAATTATCTGTCTTCAAGAAAACACAGATAGGATAGAGTGGTGTTGAGACCACCTGGCTGAACTGTACCCAAGGTATATGTCCAGTATGCCTCACAACGAAGGAGGAGACGGTCACGGTCTCTCCCCCCCCCCCCTCACTGGTTATGATACTTGTTCAATGACCTTGTTACAGGTTTACTTAAATCAGGGGCTTCACCTTTCAGAGTCCTCTCCAGCGCTACTCTTATATCACGCCTATGTTTCTGAAATCGTCGTTTAAAAGGGCCAACAGTTTTTCCTACATACACCAACGAGCAGGGACATTCTACTCAGAATTCTTTGAATTACATGCTATTAGTGATCAAGGAGGTCTAAGTGCAGCTGTGCCAGGTGAACTGAGAGCTATCCGTCCTGGAACTGGCAATGCAGGACAAGGACAAACAAATCAACATATTCCAGGAGATCGACAAAGAAATTCTGACGTATACCACAAGACAAAGCAGGCCAAAACGGGAGAAGTTTAAACAAGTGAATCAGGATTATCAAGATGGAAGGGTGTACCCATGGCTGACTGGTATTTCAAGGCCTAGAAGAAGACCGCATGCTTACCCTCCACCTAATAGGCCACAGAGGGACAATCCTCAGATATCATCAGATAGTGAACGACCAACTGAAAATCCTTCAACCGACAGTGAGGGTGGGGTAAATAGTAACCCCACAGTGCCCAGTACTGGGAACAGCAATTCCCTTTTTACAAAGGAGGGAGAGAAAAAAGAACCACGAGGGCCATCAAGAGGTCACAGTACCTATCAGACCCACAGGGGTCGTCAACAAACAGACAGACAAGCCCGGTGATCAACCAGTCGTTAGGTATGAGCTGTTCGGTTCGCACCAGAACCTGCGAACAGCCAGAATGTTCGCCTGAACTTTAGAACCCTATTAAATACAATGGACTTGAACGTTCAAAATCAAAAGTGCTAATTATAAAGGCTAATATGCAAGTTATTGTCCTAACAAGTGTAGCGGGCTCTTCCTCCCCTCTCCCAGTCCCCTCTATTAAAGTTCTGCTCGCTATGTCTCTGGTCTAGGGGTACGATAGGGGAGGGAGAGGGTGCGCTACGCCTGGCTTCCAACACAGATGTATAAGTGGTATTAGCAATGCCTTCCTTTTACCTTCGGGCCTGTATTGTGCATCGGATCCTCCCTCCAAGAGTCTCCAAGAACCTCGTCTGCCAGAAACTTGAGCCACACACCGTTAAAGTCCAACACTCCTTTATTTAGCACATAACATGGACTCCCTTGGCTATAGAACAGAAAAGGAGGTGTGTGTGTACGAATAGGCCCAGACACAAGTTCGATCCTCCACTCTCCTCCAAAGAGTGGGTTATGGTCTCCGCACGAGGGAAATTCACCTTCCGGACGGTCTCCGACAAGAGGCTCACCCGTCACTGGCAGTATGCTGCACCGGGTCTTCAGATGAGGAGCTCTTCCCGGTCCATTACGTCCACCTCGGATTCAGGCATCCATCTCCGGAGTACCCTAGGATCCTTCCCTCGCGGAACTCAGTGTTGGGCACTGAGCTCCGGACCGCCGTCCAAGTACCTCACCCCAGGCTAAAGGTGCCTGAGATGGAACACGATCTCTGGTGGTCCTCTAGGCCTAGTCCGCAGGCTAAAGGTGCCAGGGACCAACAACCCCGTGACCACGATGGCCGGCCCCTTTTATCCCCTCTCCCAGCAAGCACGGCGGGTTCCACGCCCCACCATACCGCTGCCCAGAGAGGACAAAAGTCAGCTCAGCACACAGCGGTATCCGTCCGTTGGCCCACAGTGACAGCGCCACCCAGTGGACCTCCGGAGATACACCACTGGTGTCACCGAAAAATTCAAAAACTTACGGCGGGAAAGTAAGTACCCGCTACACAAGTGTTTGGGGACCCGGGTCCTGCCCCAGGGGACATATACCAATGCAAAAAAAAAGTTTTAAAAACTGCCGTTTTTTCGGGAGCAGTGATTTTAATAATGCTTAAAATGAAAAAAAAAAAAGTGAAATTTTCCTTTAAATTTCGTACCTAGGGTGTGTATATAGTATGGCTGTAAAGTGGCCATCTGAATAGAGAGCCGTAATTGGCCAAAGCCAGTGTGGCTTTGGCTAATTATGGCTCAGGGGGTTTAGTACACGCCCCACACTATATAAGGCCGCCTCCGTGGTGGCCTTGTGTAGTGTGTTTCAGTGTTGGTTAAAGAGAGAGCTTACAGAGAGAGAGAGAGACAGTGTCATTTATATTGAGTTAGATAGAGCAGGCAGGCGAGTCAGTAAGCTGCAGTTACAGTGTGTAGAGGATATATATGCATCCCAGGTGTTGTATATATATTTATACACTGTATTCAGTTTAGCTAGATCCGTTCCTGTTATTCTCTATAATGTGACAGGCACGCAGGTGATTGTGCTAGCTGTAGTCAGTGTTTCACTTAGGCCCCTTTCACACTGGGGCGTTTTTCATGCGGTTTAGCGCTAATAATAGCGCTATTATACCGCATGAAAAATTCCTGCCCTGTAGCCTTCAATGTGAAAGCCCGAAGGCTTTCACACTGAAGCGGTGCGCTAGCAGGACCGCTCCAAAAGTCCTGCTAGCCGCTTCTTTACAGTGGTAAAGGAACGGTGTGTTCACCGCTCCTTTACCGCGGGTGCCCATTGAAATCAATGGGACACCGCGGTATTAACCCTTTTTCGGCCGCTAGCGGGGGTTAAATTCACCCCCCTAGCGACCGCATACCGCGGTAAGAACGACGGTATAGCAGCGCTGAAAATCGCGCTGCTATACCGCCACCGCTCCTGCCCGCCCAAGTGTGAAAGGGGCCTTAGTGTACTGTGTGCTTTGCATAGGGTTCACCTAAAGCTTACCTGAATACAGTTAGTGACTAATAGTGGTGTTCTCATAATAAAACCACAGGCAGAGAGCTGCAAGTATTTTCAGTTAGTGTACAGTGGCTTCTGCACAATTTTCACCTAAAACTAACTGAAGACAATTGCTGCTTTTCCCATACTAATACCACAGCAGGCAGTTGATTCTGATAGCTGCATTATCAGTACAGATACAGAGATAGATATATATATATACATACATACACACACACACACACACACACACACACACATACACTGTATATATATACCGTATTTTCCGGCGTATAAGGCGACTGGGCGTATAAGACGACCCCCTAATTTTCCAGATAAAATTTGGGTTTTGGGATATACTTGCCGTATAAGACGACCCCCTTCCGACTAGCCATACCTCACCATGCCTCACCATACCTCACTGTGCCCCTGCATACCTCACTGTTCCCCCCGCATGCCTCACTGTTCCCCCCGCATGCCTCACTGTTCCCCCCGCATGCCTCACTGTTCCCCCTCGACGATCACATACCTTATCCCTGATGTAGAATCTCCAGTCAGACCGTGGCCGTCCATTTTTCAAAAGCCGCGCCTCCTCCTCATGCTGTTCCGTGATAGGCGGAACACTCAGCTTCCCAGCAAACACTGTGTTCAGTGTTCCGCCTATCACAGATGCCCTCTCATCCGAGGCCGAGGATGAGAGGGCATCTGTGATAGGCGGAACACTAAACAGAGGCTCTGCTGGGAAGCTGAGTGTTCCGCCTATCACGGAACAGCATGAGGAGGAGGCGCGGCTTTTGAAAATGGACGGCCGCGGTCTGAGATTATAAGGTAAGGTCAGGTACCGGCGTATAAGACGACCCCCGACTTTTGAGAGGATTTTTAGGGGTTAAAAAGTCGTCTTATACGCCGGAAAATATGGTATAATATATATATATATATATATATATATATATATATACACACATCCCACCTTTGTGCAGCTACATCTTACTGCAGGCCATTAGTATGTCTGGAAGGCAAACAAGGAGAGGCAGACAGTCACGTGGCAATAAAAGAGGGCAGGCAGGCTCTGTGTCTAGAGGCAACAGTGCTGGTCGTGGACAAGGTGCATCCTCATCAGCACGTGGCCGTGGGACACGCTTGTCCTTCTTTTCGGCAGCTGGCCATGTTGAGCTGCAACATGCCCAAGACTTGGTAGAGTGGATGACCAAGCCATCCTCATCCTCCTCATCCTCTCTCACCCAGGCTCCGGGTACTTTGTCTAGCAAAGCAGCTGCCAAAGCGGCCTCTTCCCTCGGCTCAATGGCATCAGTCACTCCTTCCCTAGCCCCACCATATCCTCCTGAGGAGTCCCCTGAACTGTTTGACTAGAGTGTTGGGTACATGCTCCAAGAGGATGCCCAGCGTTTTGAATGCTCTGATGATGGAACCCAGCTAGAGGAAGGCAGTAACGTGAGCCCAGGGAGAGGGGGTAGTAACGTGAGCCCAGGGAGATGGGGTGCCCAAAAAGGACAGCTATCTGGCAGTCATGTTCCCCCAGGTGCAGCATACTGCCAGATTTGCTCCAGTAATGAGGAGGGAGGGGATGATGAGGTCACTGACTCCACGTGGGTGCCTGATAGGAGAGAGGAGGAGGAGGAGGAGGAGGCACATCTCCAACGAGGCAGGATGCCCTCCAGGGGCCAGCTTAAGGGCAGCACACCGACTGCATCACACCGCATGTTCAGGGCACTGCTGTCTCATTATTCCAAAAGTTCTTTGGTGTGGGCCTTTTTTCAGACGTGTACAGCAGATCGTACCATTGCCATTTGCAACATATGCCTCAGGCATATCTCACGTGGCCAAAACATCCGCCGCTTGGGCACTACGTGCTTGACCAGACATATGTCGACCTGCCATGCAAGCCTCATCAGCTGGGATATCCAACCCCACTATACCTTCAGTCCTCTCTGAAACCTGCACAGAGAGGAATGAAGGTGTAGTATTAGGTGTGTCACAGCCAAGTACTTGCGGGCAATCTGCTATTGGTAACAACATGGCCTGGGGAATGCCCAGGGAAAAACCAAGCCTACTTACCGACCAGCTCGCTGACAACCAATTAACATGTCTAACAGTATGCGTTAAAAACAGGGGTTTGTCCGCACGCATTTGCAAACGCATGCATGAGCCACAGAGCCACGCCAAGGCCCCCTGGAGTCTGTGGTCCTACACTAACAATGAGTGTCCCCTCAATGGAGGCACATGCATTCTGATGATCAATGGCATCAGTCACTCCTTCCCTAGCCCCACCATATCCTCCTGAGGAGTCCCCCGAACTGTTTGACTAGAGTGTTGGGTACATGCTCCAAGAGGATGCCCAGCGTTTTGAATGCTCTGATGATGGAACCCAGCTAGAGGAAGGCAGTAACGTGAGCCCAGGGAGAGGGGGTAGTAACGTGAGCCCAGGGAGATGGGGTGCCCAACAAGGACAGCTATCTGGCAGTCATGTTCCCCCAGGTGCAGCATACTGCCAGATTTGCTCCAGTGATGAGGAGGGAGGGGATGATGAGGTCACTGACTCCACATGGGTGCCTTATAGGAGAGAGGAGGAGGAGGAGGCACATCTCCAACGAGGCAGGATGCCCTCCAGGGGCCAGCTTAAGGGCAGCACACCGACTGCATCACACCGCATGTTCAGGGCACTGTTGTCTCATTATTCCAAAAGTTCTTTGGTGTGGGCCTTTTTTCAGACGTGTGCAGCAGATCGTACCATTGCCATTTGCAACATATGCCTCAGGCATATCTCGCGTGGCCAAAACATCCGCCGCTTGGGCACTACTTGCTTGACCAGACATATGTCGACCTGCCATGCAAGCCTACCTAAAAGACCCACACCAAAGAACAAAGCGGACCTCTCCTTGCTCCTCATCAGCTGGGATATCCAACCCCACTATACCTTCAGTCCTCTCTGAAACCTGCACAGAGAGGAATGAAGGTGTAGTATTAGGTGTGTCACAGCCAAGTACTTGCGGGCAATCTGCTATTGGTACACCGACGTCAGATTGTACCAGGCAAATTTCCCTGCCCAGCTGCACAGCCAAAATAAGTTCGCTCCCAGCCATCCACATGCCCAGCGGTTAAATGCTAGCGTGGCTAAATTGCTAGCACTTCAACTGCTGCCTTTTCAGTTGGTAGACTCTGCCCCCTTCTGTGAGTTTGTGGAATGTGCGGTTCCTCAGTGGCAGGTTCCCAAACGCCACTTTTTCTCACAGAAGGCGATTCCGGCTCTCTACCGGCATGTGGAAGGCAATGTCTTGGCCTTGCTGGTCAGGGCGTTCAGCGGTAAGGTGCATATTACCACTGACTCATGGTCCAGCAGGCATGGACAGGGACGATACCTATCTTTCGCGGCGCATTGGGTGACTCTGCTGGCAGCTGGGAAGGATGCAGGACAAGGTGCAGTAGTGTTGGAGGTTGTTCCGCCACCATGCCTCCAAAATGTTACTACTGGTGATTCTGACACACCTCTCTCCTCCACCCCCTCCTCTTCTTCTTCCTCCATGGCCTCTACCTGTGCTTTGTCCTCAGAACCAGCGGTGCTCTGTAGGCGTTCAATGGGCTACGCAAGTACGCAGGCAAAAAGATGCCATGCGGTGCTTGAGCTGGTGTGCTTGGGGGACAGGAGCCACACTGGGGCAGAGATTCTGTCATCTCTGCAGGGGAAGGCTCAGAGGTGGTTGACGCCACGCCAGCTTAAGCCAGGAAAGGTGGTTTGTGACAATGGCACCAACCTCCTCTCCGCCCTCCGACAGGGACATCTGACCCATGTGCCCTGTTTGGCTCACGTCCATAAGTTGGTGGTGCAGCGGTTCTTGGGCAGGTACCCGGGCTTACAGGAGGTCCTGAAGCAGGCCAGGAAACTCTGTGGGCATTTCCGCCGGTCATATAATGCCAGTGCTCGGCTGGCTGACCTGCAAAATGAATCCAACCTGCCCAAGAACTGCCTAATCTGTGACATGCCCACCAGGTGGAACTCTACGTTGGCCATGCTTCAGCGGCTGCACACGCAGCAGAGGGCCATCAATGAGTATCTGTTGCAATATGGCACCAGGACAGGGTCAGGGGAGCTTGGATTTTTTTCCCCACGCCAGTGGGCCATGATCAGGGATGCATGCACTGTCCTAGCACCATTTGAGGAGGCCACGAGGATGGTGATCAGTGACAGCGCATGCATCAGTGACACTGTCCCTCTTGTCCACCTGTTGGAGCACACGCTGCATGGAATAATGGACAGGGCACTTGAGTCAGAACAGAGGCAGGAGGAGGAGGACTTCTTTACCTCTCAAGGCCCCCTTTATCCAGACAGTGTTCCTGCTGGTCCGGCTATCACACAGGAAGAGGAGGAGGAGGAGGATTGTGTCAGCATGGAGGTGGAGCCTAGAATCAGCAGCAGTCTTCAAGGGATCAATTACAGTCCCAAGACACCGATGGACTTGTACGTGGCTGGGAGGAGGTGGCTGCGGATCATGTCGTCCTGAGTGACCCAGAGGACTCCGGACCAAATGCCTCAGCAAACCTATGCTCCATGACCTCCCTGATCCTGCAAAGCCTGCGGAGGGTTCCTGGTATTCGTGCAATCAAGGAGAGGGATCATTACAGGCTGGCAACCCTCCTTGATCCACGTTACAAGGGTAAGGTTGCGGACCTTATCTTGCCGTTGCAGAGGATGAAGCATCTTCGGGAGGCCTCGCAGGAAGGTCTGTGCAACACATTCCCAGAGACTGGGAGGTTACAAATTCCTGGTCCTGGACAACATGTTGCTGAGGCTTCGGTCAGTCACAGAAGGAGCGGTGGAGAAGGTGGCCGTCTGACCGATGCGTTCAGACAATTTTTTAGTACGCAGCCCCAAGGTATGATCGGTTCCAGCAACCATCGCCAGCGTCTGGTTTACATGGTGCAGGAATACCTAGGGGCAAGATCAGACTTGGACACCTTTCCCACCGAAAATCCTCTGGGTTACTGGGTCTTGAGGATGGATCACTGGCCAGAGCTTGCACAGTATGCAATTGAGCTACTGGCCTGTCCTGCATACGTTCTTTCGGAACGCACATTCAGTGCTGCTGGAGGCTTTGTAAGCGATCACAGTGTGCGCCTGTCCACCGACTCGGTCGATCGACTGACCTTCATAAAAATTAATCAGTCTTGGATCACCACCAGCTACCAAGCACCTGATGCTGATGTGACCGAATAATTTTTTTTGAAATGTCAGATCCCTTCAAGACTGCCTATGCTGATGCTGAGTTACTATCCTGTTTTGCTGAGTGACTATCCTCTTCCTCATCAATGATCATGTTGATAGCTTGTAAGATATAAGAAAAAGGGGGGGGGTAGGTACACAAGAGTGGAAAGCTCATCCCCTGTAATCACACAGGAATATTATTTGGAGATATCTATTTAATCACCAGTTTTATCACTCCTAGAAGCTTTCCGCCGATATGGGTAATGATATTGGTGGTCTCGGGGTTAATGTCCTGTATTTTCCTCTGAATTATTTTAAGCATATGAACAAGGGGGGTAGGAAAAAGTTCCTTCCAAAAGAAATTCTTCAATGAGGAATTGTGAAAAAATATATTTTCTTTATTATATAAACCGCAATATACTATAATGATTTAACAAACACTTAATATACACACCCTCCACCTATATGTTAAAAATAGACTAGTCTAAAACCTATGAACATGGGTGGCCACCCGACCCACCATACACACCACAATCAGCCTGTTTGCAATTCATCCACCAATTCATCTATAATTATCGGGATTGTTTAGGATGTCTGATAAGGGAGGGGGAGGGGGGATTTTCCCAGTTCAGACAACCAGTCTATGTTGGAATGGAGATGAATACAATAAATGTATTCAATCGTTTTATAAAGATAAAGTTCATTGAAGAAACAAAGTCAATGCTGTAATTGGGCTTAACTGAATGGGAACCCGCGTTATTGATTGTCTGTATAGTGGAAGCTGTTCACATATTCACAGGCTTGTATAGCCATATATGAGATCTGGTGTTCATAATCGCTGGTTTGCTGGCATGGCATATATAAACATGAATAAGTTGGATGGATCTCACCGTTAGAAGTCTTTCAAAGGTGAATTTATCCTTATTCGTGTAGCCGCTGTCTTCCAGGTGTCTCCTAGTAGCGATAAACACTCAGTCTCTTTGCAATTGTGAATGGGTTGGTTCCAGTAAATCATCCAGCATGGGTTGCACACATTCAGCACTGATTTTCCAGCGTTCTCCCCTTCTGTTTATGAGTGAATATAGTCCATTCCACGGGGGTGAAAAAGAGGGTAGGATGCGCAGTTTTAAGAGGCGATCAGGTAGTGGGCTTTATGGGTCACACACCCATGTTCCTAATACAGCCAGTATGACTGCACCTAGCTTACATGTTTCGGTTCTACAGAACCTTCATCAGAGCATGCGTGTTGTTCAAGTGTGGGTCTGGATATACTCATCTAATCCGGTGTCCAATTGTTATCACCTGTGAATTGATTAGACCATTCACACTATCATTCAGGTCTTTCACTCAGTGTCATTAATGCAGACATAATGAGTGAGGGGAATCTGTGCTGCTACAAAACTAGATTTATTCCAAAATATCGTTAGGAAATTGTTGTGGATTTATACCGTAAGGTTTAGAAAAAGATTATTGTATATGGTCTCAAAACATTATTATGAACAGCAGGAATAGCAGCAAGCCTATCACTTCCTCAGATCGATTGCTATCCAATATAATTGGTTGTAACGTTTCCATACATCATACAATTAAGGTTGGTCATACATATATTGTCACTGGAGGCAATTAAATTTTCTTTCAACATTCAAATGTGTCCTAGGAATTTCTTCCATATATACAGAACTTACTGGCAAAACTCTAAATGTATTTTCAAGAGGTCAGTTCCTCAAAGTAGACAAATATATATATTGCTTCCTACCAGATTCCTTTTGATTATTCATTATGTTGCTATGGAACGTGTTTTAGAGACAATATAATATATTGATGCCACATATTACACAATAGTGTGCTTAGTTGGTCTATTCCCTTACATGTTACAGAGAGGAGATGAAAGCAGGGAAAGAATGGAAAAGTATGCTAGCAAAAATAATTATTTCACTATGCACTGTGAGTACTCTAATAGATATGGTTTAGGGGCATGTTTATCAACTTCCCACAGGAGTCTGGTTCTGAGTGGATCACTGTATAAAACTCAGTTTACCTAGTTAGATCATCGCAACAGACATATAGTATATAGAAATAGCATTGGCCAGATCTGTTCAATATATTTATTTGCTAATTACTATACTATACTGTGTGTTACGATTGATCATTTCTCTTGTCCCGCATAGTCGTGCATTTATAGGGACCGCTGGAAATAGATCACATTCATTTCTTGGTTCCATAAAGGGAATTTTGCTAGTTATTATAACGCCTAATAAACCAGACATTTCCTACATATGCACACACATACGCGACCGACAAAATTATCACCGGGACATAATATTGCAGTTAATAAATCTGCTTTATTACACATCTCAAAGAAAATAGGGGTAATAAAGATCAATGTATATTGATGGTTTTATATTTACTACGTCTTAAGGGGATCGTGGAGTAAGTCGGTCCAGTCATCCCAGGGATCCCAAGGGTGATTTTTAAGCCACTTGTTCTAGGTAGATCCCTTTATTAGTTGGATCATTATAGCAGTGTTATAGCAAAACAAGTTAGTAAAATTTAACCAGTTGTCACCCGCAGTGGCGTCTCCAGCTTTCATATTTAGGGGGGGCACATGGGAGGACAGGGACAAAAGTAGGGGGGCCAACTATAAAATGCAAATATATATATCCTGGGGCCCTTTACTACGATCCCACAACGGGCCCTTAAACAATGTTCTGCAGTGAGCTCCCTTTCTACTATACTGGGGCCCCACCAGGGTGGCAGAAAACAAGAGATATATGTCACCAGCGCACCAAGAAAATATAAGGGTTCAAAGCAGTGGGAGAACTATCAGGGTTGCAAAGGTTGTCTTGCCACCGGACCCTGGTGTTCTGCCACTGTGGGGTTCCCCAGCTGTCCTGTCCCTGTTATTGACAGCGCTGGTCTGGCATCTGTCTCCTTGGCACCGGCGGCAGTCTATTAGGACTTTGTGCTGGTGACATTATGCGTGGATGTAGGGGAAGGCTGGCACTATTGGTTATAGAGACCCGAGCCCCCAGCTGGTCACCTAGCAGCAGTAATGCTGTATAACCTTCTCTGTTGACATGCTGATCGGGATGTGATCCAGGTGATGCTCCCAGTCAGATCTAATAAACACAGTATTTATTAGCATAGGGAGTACAACCACATATATATAATCAACCGTATGCTCAGCAGCCATGTGGGCTCTATGCCTGTAAAGTGTGGGCTTTGATCATTAAAATCACTGATATTTAACACTAGGATTTGACTAGGAGCATCACCTGGATTGCATCACGATCAGCATGTCAGAGAAGGCTCCACTGCTGCTAAGCAACCTGCATGGAGCTCAACTGTCTACAACCAATAGAGATGGGCTCGGGTGTGTTTGAAATCCCACATGCCCGATCCCCCCAGGAAGCCGACACTCCACAGTGCTAATCACAGCCAGTGAGACATTTCCTGATCTGTGCAGCTGCGGACCGGGAAATGTCTCACTGCCTGTGATTAGCGCTGTGCAGTGTGGGCTTTCTGGCAGGCTCTGGCATGTGGAATTTTGAACATGCCCAGCCCATATCTAACAACAAATTGTGCTGGCCCTCCTGTACATCAGCCCCATAAAGTAACCAGCACTGGGTTCCAATGTGCTGCCGCCGCTACCGTGGAGACAGAGACCAGCGCTGTGAATAGCCGGGACAGGACAGCAACTCTGGTTGTTCCAGCACTGGTCCACACTGGGAGGACCTATAATGTGTAGATGGGGGAATTGGATCATTTCCTTTTTTTTTTCATTCAACCTAATAGTTGAATGAAAAAAAGTGATCAATGTATGGGCTGCCTAAGAGCTAAGACCAGCCATAGACGGTTTAAATCTCAGCTGGTTCAGCAGGAACTGGCTGAGATTTGATCCATTAATGAGCAGATTCTCTTATGATTATCACTAGTGGTTGCTATAGTCACTAGTGATAATCACTGTTTGTCGGGAGAATACAATTGCTGGGCAGGAGGGATTTTACCCTGTCAGCACTGTCTGTGTTGATGGGGGAATCATGCAAGTTTCTTTTCTGCAATCTGTGGATGCAGGAAAGAAATGTGCACCGTCTATTACCTGCCTCACTGAAAGTGAAAGTAAATTGTGAATGTCTTGAAAGAACAGTAGAGGGGGAGGGAGACAGATGGGGGAGAGAAGGGATGGAGATAATGCAGTTCAGTGATTACAGTGTACTGCAGTCAGCAGTGCAAGCACTTACCCACGGTCCAGGCTAGAATCTCAGGCATCATTCACACACAGCCAGGAATGCTGCTGATTTTCATATTTCCCACCCACACATCCCCTCTCTTCAGATACAGCATGCCAGGATAGTGTGGGCGGGACTGGAAGGAGGAGGAGGAGCTGTATTCATCCCTGCTCGTATGTAAGGAGAGTGAGGGGGGGTGGCTGGACTCGCTGGGCTGTGAAAGAGTGTCATAGACTGACACTCAGCTCAGCTTGCAGTCACCACTCTCGGAATTTACAGGCTGGTTCTCCTGTCCTAAGGACGGGAGAAATCAGTCTGTTTTTTCAGTAACTGAGATGAAGGCTTGGGCCCCCCTCCCCCCCTCCCACAGTGCTCCTGGAGTCATTCCTGCAACTCGCTCTTCTCCGTGCCAATGAGGATGCAGGGAAAGGAGCAGATCGAGCAGCTGTGGTTGTGTGAGCGCTGGCATTATGCAGTGTCAGCGAGCAGAGGGAGGGGGAAGAATCCCCCGCAGGAGCTGACTGGGGATGCTCTCCCTCTCAGGAGAGACAATGTTACCCCAGCAGCAGCCCGAGTGGGAATTTTTTTTTTTTTGGGGGGGGGGCACATGGTGGGGCACAGCATAATGTTGGGGGGGCCAGGGCCCCCTCTGGGCCCACCCTAGGGACGTCATTGGTCACCCGGTGTAGTTAACTGCCATTTACCATAGGTCTTAAGCATTAGAATTACCCCTATTACTCTGTATACTAGTGTCATGGTGACAGTTTGGGGGATGTTTTCCATTTGTAAATCAAATCGTGCATTAGAAATAGGGTTTTGGTAGAAGTTTCGAAGTAAGGAGGGCTTTATGGGTTATTATATATAGATTAGTTGGTATTTTAACCCCGTTTGGGACCCTGATATGGATACCAGACCATCACTATCTAAGGTTCCAAGAATACAGACAGGTTACACTCGTTGTTAAGTCCTGTCTGGTGCATACTGTTCAAAGTGAAAAATCCAAATTTTTTCCTTTTGATACAGAATTCGGTCAAAATCGCCTCTCCGAGGCGGTAGGTTAAGGCGGTAAATCCCCTTAAAAGTCAGACCATCAGGTTTACCCTGATGGTACCTCAAAAAATGCAGAGAGATGGGGTTTTCATCATCTTTCTTGATGATGGTCTGAATGTGTTCGCCAATTCTTATTTTTAATTGTCTTTTCGTTTTGCCCACATAAATTTTCCCACATGGGCAAGATAGTGTGTAAATACCATGGGTGGTTGTACAGTTTATGAAGCTAGTTATTTTGAATTTTTTGGTACCTTCAGAGTTAGCGAACATATTCGTCCTATCAACAAATTTGCACATGGTGCATCTGCCACAGGGGAACATCCCCTTGATGGGAGGCAGATCAGTTAACCAATTCGGTTTTGCTGATCTCGTGTATTCTGATTGGACCAGACTGTCCTTCAGATTCCGAGATCTCCTTGCTGTGAGAAGTGGACGCTTACCTACTAGATCACCTAGTATAGGTGCTTCGGACAGGATATGCCAGTGATGGCTTAATATGTTTCTAACCTGGTCCCATTGTGCCCCGTATTTGGTAATGATTCTTGGTGGGTGCATGAATGGGCCCTGCTGTAAATTATTAGATCAAGAATTGTAATTGCATGCCCCTGTGGAAGAGGGGCAGAAAATTGGGCCTTTGGTGGTGATGGTGGTGCTGTTGCCACAACACTGTAAGCCCTCACAGTTACTCTTGGTGGGCGCAGGAATGATCCCTGCTATGAATTATTAGATCAAGAATTGTAATTACATGCCCCTGTTGAACAGGGGCAGAAAAATTGGGCCTTTGGTGGTGGTGGTGGTGTTGCCACAACACTGTAAGCCCTCACAGTTACTCTTGATGGGCGTAGGAATGGGCCCTGCTGTGAATTTTTGGATCAAGAATTGTAATTACATGCCCCTGTTGAACAGGGGCTGAAAAATTGGGCCTTAGGCACTGGTGCGGGTGCCACGACACTGCAACCTCTCCCAGATACTCTAGTTGGAGTGCAGGAATGAGCCCTGCTGCAAAGCATTGCATAAAAAATCGTAATTACATGCCCCTGTTAAACGGGCTGAAAAATTGGGCCTTAGCCACTGGTGGCGGCACCCAGAAACAAAAATGTTCTTCCAAGCTATCATCAAGAATCGGATCATTGAGGAGGAAGAGGATAGTCAGTCAACATAACAGGACAGTCACTCAGCATCAGCATAGGCAGTCTTGAAGGGATGTGACATTTCAAAATAAATGATTCTGTTATATCAGCTTCAGTTGTTTGGTAGCTGGTGGTGATCCAAGACTGGTTCATCTTTATGAAGGTCAGTCGATCAACCGAGTCGGTGGACAGGCGCACCCTGTGATCCGTGACAAAGCCTCCAGCAGCACTGAATGTGCGTTCTGAAAGAACGCTGGATGCAGGACTGGCCAGTAGCTCAATTGCATACTGTGCAAGCTCTGGCCAGTGATCCATCCTCAAGACCCAGTAAGCCAGAGGATTTTCGGTGGGAAAGGTGTCCAAGTCTGACCTTGCCCCTAGGTATTCCTGCACCATGTATATCAGACGCTTGCGATGGTTGCTGGAACCGATCATACCTTTAGGCTGCGGACTAAAAAATTGTCTGAACGCATCGGTCAGACGGCCACCTTCTCCACCGCTCCTGCTGCTACTGACCGAAGCCTCAGCAACTCGTTGTCCAGGACCAGGAGTTTGTAACCTCCCAGTCTCTGGGAACGCATTGCACAGACCTTTCTGCAAGGCCTCCCGGAGATGTCTCATCCTCTGCTCCCTCTGCGACGGCAAGATAAGGTCCGCAACCTTACCCTTGTACCGTGGATCAAAGAGAGTGGCCAGCTAGTAATGGTCCCTCTCCTTGATCCGAAGAATACGAGGATCCTTCCGCAGACTTTGCAGGATCAGGGAGGCCATGCAGCGTAGGTTAGCTGAGGCATTCGGTCAGGAGTCCTCTGGGTCACTAAGGACGACATGATCCGCAGCCACCTCCTCCCAGCCACATACAAGTCCACAGGTTTCTTGGGACTGTAAATCATCCCTAAAAGACTGCTGCTGTTGATGCTGAGTGCCAGGCTCCACCTCCATGCTGACACAATCCTCCTCCTCCTCCTCCTCCTCCTTGTCCTCTTCCTGTGTGATGGGTGGGACAGAAGGAACACTGTCTGGGTAAAGGGGGCCTTGAGAGGCAAGGAAGTACTCCTCTTCCTGCCTCTGTTCTGCCTAAAGTGCCCTGTCCATTATTCCACGCAGCGTATGCTCCAACAGGAGGACAAGAGGTACAGTGTCACTGATGCATGCACTGTCACTGCTCACCAACCTCGTGGCCTCCTCAAATGGTGCCAGGACAGTGCATGCATCCCTAATCATGCCCCAATGGCATGGTAAAAAAAAAACGAGCTCCCCTGACCCTGTCCTGGTGCCGCAGTCGCACAGGTACTCATTGATGGCCCTACTGCTGCGTGTGCAGCCGCTGCAGCATGGCCAACGTTGAGTTCCACTTGGTTGGCATGTCACATATAAGGCGGTTCTTGGGCAGCTTCAACTCCTTTTGCAGCTTAGCAAGCCGAGCACTGGCATTATATGATCTGCGGAAATGCACACAGACTTTCCTGGCCTGCCTCAGGACATCCTGTAAGCCCGGGTACCTGCCCAAGAACTGCTGCACCACCAGGTTAAGGACATGAGCCACACAGGGCACATGGGTCAGTTGTCCTTGTCGGAGGGCGGAGAGGAGGTTGGTGCCATTGTTGCAAACCACCATTCCTGCTTAAGCTGGTGTGGCGTCAACCACCTCTCGGCCTGCCCCTGCAGAGCTGACAGAACCTCTGCCCCAGTGTGGCTCCTGTCCCCCAAACAGACCAACGCAAGCACGGCATGGCATCTTTTTGCCTGCGTACTTGCTTAGCCCCTTGAACGCCTACGGAGCACCCCTGGTTTCCGAGGACAAAGCACAGGAAGAGGCCATGGAGGAAGAAGAAGAGGAGGGGGTGGAGGAGAGAGGTGTGTCACAACCAGTACTAGCATTTTGAAGGCGTGGTGGCGGAACAACCTCCAACACTACTGCACCTTGTCCTGCATCTTTCCCAGCTGCCAAAAGAGTGACCCAATGGGCCGTGAAAGAAAGGTAACGTCCCTGTCCATGCCTGCTGGACCATGAGTCAGCGGTAATATGCACCTTACCGCTGACCGCCCTGTCCAGCGAGGCATAGACATTGCCTTCCACATGCCGGTAGAGAGCCGGAATCGCCTTTCGTGAGAAAAAGTGGCGTTTGGGAACCTGCCACTGAGGAACCGCACATTGCACAAACTCACGGAAGGGGGCTGAGTCTACCAACTGAAAAGGCAGCAGTTGATCTGCTAGCAATGTAGCCAAGCTAGCATTCAACCGCTGGGCATGTGGATGGCTGGGAGTGAACTTCTTTTGACGGTCCAGCAGCTGGGGCAGGGAAATTTGCCTGCTACAATCGGACGTCGGTGTACTGCTAGCAGAGTGCCCGCAAGTACTTGGCTGTGACACACCTAATTCTACACCTTCATTCCTCTCTGTGCAGGTTTCAGAGAGGACTGAAGGTATAGTGGGGTTGGGGATCCCAGCTGATGAGGAGCAAGGAGAGGTCCGCTTTGTTCTTTGGTGTGGGTCTTTAAGGTACGCTTGCCAACGAGCTGCATGGTAGGTCAACATATGTCTGGTCAAGTAAATGGTGCCCAAGCGGCTGATGTTTTGGCCACGCGAGATACGCTTGAGACATATGTTGCAGATAGTAGCGGTGCGATCTGATGCACTCGACTCAAAAAAGGCCCACACCAAAGACCTTTTGGAATAAAGGGCAGAGGCAGCGCCCTGCACAGGCGTAGCTCTGCGGTGTGATTCAGTCGGTGTGCTGCCCTTACACTGGCCCCCGGAGGGCATCCTGCCTCGTTGGAGATGTGCCTCCTCCTCCTCTCTCCTATCAGGCACCCACGTGGATTCAGTGACCTCATCATCCCCTCCTTCTTGATCATTGGAGCAAACCTGGCAGTATGCTGCAGCTGCTGGAACTTGACTGCCAGATTGCTGTCCTTGAGCATCCCCTCTCTCTGCGCTCACGCTAATGCCTTCCTCTAGCTGTGTATCATCATCAGACCCTTCAAAAAGCTGGGCATCCTCCTGGAGCATGTGCCCAACACTGTGCTCAAACAGTTCGGGGGACTCCTCAGGAGGACATGGTGGGTCTAGGGAAGGAGTGACTGATGACATTGAGATGAGGGAAGAGGACGCGTTGACAGCTGCTTTGCCAGTACCCTGAGCCTGGGTGAGAGAGGATGAGGAGGATGAGGAGGGCTTGGTCATCCACTCTACTAAGTCTTCAGCATGATGCGGCTCAACACGTCCAGCTGCCGAAACTAAGGACAAGCGTGTCCCATGGCCACGTGCTGATGACGATGCACCGCGTCCACGACCAGCACTGTTGTCTCTAGACAAAGAGCCTGCTTGCCCTCTTTTATTGGTTCATGACTGTCTGCCTCTCCTTGTTGGCCTTCCAGACATAGTAATGGCCTGCAGGGAGATGGAAAAACCAGCAATTGAGTAGTGTATATTGTGCTGGAGGTACACAACACCCACTGTAAAGGCTGCAGATGCCTGTATTAGAGTACACCAGCAATAAAGGGTAGATACAGGTGTATTCTGTGCTGTGATGGAGGCACACAACACCCACTAACTCCTGCAGATGCCTTTATTATAGAACACCAGCAATAAACTGTAGATACAGGTGTATACTGTGCTGGAGGCACACAACACCCACTAAGTCCTGCAGATGCCTGTATTAGAGAACACCAGCAATAAAGGGTAGATACAGGTGTATATTGTGCTAGAGGCACACAACACCCACTAACTCCTGCAGATGCCTGTATTAGAGAACACCAGCAATAAAGGGTAGATACAGGTGTATATTGTGCTGGAGGCACACAACACCCACTAACTCCTGCAGATGCCTTTATTATAGAACACCAGCAATAAAGGGTAGATGCAGGTGTATCTTGTGCTGGAGGCACACAACACCCACTAACTCCTGCAGATGCCTTTATTAGAGAACACCAGCAAAAAAGGGTAGATACAGCCGTATACTGTGCTGTGCTGGAGACACACAACACCCACCAACTCCTGCAGATGCCTGAATTAGAGAACACCAGCAATAAAGGGTAGATACAGCTGTATATTGTGCTGGAGGCATACAACACCCACTAACTCCTGCTGATGCCTGTATTAGAGAACACCAGCAAAAAAGGGGAGATACAGGTGTATGCTGTGCTGTGCTGTGCTGGAGGCACACAACACCCACTAACTCCTGCAGATGCCTGTATTAGAGAACACCAGCAATAAAGGGTAGATACAGGTGTATATTGTGCTGGAGGCACACAGCACCCACTAACTCCTGCAGATGCCTGTATTAGAGAACACCAACAAAAAAGGGTAGATACAGGTGTATACTGTGCTGTGCTGGATGCACACAACACCCACTAACTCCTGCAGAGGCCTGTATTAGAGAACACCAGCAAAAAAGGGTAGATACAGGTGTATACGGTGCTGTGCTGGAGGCACACAACACCCACTAACTCCTGCAGATGCCTGTATTAGAGAACACCAGCAATAAACGGTAGATACAGGTGTATACTGTGCTGTGCTGGAGGCACACAACACCCACTAACTCCTGCAGATGCCTGTATTAGAGAACACCAGCAATAAAGGGTAGATACAGGTGTATATTGTGCTGGAGGCACACAACACCCACTAACTCCTGCAGATGCCTGTATTAGAGAACACCAGCAATAAACGGTAGATACAGGTGTACACTGTGCTGTGCTGGAGGCACACAACACCCACTAACTCCTACAGATGCCTGTATTAGAGAGCACCAGCAAAAAAGGGTAGATACAGGTGTATACTGTGCTGTGCTGGAGGCACACAACACCCACTAACTCCTGCAGATGTCTGTATTAGAGAACACCAGCAATAAAGGGTAGATACAGGTTTATATTGTGCTGGAGGCACACAACACCCACTAACTCCTGCAGATGCCTGTATTAGAGAACACCAGCAAAAAAGGGTAGATACAGGTGTATACTGTGCTGTGCTGGAGGCCCACAACACCCACTAACTCCTGCAGATGCCTGTATTAGAGAATACCAGCAAAAAAGGGTAGATACAGATGTATATTGTGCCGCAGGCACACAACACCCACTAACTCCTGCAGATGCCTGTATTAGAGAACACCAGCAATAAAGGGTAGATACAGGTATATATTGTGCTGGAGGCACACAACACCCACTAACTCCTGCAGATGCCTTTATTAGAAAAAACCAGCAAAAAAGGGTAGATACAGGTGTATACTGTGCTGTGCTGGAGGCACACAACACCCACTAACTCCTGTAGATGCCTGTATTAGAGAACACCAGCAATAAAGGGTAGATACAGGTGTATATTGTGCTGGAGGCACACAACACCCACTAACTCCTGCAGATGCCTTTATTATAGAACACCAGAAATAAAGGGTAGATACAGGTGTATCTTGTGCTGGAGGCACACAACACCCACTAACTCCTGCAGATGCCTGTATTAGAGAACACCAGCAATAAACGATAGATACAGGTGTATATTGTGCTGGAGAGACACAACACCCACTAACTCCTGCAGATGCCTGTATTAGAAAACACCAGCAATAAAGGGTAGATACAGGTGTATATTGTTCTGGAGGCACACAATACCCACTAACTCCTGCAGATGCCTGTATTAGAGAACACCAGCAAAAAAAGGTAGATACAGGTGTATACTGTGCTGTGCTGGAGGCACACAACACCCACTAACTCCTGCAGATGCCTGTATTAGAGAACACCAGCAAAAAAGGGTAGATACAGGTGTATACTGTGCTGTGCTGGAGGCACACAACACCCACTAACTCCTGCAGATGTCTGTATTAGAGAACACCAGCAATAAAGGGTAGATACAGGTTTATATTGTGCTGGAGGCACACAACACCCACTAACTCCTGCAGATGCCTGTATTAGAGAACACCAGCAAAAAAGGGTAGATACAGGTGTATAATGTGCTGTGCTGGAGGCCCACAACACCCACTAACTCCTGCAGATGCCTGTATTAGCGAATACCAGCAATAAAGGGTAGATACAGGTGTATATTGTGCTGCAGGCACACAACACCCACTAACTCCTGCAGATGCCTGTATTAGAGAACACCAGCAATAAAGGGTAGATACAGGTATATATTGTGCTGGAAGCACACAACACCCACTAACTCCTGCAGATGCCTTTATTAGAAAACACCAGCAAAAAAGGGTAGATACAGGTGTATACTGTGCTGGAGGCACACAACACCCACTAACTCCTGCAGATGCCTGTATTAGAGAACACCAGCAATACAGGGTAGATACAGGTGTATATTGTGCTGGAGGCCCACAACACCCACTAACTCCTGCAGATGCCTGTATTAGAGAATACCAGCAATAAAGGGTAGATACAGGTGTATATTGTGCTGCAGGCACACAACACCCACTAACTCCTGCAGATGCCTTTATTAGAGAACACCAGCAAAAAAGGGAAGATACAGGTGTATACTGTGCTGTGCTGGAGGCACACAACACCCACTAACTCCTGCAGATGCCTGTATTACAGTACACCAGCAATAAAGGGTAGATACAGGTGTATATTGTGCTGGAGGCACACAACACCCACTAGCTCCTGCAGATGCCTGTATTAGAGAACACCAGCAAAAAAGGGTAGATACAGGTGTATACTGTGCTGTGCTGGAGGCACACAACACCCACTAACTCCTGCAGATGCCTGTATTAGAGAACAACAGCAATAAAGGGTAGATACAGGTGTATACTGTGCTGGAGGCATACAACACCCACTAACTCCTGCAGATGCCTGAGAAAAGAACACACTGTAGAACACACTGTCCCTGCCTATCTTGCTCTTTCCCTGCACGCCGGAACACACTACACAAGGCCGCCGCACTGGCGGGCTTATATAGTGTGGGGCGTGTACTAAACCCCCTGAGCTATAATTGGCCACAGGCATCCTGCCTGTGGCCAACTATGGCTCTCCTCGCTGCCGGCGCTGTGATTGGCCAAGCATGCAGGGTCACAGTGCATGCTTGGCCAATCACAGCGCCGGCAAGGCACTGCGATGGCGCAGTGCATTGTGGGCCGTTTGTGTCACACGAATTTGACGCGAACGTCCCACAAAGTTCTAGTTTCGCCGAATAGGCGAACAGCCGAAGTTCGAGTCGAACATGCGTTCGATTTGAACACCGAGCTCATCCCTAACCAGAGGCCACAGTGTTTCCCCTTACATCAGAGTCTTCTTAGTACATCAAAGTTCTGTGGTCCCCCTTAAATCAGGGTTCCCAGAGCATCCCTTATGTTAAAGGCCCCAGAGTTCTCCCTTACATCAGAGTCTGCAGAGTCCCCCCTTACAGTGAAAGGGAACTCTGCGAGTTCAGATGTAAAATGGGAACTCTGATGTAAAGGGGGACTCATGTTATTAACTTCATATGATTAGAAATGGTATTAAATAGCAAAATACATGTATAGTTTATACTATAAAAAAAAATGTGGTTGTGCCCTGCTAAAATGTTTGGGTTTGACTTGAAGAAAAGGTGTCAACCCTAGCTTCAGCCCACCCTTTGGATGAATTTGAAGTATAAAATGTTATCCTGCAACCCTTAATTAACGGGTTCCTGGTGCAAACCTCTATGCAAGAGCTACATATACTAACCTGTATCTAAAGATTGCTTGTAAAACACCTTACAAGTGTCTGATTGCCTCCAGGCTAAGATTGTAACCACCTCTTGTTGAGGCTGGTTTAATTGATCTCTAGGTCTGCGCTCGTTAAGATCTTAGATGCTTGTGAGGTTTGGCCTCGCTCTCACCTGTGTGTGTGTGTGTGTGTGTGTCTAACTACACCCTACTCTTACTTTGAAAGTGGTAGGGCAACAGCTATTGTAACCGTGGGGTTCTCACCCACCTTTTAGACTCCCATTATCTGGAATTATCCTGTTTTTCCTCTGGTGGATGAAGGATTAGTATATTAAGTCCAGGCTATGCCTTGGTAGATTTTTCCCTTTGTTGGGCAGTTGAATATACCATGACTCTGACTTTGCCTGGTTGTACATCAGAAACGCACAATGTGGAAGTTATTTGTGTCTTTTCTGGTTGTCTTGCTGCTCATCAGAAATACACAACAGTAAATGACTGTACGCTATTGCTGTTATAAAATGCACAGCATTTAAAGTTTGTTAGCGACTTTTCTGTCACTCATAAGACTGTAACCTCTTGCTAATCAGAAATGCACAGCATTAAAGTTGCTATTGACTTTTCCGTTATAGGGCTGTACAGTGTTGCTAATAAAAAATGCACAGCATTTGAAGTTGTTAGCGAATTTCTGTCGTTCTTAGGACTGTACCCTGTTGCTAATCAGAAATACACAGCATTTAAAGTTGCTAGTGACATTTCTGATTGGTCATATGACTATACGCTGTTGCTAATCAAAAATGCGCAGCATTGAAAGTTTGTTAGTGACATCTCTGTTGATCTTAAGACTGCACCCTGTTGCTATTCAGAAATGGGCAGCTTTGAAGTTGCTAGTGACATTTCTGTTGGTTTTATGACTGTACGCTGTTGCTAATTCAAAATGCACAGCATTTAATGTTTGCCATTCATAAGACAGTACCCTGTTGCTAATCAGAAATGCACAGCATTAAAGTTGCTAGTGACATTTCTGCTATTGTAGCGGGGTGTTCCCCTTTAATGCAGAGAGACAAGAAGTTCCAGGTGAGAGGTGAGTCGGGAGGAAGTAAAGAGACATTATGGAAGTGAAAGCAGAGGAGAGAAAGAGACTACATCTCCCAGTACATCTTGCAGCACCCAGGGTGCATTGCTCCAGAACAGAGACTGCTGGGGGAGACTTTATAAAGGGGAGGCGGAGTTTTGGTCGGTTTCTTTGGACACCCCTCTCCTAGCAAGAGGATGTCTGTGCTGAACTGCTGTGTGCACAAGGCCTGAGGCCCGGGCCGTGTGCTCCTTTCCAAAGAGCCCTCTGCCAGCCTAGCAGAGCCTTAGAGACATCTAATCCTCCTTGCTGCAGTACACCAGAAGGATTGAAGACTTGGATGTCGGTGGATTCCTGTTCCTAGACGAATCGATGGAGGAAAGGGACTTGGACTTGTCCAGGTGGTGAGAGCTGTTTAAAGACAGATACCTTTATCTTTACTATTCGTTGGGATTACAAAGTTGTTCTTCAAGTGCACCACCGAAAAGATTGCTAGCGAATATTGTTTCACTGAACTTCCATCTAGATCAGTCAGGCCTGACTGCATAGGTAGACATTGCTGGGTGTTAGTCTACCCATGAGGGGAAGTAGCTGTAAAAGGGCAGCGCTAGAGTTGCATAGCAATACTTTATTATTCTGATTACTCTGTTTATCTTTATTACTGTTTATTGCAGGGATCTGCAACTTGTTATACTGTTGTTTATTACTTGCCCATTAGCCTCAGTAAAATATCTGGGTAAAGTACATTTGGTGTCAGTTCCGCTTACTTTAATAGGAGTTTTAAAGTATATTCTGTGTATGTTTGTTATAGGACTGCGTCACCAACAGTTGCGGTCACGCGGTCCTATCCCTCTATCACCAGCTGTGCCACGGGAGGTTAGAGCCGATTGCCAGGGGTTGACAGCAGTGCACTACAGGGCCCAAATCAATATCAGCGGCTCTCTTAACTGGGGGTAGCGCTACACGTGGGGGCTCGAGTCCGGGATCCTTGTACGTTGCACGCTGCAATCAAGCCGGTCAGAAGTACCAGCATGGACCCGCTGGCAATGTCACAGTGGTGCGCAGCGATTGGTGCCGATCCAACCGCGGCGGTAGTCATTGTACTCCCGGGGGAAAGATGGAAGGAAGAGGAGATAAAACAGCTCGTATTGTTACTGTCTCCGAGCCACAAAGCATGGGTGATGGATTTTAGGCCAGATCCAGTGATCTTGTTTACATACGCACTGGTAGAATGGAAAAACGAAATCCCAGAGCATTTTAAAAGTCAGAGTATACAAGCCATAGATAATCAGATCTATCACTTGATACATACGCTGCCAGTGAAGGAAGAATGCTTTCAGACACCAAAGCCATCACTCCCACAATTATCTCCACCACTATCCCCTAAAGCAGAAAAGCTTAAGGAACTATTAAGCCGGGATCACCGCTGGCCGCTATAGGGCCTGAATTGTTGAATGCTCTAGGAGACCTTGTAATTAAGTGCCAGAAAAGCAGTACGGTGCATGTGGAGGCCGGTTACCGGAAGCTTAGCACCTTCTCAGGGAAGCTCCCCGTCCCTGCGGGGGAGGAAGATTTTGACACTTGGGTGGAACAGGCATTGCAGGCAGTAGAAGCATGGGAGGTGCCTGAGGCACAGAAGAGACAGCGAGTCTTAGAAAGTCTGAAAGGTGCCGCGGCAGAAGCGGTGAAGAGCTTCCGGTTTGGAAATGAAAACTGTACAGCTCAAGATTGCCTGGCCATGCTGCAGGAAGAGTTTGGTCAGCTGGAGAAGGTGTCAGAGATGATTTATCAAATTGAACACACTCTCCAGCAGCCGAATGAGAAACTGTCAGAATATGTTAGAAGGCTGAACAGGCAGTTATGCAAGATTGTACTGAAGAAGGGAATGCTGCCCAAAGATGCAGATGAAGCACGCATGAAGCAGATCATGAGGGGAGCGCGGCGCTCAGACCCGGTCTGGCTGCACCTGAAAACCTCAGGAGGAGGAATGTCACTAACCTACTCTGATCTAATAAAAATTATTAGGGACGAAGAGGCGCTGGAGGAAGATCAGCAGGTGGCCAAGGCGAATGTCACACCTGTACCAGTGTTGGTCCATTCGGTCAAGAGCCCAGAAAGAGATGCGGAGGTTGACACTCTGAAATCGCAAATGGCCCAAGTGTTGGAGATGCTGACCTCTTTGATGGAGAAAGATCAGAGAAGACGAGAGAAACCAAGCCCAAGAAAGGAGTTGTTCCCGAACACCTCAGCACCGGCCTCCCTACAGGACCGAGAAGAGGTGATTTGCTATAACTGCGGAGGGAGTGGCCACTTTGCTAACGTATGCTCCAGCCCAAAGAAGAAGAGAACAGATAATTGCAAGCCGGCGGGAAACTCCAAAGGGGCCCCGGTGAAGGAGTCAACCGGGTGCCCATCATCTTCAGTGCGCTCCAAACTAAAAAAAAAGGCCAAGAATGGAGGAGACAAAACTCCTAGGAGGAGGTATAGTACACCCCCACCAAGATGTACCCCAGAGGGAGGGGGCAAGACCCCTCAGTGGAAGTACAGCACCCCAAAGAAGGAACATCCACCTAAAAGGAACAATAACATCCCTCAGCGGGTTTGTGCCCCCATTGAGAGGGAGAAAGTCAATGCATGCCAGGCTCAGGAAAAATTAAAGTCCAAAAGGAGCAGGGCAAGGGTCGAAAGCAAAAAAAAAGAGGTGACCCCAGTCCGGCCATACCCAAAGGAACTGGTGGGCCCGTCTCCTACTGTGCCCATTCAAGTGGAAGGAGTCTATACTAAAGCTCTTTTGGACACCGGAGCACAGGTGACTTTACTATACCGGGACTTCTATGATAGGCACTTGAGTCATCTGCCTATCCAGAAGATAGAAGAGCTGGAGATATGGGGACTTGGAACCCAGAGTTTCCCTTATGATGGGTACCTGCCCATAAAGATGACTTTCGACCCATCCGTGGCTGGGAAGGCTGAAGTGTTTGACACCCTGGCAGTTGTGTGTCCCCGGCCGCCTGGAGCCAGCAAGATTTCCCTGATCATTGGGACAAACACGGATCTAGTCAGGAGACTCCTGACCCCTCTAGTGAAAGAGAGAAACCATTCAGCCACCAAAATCCATCCCATGCTAAAGACGGCCTACCAACGACTGGTCTTAGAGCAGAAGACCCCGGGAGAGGGGATAGGGAAGGTGTGGAGACTTGGCAGAGAAGGAGTAGTGCTACAGCCCGGAGAAGTAACCTGTCTTAGGGCCACTGTGAAGCTTTCGTGGGAACAACCTGGCCCCTTTGTCATGCTGGAATCAGACCCAAGGGAAGAGTCCTCAGGCCTGGAAGTGATACCAGAAGTGATTCTGTTCAAGGCCCTGAAGAAGGCCCATGGCAGAGTTCCGGTGAGTGTTAGGAACACTACGGGAGGACCCATGGAGATCCCTGCCAGAGTGTTGCTTGGTCAGGTGAGCCCTGCTGCCCCGGTCACTTGGTCCGAAGTCAAGGGGACGGGTGACGGAGGAGATGATTGGGAGAAACTGTCCGTGGAAAACCCGAACCTACCCAGGGCTTGGAAAGAAAGAGCCAAGGCCCAGCTGACCAGGTGGGAGAAGATCTTTTCCGAAGATGAATTCGATGTGGGGTGTGCAAGAAGTGCCACCCATCGGATCCGCCTCCAAGAAGATAAGCCCTTCCGAGAGAGGGTCAGGCGGGTCCCCCTGGCAGATCTGGAGGATCTGAGGGAACAACTTGTAGAACTAAAGAAGACTGGTGTTATCCGTGAGTCTAGAAGTCCCTATGCCTCCCCAATCGTGGTGGTCAGAAAGAAGAATGGGTCGTTGAGGCTTTGTATCGATTACAGGACTCTCAACAGGAGAACCATCCCTGACCAATACACCACGCCAAGGATAGAAGATGCCCTACAAAGTTTGTCTGGAGCCAAATGGTTCAGTGTGATGGACCTCAAGAGTGGGTACTATCAAATCCCTATGCACCCAGAAGACAGGGAGAAGACAGCCTTCATAACCCCGGTGGGATTCTTCGAATTCAATAGGATGCCTCAGGGTCTGTCTGGAGCTCCTGCTACCTTTCAACGCCTTATGGAGAAGACTGTTGGAGACATGAATCTTATAGAAGTCCTTGTGTACTTGGACGATGTCATTGTCTTTGGAAGAACCTTGGAAGAACATGAAGCCAGGTTGGAGAAAGTATTGAGAAGACTCAGCGAAGAGGGACTTAAGCTTTCCCCCGAGAAGTGTCGGTTCTACCAGTCTTCTGTGAACTATCTGGGGCACATAGTGTCTGAAGAAGGGGTGGCCACAGATCCTGAGAAGTTGGAAGCAGTCACTTCCTGGCCACGACCCACCACAGTAACAGAGCTCAGATCCTTCCTGGGGTTCTGCTCCTATTATAGGAGGTTTGTGGAGGGGTTTGCTCGGATTGCCCGCCCGTTGAATGAATTGCTAAAGGCAGAAGGGGAAGAGGATGACTCAGGGCCCAGGAGGCCTGGTGAGTCAGTTCAAGATCAGTGGAACCCAAGGTGTGAAGAGGCCTTTCATGCTCTGAAGAGGAGCTTAACCACTGCCCCAGTCCTGGCCTACGCCGACCCTACCAGACCTTATGAATTACATGTGGATGCCAGCCATGAGGGTCTAGGTGGTGTACTCTACCAAGAACATGAAGGACAACTGCGACCAGTGGCCTATGTGAGCAGGAGCCTGACCCCCTCAGAAAAGAATTACCCCACTCATAAGCTGGAATTCCTGGCCCTCAAATGGGCGGTAGTAGACAAGCTAAAAGACTACTTGTATGGGGCAGAGTTTACTGTGAAGACAGACAACAACCCCCTGACCTACCTCTTCACCACCGCAAAACTAGATGCCACCGGACACAGGTGGTTGGCCGCATTGTCTGGATTCAACTTCAGTCTGAAGTACAGACCAGGAGCCGGAAATAGGGATGCAGATGCCCTGTCCCGGAGGTCTCATGCCACGACAAATGACTGGGAAGATTGGACCCAAGTGGCACCGGACGGGGTGCGGGCCCTTTGTCAAGGGGCTGAATTCCAAGCCAGAGGAGGCTCCAGAGCAGAAGAAATAGGGGTTACCATGGTAGGAGTCCCCAAACACTATTGTGGGGTAACTCAACTGGAGGAAGACAACCTACCGAGACTGTCCAAGAAGGAGTTGAGGTGTGACCAATTGGAAGACCCCATGGGGAGATTGGTCCTCGAAGCCCTGGAGAATCAGGATCCCAACAAATTCCTACATCACCCCTCAAAGGAGGCTCGCCTGTTGAGGAAGGAATTGGACAGGCTACAGGTACATCAGGGAGTGGTCTACCGAAGGGGCTCCTCTGATGACTCAGAAGATAAGTGGCAGTTATTTCTTCCAGAGAAGCACCGAGAGACTGTACTAATTGCCCTGCATGACCATCATGGTCACCTAGGGGCAGAAAGGACCTTCCAGCTCGTCAGAAATCGGTTCTATTGGCCCTGCATGAGGGCAGAAGTAGAGGAGTATTGCCATTCCAGTGCACGATGCATTCAGAGAAAGACCCTACCCCATCAAGCTGCCCCAATGGGCCACTTACAGAGTCAAGGCCCAATGGATCTGGTATGCATTGACTTTCTCTGCCTCGAACCCGACCTGAGTGGATTGGGGAATGTTCTGGTAATAACCGACCATTTCACCCGCTATGCTCAAGCTTTCCCAACCAAAGACCAGAAGGCATCCACCGTGGCCAAGATACTTATGGAGAAGTATTTTGTCCATTACGGACTACCACAGAGACTCCACTCAGATCAAGGAAGGGACTTTGAGAGTCGGTTGATCCGAAGACTTTTGGATTCATTAGGAATAAAGAAGACCAGAACCACGCCTTACCACCCACAAGGAGATGCTCAGCCGGAGAGATTTAACCGGACCCTGCTCAACATGTTGGGAACCTTAGAAACAGAGAAGAAGCAACACTGGAGTCAGCACATATCAGCCCTAGTACATGCCTATAACTGTACCACAAGTGACGCCACTGGCTACTCCCCTTATCGACTTATGTTTGGGAGAGAAGCAAGGCTACCTGTGGACCTGGCCTTTGGCACTTCCATAGACAATACCTCAGCTACATCCCACAAGGGATACGTGGACAGACTTAGACGTAGCTTGCAGGTGGCCTATGAACAAGCCCAGGCGGCTTCGGATCAAAGGGGGGCCCGCAACAAGAGAAATTTTGATCTGAAGGTTCGAGTGCAAGATCTGCAGCCCGGGGACCGAGTACTGCTACGCAATCTGGGGGTCCCTGGAAAACACAAGCTTGCCGACAGGTGGAGATCTGAGCCCTATGTTGTCTGTAGGAAGTTGCCCGGTTTGCCTGTCTACAAACTAAAGCCAGAAGGAAAGGTGGGTCCACTGAAGACGTGGCATTGGAACCACCTGCTCCCACTTGCTGAGGCAGTCAGAATACCTCCCGTGAGAGACTCCCCTGAACCGGCCTCTATCCTGGATATTCCTAGGCCGAACACTCGGTCCCAGACCTCTCGAGCCAAAGATGGGGAGGCCTCCCAATTGAGTACAGAAGAAGGTGGAGAACTGGACTGGCTGTGGCCTCCCTCGACTCTGGGAACGTCCGCCATAGATCTCCCAAATGGAGGGGATACCCCAGATGCAACGCTGAATCCGGAGGCTACTGAATTCATACCCTTCAGTCCCTCAGCTGATTACTGGGAAGATGTTCCTGACACTTGCGCAGAGGAGGACTCTAGAGATTCCATACGTCAGTCGACTTCTGAATCAGAGGTTCCAGAACCAGCAATGTTACCTGAACTTACTCCTGAAGAAGAGCCTGTGGTGCCAGAGTCAGAAGCACCAAGAGAGCAGAGGGCTCGCAGAGTCATCAGGCCTCCCAAGAAACTAACTTACCCCCAAATGGGGACGAGCTCAGAGGACTCTGTTGTAACGGCTAGGAGAAGTGTTGAACAACCTGATCCTTCCACCGTCCATTTGGTGGAGGGCAACCCCAGCTCACTCTCTGGCACAGTTAGGCAGGCCACTCATGGTAGTGTGACCTGTGGGCAAGAGAGTTCCATCCCAAAGTTTTGGTGGGAATTCCCTATGCCAACATCATGCTCGACATTGTCCAAAATGGTAAACAGTATTTGTTGAAGTTTATCTTTGGGGACCAAAGAGTTCAAGTGGGGGGAGTGTGTAGCGGGGTGTTCCCCTTTAATGCAGAGAGACAAGAAGTTCCAGGTGAGAGGTGAGTCGGGAGGAAGTAAAGAGACATTATGGAAGTGAAAGCAGAGGAGAGAAAGAGACTACATCTCCCAGTACATCTTGCAGCACCCAGGGTGCATTGCTCCAGAACAGAGACTGCTGGGGGAGACTTTATAAAGGGGAGGCGGAGTTTTGGTCGGTCTCTTTGGACACCCCTCTCCTAGCAAGAGGATGTCTGTGCTGAACTGCTGTGTGCACAAGGCCTGAGGCCCGGGCCGTGTGCTCCTTTCCAAAGAGCCCTCTGCCAGCCTAGCAGAGCCTTAGAGACATCTAATCCTCCTTGCTGCAGTACACCAGAAGGATTGAAGACTTGGATGTCGGTGGATTCCTGTTCCTAGACGAATCGATGGAGGAAAGGGACTTGGACTTGTCCAGGTGGTGAGAGCTGTTTAAAGACAGATACCTTTATCTTTACTATTCGTTGGGATTACAAAGTTGTTCTTCAAGTGCACCACCGAAAAGATTGCTAGCGAATATTGTTTCACTGAACTTCCATCTAGATCAGTCAGGCCTGACTGCATAGGTAGACATTGCTGGGTGTTAGTCTACCCATGAGGGGAAGTAGCTGTAAAAGGGCAGCGCTAGAGTTGCATAGCAATACTTTATTATTCTGATTACTCTGTTTATCTTTATTACTGTTTATTGCAGGGATCTGCAACTTGTTATACTGTTGTTTATTACTTGCCCATTAGCCTCAGTAAAATATCTGGGTAAAGTACATTTGGTGTCAGTTCCGCTTACTTTAATAGGAGTTTTAAAGTATATTCTGTGTATGTTTGTTATAGGACTGCGTCACCAACAGTTGCGGTCACGCGGTCCTATCCCTCTATCACCAGCTGTGCCACGGGAGGTTAGAGCCGATTGCCAGGGGTTGACAGCAGTGCACTACAGGGCCCAAATCAATATCAGCGGCTCTCTTAACTGGGGGTAGCGCTACACTATATTACTGTACGCTGTTGCTAATTAGAAATGTAGTGCTACCCCCAGTTAAGAGAGCCGCTGGATTTTGTTTTCGGGCCCTGCATACAGCACCACCAACCCCCAGCAATCTGCTCGACCCACTCCGCACAGTTAGTCTAGGGTTATATTTGTATCACATTAAAATATTATTGCAAGGAATAATCTCCTAACAGTAAGACAACACACTGAGGCAGAGATTAAATATAACAGTTTACTCTTATATCAAAGGTAGCATAGGCAGAACACAACAGATGCAATTGGCTAGCAGAGCCCTGCAGAAATCAATACAGCATACGATAATGGCGCTGCGCGGTACTCCACCGCGTGTGGCTATTATGGTATGCGCGCCCTATGGCGCACTAAACAATATCTTAACTTCCCACCCCGGTCAGGCCTGACATGGAATAAATCTCAGTCACCTCCTATAGGGGTCTCTTCGCATGCCAGCTTTCGGTGGTGCACTTGATGAATAGCAATTTGTAATCCACAACCAGGCAATAACTTGAAACACTATACTGGGGGGGGGCACTTCAACTCTGTCCTGCTACCGGTCCCCCCGGGAAACAGCAGATAAACAAAACTGTGGGCCTATGCAGTCTATAGGCCTGAACACGGCACAGTCTATTGGTCTGGGCAGGTGCCTGCTCACCACTCCGGACGCGATCCCAGTCCGGAACGTCCACCCTGCTGTGTATCCGCACACAGCGTCTGCAACGATCGGGTCCCCGATCCAACTGATGTCCTCACTCGACAAGTCAGATGCCCCCCAGGCTCCGCAGTGGGGTGGAAGGCTCTTTGGAAGTTGCGCAAGGCCCAGGCTTCAGGCCTTGCACTGCAGCAGATCCACACAGGAAGAAAGTCTTGCTTGCAGCGCGGTGTCCCAAAAAGGCCGAGCTCCTCCTCGCCTCCTCCTTAAATAACCCCTCCCATGAGTCTCTGCGGTGGCTAACTGCACTCTGGGTGCCGAACAGGGTTCTGGGTAACGTAGTCCTGGGGCCTTAAAGGAGACGCCGCTACACACTCCCCCCACTTAAACGCTTTGGTCCCCAAAGATAATATAAACTTAAATCACAGAACGTACAACATCAATCAAACTTACGTATGATGTTGGCAGAGGAAATTCCCACCAAAACCGAGGCGGTGAACTCCCCTGCCCACAGGTCACACTATCATTAGTGTCCTGCCTAACTGTGCCAGAGAGTGAGCTGGGGTTGCCCCCCACCAAATGAACAGTGGGAGGGTCAGGCTGTTCCATACTCCTTCTGGCAGTAACCACAGTGTCTTCCGCACTTCTCCCCATCTGTGGGTAAGTTAATCTTCTAGGAGGCTTTATGGCTCTTCGCTTCCTCTGTCCTCTTGGGCTTTCTGTTAGAACAGGTTCCTCCTCTGGAACCAACTCAGAAATGACTTCTGGTTCAGGAGCACTGGACTCCGGGGCAGGGAGGTACAGGGACTCCCTTGGATCTTCTTCAGGTGGTAAGTCACAAGCACTTTCCCAAGAATCCGACCAAGGACTGGATGGAATGAACTCAGTGGCTTCTGCATTCAGTGTCTGATCTATGGTGTCTAGGTGGAAGATCAATAGCAGAGGTTCCTGGGGCCTGTGAAGGCTAAAGCCAGTCAAGTTCTTCTCCCTCATCTTCACTCATCTCCGAGGTCTCTGTATCCCCAATCCGAGGGGTCTGAGATCGAGTGTTCGGTCTGGGAGTATCCAGGATGGAAGTTGGTTCAGGGGAATCCGCCACAGGGGGTATCCGAACTGCCTCCGCTAGTGGAAGTAGCTGTTTCCAGTGCCAGGTCTTCAGTGGCCCCACCTTCCCTTCTGGTTTAAGTCTGTAGACGGGTAGGCCTGGCAGTCTTTTGCAAACAACATAAGGTTCAGGTCTCCATCTGTCTGCAAGCTTGTGTTTTCCAGGGATCCCCAAATTCCGCAACAACACTCTATCTCCAGGTTGTAGATCTTGGATCCTAACCTTTAAGTCAAAATTTTTCTTGTTGCAGGCCCCCCTTTGCTCGGAGGCCGCCTGGGACTGTTCATAGGCCAACTTCAAATTGCGTCTAAGCCTATCGACATATCCCTTGTGGGAAGCAGCAGAACAATGGTCTATGGAAGTGCCAAAGGCCAGATCTACGGGTAGTCTTGCTTCTCTCCCGAACATGAGTCTATAGGGTGAGTATCCTGTAGCATCACTGGTGGTGCTGTTGTATGCATGCACAACTGCCGCTTTGTGGTTGCTCCAATGCTGCTTCTTTTCACTACTTAGGGTCCCCAGCATGTTGAGCAGGGTTCGGTTGAACCTCTCCGGCTGAGCATCACCTTGGGGATGATAGTGGGTAGTTCTTGTCTTCTTGATCCCCAAAGAATCCAGGAGTTTCCGGATCAATCGACTTTCAAAATCCCTTCCCTGATCTGGTAGTGGTAGCCCATAATGTACAAAGTATTTCTCCATCAGCACTTTGGCCACGGTGGAAGCCTTCTGGTCCTTGGTTGGAAAGGCCTGGGCATACCGGGTGAAATGGTCGGTTACTACCAGAACATTTCCTAGTCCACTCAGGTCGGGTTCGAGGCAGAGAAAATCAATGCATATCAGGTCAAGTGGGCTTTGGCTTCGCAGATGGCCCATTGGGGCAGCTTGATGAGGTAACATCTTCCTCTGGATGCATCGTGCACATGAGTGGCAGTATTCTTCAACTTCAGCCCTCATGCAGGGCCAATAGAAACGGTCCCTAACGAGTTGGAAAGTCCTTTCCGCCCCTAGGTGTCCATGGTTGTCGTGCAGGGCAACCAGGACTGTCTCTGTACTTCTCCGGCAAGAATAGTTGCCATTTGTCGGGGGGCGTGTCCGGACGTGAAGCAGGGAAGACGTGTTTCTACAGAGCTCCATGTACCCTGCGATAATCAATTGCAATCCTCTACCATCCTTGCTATCTCGGAGCCCCGGACCGTCTATATTAGTCCCTGGACATCCTCTGCTGCTGCCCCGGAGGACTTTATGAGCTTTGTGCAGCCGAGTCCGCTCCTGGCCTGTGGCTGACTCCACGCTCCCGAGGCCCTCCACCATCTTGGGGCCTGCGGATCCCCTGCCATTCCCTACGTTGGGCGATCGTGAAACACACAAGCCACCCGGCCTCGCCCAGCATCCGCCCCATCTTCGGAGGCCTCGGAGCGGATCTTGAGCCGGGGAGAGCCGTTTGGGGATCCGTGACGGTGTGATCCGGCGTCCTGCGGCCTGCGGTCTTGGTTGCGGCCTTCTACCCGGAGCGCAGTGAGTATTGCACCGCCCGCTCTTGGCTACCCCTCCAGGCCTCCCTCCCCCAGTTTTGCCCACCGCCAGCTCAGCCGCTGGGTGCCTGCCTCACCACCCGAAGCCGCCAGTCTTGAAACCCTCCTCGTTCCACACTTGAGGTCCGCGGCTTCGGCCTACACCCGGAGGTCTGGCGGCCATCTTGCTACACCCGCGGATTGTGCCTTCTCCCTCCCACGGCTCCTCTGGCTCCTCACCACTCGGATTCCTCCTCACAGGGTGAGCATAGTGCCCAAGCTTCTCGCCCGCTGCCTGGAGAACCCTTTGTGGCCATTCTCAGACATTTGCCAGGTTTTTTTCCTTCCAGGCCTGTTCAGTGATACGGTGGCCATCTTGGTGCTCCTCACCCTAAAGACACCATACATATCGGGGATTTGAGCGGCCTCCTTTGAGACTGATATAGTGGACTGCTCTGCTTATATGCTCCCGGCTGCATCCTCTGAGGTACAGAGATAGGCCTTTTCTCATTTAACAAGTTATCCCTGTAAGCCTAAGTGCTTTGGCCGGCCAGGCTATGGCCCCTAAACCAGATAGCTATATATACTAACTTTTACTATGTACTGAACTTACAGCCCTGGGGGGCAACTACACAGAGTCTGGGATGATGACAGCTTGATCTCCCTGCTCTGCGCCGTCGGACCGCTCAGTCTCGGCGAATAAGACACATCCTGAATCCCTGATACCACCGTGCACGCTTCCTGAGTGACGGACATCGCCTAACATTACCTATGCACAATACTTCCCGAAACCGACAGCGCTACCGCTCCCAGCAGAAGGCCTCTCCCACAGTGGGGAGGGGGAAGGGAAAGAGCAGGATGGCACCTGAGCCTCCGGAACCGGATGACACCACTCAGCATTCTGAGGACAGCTTGCTTCAGTTCCCCTCCAACTTGGAGGGTCCCACTGACGCTGGCTCAGACGCTATGCTCCAGAAGTTCTGCAGTATAGTGCGGGATGAAATAAACGTTGCCTCCCGCAAGCTCTCAGCTGAACTGGTGAGGGGTCTCAGGGAGATAGGCCACCGCACCAACCAACTGGAACAGCGGATGGATTTAACAACAACGGTCCTAGAGGGTCATGAGGACGAAGTTGAAAGGCTGAATGCTGAACTGTCGAGCCTACAGGATAAATTAGAGGACTCTGAGAATAGGGCTCGCAGGGATAACCTCCGCATCCGTGGGCTCCCAGAGACCATAACCGACCTGCAGGGGACGGCCACGGCTTTCTTTCAGGAGCTGGCGCCTGACGTCCCTTTGGAGCGCTTGGAATTCGATCGCATACACAGGTCCCTCGCTCTCAGGCCCACCGAGGGTCCCCCTAGGGACGTCATAATTAAATTTCACTTTTATAAGACCAAGGAGCGGCTCCTGCAGGCTGCACGGGATGTCCCGGACCTCTCTTACCGGGGTAGCCCCCTCCAGCTATTTGCGGACCTCTCTCCGGTCACCATAGCCAAACGGCGGAGTCTGAAGCCTTATTTGCAGATTCTACAAGCTCGGGGCATTCGTTATAGATGGGGGTTCCCCTTCAAGCTCTCCTTCTATCACCTCAGCTGCCAGTTTCATGCCTCCTCCCTGCCTGACTTACGGCGACATTTTCAGGATCTGCAGTTTGATCTCCCTCCCTCCCAACCGGAGTCTTCTTCGGCCCAGCCACGATCATCCAGGCCACCCCACGGTTCCTCGCAAATGTCTCAGCAGGGGTCCCAGGCGCTTCGATCACTGCAAGCACAGCGATTCCAGGATGCCCCTAAAGGATGATAGCACCGATTCACATTTGTCACTCTGAGGAGTTAGCCTGCCAGCACCCTGTTATTCTGAACTGTCAGCAGTATCTCACCCTGAACTATGACTTTAAATCTAAATTTCGCTTTTAGACTTCCCATTCTGTGGACCCAATTGCAGTACATGAACATTTCTGCCTTTCATCCAAAAGGATATCTGGACCTTTTTTTTTTTTTTTCCTGGGCCCGGTGGCCCCATTGTGTTCCCTCCTTCCCTGCTCCTGGAGGCCTTGACATGTGGCTGACCCCTTGTTCGATGTTGCCCCAATTGAGGGGCAGCGACATTGGGCCTCTGTGCTGTGGCTATGTTCACATGGTCATTTGGCCCACCTGGATTCTTGTCCCCTGTCCCCCCCCCCCTTTTTTTTTTTTTTTTCTCTTTCCTCAGGCGAAGGCTTTTGATCTGTCGCTTGAGAGGAATGTCCTTTTACTGTGCTGCACACCCCCATTACAGTTGTGGGTGTGCCCTGCCCATCACGGTCCACGGTTTGCGGCCTTCGCAATTTTTGCCGTAGTATTTGTATGTTATTGTCCCTGTGTTTGCGGTGGGTCGGCTTCATGTCCTGGACTCCCCGTACTTTGGTTGGGGGCTCCGGGACGCGAGGATGACCACGGCCCACAATAATTCGTTCACAATTTTAAGTTGATATGTTACATAATTTTGATTGAGACTGCTTTAATCCTTATTTAGGTGGTGTCTATTGAATATGTTTTTTCTGTTTACCTTATGCTGATGTCGATCTGATCTCATTGTTCAGACTACTTTAAAAATATGCCGAGCGGTGTCCGACGGACCATTGCTCCCCCTTGGCTTGGAACTTGGCCCGAACAAAAGTTTTGGCCAACTTCCGACCTTTTAGTGGGATTCCAGTCCCACTACCAATTGCAACCTAGATGACTGGAATGTTTTTACTCCGAGTTTTACTCGGTCTGTTTGTTTTCCTTTATCTGTTTTCTTTCACTGTCTCCCTACCTGACTCTCTGGTCTTTCACCTTTTTCTTTCCTCTACGAGGTCCGCGGGGTATGTGCTTGGGGACATGATCTTCTGCCGATTGCTAGTCTTACTATGACGCTTAATTGGCTGTCCCTGAATGTTCAGGGTATGAATTCTCCTCAGAAAAGGGTGAAGATTTTTAAGTATCTTAGGAAGCAGCGGATTGACATCGCCTGCTTACAGGAAACCCATTTTCGGCGTCTTCCTGCCCTAAATACTTTGATGCTCAGTTTCCCCAGGTATTTTTGGCCACGGCTCCAACCAAGCAAAAGGGGGTGCTCATAGCTTTCCGCAAGTCGGTTTCATTTAGTTGCACTAGACAGATCGCAGATCCAGATGGCAGATATCTATTGCTACAAGGCACTATCCAAGGAAAGGAGGTTACCATTATGACTTATTATGCGCCAAACTCCAACCCAGGACCCTTCTTGACTCACGTCTGCGCCCTGCTAGCATCCCATCACAGGGGTACTCTCTTTCTTTCGGGTGATTCAAATTTAGTTTTGAATCCCTCACTGGATAAATACCCCTCGGAGCGTGTTGCTCCCTCGCCTGGCGCAAAAAAATTTGCTCGCTCTTTACAACTACATGATTTGGTCGATCTTTGGAGGGAATGCCATCCTCAGAGTAAGGACTTTACACATTATTCCCACCCTCATCACTCTCACTCCAGAATTGATCATATGTTCATGCTGCGACACCACCTTCCCATGGTGGTCAGGGCCTCTATCCTGGCTGTTCCATGGTCTGATCATGACCCTGTTTTGGTGGTCTGTCACTCCGTTTTGGACAGACCCCAATTCTCACCCTGGGCGATGAATGATTCGCTCTTATCGCTTAAAGAGGTCCGGGAAGGTATTTTTAAGGCCTCAGAGGACTACTTCCGTGAAAATCAGGGGTCGGTTACGTCGCCGGTAACGCTTTGGGAGGCTTATAAGGCGGTACTCCGTGGCCACATTATTCGGGTAGCGTCAGCCCGTAAGCGGGAAAGGGGTTTGAAACAAAAAGCCCTGGAGACCCGTCTGGAGGCACTATCTGCGGTTTTTAAACAATCCCCCACCTCTGGCAACCGTAAACTCTTGGAACAGGTTCGTTCGGAGTTGGATCTTTGTCTCACCGAGGGGGCTGAACGCGTCTTACGTTGGTCCCGCCAGAGGTGGTATACCAGGGCGAATAAACCTAATCGAATGTTAGCCAACAGACTCCGGACTTTCGCTCCTAAATTCACCCCCATCACTCTGCGCAACCGACACAATGTACTTACGTGTAATCCGTTGCGTATATTGGAGGAGTTTCGATTCCGCCTTACTAAATTGTACTCTGATCCAGAGCAGTTTAACGCCCAGGACACTGCTGATTTCCTCGGCCGTCTCCCTCTCCCGACCCTAACGGAGGCACATGTTACTCTTATGGACCGGGATATACAAATTTCAGAGGTCCTCCAAGGTATAAAAGATCTTAAGGTGGGAAAACGACCGGGGCCGGATGGCTTTACGGCGCTTTACTATAGGAAACTGGCAGTTATGGTAGCTCCGCATCTAACGGCAATGTATAACTCTGTTAAAAATGGATGCTCCTTTACCCCGGACCTTTTGACGGCAAACATAGTGATGATCCCTAAACCGGATCGCGATCATTCCTCCTGGGCTAATTTTAGGCCTATCTCCCTAATTAACGTTGACATGAAAATTTTGACCAAAATTCTGGCTAATCGCCTAAATTCTTTTCTTCCTCGATTAATTGGGAAGGACCAGGTCGGCTTTATACCTCAGAGACAGGCCGGTGACGCTATTCGGCGTATATTGCAACTCCAACACATAGCTCATACTCGCTCGCTAGAATCTATGCTCTTGTCTCTGGACGTAAACAAGGCCATTGTCATGGCCTTACCTCATGTCTGTTCTTCGACATTATGGCTTCGGGTCTTCTTTTATGCACTGGATATCTGTTTTATATGATTCCCCCCGGGCAAAAATTAAGTATTATGGATTCGAGTCTCCCCTCTTTAATATCAAGAGGGGCACCCGTCAGGGGTGCCCCCTATCACCTCTTCTTTTTGTATTGGCTCTGGAACCCCTGGCAGAGGCGATTCGCTCTCATCCGGACATACGAGGCATCGAATTAGCGGGTTGTCCCCATAAAATTTCCCTATTCGCCGATGATGTCCTTCTCACTTTCACCTCCCCCAGAAGCTCTTTACCAAACTTGCAAACTCTTTTGGATACCTTTGCTTCCCTTTCGGGGCTCCGGGTTAATCCCTCAAAATCGAAAGCGTTGTCGGTTAACCTCTCTCCTGGCCTGATGAGGGATTTACAGTCGGCATTCTCCTTTCAGTGGGTTTCCTCGCTGCCCTATCTGGGAATCCACCTTACCCCCACGTACTCCGGACTGTACCAGGCCAACTTTCCACCATTGTTCAAGAGACTAACAGATATGCTGTTGTCTTGGTCTCATTTGCCTTTGTCTTGGTTCGGCAGGATATCGGCCGTTCGTATGTCCTATCTCCCGAAACTATTATATTTTTTCCGTGTCTTGCCGGTTCAGGTTTCTTCGCATATCCTCCGCATACATCAGCGAAGAATTATGCAATTTATATGGGGTTCGTCCCGCCCTCGAATCGCCAAACAGGTCTTGTTTGCTAAACGAATCAATGGGGGCCTTTCGGTTCCTAATTTACAAGCCTATTACATAGCTGCTAACATAGCCCCACTTTTGTGCCTTCATGAAACCTATCAGCTCCCCCTCTGGGCTATGCTTGACCTGGTTGACATTGACCCCATTCCTATCTCCTCATTACCCTGGCTCCCACCTGTGCATCGTCCGGCGGTCATGGGGCCCTGCTTGGCCCACTCCTTGCGACTATGGGACTCGGTAAAGTATTCTGCAGGGCTGATCTCCCCACATCTTCCACTCTTACGACTCTTACACTGTCCGCTGTTCCCTCCAGGTTGTGATAATCCCTCCCAATTTCTATGGTGGACCATGAACGGGTTCACAGATGTTCACCCACTGCTACGGCCTACCAGGATTTTGGCTTTTGACGCTTTGCGCTCTTCTCATGGTATTCCCTTACGTGAGCACTATCGCTATTTACAAATTCGCCACTTTCTTCAGAGCCTTATTAGGTTTCAATCTACCCCTTATACCTTGACCCCCTTTGAGAGCCTTTGCAGAGCCAGGCCCCATTCTCCGGGTCTAATATCACTAATATACTCGGCGGTGATATCAATAAAGAGACCCCCATTGAGGCCTTATCACCTTCAATGGGAGAAAGAGCTGGGGAGGCAGTTAGATCCTGAGGACTGGCAGGCGATGACACTAACTCTGTCCAAATGCTCACGTAATGTGTCAATTTTAGAAAATGCCTATAAAGTATTGTATAGGTGGTACTACACACCGGCGAGATTGGCTCGCTTTATCCCAAATTATTCTCCACTTTGTTATAGGGGGTGTTCCCAGGAAGGCACCATGGCACATATTTGGTGGTCATGCCCGCGGGCGTGCAGACTGTGGATTAGGGTATATACTCTCCTCCGCAATCTTTTTCAGATTAATATTAAAAGAGACCCCTATGTAGCTCTCCTTGGTAAGCCCATCGTGGAACTTCTGCGTCCAGAACGGCAACTAGCCCAACATCTTTTTACTGCAACTAGATTGACAATTGCGAGAGCATGGAAAACCCCTACACTAAGCTTTGAGGCAGTCAAGAACCGCCTGAACGATATCATGGTCAACGAGAAACTAACAGCTATTCTTTCTGATACGCATGACAAGTTTCTCAGAGTCTGGCAACCTTGGATCACATACTACCACCCTTCTAGATTCGACACTGCTTTGCTGTCACTGTAGGACCCCTCTTGCGCGCACCCCGTGGACCTCCTACTTCCCTCTTCTCTTTCTCCCTCTTCTCCTTCTCCTCTTCTTCTTGTCCTGCCTCCTTTTTTCTTTTTCTCTTTCTCTCTCTTTCTCCAATTTTTGTTTTGTTTTTGTCTTTTTTTTTTTTTTCTTAGGCTCTTACTTGAGGTTTAACTGTTCCATCTTTTCTAGTGGATGCCAACTTTCAGGTTTTATTGTTGTGTATTATACACCCATTCTACAGGTTTACACCCAACTGGGCATGGCCCAGGTTCTGGACCATCGGGTCCTGAGGGCTTTTTCATTTATTTTTTATTTTTATCTTGAATATAACATCAGATCACGGCCCATGCTTCCTTCCTGTTGTTGAGGGCTTCGAGTCCAGATCTACTTTGTATACTGAATGCTGTAACACTCTATTGCAAACCTGTATTGTTGATTTAAATGACAATAACATTTTTTGTAAAACAGAATAGTTGCCATTTGTCTTCTAGGTCATCAGAGGGGCCCCTTCGGTAGACCACTCCCTGATGCACCTGTAACTTGTCCCACTCTTTCCTCAACAGGCGAGCTTACTTTGAAGGGTGGCATGAGAGCCTATTCGGGTCCTGATTCTCCAGGGCCTCTAGGACCAATCTCCCCATAGGGTCTTCAAATTGGTCAGATCTCAGCTCCTTCTTAGATAGTTTTGGTAAGTTATCTTGCCCCAGTTGGGTTACTCCACAGTATTGCTTGGGAACGCCTACTATGGTAACCCCTATCTCTTCTGCTCTTGAGCCGCCACTGGCTTGAAGTTCAGCCCCTTGACAGAGGGCCCGCACCCCGTCGGGTGCCACTTGTGCCCAGTCTTCTGTACTGCAAGTGGGGACGTGAGATCTTCTAGACAAAGCGTCTGCATCTCGGTTTCCAGCCCCAGGTCTGTACTTCAGGCCGAAGTCGAAGGCGGACAGCACCGCCAGCCACCTATGTCCTGTGGCATCCAACTTTGCTGTGGTGAAGAGATAGGTGAGGGGGTTGTTGTCTGTTTTCACTGTGAATTCCGCCCCATATAAATAGTCTCTAAATTTGTCAACTACTGCCCACTTAAGGGCCAGGAACTCCAACTTATGGGTAGGATAGTTCTTTTCGGAGGGAGTCAGACTTCTGCTCACATACGCAACAGGCCTCAGTTGCTCTTCATTAGGGATGAGCTTCGAGTTCGAGTCGAACTCATGTTCGACTCGAACATTGCCCGTTCGCCCGTTCGCCGAACAGCGAACAAATTGGGGTGTTCGCGGCAAATTCAAAAAATCTATGGGAGAAATCTAAAGTGCTAATTATAAAGGCTTATATGCAAGTTATTGTCCTAAAAAGTGTTTGGGGACCGGGGTCCTGCCCCAGGGGACATGTATCAATGCAAAAAGAAGTTTTAAAAACGGCCGTTTTTTCGGGAGCAGTGATTTTAATAATGCTTAAAATGAAAAAATAAAAGTGAAATATTCCTTTAAATTTCGTACCTGGGGGGTGTGTATGATATGCATGTGAAGTGGCGCATGTTTCCCGTGCTTAGAACTGTCCCTGCAAAAAATGTCATTTTTGAAAGAAAAAAATGCATTTAAAACTGACTCGCGGCTATTAATGAATTGTCGGCTCCCGGCAATACATAGAAAAGTCATTGATAAAAATAAAAAAAAAGCGTGGGGGTTCCCCAGAATTCAATTACCAGGCCCTTCAGGTCTGGAATGGATATTAAGGGGAACCCCGCCGCAAATTTAAAAAAAAAATTGACGTGGGGTTCCCCCAAATATCCATTCCAGGCCCTTCAGATCTGGCATGGATTTTAAGGGGAACTCCACCCCAAATTTAAAAAAAAAATGGCGTGGAGTCCCCCTAAAAATCCATACCAGACCCCTTATCCGAGCACGCAACCTGGCCGGCCGCAGGGGAAAAGGGGGGGACGAGAGAGCGGCCCCCCCTCCCTCCTGAACCGTACCAGGCCACATGCCCTCAACATGGGGAGGATGTCCCCATGTTGATGGGGACAAGGGCCTCATCCCCACAACCCTTGCCCGGTGGTTGTGGGGGTCTGCGGGCAGGGGGCTTATCGGAATCTGGAAGACCCCTTTAACAAAGGGGACCCCCAGATCCCGCCCCCCCCTATGTGAATTGGTAAGGGGTACATTGTACCCCTACCATTTCACGAAGAAAGCGTTAAAATTTTTTTAAAAAAACACACAAACACCTTGAAAAAGTCCTTTATTTAAAAAAAAAAAAAAAAAAAAAAACATTCCAGCGGTGAAATCCAGTGTCCCGCAGCGATCCCGATGTCCAGCGCTGTCCTTCATTGGTTGTGCCTGAGCGGACCTGATGGGGAACTCCCTCTCAGTATTTTAAATGTATAGACCCCGCCCCTTCTAAAGTTCCCCATCAGGTCCGCTCAGCGGACCAGATGCGGAACATGAGAAGGGGCGGGTCTATACATGTATTACCACAGTGAGAGAAGTTCCCCATCAGGTCCGCCCCCTCGGTATGTCGGACCCGCCTACGTCATTGGCTTGAACGGGGAACTTCCTTCACTGTGTAATTTAAATTTACATAGTGAAGGAAGTTCCCCGCTCAAGCCAATGACGTAGGCGGGTCCGACATACTGAGGGGGCGGACCTGATGGGGAACTGCTCTCACTTTGGTAATACATGTATAGACCCGCCCCTTCTCATGTTCCGCATCTGGTCCGCTGAGCGGACCTGATTGGGAACTTTAGAAGGGGCGGGTCTATACATTTAAAATACTGAGAGGGAGTTCCCCATCAGGTCCGCTCAGGCACAACCAATGAAGGACAGCGCTGGACATCGGGATCGCCGCGGGACACTGGATTTCACCGCTGGAATGTTTTTTTTTTTTAAATAAAGGACTTTTTCCAAGGTGTTTGTGTGTTTTTTTAAACATTTTTTTACGCTTTCTTCGTGAAATGGTAGGGGTACAATGTACCCCTTACCAATTCACATGGGGGGGGCCGGGATCTGGGGGTCCCCTTTGTTAAAGGGGTCTTCCAGATTCCGATAAGCCCCCCACCCGCAGACCCCCACAACCACCGGGCAAGGGTTGTGGGGATGAGGCCCTTGTCCCCATCAACATGGGGACATCCTCCCCATGTTGAGGGCATGTGGCCTGGTACGGTTCAGGAGGGAGGGGGGGCCGCTCTCTCGTCCCCCCCTTTTCCCCTGCGGCCGGTCAGGTTGCGTGCTCGGATAAGGGGTCTGGTATGGATTTTTAGGGGAACTCCACGCCATTTTTTTTTTAAATTTGGGGTGGAGTTCCCCTTAAAATCCATGCCAGATCTGAAGGGCCTGGAATGGATATTTGGGGGAACCCCACGTCAATTTTTTTTTAAATTTGCGGCGGGGTTCCCCTTAATATCCATTCCAGACCTGAAGGGCCTGGTAATTGAATTCTGGGGAACCCCCACACTTTTTTTTTTTTTTTATCAATGACTTTTCTATGTATTGCCGGGAGCCGACAATTCATTAATAGCCGCGAGTCAGTTTTAAATGCATTTTTTTCTTTCAAAAATGACATTTTTTGCAGGGACAGTTCTAAGCACGGGAAACATGCGCCACTTCACATGCATATCATACACACCCCCCAGGTACGAAATTTAAAGGAATATTTCACTTTTATTTTTTCATTTTAAGCATTATTAAAATCACTGCTCCCGAAAAAACGTCCGTTTTTAAAACTTCTTTTTGCATTGATACATGTCCCCTGGGGCAGGACCCAGGTCCCCAAACACTTTTTAGGACAATAACTTGCATATTAGCCTTTATAATTAACACTTTAGATTTCGAACGTTCGAGTCCATTGTATTTAATAGGGTTCTAAAGTTTACACGAACATTTTGTCTGTTCGCAGGTTCTGGTGCGAACCGAACAGGGGGGTGTTCGGCTCATCCCTGCTCTTCATGCTCCTGGTACAGCACTCCTCCCAAACCATCATGACTGGCATCTACATGAAGTTCATAAGGCTTCTTAGGGTCTGCGTAGGCCAGGACAGGGGCAGTGGGTAATGTCTTCTTCATCATCTGAAAGGCATTCTCACACTTCTCGTTCCACTGGTCCTTGACTGACTCCCCTGGCTTTCTGGGGCCTGTGTCATCCTCTTCCCCCTCCGTCTTTAGCAGCTCATTCAGAGGCCTGGCTATCCAAGCAAACCCCTCCAAAAATCTCCTGTAATAGGAACAGAACCCCAGAAAGGATCTGAGCTCTGTCACCGTGGTGGGCCTAGGCCAGGAGGTGACTGCCTTCAATTTTTCGGGGTCTGTGGCTACCCCATCTTCAGACACTATATGTCCCAGATAGTTGACTGATGACTGATAGAATTGGCACTTTTCAGGTTAGAGCTTGAGTCCTTCCTCACTCAGTCTCTTCAAAACTTTCTCCAGTCTCTCCTCATGCTCTTCCAAGGTTCTTCCGAAGACAATGATGTCATCCAAGTATACGAGGACTTTGATGAGGTTCATGTCTCCCACAGTCTTCTCCATGAGATGTTGGAAGGTGGCTGGAGCTCCAGACAGACCTTGAGGCATCCGGTTAAATTCTTTTTTTTCAAATTTATAAATTTTATTTAGACATATAAACATATCACAAAACTGGCCTCACATAACCAAATAGATGTTCCACATAATCCAGGGAGAGGGTGACAAAGCATATATATATCAATGCCAGGGGAGTTATTAAATCCCCTCCATTTAGCCTTCTTAATTTTAAAGCCTAAAAACAAAAAGAAAAAAGAAAAAAAAAGGAGCAATGCTCCTCTCGGTCCCAAATTAATAATCAAGCGTCTCCTCTCCCTGCCCCCCTCTCTTCAATCTTATCTATCACCAGATCCATCTCCATCTCTTAGTTATATTTATAGTCTATTAATTCAGCGAAACAAAACTAACAACAGTTGAACAAAAACCCCAAACACAAAAAAAAAAAAAAGGACCTATTATGGGGAAACTTCCCCTTAGGAGACCTCCTGGTGCTTCCCCCCATGCCATCGGATCAACTAAATAAGAACTTCCGTGCTTCCCCCCTGATTATCCTAATTTTTATCAAGGAGGGTTCTTCCCTCTTCTGAAGCTAGGAAAGCATTCCAAGAAGACCAAGTCCTGGAATAGCATTCCTGCTGGTGACGTGCGGTAAGCACTAGGTCCTCTAATTGGCTTATTTCTTTAACTTTACGTATCCACATTCCTATCGTCGGCGGTATTAATGATTTCCATTTCAAGGGTATGCACGCTTTAGCGGCATCTAACAAGTGGCCTATGCTAGATTCTCTGTATTCCTTCCCTGTTATCTGGTTTGCATGTAATAAGAAGAACGCTGGGTCCTCCGGTATGCTTTGGTCTGAACAGATTTGAAGAATTCGTCTAACCTCCCTCCAGAATTCTCTCAGTTTGGGACAGCTCCAGAAAATATGTAGCATAGTACCTTTGTCCGCCTGGCATCTCCAGCACAAGTCTGAAGTGTCAGGATAGATTTTTTTTTAAACTCACTGGTGTTCTATACCACCTGGTAAGGATCTTAAAATTTGTTTGTTGTACCTTAACACATATAGAAGATTCATGTGTAAACCTAAAAATATGCTGTAGCTGTTCCAAACTGAAGGACCCTCCCAATTCCCTTTCCCAGTCCCGAACACATTTCAGAGACTGGGTTTCGGGCAATATCGTCAGTATTTCATAGGTAGTCGATAGGGTATGTGACATTTTCCCTTCCTCTACACATAGTTTCTCAAATCTGTTAAGTGATCTATCAAATAGTCCCGGAGATGGGAGAGTGCTAAGGAAATGGATGATCTGTACAGCGTTCCAGAACTTTAATCTGAAGTCCCCTCTTTGTTCAATTAATTCTCCAATTGTCAACCAAGCTCCTCCCTTTATAAAATTAGATGCTTGTATACTTCCCTTATTCACCAGGTGTCTAAATGCCACATCCTCATAGCCTGGTGTGAACAAAGGATTCCCCAATATTGGATATAGGGGGGACGTGGTAGGAGTTATGCCAGCCATAGGAAGAATTTTAGAACAAAGTTTCGCTGTGTTTCCTATTAAGGGGTGTTTAGTCACCTCTCTGGGTACAAAGGGAAAGCACCATGGAATTCTACCCAACGGTACTGATATTTGACTCTGCTCAATCTGGACCCACAACTTAAAATCTCTATGTCTATTCCAATCAATGACTCTACTCAGGTGTATTGCTTGATAGTATCTCTTTAACTCTGGTACCGCCAATCCCCCATTTCTTTTAGGGAGCATTAGTTGCTTCCTTTGCACCCGGGGATGTTTACTTGCCCAAATAAAGTCGAAAATTAATCTCTGGCTCTGTTTAAAATAAATGGGCGGGATATACACCGGTAGGGCTTGTAATAAATATAAAAATTTGGGGAGAATGCTCATCTTGATGATGTTACAACGTCCTAACTAGGGATGAGCTTCGAGTTCGAGTCGAACTCATGTTCGACTCGAACATTGCCTGTTCGCCCGTTCGCCGAACAGCGAACAAATTGGGGTGTTCGTGGCAAATTCGAAAACTCTATGGGAGAAATCTAAAGTGTTAATTATAAAGGCTTATATGCAAGTTATTGTCCTAAAAAGTGTGTGGGGACCCGGGTCCTGCCCCAGGGGACATGTATCAATGCAAAAAGAAGTTTTAAAAACGGCCGTTTTTTCGGGAGCAGTGATTTTAATAATGCTTAAAATGAAAAAATAAAAGTGAAATATTCCTTTAAATTTCGTACCTGGGGGGTGTGTATGATATGCATGTGAAGTGGCGCATGTTTCCCGTGCTTAGAACTGTCCCTGCAAAAAATGTCATTTTTGAAAGAAAAAAATGCATTTAAAACTGACTCGCGGCTATTAATGAATTGTCGGCTCCCGGCAATACATACAAAAGTCATTGATTAAAAAATTAAAAAAAAGCGTGGGGGTTCCCCAGAATTCAATTACCAGGCCCTTCAGGTCTGGAATGGATATTAAGGGGAACCCCGCCGCAAATTTAAAAAAAAATTGACGTGGGGTTCCCCCAAATATCCATTCCAGGCCCTTCAGATCTGGCATGGATTTTAAGGGGAACTCCACCCCAAATTTAAAAAAAAATGGCGTGGAGTCCCCCTAAAAATCCATACCAGACCCCTTATCCGAGCACGCAACCTGGCCGGCCGCAGGGGAAAAGGGGGGGACGAGAGAGCGGCCCCCCCTCCCTCCTGAACCGTACCAAGCCACATGCCATCAACATGGGGAGGATGTCCCCATGTTGATGGGGACAAGGGCCTCATCCCCACAACCCTTGCCCGGTGGTTGTGGGGGTCTGCGGGCGGGGGGCTTATCGGAATCTGGAAGACCCCTTTAACAAAGAGGACCCCCAGATCCCGGCCCCCCCCTATGTGAATTGGTAAGGGGTACATTGTACCCCTACCATTTCACGAAGAAAGCGTAAAAAAATGTTTAAAAAAAAAACACACAAACACCTTGAAAAAGTCCTTTATTTAAAAAAAAACAAAAAACATTCCAGCGGTGAAATCCAGTGTCCCGCGGCAATCCCGATGTCCAGCGCTGTCCTTCATTGGTTGTGCCTGAGCGGACCTGATGGGGAACTCCCTCTCAGTATTTTAAATGTATAGACCCGCCCCTTCTAAAGTTCCCCATCAGGTCCGCTCAGCGGACCAGATGCGGAACATGAGAAGGGGCGGGTCTATACATGTATTACCAAAGTGAGAGCAGTTCCCCATCAGGTCCGCCCCCTCGGTATGTCGGACCCGCCTACGTCATTGGCTTGAGCGGGGAACTTCCTTCACTGTGTAATTTAAATTTACATAGTGAAGGAAGTTCCCCGCTCAGGCCAATGACGTAGGCGGGTCCGACATACTGAGGGGGCGGACCTGATGGGGAATTGCTCTCACTTTGGTAATACATGTATAGACCCGCCCCTTCTCATGTTCTGCATCTCGTCCGCTGAGCGGACCTGATGGGGAACTTTAGAAGGGGCGGGGTCTATACATTTAAAATACTGAGAGGGAGTTCCCCATCAGGTCCGCTCAGGCACAACCAATGAAGGACAGCGCTGGACATCGGGATCGCCGCGGGACACTGGATTTCACCGCTGGAATGTTTATTTATTTATTTTTTTAAATAAAGGACTTTTTCAAGGTGTTTGTGTGTTTTTTTAAACATTTTTTTACGCTTTCTTTGTGAAATGGTAGGGGTGCAATGTACCCCTTACCAATTAACATAGGAGGGGGGCCGGGATCTGGGGGTCCCCTTTGTTAAAGGGGTCTTCCAGATTCCGATAAGCCCCCCGCCCGCAGACCCCCACAACCACCGGGCAAGGGTTGTGGGGATGAGGCCCTTGTCCCCATCAACATGGGGACATCCTCCCCATGTTGAGGGCATGTGGCTTGGTACGGTTCAGGAGGGAGGGGGGGCCGCTCTCTCATCCCCCCCTTTTCCCCTGCGGCCGGCCAGGTTGCGTGCTCGGATAAGGGGTCTGGTATGGATTTTTAGGGGGACTCCACGCCATTTTTTTTTTAAATTTGGGGTGGAGTTCCCCTTAAAATCCATGCCAGATCTGAAGGGCCTGGAATGGATATTTGGGGGAACCCCACGTCAATTTTTTTTTAAATTTGCGGCGGGGTTCCCCTTAATATCCATTCCAGACCTGAAGGGCCTGGTAATTGAATTCTGGGGAACCCCCACGCTTTTTTTTTTTTTTTTTATCAATGACTTTTGTATGTATTGCCGGGAGCCGACAATTCATTAATAGCCGCGAGTCAGTTTTAAATGCATTTTTTTCTTTCAAAAATGACATTTTTTGCAGGGACAGTTCTAAGCACGGGAAACATGCGCCACTTTACATGCATATCATACACACCCCCCAGGTACGAAATTTAAAGGAATATTTCACTTTTATTTTTTCATTTTAAGCATTATTAAAATCACTGCTCCCGAAAAAACGGCCGTTTTTAAAACTTCTTTTTGCATTGATACATGTCCCCTGGGGCAGGACCCGGGTCCCCAAACACTTTTTAGGACAATAACTTGCATATTAGCCTTTATAATTAACACTTTAGATTTCGAACGTTCGAGTCCATTGTATTTAATAGGGTTCTAAAGTTTACACGAACATTTTGTCTGTTCGCAGGTTCTGGTGCGAACCGAACAGGGGGGTGTTCGGCTCATCCCTGGTCCTAACCATGTATATAAGCCAGCATTCCACTTATTTAGTAGTGTCTTAATTTTTTGCAACAGTGGGGGAAAGTTTAGCTCGAAAATCTTAGCTGTATTCAACGGAATAAGAGTGCCCAAATATGTTAGTGCTTTATTAGTCCACTTAAACTTAAAATTTTGCTCCAATTGCGCAGCCAACGTTTGTGGTAAATTAAGTCCCATTGCCTCTGATTTATCGAAATTAATACGAAGGTTGGACAGGCCACCAAATTTCTCAAATTCCCTCAATAAATTAGGGATCGTAATCAAAGGGTTCGTTAACGAAAATAATATATCATCGGCATAAGCCGAGATTTTACTTTCCAAATTACCTGTATGCACTCCAGCAACGTCCTGATTTGAACGTATTGTACACAGAAGCGGTTCCAATGACAGGGCAAATAGGAGTGGCGACAGGGGGCACCCCTGTCGTGTCCCATTTAAGATTGGAAAGGTCTCCGATAATATGCCATTAGCCCGTACCTGGGCCCTCGGGCACAAATAAATAGAAGAGATCCATTGTAGCATCTTACTTCCGAAACCTCCATGTTGTAAAACCGATAACATAAAACTCCAACTTACCCTGTCAAAGGCCTTCTCCGCGTCCGTGTTCAAAAAGACACATTGTAGCTGCGTTGCATTTACTATCTGTAATAGGTTGATAACTTTTGTGGTATTATCCCGTGCTTCTCGTGTAGGCACAAATCCAACCTGATCAAGATGTATCAAGTTAGGGATATACTTTTGAATCCTATTTGCTAAAATTTTTGTGAAAAGCTTAAGATCAAGATTCAGCAACGAGATCGGTCTATAGCTTCCACGGGAAGTTGGGTCCTTTCCCTCTTTTAAAATAACCGAGATATGAGCTAGCAAAGTATCTTGGGCCAGTCTTGCTGATGACCCTAGTGCGTTAAATAACTTAAGCATATATTGAGCTAAGGAAGGGAGGAGTATTTTGTAATATTGGGCCGTCAGGCCATCCGGTCCTGGTGCTTTACCTAATTTAGTAGAGCTTACTACTTTTTGTAATTCTTCCATAGTTATGGGTTTTTCAAGATCATCCCTATCTTCCTCTGTTAGATGGGGCATAGCTGATGATACAAGATATGAGTCTATCTGCTCCTGTGTGGAAGGCTTTCTCTTTATATTATAAAGAGACTCATAGAATTCCTGAAATTTCTGTGCTATTTCTTTTGGTTTCGTAGCCCTACCTTGGTTAGGTGAGATAATACATGGGATATAATTCTTTAGTTTCTGTTCCCGTAGAGTCCTAGCCAATAATCTCCCGCATTTGTCTCCAGACTCATATGAGAATCTCTTACAGACCTGTATTGTCGCTTTGGCTTTAAAAAAAAGGAGTTCTGAAATTTGTGTCCGTTTATTACCAAGATCCCTCTCTAGAGAGGGAGATTGTATCCGTTTGTGTCGAGCCTCCAATATGGCTAATTCTTCAAGGAGTAGCTTCAGCTGTTCTGTACGTTTCCTTTTTATCCTGGCCCCCTGCTTAATTAGTACCCCACGAATGACCGCCTTATGAGCTTCCCAAACAATGCCTGGGTCGCAATCTAGGGTATCATTTGTGGCGAAGTAGAATCTTAATTCCTTAATAACCTCCTGCAGGATACTTTGATCCTGTAGAAGGCTTTCATTCAATCTCCACTGTTTTGACCGAGTCATCATGGGGTCCCCTAGGACATATAACATTATTATAGGTGCGTGGTCTGACCACGTAATTAGGCCTATATCAGCCTTCTGTATTGAATGCAATTGGGCATGTGGGACAAGGAAATAATCTATTCGTGAATATGATTTATGAGGATTAGAATAGAAAGTATAATCTCTTTCCGTGGGATGGAGGAGACGCCAAATGTCCACCAGTTGATTTCTATGGAGAATTTGAAAAATATGATTTCGCCTACTGAGGGAGATTGATGATGACCCTAGGGTAGTATCTACTGTTGGATCTAATGATATATTAAAATCTCCTCCTAAGATCAAGTGTCCTTCAGAGAACTCCATCAGTCGCTTAAGCACCTTACCTAAAAAAGTCTCCTGATGCTCATTAGGAGCATATAGGGTTGCTAACGTTACCCCTACCTCTCCCACCTTGCCTTTTACAAACAAAAAACGACCTGTTACGTCCCTAACTACATCTATACAGGACCAGGGTATTCTCCCTGAGATCAGAATGGAAACCCCCTTAGATTTAGCCCATTGATTCGTAGAGTGATAGACCGTTGGGAATAGATGATTTTTTAAGATTGGTATTTTATCATCTCTAAAATGTGTCTCTTGTATGAATGCAACGTCCGTTTTCAGACGCTGCAAATCATGTAAGAGTACCCGTCTTTTCTCCGGCATATTTAGCCCTTTGGCATTAAGCGAAAGCACCTCCAGGGTCTCCATATCCTACGGATGGAGAAAAGAAAAAGAAAAAAAAAAAATGTAAGGGGTCTGGTATGGATTTTTAGGGGAACTCCACGCCATTTTTTTTTTAAATTTGGGGTGGAGTTCCCCTTAAAATCCATGCCAGATCTGAAGGGCCTGGAATGGATATTTGGGGGAACCCCACGTCAATTTTTTTTTAAATTTGCGGCGGGGTTCCCCTTAATATCCATTCCAGACCTGAAGGGCCTGGTAATTGAATTCTGGGGAACCCCCACGCTTTTTTTTTTTTTTTTTAATCAATGACTTTTCTATGTATTGCCGGGAGCCGACAATTCATTAATAGCCGCGAGTCAGTTTTAAATGCATTTTTTTCTTTCAAAAATGTCATTTTTTGCAGGGACAGTTCTAAGCACGGGAAACATGCGCCACTTCACATGCATATCATACACACCCCCCAGGTACGAAATTTAAAGGAATATTTCACTTTTATTTTTTCATTTTAAGCATTATTAAAATCACTGCTCCCGAAAAAACGGCCGTTTTTAAAACTTCTTTTTGCATTGATACATGTCCCCTGGGGCAGGACCCAGGTCCCCAAACACTTTTTAGGACAATAACTTGCATATTAGCCTTTATAATTAACACTTTAGATTTCGAACGTTCGAGTCCATTGTATTTAATAGGGTTCTAAAGTTTACACGAACATTTTGTCTGTTCGCAGGTTCTGGTGCGAACCGAACAGGGGGGTGTTCGGCTCATCCCTGCTCTTCATGCTCCTGGTACAGCACTCCTCCCAAACCATCATGACTGGCATCTACATGAAGTTCATAAGGCTTCTTAGGGTCTGCGTAGGCCAGGACAGGGGCAGTGGGTAATGTCTTCTTCAACATCTGAAAGGCATTCTCACACTTCTCGTTCCACTGGTCCTTGACTGACTCCCCTGGCTTTCTGGGGCCTGTGTCATCCTCTTCCCCCTCCATCTTTAGCAGCTCATTCAGAGGCCTGGCTATCCAAGCAAACCCCTCCACAAATCTCCTGTAATAGGAACAGAACCCCAGAAAGGATCTGAGCTCTGTCACCGTGGTGGGCCTAGGCCAGGAGGTGACTGACTTCAATTTTTCGGGGTCTGTGGCTACCCCATCTTCAGACACTATATGTCCCAGATAGTTGACTGATGACTGATAGAATTGGCACTTTTCAGGTTAGAGCTTGAGTCCTTCCTCACTCAGTCTCTTCAAAACTTTCTCCAGTCTCTCCTCATGCTCTTCCAAGGTTCTTCCGAAGACAATGATGTCATCCAAGTATACGAGGACTTTGATGAGGTTCATGTCTCCCACAGTCTTCTTCATGAGATGTTGGAAGGTGGCTGGAGCTCCAGACAGACCTTGAGGCATCCGGTTAAATTCAAAGAACCCCACCGAGGTTATGAAAGCCGTCTTCTCTTTGTCTTCTCTTTGTCTTCTGTCTTCTGGATGCATCGGGATCTGATAGTACCCACTTTTGAGGTCCATAACACTGAACCACTTGGCTCCAGACAAGCTCTGTAGGGCATCCTCTATCCTTGGAGTGGTATACTGGTCCGGTATGGTTCTCCTGTTGAGGGTCCTATAGTCTATGCACAGCCTCAGTGACCTATTCTTCTTCCGGACCACCACTATAGGGGAGGCATAGGGACTTCTAGATTCTCGAATCACCCCTGTTCGCTTGAGCTCGGCGAGCTGCTCCCTCAAATCTTCGAGGTCTGCTAACGGAACCCGCCTAACCCTTTCCCTGAAGTGTTTGTCTTCCTGGAGGCGGATCAGATGGGTGGCACTCCTAGCACACCCCACATCGAATTCATCTTGGGAAAAGATCCTTTCCCACCTGGTCAACTGGGCCTTGGCTCTCTCCTTCCAAGCCCTGGGCAGATTTGGATTCTCAATGGAAATTTTCTCCCACACAGTACTTTCTCCATCTGTCTTCTCCACATCTGGCGAAGCAACTGGGGTAGCTGGGCTCACCCGGCCCAGTAACAGCCTAGCTGGGATTTCCATTTGACCATCTGTGGTATTTCTGACGCTCACAGGCACTTTACAATGAGCCTTCTTCAGGGCCCTCACTGGAACCACTTCTGGGACTACTTCTAAGCCTGAATGTTCTTCCCTTGGGTCGGGTTCCAACATGACAAAAGGGCCAGGCTGCTCCCAAGTGAGTTTCACTGTGGCTTTCAAGCAGGTTACTTCACCGGGCTGTAGCACTATTCCCCTTCTTCCCAGCCTCCAGACCTTCCCTACCCCCTCTTCTGGGGCCTTCTGTTCCAAGATCAGCCATTGGTAGGCTTCAACATTGGGTGGATCTCATTGGCTGTGGGGTCTTTCCTTCTTATCAAAGGGGCCAGAAGTCTTCAGACCAGATCCGTGTTCGTCCCTATTATCAGGAAACTCTTGCTAGCTCCAGGCAGTCAGGGGCACACCACAGCTAAGGTGTCGAACACTTCAGCCTGTCCTATGGACAGGTCAAAAGTCAGTTTTATAGGCAGATAGCCATCATAAGGGAAACTCTCTGTCCCAATTCCCCATATCTCCAACTCTTCAATCTTCTGGATGGGTAGGTTACTTAAATGCTAGTCATAAAAGTCCCGGTACAACAGGGTCACTTGCGCCCCAGTATCCAATATGGCTCTTGTGTAGACTCCCTCTACTTGAACTGGTACTATCGGGGAGGGACCCATCAGCTTCTCTGGATATCGCTTCGTAGGGGTCTCTTTCCTTTGATCTTTGCATTGTCCCTTTTGGCTTTCTTTCCTCCATTTCTCCTTGGACTTAAGCCTCTCTTGGGCCTGGTATGCATTGATCTCCCTCCTTTTGGTGGGTGTAACTACCCGCTGAGGGACACTACTCTCTTTCTTTGGGGTGGGTTCCTTCTGAGGAACTTTGCGTTTCTTCTGAGGGGTCTTCTCCACTCTTTTCATGTGCTTCTCATTCAGTTTGGAGCTCACTGGAGATGATGGGCACCCGGTTGACTCCTTCACCGGGGCCCGCTGAAGTTTTCCGGCGGCTTGCGGTTATTCATCTTTTTTTTCTTTGGGCTGGCACACACTTTGGCGAAATGGCCAGCTCCTCCACAATTGAAACAAATCACATCCCCCCAATTTTCCACGGATGCGGGCGCTGAGGTGTTGGGAAACAGCTCCTTCCTCGGACTTTCCCTCTCTGGTTCCCTTGACTTCTTTTCCATCAGGGAGGTCAGCATCCCCAACACTTGGGACATCTGTGACTTCAAGGTATCCACCTCTGAGTCTCTTTCCAGGGTCATGGCCGTCCTGACCATCACTGGAGGAGGATTTACAGACTCAACTGGTAGGCTCCTCTTCTTCTCCTCCAGCATAGCTTCTTCCTCTCTGACCAAGTCAGGGTACTCCAGGCTCTTCCCGTCCTGTCTTGTGCGTAGCGCCAATGCGATGGGGTCCAGGGGCTGAGATCCTCTCATCACCTGTTGAACACGAGCCTCATCCACCTTCCGTGGGTCAATCCCCTTTTTAAGAATCATCTTATGCAGGATCTTATCCAGGCACCTCATGAACTCTGACAGCTTCTCTCCTGTCTTCTGGTAGCAATGCTCCAGCTGGTAAGTGAGCTCAGTGATTTTCTCTGTTCCACCGAACACATTCTGCAGGATGTCCAGATAGTCCTGCGCATTACAGTCTGTCTTACTCATCTTGAGATTGCGTATGGCCTCTAGAGCAGGCCCCTTCAAGCTCTCAGTAATTCTCTGCTTCTTTCTGTGGTCTGGGACCTCCCATTCTTCAAGGGCCTGGGTGGCACCGTCTAACCACTCTTCGAACCCCTCTTCACCTGAGGGTACAGGTTTCCTTCCTGAGAATATTCTAAGCTTTCTGTATCCTGACATCTGGTAATCTGTAGGACCTTTCTTGCACTGGGCTCCAAGTTCCCCCAGGACCGCGCACAACTCTGCGCCAAGAATGGTGGATGGCGACCCGGGACTTTCCCTTTTTACCTGTCTTGCTTCTTTTGAGGTGGGTGATGGAGACAGTTTCGGTGTCTGAGACCGTTCTCCTGGCTTAATTGGCAGCGCGTGTATCAGGCTATAAGTCTGGTCATCTATAGCTTCTACACTTGGATTCTTGAAATGTTCTGGGACTCCGTCCTTCCATTCCACTAATGCGTGGGTCAGTGAGGAATTCGTCCTGACATCCACCACCCATGCTTTCTGATATGGTGACAGTGACATCACCAGCTGCCTCACCGCTTCTTCTTGCCAGATCCCTGGGAGTTCTATGACTACTACCCCGGCTGGATCTATGTTGACAGTTTTACACCAGTGTCCTACTTCTAGTGGGTCCATGCTGGTACTTTTGGTGCGTTGCTTGATGCAACAGGATCCCGGACTCGAGAGCCCCCACGTGTAGTGTTACCCCCAGTTAAGAGAGCCGCTGGATTTTGTTTTCGGGCCCTGCATACAGCACCACCAACCCCCAGCAATCTGCTCGACCCACTCCGGCACAGTTAGTCTAGGGTTATATTTGTATCACATTAAAATATTATTGCAAGGAATAATCTCCTAACAGTAAGACAACACACTGAGGCAGAGATTAAATATAACAGTTTACTCTTATATCAAAGGTAGCATAGGCAGAACACAACATATGCAATTGGCTAGCAGAGCCCTGCAGAAATCAATACAGCATACGATAATGGCGCTGCGCGGTACTCCACCGCGTGTGGCTATTATGGTATGCGCGCCCTATGGCGCACTAAACAATATCTTAACTTCCCACCCCGGTCAGGCCTGACATGGAATAAATCTCAGTCACCTCCTATAAGGGTCTCTTCGCATGCCAGCTTTCGGTGGTGCACTTGATGAATAGCAATTTGTAATCCACAACCAGGCAATAACTTAAAACACTATACTGGGGGGGGGGACACTTCAACTCTGTCCTGCTACTGGTCCCCCCGGGAAACAGCAGATAAACAAAACTGTGGGCCTATGCAGTCTATAGGCCTGAACACGGCACAGTCTATTGGTCTGGGCAGGTGCCCGCTCACCACTCCGGACGCGATCCCAGTCCGGAACGTCCACCCTGCTGTGTATCCGCACACAGCATCTGCAACGATCGGTTCCCCGATCCAACTGATGTCCTTACTCGACAAGTCAGATGCCACCCAGGCTCCGCAGTGGGGTGGAAGGCTCTTTGGAAGTTGCGCAAGGCCCAGGCTTCAGGCCTTGCACTGCAGCAGATCCGCACAGGAAGAAAGTCTTGCTTGCAGCGCAGTGTCCCAAAGAGGCCGAGCTCCGCCTCGCCTCCTCCTTAAATAACCCCTCCCATGAGTCTCTGCGGTGGCTAACTGCACTCTGGGTGCCGAACAGGGTTCTGGGTAACGTAGTCCCGGGGCCTTAAAGGAGACCCCGCTACAGAAAGGTACAGCATTGGAATTGCTAACAACATTTCTGTTGGTTATATGACTATACGCTGTTGCTAATCAGAAACACACAGCATTAAAGTGTCTTTCTGTTATGACCACACTTAAGCCCCCTACACACGGTCGGACTTTTGCCCAACAAACTTCGTTTTAAGCAAGTTGGACCAACAATCCGACCGTGTGTACGCTCCATCGGACAAACTTTTTTTCGTTTGGTTTTGTTATGATCGGACAAAAGTTGGGTCTGCAAACGGACAAACTTTTGCCCAACAAAAGTCCGATGGAGCAAAGTCCTACCGTGTGTACAGAAAACCATAGGACTTTTGTCCGATGGACAAAACAACTAATGTTAAAATCAACCAACAATAGCAGAAGCTGACCAAAGGGTGGCGGTAAAGAGCAGAAAAGAGCAGAAAAAACATGTGATGTTGCAAAAAGTTTTAGGAAAGTTTGCAGAAAAGTCCGAGTGTGTGTATGCTATGGGTGTTCCCGACCAACTCCGTTCGGACAAAAATCCACGGAAAAGTCTGATGGAAGTCCGACCGTGTGTACGAGGCTTTAGTTACTAATCATAAAGGCACAACGTTGAACCTTTCTGTTTTCATACTGGTTGTACGACTGTACCTTGTCGAGCATTAGCAATACACAGCTCTGAATTTCGTGTCCTTCTGTCCTTATATTGCTGTTTTTTTGTTGTGTATTTCTGAAGTGTGGCAAAAAACAAACACTGGAAGTTTGTGTCTTTTCTGTTTTTACATTTGGCTGCACATCAGAATATACAACAGTGAAGACTGTTTGTGTCTTTCCTATTTATATTTATTATATAGCCATAGCTTGTTGCACTTTTGAAATTCACGACTTTGAAGTTCATGTTGTGTCATTTCTGTGATGGTCAGGGGCGTACCTAGAGCATTTGGCACCCGGGGCGGATCCTATATATGGCACCCCCCCTAAAATGTAAAAACACCCCCACTGTTCCCCGGCATACCTCTGTATCCTTCAATATCTCTTTGTCACTACTGTGTACCCCCTCTCCATAACTGCACCTCTTGACCCCTTTACATTACACAGCACCTTGCACCTCTGGACCCCTTTATATTACACAGCACCTTACACCACTGGACCCCTTTACATTACACAGCACCTTGCACCTCTGGACCCTTTACATTACCACTGCACCTTGCACCTCTGGACCCCTTTATATTACACAGCACCCTGCTCCTCTGGACCCCTTTACATGAAACAGCACCCTGCACCTCTGGACCCCTTTACATGAAACAGCACCCTACACCTCTGAACCCTTTTACATTAAACTGCACCTTGCATCTCTGGACCCCTTTACATTACACAGCACCTTGCATCTCTGGACCCCTTTACATTACACAGCACCTTGCACCTCTGGACCCCTTTACATTACACAGCACCCTGCACCTAAGGATCTCTTTACATTACACAGCACCCTACACCTCTGGACCCCTTTACATTACACAGCACTCTGGACCCCTTTACATTACACAGCACCCTACACCTCTGGACCACTTTACATTACACAGCACCTTGCATCTCTGGACCCCTTTACATTACACAGCACCTTGCACCTCTGGACCCCTTTACATTACACAGCACCCTGCACCTAAGGATCTCTTTACATTACACAGCACCCTACACCTCTAGACCCCTTTACATTACACAGCACCCTACACTCTGGACCCCTTTACATGACACAGCACCCTACACCTCTGGACCCCTTTTCATTACACAGCACCTTGCACCTCTGGACCCCTTTACATTACACAGCACCCTGCACCTCTAAACCCCTCTACATTATACAGCACCATGCACCCCTTTACATTACACAGCCCCCCACAGACACCCCCCTACAGTGCAGACCCCCTTCCCCCTACAGTGCAGACCTCCCACAGTGCAGACCCCCACAGTACAGGCACCCCTACAGTGCAGACCCCCCCACAGTACAGACACCCCTACAGTGCAGACCCCCCCAGTACAGACACCCCTACAGTGCAGACCCCCCCAGTACAGACACCCCTACAGTGCAGACCCCCACCCCCCCACAGTACAGACACCCCTACAGTGCAGACCCCCCACAGTACAGACACCCCTACAGTGCAGACCTCCACCCCCCCACAGTACAGACACCCCTACAGTGCAGACCCCCCACAGTACAGAGACCCCTACAGTGCAGACCCCCCTACAGTACAGAGACCCCTACAGTGCAGACCCCCACAGTACAGAGACCCCTACAGTGCAGACCCCCACAGTACAGAGACCCCTAGAGTGCAGACCCCCACAGTACAGAGACCCCTACAGAGCAAACCCCCACAGTACAGAGACCCCTACAGTGCAGACCCCCACAGTACAGAGACCCCTACAGTTCAAACCCCTACAGTACAGAGACCCCTACAGTGCAGACCCCCACAGTACAGAGACCCCTACAGTGCAGACCCCCACAGTACAGAGACCCCTACAGTGCAGACCCCCACAGTACAGAGACCCCTACAGTGCAGACCCCCACAGTACAGAGACCCCTACAGAGCAGACCCCCACAGTACAGAGACCCCTACAGTGCAGACCCCCACAGTACAGAGACCCCTACAGTGCAGACCCCCACAGTACAGACACCCCTACAGTGCAGACCCCCACCCCCCACAGTACAGACAGCCCTACAGTGCAGACCCCCACCCCCCACAGTACAGACAGCCCTACAGTGCAGACCCCCACCCCCCACAGTACAGACACCCCTACAGTGCAGCCCCATAATGTACCTCAGTCAGATAAGCGCGGGACATGCACAGAACTGGTCAGGTGACGGGTCCGGTCCCCTCCTCCTATGTAGGGAGGAGGAGGGGGAGGCGGCTTCACTGAGCACTCTGTCTGCTCGGCTAAGACAGCTGAGACGGAACAGAGCCGCTCAGCCGCGGTCATGAGAGAAGGGGATCGCTGCGGGTCCCGGGTGTCACTCGGCTCGCACCCCCCCCCTCCCCCTCCTTGCAAAGCCACTACAGGCTCTTTCTGTCACCGCCGTGGTGCCGCGGCTTAAACCCACCCGCCCCGCTGTCTTTACTTCAGCTGCGGGGGGGGGGCGCCGGCCTGACACCCCCTCCAGTGTGTCTCACCCGGGTTGGCCCGCCCCCCCCGCCCCCCACTTAGTACGCCTCTGGTGATGATCTATCTAGATGCACTTCAGAAATACACAACATTGTTGTCTATGATATTTATATTTGTGATATTAATCATACATGTGTAGCGATACCTTCAGCTAAGAGGGCCGCAGATTTAGTTTGGGCCCTGAAGACAGCTCCGCCAACCCCCGGCAATTTACTCGACCCCCTTCTGGCACAGTTAGTCTAGGGTAATATGTATATCTCTTATGCTCTATGGTTAAATTCAGACACTAATGCAGTGATAGAAAAGATAACGAGTTTACTTTCTTCTGGCAATAAAATCAACAGTTATAACAAATCACAGGAATATCTCTGCAGAGCCCTGCAGCAATAGACACACTACAACTAGTAAGATATGGCGCACACGCGCCACGTGTAACAGTACTTCACTATGCACCCTATGGCGCAGCAACTAAATAATCTATCTAGATGGCCAGGCCTGACCATATAACTCAGTCTCTAGGTGGGTAAAATTCTTTGCATGCAGTCTTTAAACGGTGGTGCACATTTCAGGAACACATTTGTAATCCAAGGGAAAGAAATGCCAACACAGTACACTCTACTAGAGATCCGTTTGACTCAGTTCAGCTATGGATCTCCACGGGAGGTGAAACTGAAATAGGAACTGGTGGGCCACGGCAGTCTGTAGGCCTAACAATAGTATACAGTATTTGTGGATTGAGCATGTGCTCGCTCACCCCTCCGGACGCGATCCCAGTCCGGGAACTTCCACTTGCTGTGTCTCCACACACAGCGTCTGCAGCGGTCTGGTCTCCGGCTCAGCAGCGGTTGAGGAAACCAAGTCAGATGCCACCCAGGCTCGCAATGGGGTGGAAGGCTCTTTTGGGTAGCAGCGCAAAGCCCCAGGCTTCAGGCCCTGCACCACAGCGGATCCGCACAGGAAGATCTCTCCACTCAAGTCTCGTGTCCCCAAGAGGCCGAGCGCAGCCTCGCCTCCTCCTTATATAACCCCACCCATGAGTCTCTGGGGTGGAAACATTGCATCCTGGGTACCGAATGGGGTTCTGGGTAAGGTAGTCCTGAGAGTCTTAAAGGAGACCCCGCTACACACTCCCCCCACTTAAACTCTTTGGTCCCCAAAGATTATTCTAACATACACTATGTACAACCCTAGACAATGTTGCGTATGATGTTGGCATAGGGAATTCCCACCAAAACAAAGGGGTTGAGTTCCCTTGCCCACAGGTCACACTATCATGAGTGGCCTGCCTAACTGTGCCAGAGAGTGAGTGGGGGTGGCCCTCCACCAAATGAACAGTGGAGGGATCCGGATTCTCTGCACTCCTCCTGGCAGTGACCACAGAATCTTCTGAGCTCTTCCCCATTTGTGGGTAGGTCAACTTTTTGGGAGGCCTTATGACTCTTCGAGCCCTTTGCTCTCTTGGAGTTTCTGGCTCTGGCGCCACAGGCTCTTCTTCCGTAGCAGGCTCGGGCAACACGGCGGGCTCTGGAACATCTGCTTCAGGAGCCGAGGGATACATAGAGTCTCCAGGGTCCCTTTCAGAGTAAGTATCACAGGCATCTTCCCAGTAATCTGATGAAGGACTAGATGGGATGAACTCAGTGGCTTCTGCATTCAGTTGTCCATCTATAGTGTCTTCAGTGGTCGGAAGATATATAGCAGAAGTTCCTGGAGTTAGGGAAGGCCACAGCCAGTCAAGTTCTCTCCCTTCATCTCCACTAAGTTCGGAGGCCTCTCCATCTTCACCCCGAGAGGTCTGGGACAGAGTGTTTGGCCTGGGAGTATCCAGAATAGAGACTGGTTCAGGGGAGTCCCTCACTGGAGGTATCCTGACTGCTTCGGCAAGTGGGAGCAGGTGGTTTCGATGCCACGTCTTCAGTGGTCCTACCTTCCCTTCTGGCTTCAACTTGTAGACAGGTAGGCCTGGCAGCTTCCTACAGATGACATAGGGTTCAGATCTCCATCTGTCTGCAAGTTTGTGTTTTCCAGAGACCCCCAGATTGCGTAACAGTACTCGGTCCCCGGGCTGAAGTTCTTGCACCCGGACCTTCAAGTCAAAGTTTCTTTTGTTTCGAGCTCCCCTTTGATCTGAGGCCGCTTGAGCTTGTTCATAGGCTACTTTCAGGCTGTGTCTGAGCCTGTCCACATATCCTTTGTGGGATGTGACTGAAGAATGGTCTAAAGAGGTGCCAAAGGCCAGGTCCACAGGTAGCCTTGCTTCTCTCCCAAACATGAGTCGATATGGGGAGTAGCCTGTAGCATCACTGGTGGTGCAGTTGTAAGCGTGTACTATAGATGCTATGTGTTTGCTCCAATGTTGCTTCTTCTCACTATCCAGAGTTCCCAACATGTTAAGCAGGGTTCGGTTAAACCTCTCCGGCTGAGCATCTCCCTGTGGGTGGTAAGGTGTGGTTCGGGTTTTCTTGATACCCAAAGAGTCTAACAGTTTCTTGATCAATCGACTCTCAAAGTCCCTTCCTTGGTCTGAATGCAGTCGCTGTGGTAGCCCATAATGGACAAAATACTTCTCCATAAGTACCCTGGCCACTGTGGAAGCCTTCTGGTCTTTGGTTGGGAAAGCTTGGGCATACCGGGTGAAATGATCGGTTATCACCAGAACATTTCCTAGTCCACTCAGGTCGGGTTCGAGGCAGAGAAAATCAATGCATACCAGATCCATTGGGCCTTGACTTTGTAGATGGCCCATTGGGGCAGCTTGATGGGGTAAAGTCTTCCTCTGGATGCAGCGTGCACATGAATGGCAGTACTCTTCTACTTCTGCTCTCATGCAGGGCCAATAGAACCGACTTCTGACGAGTTGAAAGGTCCTCTCCGCCCCTAGGTGGCCGTGATTGTCATACAGGGCAATCAGAACAGTCTCTCGATGTTTTTCTGGAAGGAACAATTGCCATTTATCTTCCAGGTCATCAGAGGGGCCCCTTCGGTAGACCACTCCCTGATGCACCTGCAACTTGTCCCACTCTTTCCTCAGCAGGCGAGCTTCCTTTGAGGAGTGGCGCAGGAGTCTGTTTGGATCCTGATTCTCCAGGGCTTCCAGAACCAATTTCCCCATGGGGTCTTCTAATTGGTCGCATCTCAACTCCTTCTTGGACAGTTTCGGCAGATTGTCTTTCTCCAGTTGGGTTACTCCACAGTATTGTTTGGGGACTCCTACCATGGTAACTCCTATCTCTTCTGCCCTCGAGCCTCCTCTGGCTTGTAATTCAGCCCCTTGACAAAGGGCCCGCACCCCGTCGGGTGCCACTTGAGTCCAGTCTTCTGTGTCACTGGTGGGGGTATGAGATCTCCTGGACAGAGCATCTGCATCTCGATTTCCAGCCCCTGGCCTGTACTTTAGGCTGAAATTGAATCCAGACAGTGCAGCCAACCACCTGTGTCCAGTGGCGTCCAGCTTTGCTGTGGTGAAAAGGTAGGTAAGGGGGTTGTTGTCGGTCTTCACAGTGAACTCCGCCCCATATAGGTAGTCTTTAGGCTTGTCTACTACCGCCCACTTAAGGGCCAGGAACTCCAGCTTGTGAGTGGGGTAGTTCTTCTCAGAGGGGGTCAGGCTCCTGCTCACCTAGGCAACAGGCTGCAGTTGTCCTTCGTGTTCTTGGTAAAGTACTCCTCCCAGACCGTCATGACTAGCATCTACATGTAGTTCATAGGGTTTGGTTGGGTCTGCGTAGGCCAAGACTGGGGCAGTGGTTAGGCTCCTCTTCAACGCTTAGAAGGCCTCTTCACACTTCTGGCTCCACTGATCTCTGACTGACTCTCCCGGCTTCCTGGGCCCTGAGTCGTCCTCTTCCCCTTCGGTCTTGAGTAGTTCATTCAATGGTCTGGCAATTCGGGCGAATCCTTCCACAAACCTCCTGTAATAGGAGCAGAACCCCAAGAAGGATCTGAGTTCTGTTACTGTGGTGGGACGTGGCCAGGAGGTAACTGCCTCCAATTTCTCAGGGTCTGTGGCCACCCCTTCTTCAGACACTATGTGCCCCAGATAGTTCACAGAAGACTGATAGAACCAACACTTCTCAGGCGAAAGCTTGAGTCCCTCCTCACTGAGTCTTCTCAACACTTTTTCCAGGCTTTCTTCGTGTTCTTCCAGGGTTCTCCCAAAGACAATGACATCATCCAGGTATACAAGGACTTCAATAAGGTTCATGTCTCCTACAGTCTTCTCCATGAGACGTTGGAAGGTAGCAGGAGCTCCAGACAGTCCCTGAGGCATTCGATCAAACTCAAAGAACCCCACTGGGGTTATGAAGGCTGTCTTCTCCTTGTCTTCTGGTTGCATAGGGATCTGGTAGTATCCACTCTTGAGATCCATAACGCTGAACCACTTGGCTCCAGACAAACTCTGTAAAGCGTCCTCTATCCTTGGAGTGGTGTACTGGTCGGGTATGGTTCTCCTGTTGAGAGTCCTGTAGTCTATACAGAGCCTCAACGACCCATTCTTCTTCCTGACCACCACTATCGGGGAGGCATAGGGGCTTCTAGACTCCCGGATCACACCAGTTCTCTTGAGTTCTGCGAGTTGTTCCCTTAGATCCTCCAGATCTGCTAGTGGGACCCGCCTGACCCTCTCTCTGAAGGGCTTGTCTTCCTGGAGGCGGATTCGATGGGTGGCACTCCTTGCACACCCCACATCGAACTCATCTTTGGAGAAGATCTTCTCCCATCTGGTCAACTGGGCCTTGGCTCTCTCCTTCCAAGCCCTCGGTAGATTCGGGTTCTCCATAGAGAGCTTCTCCCAAACATCTCCTCCTTCACCCGTCCCCTTGACTCCTGACAGGGCAACCGGGGCGGCAGGGCTCACCTGGCCCAGCAGCATTCTGGCGGGGATCTCCATGGGGCCACCTGTAGTGTTCCTGACACTCACCGGAACTTTACAATGGGCCTTCTTCAGGGCCTTGAGCGGAACTACTTCTGGGATTACTTCCAAACCTGAGGGTTCTTCCCTTGGGTCGGGCTCCAGCATGACAAAGGGTCCAGGTTGTTCCCAAGTAAGCTTCACAGTGGCTCTGAGACAGGTTACTTCGCTGGGCTGCAACACTACCCCTTTTCTTCCAAGTCTCCACACCTTCCCTATCCCCTCTTCCGGGGTCTTCTGCTCCAAGACCAGTCGTTGGTAGGCTGTTTTCAGCATGGGGTGGATTTTGGTGACTGCAGGGCCCCTCCCTTGTGCTAGAGGGGACAGGAGTCTCTGGACCAGATCCGTATTTGTCCCTATTATAAGGGAACTCTTGTTGGCTCCAGGCGGCCGAGGGCACACAACTGCCAGGGTGTCGAACACTTCAGCCTTCCCAGCCACGGATGGGTCAAAGGTCATCTTGATGGACAGGTAGCCATCGTAAGGGTGCCCATTCCCCATATTTCCAGCTCTTCTATCTTCTGAATGGGTAGATGACTTAAGTGTTTATCATAGAAATCCCTGTATAGCAGGGTCACCTGTGCCCCTGTATCCAAGATGGCTCTTGTGTAGACTCCCTCCACTTGAATGGGTACTATAGGAGATGGGCCTACCAGCTTCTCTGGATATGGCCTGGCAGAGGTCACCTTCTTCTGGTCCTTGCCCTTTGGACTCTCTTTCGTCCAACTCCCTTTGGACTTTAGTTTTTCTTGGGCCTGATATGCATTAATTTCCCTCCTTTTTTTAGGGGTATGCTCCCGCTGAGGGACATTGTGCTTCTTCGGCGGGGTTTCTCCCACCGGTTTGTGATTATTTACTTTCTTTTTCTTGAGACTGGCACATATTTTTGTGGTATGGCCAATCCCTCCGCAGTTAGAACAGATCGCATCCCGCCAATCCTGAAGGGAAGCTGGCACTGAGGTATCTGGGAGCAACTCCTTCTTCGGCCCCCCTCCTCTTGGGGTCCTTGAGTCCTTTGTCATTAAAGAGGTCAGTATCTCCAATACCTGAGCCATCTGTGACTTCAGGGTATCCACTTCCGAGTCTCTTTCAGGGGTCATGGCTGATCTGACCATTACAGGTATAGAAGAGGTGTGTGTCTTGATCGCTTGCCGATCTTTCTGTAGAGCCTCCTCATCTCTGATGATTTTTACCAGCTCAAGGTAGGTCAGTTGCATACCTCCTCCAGAGGTTTTCAAGTGAAGCCAGACTGGATCCGAGCGCAACGCTCCCTTCAGAAATTGCTTCATTCTTGCCGCATCTGTATCTTCGGGCATCATTCCCTTCTTTAATACAATTTTGCACAGCAACCTATTCAGTCTTCTAACATACTCTGACAATTTCTCTCCCGGTTGCTGGAAAGTGTGTTCGAATTGGTATGCTAATTCTGTCACCTTTTCCAACGGACCGAACTCTTCTTGCAACATAGCTAAGCAGTCATAAGCCGTACAAGCAGCATTTCCAAACCGGAGACTTTTTACCGCTTCCGCAGCCGCGCCTTTTAGACTCTCTATCACGCGCTGCTTCTTCTGCGCTTCAGGCACCTCCCATGCCTCCACTGCTAGTAAGGCCTGCTCGATCCAGGCATCGAAGTCTTCCTCCCCTACAGGGATGGGCAGCCTCCCAGAAAATATTCCTAGCTTCTGGTAACTAGCCTCTATGTGTACCGTGGTGGTGTTCTGACACTTCGCGAGCAGATCCCCTAAGGCATTTAAAAGTTCTGGTCCTATGACAGTAATGGGTGTCCCCGGTGGAGATGGTGGGGGTGACTTCTTCTGCGCAGTCATTGCGTGTGCCAAACATACGTTTTGTTATCTGGCGTCTGCACACTTTGGCCTTTAAAGTTCTCTGGTATTTCCTCCCACCATTCTATCAGCGCATACTGAAATGAGGTGTCTGGGCCTGATTTTATGTCCGTCACCCACGGTACAAGATCTGGGGATAGCGGCATTACAAGTCGCTCCACTGTCTCTATTGACCATTCCTCTCCTGGGAGGCTGATGACCACCGACTTGTCTGGCTCTGTCTCGGTTGCTTCGCACCACGCCTTAACCTCTAGCGGGTCCATGCCGGTACTTTTGGCGTGTATCAGGATCCCGGACGAGAACCCCCACGTGTAGCGATACCTTCAGCTAAGAGGGCCGCAGATTTAGTTTGGGCCCTGAAGACAGCTCCGCCAACCCCCGGCAATTTACTCGACTCCCTTCTGGCACAGTTAGTCTAGGGTAATATGTATATCTCTTATGCTCTATGGTTAAATTCAGACACCAATGCAGTGATAGAAAAGATAACAAGTTTACTTTCTTCTGGCAATAAAATCAACAGTTTTAACAAATCACAGGAATATCTCTGCAGAGCCCTGCAGCAATAGACACACTACAACTAGTAAGATATGGCGCACACGCGCCACGTGTAACAGTACTTCACTATGCGCCCTATGGCGCAGCAACTAAATAATCTATCTAGATGGCCAGGCCTGACCATATAACTCAGTCTCTAGGGGGGTAAAATTCTTTGCATGCAGTCTTTAAACGGTGGTGCACATTTCAGGAACACATTTGTAATCCAAGGGAAAGAAATGCCAACACAGTACACTCCACTAGAGATCCGTTTGACTACGTTCAGCTATGGATCTCCAGGGGAGGTGAAACTGAAATAGGAACTGGTGGGCCACGGCAGTCTGTAGGCCTAACAATGGTATACAGTATTTGTGGATTGAGCATATGCTCGCTGACCCCTCCGGACGCGATCCCAGTCCGGGAACTTCCACCTGCTGTGTCTCCACACACAGCGTCTGCAGCGGTCTGGTCTCCGGCTCAGCAGCGGTTGAGGAAACCGAGTCAGATGCCACCCAGGCTCGCGATGGGGTGGAAGGCTCTTTTGGGTAGCAGCGCAAGGCCCCAGGCTTCAGGCCCTGCACCACAGCGGATCCGCACAGGAAGATCTCTCCACTCAAGTCTCGTGTCCCCAAGAGGCCGAGCGCAGCCTCGCCTCCTCCTTATATAACCCCACCCATGAGTCTCTGGGGTGGAAACATTGCATCCTGGGTACCGAATGAGGTTCTGGGTAAGGTAGTCCTGAGAGTCTTAAAAAAGACCCCCGCTACACATGTATCACTTTTATTTCAGACCTTAGTTTTCCGTGGACACGGAAAAGGCCATGAATTCTGGCTGCAGAAACTTCAGAGGTCAAAATTCAGTCCCTTACATTCAGGCATGCTTCCCTGTGCTTGTAACCCAGTAGAGTTGTATGACATTGGAAAAAGGTTATAAAATCACCTTTTTTTAGTAAGAACTTCGGTTCATATGAGTATTACCTGAAGATGCAGTATCAGAAGTTATCTGACCCATACACCTAACTCAATAGGTTTACAGTTCTATATGTTTTCTTCATATCACCCTTTAAGCAGAACTGGTGGTAGAAAACCAATGTGAGTGTTCTGCTCCTGCTATATAGACTTAACCTCCTGTAGTAGGGTTCTGCTTAATGTATCCCTCATTAATACCAAAAGGCACCCAATGCAATGGTGTTGGAGTGGATTATGGGTCCGGACATCAGGTAGAAAACAGATTACAGTGCACACATACAAGAATGACATTTATCCTGCAGGGCTATTTAAAATCACCTGACCATATTGTAGCGCCCCTTTACTTTTCAGGGGTGCTATGTGCCTAAATGTAGGGGTTGGTCTGAGCTAGTAGCCAGGCTCAGACCGCTTTGATTTTGAGGTATTTGCTTTCTGCCTATGTGATGCTGCCTGGTGTATGGTTCCCTGCAGGCCTGTGGGTGGCGCTGCCATATCAGGTCAGGGTTGGACCGTGGTGTCCTCTCTCGGCACAGTGGGCGTAGTTAACCTGCTGTGCATGCCGGGAGAGGGTACTTAAGGGGGCAGACGCCATTTTAGGGTGAAGGAGAGAGTCAAGGAGGGGAGTGAAGGAGAGACACGTACCCCACCTTTGGTGGCCCTCATGGCCAGGGGTACGTGTGGTGGGATCAGGCCCAGGCACCTTTAACCTGGGGCTGCAACTCTTCTAGTAGGCCCAGCACCTTTAGCTAGGGCCTACCCTCAAAAGAAGAGTCCCAGGGTGCCCAGGTGAGGGTACCCGCTCTGACCGAAGGGAAGCCAGGGGAGGATCGGTCCCATTAAGGAGATGAGTGATGGAAGATCACTGTCTCGGGAGAGGCCTGGTGACCTGTCAGAGGGAAGGATTCTTTACTCCGCAAAGCTAACCTTGTAGAGTGCCCATTGGCATTGTTCTGTTCTCAAATTCTACAGAGGTTAAAGGATTTCCTGAACCTGTCCCTAGGGGGGAATAGGGTGGCAGAGCTGTTCGAGCATCATTCTGGCTGCTAGGACTGTGAGAGAGGACTATCCGGATGAGCTAAACCCATTCGGGATCGATTGGTGACAAAGTTATTAGTTGTGCTTGGACCTAATCCCTCAAGACCTATTCTTTCTCTCATTCATCCTTCCCTGTCTACTACTCAGCAATAGAAAATAAACTCTCTGTTGGAGTTAAAGTGTTTCTGGACATTGGCCTTCTTGGGGGGAGAAATAGAGACTTGTCCCCATACACTGGGGACGGGAACCAGTGGAGGAAGGTAACTCGCTGCAGGACCCAAAATTTGTGAATACCGCTTAACCTCTTCAAACAGGAAGGTACGGGCATATAGCACGGTGTGCCTTAACTTGCGAGTGAGCCAGGCAGGAAAAAGGTCTGTGTGCTACAGTATTCAAAAAAATAAGGGGGTTTGGTCACACTATATGGTCATATAGAGCTAAGCCCACTTACTATGAAAAAGTACCCCAAAATTAGTGGGTTCTAACCTAGTAATAGAATGAAAGATCACGCGTCTCAACCATGGGAGCCAAACTCCTTTATATGGGAGAACTGAAGGGATTCCTCCTATGCACTGGTGGCCACTAATAAGGGATAATGAGGAGGGGGGGGGGGGTGCTCCAGCCCAAAAAACCTGGTATGGGTTACTACAATATACAAAAACATATTTGGGGGGCACACCCTAAAATGCGTTTAGATTCAAGATGGTACTGCTATAAGACCAAAAACAGTACAAAACAGATTACAGCACACACTACAAGAATGACATTTATCCTGCAAGGCTATTTAAAATCACCTGATCATATTCAAAAAAATCTAAATGCATTTTAGGGTGTGCCCCCCAAATATGTTTTTGTATATTGTAGTAACCTTGACCAGGTTTTTTTAGAAGCCTTCCACAAGGCCCACTCAAAGGGCAACTTTTCTTCAGTATTAAGCCCTTTAACCACCTTGGCGCACAACCCAGATTTCACTCCTGGGATTGATAACCCTACACTCTTTTCAATAGAGCAAAAGAGAAAATTAAGTACTGTCCGTGATACTTTTTTTATTTGCACTAACATAGAATTTTTCAGGACAAGCTTTCGGGGTATGTCCCCTTCTTCAAGGTCCAAGCAGTACTGATTCACAATTTTTTTAGCAGAATGTTAAAACAAAACAAGAAAAAAATCTCAGAGGGAAAGGAAAAAAAACACATACAAATCAATGGTAATAAAGATAGCAGCAGAGTTAGTGAGATAAGACAGAGTTAGTGAGATAAGACAGAGGGAGAGCTATAGACTTGAGGGGGGAGATGCTAGTCACAGAGGGGGTCATAAAACCTTAGTATAATGGGTAAGGAAACCAATATCTAAATTTAGGCCATTGGTTTTTGTGTCAAAAAGAATTATCATTCTTAGTTCAAATGTTTTCCTTTCCTGGATAGTTCTGAAATTCCCTTTAAGAACTAAAACATTGAGGTCTTCTATAGTGTGGTCCGGTTGTGAGAAGTGATGTCCCACAGGTGTGCAGAAACTGTCTTCTTTATGTTCCTTGATGGTATGTCTGTGAAAATTCATCCTCGCTTGCAACTTCTGTCCTGTTTCACCAACATAAGATCCTTTGCCACACCTGTTGCATTGGATGAGGTACACAACATTACTGGAGGTACAGTTGTAAGATCCCATGATAGTGAAGGTCCCATTTGTGTGTGTGACACTTTTGGATGGATTGATCTGGTTGCACAGTTTGCAGCGTTTTTTATTGCAGGGTTTGCTTCCATTATTTGTGACTTCATAATCAGAGTGAAGTTTCCTGCTGATTAGTTTGTGTCTGAGGTTGGGTGGTTGTCTGAAAGCCAATAATGGGGGTTGTTGGAATATTTCTTTCAGAGTTTCATCCTCTGTTATAATGGGCTGTAAATCTTTGATTATCTTTTTGATCCCTTCTAGTGTTGGGTTGTATGTGGTGACCAGAGGTACTCTGTTATTTGTTTTTTTCTCTTTGTATTGGAGGAGATTTTCTCTTCGGGTTTTCAAGGCTGTGTTTATGCTGTTGTTGATGGTTTTGTCTTTATATCCTTTCTTCTGGAAAGAGCCTGCCAGTGTTCTGAGATGTTTATCTCTGACTTCTGGGTCTGAACAAATTCGGTGGTATCTGATGGCCTGGCTGTGTATGATGGCTCGTTTAGTGTGTTGGGGATGAAAACTGGAACTATGAAGATAGCTGCATCGGTCAGTCGGTTTTCTGTATATGGAAGTGTGAAGCTTGTCATCCCTGATGTATACTGTAGTGTCTAGGAAGTTGACATGTGTGTTCGAATAGTCCATTTTTAGTTTGATAGATGGGTGAAAAGTGTTGATCAATGAGAAGAATTGGTTTAGATTTTCTTCACCTTCAGTCCATATCATGAAGATATCATCAATATAGCGATAATATCTGTATGGCTTTTGTTGTATGCTGTTCAGGAATTTGTCCTCCAGGTCAGCCATAAATAAGTTTGCATATTGGGGTTATCTTATCTCACTAACTCTGCTGCTATCTTTATTACCATTGATTTGTATGTGTTTTTTTTCCTTTCCCTCTGAGATTTTTTTCTTGTTTTGTTTTAACATTCTGCTAAAAAAATTGTGAATCAGTACTGCTTGGACCTTGAAGAAGGGGACATACCCCGAAAGCTTGTCCTGAAAAATTCTATGTTAGTGCAAATAAAAAAAGTATCACGGACAGTACTTAATTTTCTCTGTCACAATTGCACTAATACGGCTACAATTACGTCAATAGAGCAAAACAAATCCATCTTAGTTACACATTGTGTGCAGGCAGGTAAAATAAATGCTTACGCCTCTTTGAAGGAAGGTTGTAATGTGCCAAACTTTTCTTTCTAGTCTTATTTCCAATTGTGCAATTAACTGACTAGTTATAAACGGAAGAAATTCTTTACCAGGCCTTTAACCACCTCGCGCCCGCCGTACGAGAATATACGGCCGCAAGGTGGTTGTCAAATGCCGGGAGGCCGTTAATATACGGCCTCCGCTATTTGGCCACTGGGGGGCGCGCGAGCGCCACCGGCGGCACGCGCGCACGCCCGGCGCATCACTGAGATGCCGATGCGCGTGCCTGGCGATCGGCGGTTACAGAGACAAGGACATGGATCTGTGTGTGTAAACACACAGATCCATGTCCTGTCAGGGAGAGGGGACCGATGCTGTGTCCCCTGTACATAGGGACACAGATCGGTCACCTCCCCCAGTCAGTCCCCTCCCCCCACAGTAACAATCACACATAGGGAACACATTTAACCCCTTCCTCGCCCCCTAGTGTTAACCCCTTCCCTGACAGTCACATTTATACAGTAATCAGTGCATATTTATAGCACTGTTCGCTGTATAAATGTGAATGGTCCCAAAAATGTGTCAAAAGTGTCCGATGTGTCCGCCATAATGTCGCAGTCACGAAAAAAATCACTGATCGCCGCCATTACTAATAAAAAAAATATATATATAAAAATGCCATAAAACTACCCCCTATTTTGTAAACGCTATAACTTTTGCGCAAACCAATTAATAAACGCTGATTGCGATTTTTTTTTACCAAAAATATGTAGAAGAATGCGTATCGGCCTAAACTGAGGAAAAAAATATATATAAAAAAAAAAAATTGGGATATTTATTATAGCAAAAATCAAAAAATATTGCTTTTTTTTCAAAATTGTCGCTCTATTTTTGTTTATAGCGCAAAAAATAAAAACCGCAGAGGTGATCAAATACCACCAAAAGAAAGCTCTATTTGTGCGAAAAAAAGGACGTCAATTTTGTTTGGGAGCCACGTCGCACGACCGCGCAATTGTCATTCAAAGCGTGACAGTGCTGAAAGCTGAAATTTCGCCTGGGCAGGAAGGGGGTATATGTGCCCAGTAAGGAAGGGGTTAAACTCTTTTGAATCTATTTGTTTATGAGGTAAACCTGTCCAATGGACTACTTCCCTATCTTATGCCTGACTATAACAATCAAAAATTAAAGCACCTCATAGATTTAAGAGTCTATGGACCAAGGGTGCGTTTTTAGACCATTTTTGGGATAAATTGGCCGGGGGTGCGATTTTGGTATTTTTGGACCATTTTTGGGCTAAAAGGACCGGGGGTGCGATTTTGGACAATTTTTTCGCTAAAAGAGCCGGGGGTGCCTTTTTTTGAAATTTTGGACCATTCATGGGCAAAAAGGGCCGGGAGTGCGATTTTGGAAATTTTGGACCATTTTTGGGCTAAAAGGGCTGCCAGGGGTGCGATTTTGGAAATTTTGGACCATTTTTGGGCTAAAAGGGCCATGGGTGCGATTTTGGTATTTTTGGACCATTTTCGGGCTAAAAGGGCCAAAGGTGCGATTTCAAACTATTTTTGGGCTAAATGAGGCGGGGGTGTGATTTTGGTAATTTTGGACCATTTTTAGGCCAAAAGTGGGTGGGTGCAATTTTTTTTTTTACCATTTTGGCCGTTTTCGGGCTAAAAGGACCGGAAGTGCGATTTTTCATCATTTTGGACCATTTTTGGGCTAAAAGGACCGGGGGTGTGATTTTTGAATATTTTCGGGCTAAAAGGGCCAGAAGTTTTACCTGACCACCAGTGGCCAGGAAACCAGCCGATCAGACCGATCTGTGTCTCATCGGCTGCATGGGAGACATATTCATTAACAATTTGTAAAGTTGTTCACCAACCCATTTTCCCTTTCAATGCTAACATCAGGTACGGTCCAATTTTAAAAGGTTCACTAACTGATTATTCTTTGCTTGCTCAAAAGATTATTTCTGATGGGTTGTTTTGGGTTACTTCCACTATTCCTTATTTCTCTTTGCTGGATTGCTAAACTTTTATAATTCTGGTACATTTTTTCAAAGAAACAAGAAAAAACGAGAAATAAGATGAAATTGTACTTTAAATAAGATGTAATGTTTAATATAGTTACATGCATTTAACATTTTTGAGAAAAATAATGCTTGTTAATTGGAGGCACTCAAGGAAATAAAGGTAATGTGGCCTCGAAAAGTTCAGTTTTTGAAAAACGATCAAAGGTGCCTTTGAAGAATACAAGAGGTGCCTTCATGGATTCACAGAATCAGCTTTTTTGCATTGATTTAAAACTCACAAATAAAAAGCCGTTTTTCTGCGCAATTCTCATCATTCCACTTTCCAGTTTCACGCATTTCCACGCAGTGCTCTTTGCCACGAACATTGTTGGGCTCACCTGGGGCCCAGTTGGAGTAGATGATGGTTTCTCCAGATGGATATCTAAATTCACCCTCTTTCTGCAGGTCGTTCATACCCATGAATGCATGCTTATCAACTTGCTTACGGAGAGAGAAGATGACTTGGTTTTCTTCGGGGGTCCGGGGAGAGGCCAGCTGACCTCCACTACTAGCACAACTAGTTTTGGCATCAAAATAAGTGGCTTCAACGCCGTTTATAATATAGATTTTGTCACTACTTCTAGCGACTCCTTTTGTAAAGGATAAAGCTGTAACAGTGGGAATAAGAGAAAAATAAAATATTTTCATTGTGAGACTTAATGGGACATATAGTAGAAAGTAACATCTGTCACTTTTTGTTAGGTTTAAAGAGATCCTCTAGGTCAGTGGTTCTCAACTCCAGTCCTCAGGGCCCACCAACAGGCCAAGTTTGCAAGATAACTGAAATGCATCACAGGTGATATAATTTGCTGCTCAGGGATTGCAGTATTCTAGTCTGCATCTCACCAGGGTAATACTTAAAATCTGGCCTGTTAGTGGATCCTGAGGACAGGAGTTGAGGACCACTGCTCTAGGTGGACAACGGTGGCAACCATTGATGACCCCCTATACAAAAATTATCATTTAGAGGGCTCAGCTTCCTAAAATCCAGAGATCTAAACTGAAGGCCCAGCAGAAGCTCTTGTGCAATTTAGGGTACTTTCACACTGAGGCGCTTGGTGCGCTGGCGGTAAAGCGCTGCTATTTTTAGCGGCGTTTTACCGCCGTGTTTGCCGCGATCTTCAGCCACTAGGTTTTAACCCCCCGCTAGCGGCCGAAAAAGGGTTAAACCCGCCCGCAATACACACCTGCAGTGGCGGTTTGCAGGCAGTACAGCCACGCTGCCCCATTGATTTCAATGGGCAGGGGTGCTATAGGAGCGGTATTTTTACCGATCCTACCGCGCCTGAAAGATGCGGCTGGCAGGACTTTTTTTACCGTCCTGCCAGCGCAACCCTCCAGTGTGAAAGCCCTTATGCTTTCACACTGGATAGAATGGAGTGGCTCTTTCAGGGCACATTGCAGGCGCTATTTTTAGCGCAATTGAGCCTGCAAAGCGCCTCAGTGTGAAAGCAGCCTAAAGCTGAACTCAAAGATGCCTAAAAATCCTCCCTTAAAGTGAGGCTGTGTCCGAAACTGCAAGGGAACGTTTTTAGGTTTCCTGGAGTTGGGCTTTAAGCTTGCCACACTAATTTTGAGCATTTGTATTATAGTAAGGCCCATAGCGATAGAAAATAAAATGAAAGATAGTGCAGGGCTGGCATGACAGTGTGAAAAGGGGAAGCAACTATGGGGTTAAGGATTGTAGGTGGAGAATGGGGGAGAGTTGGATTGGTTGGAGCAACAGGATGAGGAGGGGTTTGTGGTAGTTAGTTAACCACTTGCCGACTGGCTCACGCCAATATACATCGTCAAAATGGCACGGCTGGGCATTTTCATGTACCTGTATGTCGCCCTTCAAGACGCGGCATTGTGGGCACGCGCGTCCGCCTCAAGCTACGTGAAACTGACCGCCGGGAGTCTCGCGATCGTCTCACGGAGAATAAGAACGGGGAAATGCTGATGTAAACAAGCATTTCCCCATTCTTCCTAGTGACAGGACACTGATCACAGTTCCCTGTGATCGGGAGCAGTGATCAGTGTCGTGTCACACGTAGACCATCCCCCCCACAGTTAGAACACATACCTAGGACACACTTAACACCTTCAGTGCCCCCTACTGGTTAACCTCTTCACTGCCAGTGTCATTTTTACGGTAATCAGTGCATTTTTATAGCACTGATCGCTGTATAAATGACAATGGTCCCAAAATGGCATCAAAAGTGTCCGATGTGTCCGCCATAATGTCGCAGTCATGATAAAAATCACTGATCGCCGTCATTACTAGTAAAAAAAAAAATATTAATAAAAATGCCATAAAACTATCTCCTATTTTGTAGACGCTATAACTTTTGCGCAAACCAATTAATAAACGCTTATTGCGTTTTTTTGTTTTGTTTTTTTTACCAAAAATATGTAGAAGAATACGTATCGGCCTAAACTGAGGAAAAACATTTTTTATATATCTTTTTTGGGGATATTTATTATAGAAAAATGTAAAAAATATTGCTTTTTTTCAAAATTGTCGCTCTTTTTTTTTTATAGCGCAAAATATAAAAACCGCAGAGGTAATCAAATACCGCCAAAAGAATGCTTTATTTGTGGGAAAAAAATGACGTAAAGTTTGTTTGGGAGACAAGTCGCACGACCGCGCAATTGTCAGTTAAAGCGACGCAGTGCCAAATCGCAAAAAAGTGCTCTGGTCTTTGGGCAGCCAAATTGTCCGGGCTGAAGTGGTTAAGGGATCGCTGGGGACAAGTGACAAGCAGGCAGTTTCCCACCCACCTGTGTTTTTTTTTGTTTGGTTGGTTTTCTTTATCTGTTTGCAGGTGCAATATGAGCAAAGGACATCATGGCAGCTGATCTTGTGGCGGTGGTTGGTCTTTTGATGGTGGAAGAAAATACGGTTGAGATGGAAGTGTGGGGGGCTCATTGGTGGTATGTGCCCCTCTGGTGTATTCCAGTTACTAAGGTTAGCTGGAATACGGTAATGGTTGCACTGCGGGTGTGGGTTGTCTCCGAGCTAGTGTGTCACGGCTGGAGGCCTGGTATGGTAAAAGGTCCCGCAGTGTTATAAGTGGAACAAGTTGGAGTTCTGGGTGCCGTCATAAGACCAACAGGCTGATAAGTTGTTTTTGTTAATAAAAAGGCTGCTATGGCCATTTGTACTCCAATTCATGTGTGGTCGCATTCATTTAGTTAATAGCAAGGGGGATGGTGAGTACTCATGGTCAGCAGACACAAAACAAGGTGGGACATCTTATCTACACTGGTCTTGGGTTAACAGACTGCTCCTGACCATGCCATGAGCCCCAAACATGAGATGTACATTACCCAGGTGAAATTCACCCACATATAAGGCATCCAGCTAACCTTTTCCCTGCTTCTCAAGGTTTGATTGCAGATCTCTCATCCGTCTATCCAAACCAGTCACTTGGAATTTAAGATTTTCGATTGCTAAGAAAAAAGTTGACACGATTAAGGTGAATGCATCACATGCTAAATAATTAGTTTTTTCTTTTATATGTTCAGGGCCAAAAATGTAAACTTTGTTTACTTCTCTTTGGTCAGGACTCGGAGACATTGAGAAATTTCATTTCAGTTTTCCAGTCCGTACCTCTAATTGACCAATGGCCAAATCTAATGAACATTTCCACCATATTACCCAAAGCAAAAACAACCTATAGACATGTCCAGACTATCAAACTTTTGACTCTTTACAATGTTCAACTATTCCATTTGACTTTTGTGGTTCCCAAGATCTGAGCATTTAATGTATGGACTGCATGTGTCCTTAGGGCTTTAACACCAGTAGTGGAATTATAAAACCATTTTACAGTTTAGTTCTTTTTTATCCCTGAACATAATCATAGTTGCTTCGGTCAGTTAATGGTCAAGCAAAATAAGAAGGATCCTTGTACCCAAAAGCGATGTCTTGCGTGTTCTGCCAGTGAGATCTCCCTGCCATAGTTCCGAATCCTAACATAACAAACAGGTAATGAAGGCTTGACAGACTCTGAGAGCCGCTTGCAGAACCTTACGTCTTAAACTGGCATGAGAAGAGAACCGAACATTCACCTGGTAGAACTTAAACATGTGAACAGAAGCCCTGCTGCTAAAAATCTCATGAAGCAATAACAGATCTGTTGGAGTGTGCCTTAACAGGCTCAGGGAGTGTAGCCCAGCCATGGGAAATAATACCTGTCTATGCCTGGGACAGCAATAGGACACCATGATTGGCTGCAGGATAGCCTGGGAAAAGGAAAGCCTGCCAGTTGAGTATGGGAGAGGGGCTCAAAGAGTAATGCCCCGTACACACGATCGGAAATTCCGAAAAGAAAACCGTGGATCTTTTTCCAACGGAATGTTGACTCAAACTTGTGTTGCATACACACGGTCACACAAATCTTGTCGGAAATTCCGAAGGTCAAGAACGCGGTGACGTACAAGACATACGACGAGCCGAGATCAATGAAGTTCAATAGGCAGTTTGGCTCTTCTGCTCGATTCTGACCATGCATGTTTTTTTGCACGTCGGAATTGCATACAGACAATCGGAAAAATAGAGAACCTGCTCTCAATATTTTGTTGGCGGAAATTCCGACAGCAAATGTCCGATGAAGCCTACACACGGTCGGAGTTTCCAACCAAAAGCTCACATCGGACATTTCTTGTCCGAATTTCCGATCGTGTGTACGTGGCAAAATAGGGTATTTAGTTCCCAGGAGGGTAGATAAATTAGTAGAAGAACTATGTGGGACTACAAGTCCCAGAAGTAGGGTGAGCTTGAGCAGCAGAATTTTTTTTGGAAACTACCTGCTGAGGAAATTCTCAAATGGAAAGATAGGGCTGCTGAGGCTGGTGACCCTGCTGATTACCAGTGCTTAACTGTGTTACTGGATTGGCGCTATGCTGTTACACCTGTTCAAAAACCACTGCTGCTAGAGGGACCATTGAGTGTGCGTAGAGGTCTTTTCTTTGGATGTTTTAGAGCAAGATGTAAAGAGGGAAGGACAACATCCTACATAAGGTGGAAAGCAGAGGACGCATTTAGGAAGAAGGTGGCCTTATGTTTCAAGATAACTTTGTCCTTGTGCAATAGTAAGAATGCCTCCTTATAGGATAAGGCTGCTAACCCAGGAATCCTCCAGCTTCTGACATGACAAGTGTAGCGGGGGTCTCCTTTGTTGCCTCAGGACTACGATACCCAGAACCCTGTTCAACACCCAAGGTGCATTGCCAACCGCAGAGACTCATGGGGTGGGCTATAAAGGTGAAGCGGAGGTGGAGCTCGGCCTCTTTTGGACGCCGCCCTTCTAGCAAGAGGATCCCCTGTGCGGACTTGCTGCTGGTGCAAGGCCTGAAGCCTGGGCCTTGCGCACTTCCAAAGAGCCTTCCACTCCACTGCGGAGCCTGTGTGGCACCTGATCTCCAGTTGTTTCTCACTGACATCAGGAGGACCGAAGACCCGGCTATCGCAGACCCTGTGTGCGGATACACAGCGGTGGAAGTTACGGATGGGGACTAAGTCCGGTGTGGTGAGAGAGCACTTGCTCAAAGTTATAGCCAAGTACTTTGTTTAGGCCTACTGACTGCTTTGGCCCTCAGTGCTATATCAACTATCCTAGCAGGAGACTATTTCCAGAACTGAGTTTGATAGTCTCCTGGGAGTTGTTACTTTGCTGAGATACAGTCCTGTTGGATTACAAATTGTTGTTCCTGATGTGCACCACCGATTTCCTTGCATGTAAAGACTCTTCACCCTAAGACTGTACCTTACTTTCAGTCAGGCCTGACTGGGTAGCGTAGGACATTATTGGGCGCTATATTGCTCACAGGGAGGATAGCTGCAGCGTGGTGTGCTAGTTATTTCTATACAGTATTGCTAAGTGTCACTAATACTGCAGGGCTCTGCATGTGTTATGATGTACTGTACTTTTACCTGACTTTTATACTAAAGTTGCTATAGTTAAGTACTCCGGGATCAGTGTCAATTACTGTACTTTATCACTGTTTGCTTTATTGTGGGACTGTGTCATAGATGATCGCAGAGACAATCTCCTTCACCTGGCTTCCTTTATAATCTCCTCCCAGCCTGACTCCACCCCAGGCCCTATCACTGAACACTATATTAACCTGTGCACTGCAATCATTCCCTAGACTAGCTGTGCCAGGGGAGGGTCGAGTAGATTGCCGGGGGTTGGTAGTGCTGTGTTCAGGGCCCAGAATAATATCAGCGGCTCTCTTAAGTTGGGGGTATCGCTACACAAGGTTAAGGACCCAAGGTGACACCAGAAAGTTCACAGATGGAGATATTTTGGCTACTCCCTGTACAAAGGAGTAAAGCCTCGTACACACGGCCGAGAATCTCATCAAGAAAAAACACGTTGTTTTTCTTGACGAGATTCTTGGACAAGAAACTTGTCCCGGCCAAGTGTACACACGCTCCTTTCAAAGAACCCGCAGTTCTTTGAATGGAGCGAACGCAGTGACGTAATCGACTACGACGTGCGTGCGCTCGTCACATTCGATGCCGTCGCCGCCATCTTGCTACACCCTACCTGTGCCTAGGAAGCTACCGCGCATGCGTCAAAGTAATTTCGAGCATGCGCGGGCTTCCCGGAGGACAGGTAAGTGTACACACACACAATTTTCTCGTCGAGAAACATGCTGACACGAATCTCGACAAGAAAATAGAGAGCAGGTTCTATATTTTTCTCGTCAAGATTCTTGTCGGTTTTCTTGACGAGAAACATGATAGCCGCGTACACATGACCGATTTACTCAGCAAGAAAGCTCTGCCAGCAAGTTTCTTGTCGTTTTTCGACGAGAAACTCGGTCGTGTGTACGAGGCTTAAGAGTCCAAAGGTCCAAAGAGAGAGGCCAAGTCTGAGATTTGGCATTTGATGGTACTCCAAGCCAAATGCTAATCCAGAATAGACCTGAGGAAGAACAGGATGCATCCCACAGACTACTTTCTGGAATGATAGTTTCTTGACTCTCTCACAAGAAAGTAGGTATGACGAAGTCTAAATGGCCCTTGTCTCTCAGGGCCCTCACTTCCACAGCCATGCTATTAAAGCCAGTGACTGAGTAGCAAGATGGAACACTATGCTTTTGGTACAGAAGTCCATATGATCCACGCCATTCAGAGCCAATTCAATGCAATAAGAATCACCAGAATGCCCTCCAACTCAATCCTACAGATTAGATGAGCGAGGATCTAGAGCAGGGGTCTCAAACTGGTGGCCCTCCAGCTGTTGCGAAACTACAAGTCCCATCATGCCTCTGCCTGTGGGAGTCATGCTTGTAGCTGTCAGCTTTGCAATGCCTCATGGGACTTGTAATTTTACAACAGCTGGAGGGCCACCAGTTTGAGACCCCTGATCTAGAGGGACAGAAGGGCTGAACCAGTGAATGTCACCAGAAATTAATCCACTGCAAAGGCATGAGGGTCCCTGGACCTGGCAAAAACCTGTACAGTTTGATGTTGAATCTAGACGGTAGCAGATTTATGTCTTTTGTCCACCACCTGTGGCAACAAGCTTGAAATACCTCTGGAAGGAGAGAACATTCTTCTGGATCCAGATGCTGACAATTGAGAAAGTCTGCCTGGCAATTTTCCATGACTGGGATGTTTACTATGAACAAGGTTGAAACCTGCAGTTCTGCCCAAGAAAAAAAATAAAAGCCAGGTTTCTTTTGCATGGCATGACTTTTGATACCTTCTTAGTGGCTGATGTAGGCCATGGCCATGGTATCGTCTTACTTTTATTGGGCGTCCTTATGAAAGTGGAGACGACTGAATTGCTCTGAGCTCAGGAATGTTAATAGGAAGGCGAGCAACCATCAGAGTAAAGGTTACAAGGGTTCTGAGTAGGTAAACTACCAACAATATTAGAGCTAACAGCTGAGCCTGAGCTAACAAGACCATCTGATCTTTTTTCCTTGCTCTTAAGATCTGCCATGCTTGTGAATATATGGTCCCCAGAGGGCTACTCATGATCTCCACAGCAGTAGAGAGGGAGGCCACAGTAACCCATGAAGCATGACAACAACTGCTATATTGTGCCCACAGGAGAAAACCAGGAGACAGTGCCATTCCAAAGTCCTACTCACAAAAAGGAAGAGGCAGGGTGCACAACCACAATAACCCTACTGAAAGAAAGGCAGCACAGGCACAGCGTGTGCCTAGTTTGCAAAGGCACACTTGGTCCCACAAGGGGTAGGCATCCAGTCTTAACAATTCCAGTCACTGAAAGGGGCTACTCAGACCACTTCTTACAGGTGTGTAGACATGCTACAAAACGAGTTAAAAAATGCGCTAAAGAAAAGCAGACCAGACATTGTAGCTGTGAACCTGGCCTAACAGTTTAATACGGAACAAAATCAATGTAATATGTGATTATGTAAGGAACAAATTACATGGCCTGTTACCTGGAGCCGCGCTGTCTCCTCTTTCCCCTTTCGGTCCTTGTGGTCCTGTTAGTTATAGAACATATTAATTGAAAGAGTTAATTAAACAAAACCCATACAGTTAAAACTATAAACAATCTGTGCAGAAAAGGGTCAAAATAAATTGTAGCCTATGAATATCTGTTGGTCGAAGATCAATATTTTACACAAACACATTGATCACAGTCTGTTTACTTTCTGCTAATGGATGTGTGAGGGTGTCTAGGCATTCTTGCACCTACTGCCCAATAACTGTATATGTGCAGTGTGAGATGTAAGGCACTGCTGCAGCCTCTATCTATGTCACCAGATAGGGAGTGAAATTTGATGATATTACCACTGTGCTACTCACTGTTCTCCTTGCTGAAGGCTCTGCCATAAGAAAGCAAAGCCCTGCCTCTAGCAAGGTGGCCACCTCCATACAGAGACACAGTGCAGAACATGGCCTGGCAACTCAGTAATGGGGAAAATATATTCTGCAGAGAGACCACAGGCCATGCTGGTGATCAATATTTTGTCTTCTCACTCGCATTTGGTCTATTACATATACCATTAAAAGCATTTTTTTATACTGTATCTATTCAATAGGTGCAGATCCCATTTTCTAGAACACATTTAACCCTGAAGAAAATTGATTTCCCATGACTTCTTGTCCTTAAAAGTGATCGATGAATCTAACCATTAGGGACACAGACAGCAAAAAACAACAGAGGTTCTCACAGTGATGATAATAAGGCGTGATGAACTTCAAATTGAGGGGGTGGCTTTTTCTCCAAGATTCAAAAATTGGTAAAACACTCAGATTAGAATATCCTGTTTTAGCTAAGCAGTCATGGAAGGCAACACATTTCACAAAGGGCAGTCCAGTGCAAGAGAATGCTGAGAGACATCATAAGCCTTCTAAGGACTTCTAATAAGGCCCTGTCCTAAAATGGTCCCATTGTATATGGCAGTGTTGCCAACAGCCAGTATTTTTACTGGCAGCCAGTAAAAAACAGGCAAATATCTCCTGCCAGTAAATGCCAGTAAAAGTAAAAGGTTGCCAGTAAAAAATAAGGCTGTGACGCTCGGCTTGGTCCGGAGCCGGCTGGGACCATCCGAGTGCTTGCTACAGTGTGATTGGGCAGCTCTGGCAGAGGCGGTGCCTGAGCATGTCTTGTGATATCAAGGTGCAATGGAGCCAAGCAGAGCGGCCAGAGCCTCATGTGCGGGTCGACGGTATGGGAGCAAGGCAGGCTGGGACCAGGACCATCAGTGCTGTTTAGACTGGAGGGACCACTTGGCCTGGAGAGAAACTGTCACTGTGACTCAGGAGGTGACGTGTCGTCTCTGAGGTCTCATCATCATCTGTGCTGCTGCACACTGCTGTCAGTGTCACTGTGAGAGTCAATTTTATTGCGGCGCCCTGCCTCTCCTGGAGAAACACAGCAACGTGGTGGATAAAGCCCCCTCCCCTTCCACGTTGGGCACTTTCACAAAGGAAGAGCCGTGGGCGTTAGCCAGCACTATTTTACAGCCTCCCGCCGTGATCGTTACCCCCACATGCCAGTGTTCGGCGTGTCTTACAGCTGTGGGAGCTAGGGTGACCACATTTCCAAACTACCATTCAGGGACACCCTCCCTTCCTAAAAATCAGCTTCTGATGTGCTCCTGTCCTGGCCAGGCATTCCCGGCCAGGACAAGTACTGTCAGTGAGTAAAACGGTGAAGTGGCAGCCTTTTTTGGGGGCATCAGATTGGCCCGGGGGGTGGCTGTGTCAGTTTCATTCCAGGACACTGTATTGTCCTGGAAAAAATGTGCCCGGGACAGACCTGCAAAATGCGGGACTGTCCCGGGCAATGCGGGACACGTGGTCACCCTCCCTAGTGGGAGCCCTGAGCGTCCTGACTCCCAGATAGAATACTGGACGCTGCAGTGCTCAGTCCTCCTCCTCCTCAATGTGTTACAAACATCAGGTACATTAAGTACTACTAGTTCCCTATGTTTGAATTTAGTTTTGTGCATGTGCATTCACTACATTGTGCATGGATTTGTACATATCAAGTAGGGGAAGCTCATTTTAGATTTGTCGTGAGGCTTAATTTTTTCCAATTATTTCTTAAGATTCCTCGGGTCATTTGTATTCCTTTTGTAGTCTAAAGTATGGGGGTTTTTTATATGCAACTTTAGTGCCTTAGAAATAAAGAGCATTTGTTTACCTTATGTACCGTATGTTAGCTGAACATTGAAAGAACAATTACACGCTTTGAGTCTAAGTGGCTGCCTGCAACTGCAATGTTAGCCTAACATACATGAAACAAATCTATCTAAGGCACTAAAGTTGCATATAAACTCCACTCTCAAACACGGCCATCCGCCGACTGCATTGTAAGCCGAGTGACATTTCTTAAATAGGTAAGGGTGACATCGGTGACATCACATGGTGGCACTGCCACCTTGTGACGTCACTGACCGGTGCATGCTGGGGAGGGGTCCCTGAATGGCAGTTTGGAAATGTGGTCACTCTAGACTGACAATGTGTACCTCACACTGACCTTCCCTTGTTCTATCCAAAGCAAAAGATTATTTTGCTGAAAGTGGGTTTTGAGTTTTGAGCAGAGTTTGGTGAGATACCATTAATGGAAGCTTGGGTTTAAATGCAGACCAGAGAAAAAAAGAAATGAGTCTTAATTTCCTTCATGTACACAAACAATATGTTCCTTATTTACCTGAAGGCCCGCTGTTTCCTCTTTCTCCTTTTGGGCCTGCTGGTCCGGCAACTCCTTGTGTACCAGGTGCTCCTAAAAAGCCATTTAATACAGTGACCAAATTAATTAAAGATATAACAACATATAGGATAATATTTATATACAACAAGAATATTGCAACAAGGATTGCTAAAATAGTATTTACCAAAAAAAAAATATCAATGCAAACTACAAATTCCAGGACCCCGTAGCAAAACTTTAGTTGCCCCCATCCACACCACCCACCCAACTCTAATTTGGTGGCCAGTAGATGATGTTTCAGATCTAATGATAGCCACCTTTCAAACATTACCCCTACAGGAATGTCCAAACTACGGCCCTCCAGCTGTTGCGGAACAACACGTCCCATGAGGCATTGTAAAACTCTGACATTCACAGACATGACTAGGCATGATGGGACTTGTAGTCCCTGAACAACTGGAGGGCCATAGTTTGGAGACCCCCTGCAGCCTAGAATAAGCCTCCCATGGACATCGGGGCTCAAGGGCCTATATTGTAGACCTAGAAATAGCCTCCATTTATCTTATTTAGTCTAATATGAGACCTCTCAAAATGTTCATAAACCCTAAAAATGTACTTCTTTTATTTGATTTATTTTGGCCTGTTACAAATGCAATTAAGAGTGTTTTATTATATCTGTTTAACAAGGCAAAAAAAATGCCCATTGATCATGTCAGACATTCAAAGCTGTCCTGAGCACATTTCCTGTGTTATTTCAATGAGAGCAAATAGCCCTCCTAGTTGTTATCCTGGGACTACAGAATGATTCATTTTTATGTTATGAAGAATAAGAGAGTGAGGAGGCTTGAGTAGTTTGGCAAAACACAGCTGGGTAGGGCTGACACCACAGTCCACAAATTTGCTGTGTGTGGTCATCAACAGGTATTGTTTCTCTATTTGCACAGCCTTTGAAGGGAATACATTCGAGAAAAATATGTATGTATTGCAGAGATGTACTGCGTGTGTGTGTTTTTTTTTGTAGTGACATATACTTGAACACTTCAGCCCCGGAAGATTTTACCCCCTTCCTGACCAGAGCACTTTTTACAATTTGGCACTGCGTCGCGGTCATGCAATGCTCTACCCAAACGAAAATTTACGTTCCTTTTTTTCCCCCACAAATAGAGCTTTCTTTTGGTGGTATTTGATCACCTCTGCGGTTTTTATTTTTTGCGCTATAGTCAAAAAAAGTGACAATTTTGAAAAAAAATAATATTATTTTTTACTTTTTGTAATAATAAATATTCCCAAATGTTTTTTTACAAAACAAATTTCTTCATCAGTTTAGGCCAATATATATTCTTCTACATATTTTTGGTTAAATATAATCGCAATAAACGTATAATGGTTGGTTTGCGCAAAAGTTATAGCGTCTACAAACTATGGGAAAGATTTATGGCATTTTTATTATTATTTTTTTTTTACTAGTAACGGCGGTGATCTGCGATTTTTAGTGGTACTGTGACATTGCGACGGACAGATCGGACACTTTTGACACATTTTTGGGACCATGACATTTATACAGCGATCAGTGCTAGAAATCTGCACTGATTACTGTGTAAATGTCACCGGTAGGGAAGGGGTTAATACTAGGGAGTGATCAAGGGGTTAAATGTGTGTTCCCTCAGTGTGTTCTAACTGTATGGGGATAGGACTGACTTGGGGAGGAGACATATTGTTGTTCCTTCTTAGTAGGAACAAACAACATGTCTCCTCTCCCCTGACAGAACAGGGATTTGTGTCCCCGTGCTGACGCTCATGCACGTGATCGCTCGTGGCTGGGGACGATCGCGCCCGCCGTCGACGCGCATCGGGTCCCCCACCCTCTGGCTTTTTAAAAGGGAAGGACGTACCCATATGGGGTTTCGCCCAGGAGAGCCATTGTGCCGCAGTATATCTGTGTGAGCCGGTCGGGAACCGGTTAAATAAAGATGCTGGAAAAGTCCCTAATTACCATATTGCCCTTAAATATAGCTGCCAAATGACCAATATTGCAGACCTAAAATGAGCCCAGATTTACCATATTATCTCTAATAAGCACTCTCATAAACACTGATGCCCAAGGGCCTATTTTGCAGACCCAGCCTCCTTACCATATAACCTCTAATAGAAGCCTTCATAAACCTAGGCACCCTGTATTGCAAACCCAGTATTACCTGTTCACATTCAGCTATGGTGCATATGTTCCTCTCTGTGGTTTCATTTAAAGTCATACAAATCATTCATGTAAGCCCATTAAAGGGTTCACTTTAATGGGCAAAGTTCCCAGTTACCTTGTGCCCCATTGGCTCCTCTTTCCCCTTTTGCTCCGGTTGGTCCGGAAATTCCTTGTAATCCAGGAGGGCCTAATTAGTCAAGAAAGAGTAAAAGCTTTAGTTTAATCTGCTTGGTTTTTGACTTTCCTGGTTTCTTCCTCATCCCCAACAGGTATCTAACAGGACCTGTGGTGCAAATAAACTATCACCTCATAAGCCTTCAAAAGAACCCTACAGTTGTGTAAGAAGTGGAAAGGAAGCGGTCTTTACACACTGACTCTAACAATATATAATGTGCAATGTTATGTGTAGACAATAAAAAATCAACTCTAAAGTGCATATGTGTGTGTTTGTATGTTTGTATTTGTGTGTGTGTTTGTGTGTTTGTATGTGTTTGTGTTTGTAGCTGAGGAGTGGTGCAATAGTGAGATGTAAATAGATGAATGGACTCTGTACTTAGTGCTCTCTTAAACCCTGCAGCCTGTGCATAACTTACTCCAGAACCCACCTTTCTGTACATAACACACTCCAGAACCCTGCAGTCTGTAGGTAACACACTCCAGAACCATACACTCTGTACATAACGCACTCCAGAACCCTGCACTCTGTACGTAACACACTCCAGAACCCTGTACTCTATATGTAACACACTCCAGAACCCTGCATTCTGTACATAACGCACTCCAGAACCCTGCACTCTGTACGTAACACACTCCAGAACCCTGTACTCTATATGTAACACACTCCAGAACCCTGCATTCTGTACGTAATGTACTCCAGAACCCTGCACCCTGTGCATTACATACTCCAGAGCCCTGCACTTTGTACATAGCACACTCCAGAACCCACCTTCCTGCACATAACGCATTCCAGAACCCTGCACTCTGTACCTAGCACTATCTTGAGCCGTGCACCCTGTGCATAACACACTTCATAACCCCGCACCCTGTATCTAGCACTTTCCTAAACCCTGTACACTGTACCCATTAAGCCCCTCCTGCTGTTAAAAATTTGGCCACACCCACATTTGCCGTTGTGCGCGTATCGTGCTGCCAGTCGCTTCCTCCCTTAAGTGTTCCTCATTCTGAAGTTCAAAAGTTGGGAGGTATGCAAATTTCAAAATGATTTGATGGATGTCAGTCTGGAGGAGTGGATGTTCCTAGGCAGACTGTATTTGCATGCAGACTGGCACTGCACTAATTAATGTGCACATGTGATGCTGAGCCACAATGATTAAAATAACTGAAATCCAAGGATTGAAAGCAGTTTCTCCTGTTTTCTGCCAATAAAGACTTCTATACCCATTGTACCATGGATTTATTTTTTGAATTGGCAGGAAAGTTACAGTTCAGAGATTACCTGAAGCTCCTCTGTCTCCTCCTTCTCCCTTTGGTCCTGCTGGCCCCTGCTCTCCTTTTGGTCCAGTTTGTCCAGTTTTCCCCAGTGTTCCAGGCAGACCTAATTATGAAATACATGCAAAGAGCTAACGTGGACCTCCCATCAGATATAATTTTTCAAGTTAAGCAGGGGCATAACTACAGATCATGGGACCCCATGGCAACATTTTAATGAGTCTCCGCCCCCCCCCCCCCCCCTCAACAATCTAATACACAAAATTTTATTTTAATGAACACAAAGGCAATTAAATTCAAAACAAAAAATAAAATAAAAGATGAGGTAGTGTCGACTACTCGAATAGATGCTAAACATGTCAAGCCTAAAAACTGCAAGCCTGCAAAAAATTACCAAACTCAAATTTATTAATAGGTAACTCTTTAAATGCCTTCACAGCTCAGCAGTATGGTTAACCATAAATAAGGGACCTTATGCATTCTATGTCCCCAAAAGACTATAAACGTGATCTGGCAACTCTGTAGAGGTCCAAATCAATTTTAGACAAAAGCCTCCAGAGCCTGCTGAGCAAAACTGATCCACTTCAGACTTTCAATTTATTAGACAAGTCCAAAGATCCAAAGAGGTTAAACTATGTTTTGTTTTGTTTTAAACTACAAACAGCTATGGATTTTTTACTAACTGAGGAAGACTGTGTCAGGCATTTAGGGTTATTTTAATGCTGGCCAAGATGACCAGAATCCCTGAGGACAATAAACCTACATTACTAAGACAGGTAGTTACATTCTTCTTACGGCACAGCCTACAAAGGGGATCTGTGACCGGTAACAACAATTCTGATGGCTCTGTACTTTTGACATCAGCTGTTCTTGATTGAGTTTGTCATATACAGGGTCCTGTGTTGGTGTACTATTTCCAGGGGCATTTACTAACCTCCAGAATCCACCTGCTGGATTGGGGTCTGGCTTGGGCTACAGGTCTTTAATTGTAATAAAATAGTGTCTATTTTTACCTGGTTCACCCTTTTCCCCTTTCGATCCATTTATTCCATTCATGCCTGGTAGACCATCCCTCCCGGGAGCTCCACATGTGATGATTGAGTAGGCATTCTCATCAGGGTCTTGGCATATCTGTACACCTGGAGTCACTAATGCCACATGAAGCAAAAGTAGACCAAGAACCTTTAAGATTGACATATTCCAAATACAGATGGTCTGCAGGGGAGAAAAAAACTTGAGGTAATAGTAACTGTCAGGGCCTCCATCAGGAATTTTGGGGCCCCTTACACAGCTTCAGGCATGGGGCCCCTGGAGCAGTGGAGAAGCAGGGGGGGGGGGTGCTGCCACTGCAAATTGAGAAGCGGGGGGGGAGCCGCGAATTGAGAAGCGGGGGTGCCATGGATTGAGAAGCAGAGGGTGCTGCAGTCGCAAATTGTTGAGGTCGAGGGGGGGGGGGGGGCTTTGGGTGCTGACATACAAAAAAAAAAAACCTTACAAAAAAATAAAATAATAATTTACATAAATAAATATATATATATTTTTATAGAAAAAAAAAAAAAGGGGGGTTGCCATCCGAGGCCCCGGGGACCTCCGGGCCCCTTACAAAAAATAAATTAAAAAAATATATATATTTTTTTAAATAAAAAATACATAAAAAAGGGGGGTTACCATCCGGGGCCCTGGGGACCTCTGGGCCCCTTACAAAATAAAAGGGGGGTTGCCATCTGGGCCCCTGGGGACCCTTACAGGTGTACTGCCTGTACCCCCCTGATGGCGGCCCTGGTAACTGTATATAAGCGATTATACTGCTCTAGGACATCTAAGACTACCTTAGGATATCTAGGGCTACGCTAAGACATCTAACATGACTCTAGGACATCTAGGGCAGGCAATTGCTCTCCCAAAGCTTACATTCACATTCTGTTTGCTCCTCTGCCATACTGTTCACCCACCACAGACAAACTGAAATACTTGATGCTTTTGTTACAGTAGAGGATGGGTCTGATTATCTTACCTTTTATGGCACAACGCCAGGTGCCTGAATATCACCAGGCATGAGCACCAACTGCTAGGGTAATATCTGTAACCTAGGGCTCATATTAAGGGCTTAAAGCTAAAGTTTTGGTATGGTAGATTTAATATAGTTACATTGGTCCATCTACTGCTCATTAAGAAGAATGTCCCTTACATTGGTGATCATTGAGAAGAATGTCCCTTACATTGGTGATCATTGAGAAGAATGTCCCTTACATTGGTGGTCATTGAGAAGAATGTCCCTTACATTGGTGATCATTGAGAAGAATGTCCCTTACATTGGTGATCAGTGCAGAGAATGTTCCTTACATTGGTGATCCATAACAAGTACAAAACGGCAACTCGACAAATTCTCCATAGAACATTTTATTGTAGCATTATAGCAGTATCATCATCCAAAATGCTAACATTGGGGATCAGTGCAAAGAATGTCCCTTACATTGGTGATCATTGGGATGAATGCCCCTTACATTGGTGATCATTGAGAAGAATATTACCGTATTTTTCCGTGTATAAGACGCCCCCATGTATAAGACGCCCCCCACTTTTCCAACCCAAAATCAAGAAATCAATGTTTTAAACATAGGTAAAACAGAACACTTTTATTTAGGGCCTTCTTCTTTTTTGGCATCTTAAGGAGTTGTTCTTCCTGTTTTCTCAACTGGCTGATCATATTCTCAGTGGGTGGAGGTCCAAACTGTCTCTCTGCAGCTCTATTTCCATGCTCTTTTGCATAGCTGACAACATTCAGTTTGAATTTTGCAGAATAAGACAATCGCTTACCGGTACTTTTATTATTCTGTGACATCTTGGGCTCAATATGCTCCGGTCCCTGATCTGCGCACTCTTCACGTCCAATAGGATCGCATCTGCACATTATCCACACTCTCCAGCTGACGTCACTAACACAAAGCTTGTGATTGGAGGAAGAATTTCGACGACCTATGACCCGCTACGCACCCGCGCGTCTCTCTCCAAGACTGACTGACTGTGTATAAGACGCTGCTTGATTTTCCGTTGAATTATTTTAGCAAAAAGTAGCGTCTTATACACGGAAAAATACGGTACTTACATTGGTGATCAGTGTGAACAATGTCCCTTACATTGGTGATCAGTGGGATGAATGTCCCTTACATTGATGATCAGTGGGATGAATGCCCCTTACATTGGTAATCATTGAGAAGAATATTACTTGCATTGGTGATCATTGGAAGTAATGCCCCTTACATTGGTGATCAGTGGGAAGAATGTTCCTTACATTGGTGATTAGTGTGAATAATGTTCCTTACATTGGTGATCATTGGAAGTAATGCGCCTTACATTGGTGATCATTGGAAGTAATGCCCCTTACATTGGTGATCAGTGGGAAGAATGTTCCTTACATTGGTGATCAGTGTGAATAATGTTCCTTACATTGGTGATCAGTGGAAGTAATGCCCCTTACATTGGTGATCAGTGGGAAGAATGTTCCTTACATTGGTGATCAGTGTGAATAATGTTCCTTACATTGGTGGTCAGTGGAAAGAATGTCCCTTACATTGGTGGTCAGTGGAAAGAATGTTCCTTACATTGGTGGTCAGTGAGAAGAAAGCTCTTTACATTGGTGGTCAGAATGACACACTTACCAACAGCTAAAAAAGTTAATTGGTATCACACTGCTGATTCTGCCAAATGGCATTGGACCTGGTGGCATTGGACCTGGAACTATACATGCAAAATCAGATGGAAGGTCAATCAGCCACAGCTTAAGAAAACCTCAGCAATCTCTGGAGGAACCCTGGTTTGGAATGGCTGCTCTATACAACTGCTATACTAACAGTTAGTATTTTGTATCACTAGAGGAATAGTCTTCCAGATTGAGGTTACTGGGGGCTCATTTAATGGTTTGGCTATAGGGCCTCACCACAAATATCTACAGCTTTGGTCCTTGTGTAAGCTTCAACCAGATCAAATTATAGTGGGCAAAGTCTATGTTAACTTTAAGCCAAATTAAAACTAACTCAACCATCTAAAAAAATCAAAAAACTGAAAAAATATGACAGTAAATGTAAACCCAATTACTAGAATATTATAATAAAGTTCAAAATTTTAAATTCATTTTAAAAATTATTTTCAATCTACTCAAATCAGCAGTTTTCAGTAAAAAAAACCCTGATGATCCTGCCTGAAGGTCTTTGTTGAAACACTTCTTGTTAAGGGTGACAGCACTCATTGCTCCTGCTTTGTACACAGGCTTTCAACAGAGCATGATCTACTCTTGTCACTATCTGGAAACCTACCCATGTTGGAGTACATGTTTCAGTGGTTAGAAAATAGAAAGAGGTTGCAGGAATTATTCTGTGTTGCAGCTACAGCACGTAGAAATAGAATCATATAAATATAATTAAAATAGTACCCGATCGTGTAATTTTACTCACCGACATACGCAGTTAGAAATCTGAATCAGGTGTAGCATAATAGCTCCAACATACCTCTATATATACTGATAATTTATTGGCTTACTTGCATAATCCAACTAAACAAAAGACAACAAACATGATGTAGAAACTCAATCTACAAATATTTATTAGGAAATACTCTCTAGTGGATGAAATTTCCTATAGAGTTATTGTGTCCCGGTAATGAGGAGCACACCCTTTTCCAGGAATGTGTGTGAGAAAAACGAAAGTGAAAATTGTTCTGATCCTTACATGGAATGGATGGCATTAAAGTTCAAGTAAATCAACATAGGTAACTAGGGATGAGCTTCGTGTTCGAGTCGAACATACGTTCGACTCGAACATCGGCTGTTCGATCGTTCGACGAAGATCGAACGATTTGGGCCGTTCGCGCCAAATTCGAGTGACGCGAACGGCCCACAATGCACTACGCCATCGCAGTGTCATCCAGGCGCTGTGATTGGCCAAGCATGCACTGTGACCCCGCATGCTTGGCCAATCACAGCGCCGGCAGCGAGGAGAGCAATGATTGGCCACAGGCAGGATGCCTGTGGCCAATTATTGCTGAGGGGGTTTAGTACACGCCCCACACTATAAAAGGCCGCCAGCGCGGCGGCCTTGTGTAGTGTGTTCCGGAGCAGGGAAAGAGAAGCATAGGCAGGGACAGTGTCATTATTTTTCCTTTACTAATCCTGGATTCCTTGTGTTTAGGGACAAATAAGGATAGGTAGGGAGAGTGTCAGTGACAGTGTGCTATTCTGTGCTAATCCTTGTTTGTAGGGACAGAGAGGTACAGTGAGGGAAAGTGTCAGTGTGCTATTTTGTGCTAATCCTTGTTTGTAGGGACAGAGAGGTACAGTGAGGGAAAGTGTCAGTGTGTTCCATCTCTGTGCTAATCCTTGTTTGTAGGGACAGAGAGGTACAGTGAGGGAAAGTGTCAGTGTGCTATTCTGTGCTAATCCTTGTTTGTAGGGACAGAGAGGGACAGTGAGGGAAAGTGTCAGTGTGTTCCATCTCTGTGCTAATCCTTGTTTGTAGGGACAGAGAGGTACAGTGAGGGAAAGTGTCAGTGTGCTATTCTGTGCTAATCCTTGTTTGTAGGGACAGAGAGGGACAGTGAGGGAAAGTGTCAGTGTGTTCCATCTCTGTGCTAATCCTTGTTTGTAGGGACAGAGAGGTACAGTGAGGGAAAGTGTCAGTGTGCTATTCTGTGCTAATCCTTGTTTGTAGGGACAGAGAGGTACAGTGAGGGAAAGTGTCAGTGTGCTATTCTGTTCTAAACCAATCTTGCTGAACCATATTTTCAATCCTTGAGTTTAGGGACAGAGAGGTACAGTGAGGGAAAGTGTCAGTGTGCTTGTCATGGATATGCATTAATGTCTGTCTGCCATCTTACCTTCCTCCTCATGTGTTCATCTAGAGACCAGACCTCCTTCACCTGGCTTCCTTTATAATCTCCTCCCAGCCTGACTCCACCCCAGGCCCTATCACTGAACACTATATTAACCTGTGCACTGCAAGCCTGCTTTGCTGATCAACGTGTTTGTTAGGCATTGTGTGTTTGGGTTCCTGCCTGCCGTGTGCTACGTCTGTCTCTCTGTTACGTTATTGGCTTGTCCCTGACTATCCCTGTCTGCTCGTGACCCTTGACCTTCGGCTCGTTCTTCGTTATCCTTGTCTGCTTGTGGCCCCTGACCTTCAGCTTGTTATTCGGTTCTCTCTTATCGTGTGCTGCTGCTTCCCCTCTTTTCCCCTTATCCTACGGGGCGTGAGCTAGGAAACTCCAGGGGCCGCGACCTGGTCCCAGCCTGCAGCTAACATCCTCACCACTAGAGGCCCTGGAGAAGACCAGCTGGGTCTTAGACTCCGCGCCCTGGGGAATCTTGGCTCTAGCTTCCGATTGGATCCCGGTTGTGCTCCTCTGGTCCCGCTTTCCACAACCACCCAGTTTCCTATCCGCAGAAGCCAGCCATAGGGTTCACTACCTCGCGGTGCACTCCTGTCCCCCTACGGTGTGCATCTGTCACCTGGCCACAGGTGACCCTGACAGTTTGATCAGCCATGAACCCGGCTGACATCCCGTTACCCGTGGATGATCCATTGCAGGGCATAGTTCGCAGACTTGAAACCCAGGAATCGAATCAGACTCAGGTGATGCGATTCCTCCAGGATCTGGCTTCTCGCTTCGAGCAGCTTCAGGCCTCCTTGGGAACCCTGAATCCGCAACCTCAAATACAATCAGCGGCTGCACCTATTGCACCAGTCGCAGCCACACACTCGCTACAACTGCCAGCTCCGTCCCGTTTCTCTGGGGACTCCAAGGCTTGCAGGGGGTTCCTTAGCCAATGCACGATTCATTTTGAGCTCCAGCCCCAAAACTTCCTGTCTGATCGGGCTAAGGTAGCCTATATAATTTCCCTCCTCTCCGGTGAAGCTTTAGCCTGGGCAGCCCCTCTGTGGGAACTGAATGATCCAGTGGTTTCTAGCCTGTCTGGCTTCTTGAAACTTTTTAGGAATATCTTTGAAGAACCGGCTCGTGTCTCTTCAGCGGCCAGCGCCCTTCTACGTCTCCGCCAAGAGTCTGCTTCAGTGGGACAGTATGCCCTTCATTTCCGCATACTGTCGGCTGAGTTGAGCTGGAACAATGAGGCCTTAGTCGCAACCTTTTTGCATGGCCTGTCTGATAGAGTGAAGGATGAATTAGCAGGAAGAACCATCCCCACTGATCTGGCCGGCGTTATCTCCTTGTGTAACCAGATCGATATTCGCTTTCAGGAGAGGACCTTAGAAAAGCAACGCCAGCACTCCTTGGTTCTTAGTCAGCCTGAGCTCCCCTCTCTTCGACCCGTAGAGCATCTCCTACCAGCTGAGGAACCCATGCAGCTGGGTCGGACCAGGCTATCCCCCGAGGAACGTGCTAGGCGCAGAACTCTTGGTCTGTGTCTTTACTGTGGGGGCAAAGGTCATTTTCGTGACACTTGCTCTCTTTGTCCAGAAAAACGTTCGGGTCCACTTCATCTGGAAAGTGGAGTATTGGACCCAGAAATATCACCTTCCCCTTCTCGTCTTCTGCTTTCTGTGTTCCTTCATGTTGGTGCTTCTTCTCATTCGGTCTCAGCATATCTGGATTCCGGAGCCGCTGGTAATTTCATGGACTGGGAAATCGCATCGTCCATGAGACTTACTCTTTTGCCCCTCACCACGCCATTGGTGGTCTTGGCGATTGATGGTACTGTTCTCCCAGGCGGACCTATCCGCTTCCAGACCCTCCCTGTTAAGATGTCGGTAGGGACACTCCACCAGGAGTGGATATCCTTCCTTATCTTACCCAAGGCCTCAACGCCTATAATTTTGGGTCTCCCATGGTTACAGCTCCATTCTCCTCATGTGGACTGGACTACTGGACAGATCCTGGCTTGGGGTCCCTCCTGTTCCTCGTCCTGCCTACCCAAGGTTGCCCCCTGTGAATCTGAGCCGGTCATTCATTCCAGGTTGCATAACCATTTACATTTCTCTGTCCCTAACCACCCTTGGACGCACAGCCAGGCTAGCTTGTCTACAAGTCCTGCAGTCGCTACGTCTTGCGATGCGATTCAGGTAGTCGCTACACCTGACTCAGCTATTCACTCTGCCTCTGTACTAGCTATGCCAGTCCAGCCCATGCCCAGTGAGCCTCCTACTTTTTTTTGTTCGGGACATTCTGCTTGTCCTTCAGCCATTCACGTTTTTCCTTTCCCCTTCAGCTATTCAGCTTGACTCCGGCGACATGTCACCTTCTAACCAACCTGACTTCAGGGTTCCACTGACATCTGCCCAGTCTGATGGTCCTGTGCAAGATGACCAGTTCCCCTTTAAGGGTCTAGGAGACCCTCCTCAGATTCCTGTTGATCCTCTCATGCCCTTGCTTATTCCTAGAGAGCCTTTGGTCCTCAATAGATCTTCTTGTCATCTCCCTACCTCATTTTCGGTCTCTGAGGATAATCTTAAGTACGAGGTTAGACAAGTTCTGGATTCTCGGCTCTGCAGAGGCATTCTTCAGTACCTTGTGTATTGGAGAGGTTTTGGTCCTGAGGAGGCGTCTTGGATCGCTGCATCTGATGTCGCTGCACCTCATCTGTTGAGAAGGTTTCATCTGAAGTTTCCCTCTAAACCTGGGCCCAGGCGGGGAAGGGGGAGGCCTCGTAAGAGGGAGGGTACTGTCATGGATATGCATTAATGTCTGTCTGCCATCTTACCTTCCTCCTCATGTGTTCATCTAGAGACCAGACCTCCTTCACCTGGCTTCCTTTATAATCTCCTCCCAGCCTGACTCCACCCCAGGCCCTATCACTGAACACTATATTAACCTGTGCACTGCAAGCCTGCTTTGCTGATCAACGTGTTTGTTAGGCATTGTGTGTTTGGGTTCCTGCCTGCCGTGTGCTACGTCTGTCTCTCTGTTACGTTATTGGCTTGTCCCTGACTATCCCTGTCTGCTCGTGACCCTTGACCTTCGGCTCGTTCTTCGTTATCCTTGTCTGCTTGTGGCCCCTGACCTTCAGCTTGTTATTCGGTTCTCTCTTATCGTGTGCTGCTGCTTCCCCTCTTTTCCCCTTATCCTACGGGGCGTGAGCTAGGAAACTACAGGGGCCGCGACCTGGTCCCAGCCTGCAGCTAACATCCTCACCACTAGAGGCCCTGGAGAAGACCAGCTGGGTCTTAGACTCCGCGCCCTGGGGAATCTTGGCTCTAGCTTCCGTTTGGATCCCGGTTGTGCTCCTCTGGTCCCGCTTTCCACAACCACCCAGTTTCCTATCCGCAGAAGCCAGCCATAGGGTTCACTACCTCGCGGTACACTCCTGTCCCCCTACGGTGTGCATCTGTCACCTGGCCACAGGTGACCCTGACAGTGCTATTCTGTTCTAAAACTATTTTGCTGAACCATATTTTCAATCCTTGAGTTGAGGGACAGAGAGGTACAGTGAGTGAAACTGACAGTGTGCTATTCTGTTCTAAACCAATTTTGCTGTTCCATATTTTCAATCCTTGAGTTTAGGGACAGAGAAGGACACTCGTAGAAATTATCAGTGTGCTATTCTGTGCTAAATCTTGTTTGTAGGGAGGGACAGAGTAGGACAGTGAGAGAAAGTGTCAGTGTGCTATTCTGTTCTAAAACTATTTTGCTGAACCATATTTTCAATCCTTGAGTTGAGGGACAGAGAGGTACAGTGAGTGAAACTGACAGTGTGCTATTCTGTTCTAAACCAATTTTGCTGTTCCATATTTTCAATCCTTGAGTTTAGGGACAGAGAAGGACACTCGTAGAAATTATCAGTGTGCTATTCTGTGCTAAATCTTGTTTGTAGGGAGGGACAGAGTAGGACAGTGAGAGAAAGTGTCAGTGTGCTATTCTGTTCTAAAACTATTTTGTTGAACCATATTTTCAATCCTTGAGTTGAGGGACAGAGAGGTACAGTGAGTGAAACTGACAGTGTGCTATTCTGTTCTAAACCAATTTTGCTGTTCCATATTTTCAATCCTTGAGTTTAGGGACAGAGAAGGACACTCGTAGAAATTATCAGTGTGCTATTCTGTGCTAAATCTTGTTTGTAGGGAGGGACAGAGTAGGACAGTGAGAGAAAGTGTCAGTGTGCTATTCTGTTCTAAAACTATTTTGCTGAACCATATTTTCAATCCTTGAGTTGAGGGACAGAGAGGTACAGTGAGTGAAACTGACAGTGTGCTATTCTGTTCTAAACCAATTTTGCTGTTCCATATTTTCAATCCTTGAGTTTAGGGACAGAGAAGGACACTCGTAGAAATTATCAGTGTGCTATTCTGTGCTAAATCTTGTTTGTAGGGAGGGACAGAGTAGGACAGTGAGAGAAAGTGTCAGTGTGCTATTCTGTTCTAAAACTATTTTGCTGAACCATATTTTCAATCCTTGAGTTGAGGGACAGAGAGGTACAGTGAGTGAAACTGACAGTGTGCTATTCTGTTCTAAACCAATTTTGCTGTTCCATATTTTCAATCCTTGAGTTTAGGGACAGAGAAGGACACTCGTAGAAATTATCAGTGTGCTATTCTGTGCTAAATCTTGTTTGTAGGGAGGGACAGAGTAGGACAGTGAGGGAAAGTGTCAGTGTGCTATTCTGTACTAAAACTATTTTGCTGAACCATATTTTCAATCCTTGTGTTTAGGGACAGAGAAGGATAGGCAGGGGACAGTGTCAGTGTCATTGTTGCTAAGCCTCCTGCACAGTATACACCTGAAGGTAGCCCTTATTGCTCTTTTTCCCATCTCCCTGCAGGCTATCCATTAAAATGTCTGGAAGGCAACCAAGGAGAGGCAGACAGTCAGGAGGCAAAAAAAGAGGGCAAGCAGGCTCTGTGTCTGGGGGCAACAGTGCTGGTCGTGGACGCGGTGCATTGTCATCAGCACATGGCCATGGGACACGCTTGTCCTTCTTTTCGGCAGCTGGACATGTTGAGCCACATCATGCCGAAGACTTGGTAGAGTGGATGACCAAGCCCACCTCATCCTCCTCATCCTCTCTCACCCAGGCTCAGGGTACTGGCAAAGCAGCTGCCAAAGCGTCCTCTTCTCTGGTATCATTATCTTCATTAGTCAATCCTTCCCTAGACCCACCATGTCCTCCTCCTGAGGAGTCCCCCGAACTGTTTGAGCACAGTGTTGGGTACATGCTCCAGGAGGATGCCCAGCGTTTGGAAGGATCTGATGATGATACCCAGCTAGAGGAAGGCAGCAGCGTGAGAGCAGAGAGAGGGGATGCTCAAGAAGGACACCAATCTGGCAGTCATGCTCCAGCAGCTGCAGCATACTGCCAGATTGGCTCCAGTGATGAGGAGGGAGGGGATGATGAGGTCACTGACTCCACGTGGGTGCCTAATAGGAGAGAGGAGGAGGAGGAGGATGAGGAGGAGGCACATCTCCAACGAGGCAGGATGCCCTTGAGTGGCCAGCGTATGGGCAGCACACCGACGGAATCACACCGCAGAGCTCCGCCTGTGCAGGGCGCTGCCTCTGCCCGTCATTCAAAAAGTTCTTTGGTGTGGGCCTTTTTTGAGGCGAGTGCATCAGATCGCACAGCTGCTGTTTGCAACATATGTCTCAAGCGTATATCGCGTGGCCAAAACATCAGCCGCTTGGGCACCACATGCTTGATCAGACATATGTTGACCTGCCATGCAGCTCGTTGGCAAGCCTACCTTAAAGACCCACACCAAAGAACAAAGCTGACCTCTTCTTGCACCGCATCAGCTGGGATCTGAAACCTGCTCTGAGAGGAATGAAGGTGTAGAATTAGGTGTGTCACAGGCAAGTACTTGCGGGCACTCTGCTAGCAGTACACCAACGTCCGATTCTAGCAGGCAAATTTCCCTGCCCCAGCTGCTGGACCATCGAAAGAAGTTCACTCCCAGCCATCCACATGCCCAGCGGTTGAATGCTAGCTTGGCTAAATTGCTAGCGCTTCAACTGCTGCCTTTTCAGTTGGTAGACTCGGCCCCCTTCCGTGAGTTTGTGCAATGTGCGGTTCCTCAGTGGCAGGTTCCCAAACGCCACTTTTTCGCACGGAAGGCGATTCCGGCTCTCTACAGGCATGTGGAAGGCAATGTCTTGGCCTCGCTGGACAGGGCGGTCAGCGGTAAGGTGCATATTACCGCTGACTCATGGTCCAGCAGGCATGGACAGGGACGTTACCTTTCTTTCACGGCCCATTGGGTCACTCTTTTGGCAGCTGGGAAGGATGCAGGACAAGGTGCAGTAGTGTTGGAGGTTGTTCCACCGCCACGCCTCCAAAATGCTACTACTGGTTGTAACACACCTCTCTCCTCCACCCCCTCCTCTTCTTCTTCCTCCATGGCCTCTTCCTGTGGTTTGTCCTCAGAACCAGCGGTGCTCCGTAGGCGTTCAAGGGGCTACGCAAGTACGCAGGCAAAAAGATGCCATGCCGTGCTTGCGCTGGTGTGTTTGGGGGACAGGAGCCACACTGGGGCAGAGGTCCTGTCTGCTCTGCAGGGGCAGGCCGAGAGGTGGTTGACGCCATGCCAGCTTAAGCCAGGAATGGTGGTTTGCGACAATGGCACCAACCTCCTCTCCGCCCTCCGACAGGGACAACTGACCCATGTGCCCTGTATGGCTCACGTCCTTAACCTGGTGGTGCAGCGGTTCTTGGGCAGGTACCCGGGCTTACAGGATGTCCTGAGGCAGGCCAGGAAAGTCTGTGTGCATTTCCACAGATCTTATAATGCCAGTGCTCGCCTGGCTGAGCTTCAAAAGGAGTTGAACCTGCCCAAGAACCGCCTTATATGTGACATGCCCACCAGGTGGAACTCAACGTTGGCCATGCTGCAGCGGCTGCACACGCAGCAGAGGGCCATCAATGAGTACCTGTGCGACTACGGCACCAGGACAGGGTCAGGGGAGCTCGGGTTTTTTTCACCACGCCAGTGGGGCATGATCAGGGATGCATGCACTCTCCTGGCACCATTTGAGGAGGCCACGAGGATGGTGAGCAGTGACAGTGCATGCATCAGTGACACTGTACCTCTTGTCCACCTGTTGGAGCACACGCTGCGTGGAATAATGTACAGGGCACTTGAGGCAGAACAGAGGCAGGAAGAGGAGGACTTCCTTGCCTCTCAAGGCCCCCTTTACCCAGACAGTGTTCCTTCTGTCCCACCCATCGCACAGGAAGAGGAGGGGGAGGAGGAGGAGGAGGATTGTGTCAGCATGGAGGTGGAGGCTGGCACTCAGCATCATCAGCAGCAGTCTTTTAGGGATGATTTACAGTCCCAAGAAACCAGTGGACTTGTACGTGGCTGGGAGGAGGTGGCTGCGGATCATGTCGTCCTTAGTGACCCAGAGGACTCCGGACTGAATGCCTCAGCTAACCTACGCTGCATGGCCTCCCTGATCCTGCAAAGTCTGCGGAAGGATCCTCATATTCTTCGGATCAAGGAGAGGGACCATTACTGGCTGGCCACTCTCCTTGATCCACGGTACAAGGGTAAGGTTGCGGACCTTATCGTACCGTTGCAGAGGGAGCAGAGGATGAGACAACTCCGGGAGGCCTTGCAGAAAGGTCTGTGCAACGCGTTCCCAGAGACTGGGAGGTTACAAACTCCTGGTCCTGGACAACGAGTTGCTGAGGCTTCGGGCAGTCAAAGAAGGAGCGGTGGGGAAGGTGGCCGTCTGACCGATGCGTTCAGACAATTCTTTAGTCCGCAGCCCCAAAGTATGATCGGTTCCAGCAACCATCGCCAGCGTCTGATATACATGGTGCAGGAATACCTAGGGGCAAGATCAGACTTGGACACCTTCCCCACCGAAAATCCTCTGGCTTACTGGGTCTTGAGGATGGATCACTGGCCAGAGCTTGCACAGTATGCAATTGAGCTACTGGCCTGTCCTGCATCCAGCGTTCTTTCAGAACGCACATTCAGTGCTGCTGGAGGATTTGTCACGGATCACAGGGTGCGCCTGTCCACCGACTCGGTTGATCGACTAACTTTCATCAAGATGAACCAGTCTTGGATCACCACCAGCTACCACACACCAGATGCTGATATAACAGACTAATTGATTTTAAAATGTCACATCCCTTCAAGACTGATGCTGATGCTGAGTGCCTGTGCTGTTATGTTGACTGGCTATCCTCCTCCTCCTCCTCAATGATACGATTAACGATGATAGCTTGGAAGATCATTTTGGTTTATGGGTGACGCCACCAGTGACTAAGGCCCAATTTTTCAGCCCCTGTTTAACAGGGGCGTGTAATTAAAATTTTTGATGCAATACTTTGCAACAGGCCTCATTGCTGTGCTCCAAGTACAGTATCTGTGAGGGGTTGCAGTGTTGTGCCACCAGTGCCTAAGGCCCAATTTTTCAGCCCCTGTTCAACAGGGGCATGCAATTATAATTATTGATCTAATAATTCACAGCAGGGCCCATTGCTGCGCCCACCAAGAGTAACTGTCAGGCCTTACAGTGTTGTGGCACCAGCACCACCATCACCACCACCACCACCACCAAAGGCCCAATTTTTAAGCCCCTGTTCAACAGGGGCATGCAATTATAATTATTGATCTAATAATTCACAGCAGGGCCCATTGCTGCGCCCACCAAGAGTAACTGTCAGGCCTTACAGTGTTGTGGCACCAGCACCACCATCACCACCACCACCACCACCAAAGGCCCAATTTTTAAGCCCCTGTTCAACAGGGGCATGCAATTATAATTATTGATCTAATAATTCACAGCAGGGCCCATTGCTGCGCCCACCAAGAGTAACTGTCAGGCCTTACAGTGTTGTGGCACCAGCACCACCATCACCACCACCACCACCACCACCAAAGGCCCAATTTTTCAGCCCCTGTTCAACAGGGGCATGCAATTATAATTATTGATCGAATAATTCACAGCAGGGAGCATTGCTGCGCCCACCAAGAGTAACTGTCAGGCCTTACAGTGTTGTGGCACCAGCACCACCATCACCACCACCACCACCACCAAAGGCCCAATTTTTCAGCCCCTGTTCAACAGGGGCATGCAATTATAATTATTGATCGAATAATTCACAGCAGGGAGCATTGCTGCGCCCACCAAGAGTAACTGTCAGGCCTTACAGTGTTGTGGCACCAGCACCACCATCACCACCACCACCACCACCAAAGGCCCAATTTTTCAGCCCCTGTTCAACAGGGGCATGCAATTATAATTATTGATCGAATAATTCACAGCAGGGAGCATTGCTGCGCCCACCAAGAGTAACTGTCAGGCCTTACAGTGTTGTGGCACCAGCACCACCATCACCACCACCACCACCACCAAAGGCCCAATTTTTCAGCCCCTGTTCAACAGGGGCATGCAATTATAATTATTGATCTAATAATTCACAGCACGGCCCATTGCTGCGCCCACCAAGAGTAACTGTCAGGCCTTACAGTGTTGTGGCACCAGCACCACCATCACCACCACCACCACCACCAAAGGCCCAATTTTTCAGCCCCTGTTCAACAGGGGCATGCAATTATAATTATTGATCGAATAATTCACAGCAGGGAGCATTGCTGCACCCACCAAGAGTAACTGTCAGGCCTTACAGTGTTGTGGCACCAGCACCACCATCACCACCACCACCACCACCAAAGGCCCAATTTTTAAGGCCCTGTTCAACAGGGGCATGCAATTATAATTATTGATCTAATAATTCACAGCAGGGCCCATTGCTGCGCCCACCAAGAGTAACTGTCAGGCCTTACAGTGTTGTGGCACCAGCACCACCATCACCACCACCACCAAAGGCCCAATTTTTCAGCCCCTGTTCAACAGGGGCATGCAATTATAATTATTGATCGAATAATTCACAGCAGGGAGCATTGCTGCGCCCACCAAGAGTAACTGTCAGGCCTTACAGTGTTGTGGCACCAGCACCACCATCACCACCACCACCACCACCAAAGGCCCAATTTTTAAGCCCCTGTTCAACAGGGGCATGCAATTATAATTATTGATCTAATAATTCACAGCAGGGCCCATTGCTGCGCCCACCAAGAGTAACTGTCAGGCCTTACAGTGTTGTGGCACCATGCACCACCATCACCACCACCGCCACCACCAAAGGCCCAATTTTTCAGCCCCTGTTCAACAAGGGCCTGCAATTATAATTATTGATCTAATAATTCACAGCAGGGACCATTGCTGCGCCCACCAAGAGTAACTGTCAGGCCTTACAGTGTTGTGGCACCAGCACCACCATCAAAGGCTCAATTTTTACTACCACTGATCAACAATTATATGTTATTACAATTCCTGATATTATAGTTGACAGCAGGGAGTTCCAGCACCCACCAAGAATAACTGTGAGTGCTTTCAGTGTTGTGCCAACACCAACACCTAAGGGGCCAATTTCTGCAGAGTATATACGGAAGGTCCCTACTTTCAAACATCCAACTTACAAACTACTACTACTTGCAAACGGAAGAAGACAACAGGAAGTGAGAGGAAATCTACATCTTGGAAGGAAAATTCTCTCCTGTAAGAATTAATATGGGAGAATGGTGTCTCCTCTCTACTGATGCTTTAGCACCAATCCTTGTTTCAATAAAAACACCACATTTCAAAAACAGTTGTCATTGGGACGCAAAGTGAGGTGAAATGTTCTGAACAGGGGCACAGACAGCAAAAAAAATGTGACAGGGGTGATAACCGTTCCCTATGTTTTACAAAAAGCTAAAAAAAAGGAATTTGGCATGGAGCTCCACTTAAACAATGCAGCTGTTCAAAATTACAAACAGATTCTACATAAGAACAAACCTACAGTCCCTGTCTTGTATGCACCGCCTGTATACGGCTGTTCAGAGTATATAGGTCCTTTTTTATTTTGTGTGCGGGGTTCCCATTAATATCCATACAAGACCCAAAGGGGCTGGTAATGGGCTGGGGTAGGGGGGGGGGGGGGGTTGATGGGGTAGCTATGCCATTTTTCCTAAAGATTTTCATCCATATTACCGGGACCAGACATTGCATTAAAGCCGCAAGCAGTTTTAAATGGCTTTTTTCCCTTTAGAAATGTTATTTTGTGCAGGGACAGTTCTAAACACGGGAAACACGTGGCACTTCACAGGCATACTTTAGACACCCCCCAGGAACAATATTTAAAGGAATATTTGACTTTTTTTTTTTCACTTTATGCATCATTAAAATGACTGCTCCCGGAAAACGTCCGTTTTTAAAACTTCTTTTTGCATTGATACATGTCCCCTGGTGCAGAAGCCGGGTTCCCAAACTCTGTTTCGGACAATAACATGGATAATAGTCGTTATAATTAGCACTTTAGAATCCGAACGTTCGCATCCATTGTATTTAATAGGGTTCTAATGTTCGTGCGAACTTTCGGTCCGTTCGCGGGTTCTGGTGCGAACCGAACCCGGGGGTGTTCGGCTCATCACTATAGGTAACTAGATACATCACAAAATAGGTGGATGCACCAACAGGAAATACATTTTCAGTGCAGTAGCTAAACAGCTCTGGTCTACAAATATATTTTTTTCTCAAACCTACCTCCCACCCCCTCTCCCTTACCTTGTTACGACAGATACACTCACCATTTCCAGGTTTCTTGCCACTACCGGCTCTGGGGGACTGCAAAACCAGATATACTGTCCCCCTTTGATGATGTCAGTCCTCTTCTGGATCATGAAAGTACACCCGACCCCTGGACATCCAATAGGAAGTCTACATAATGAAGGCAGTTAAGAACCCAAGCAGAAAGTAAATAGAAGGAAAGACTTGGGGTTGTGGCAATGCATGACCATGGCTTAAAACGGAGCTCCGCTGTAAAAAAAATATTTAAAAGCCAGCAGCTACAAATACTGCAGCTGCTGACTTTTAATAAATGGACACTTACCTGTCCTGGAGTTCAGTGACGTCGGCAGCAGAAGACGAGCAATCGCTCGTCTCTCGGCTGCCGCTCCATCATCATTGAGGGAATCAGGAAGTGAAGCTTTGCTGCTTCACTGCCTCGTTCCCTACTGCGCATGTGAAAGTTGTGCTGCGCCGTCCTCACTGGTCCCCGCTGTGTTCTGGGAGCCGAGTGTTTCCCAGAATACAACGGGGGGGCGGGAACTGACGAACTACCCGCAGTTTCCCGAAGAGTGTATGAACGGAAGTGGGTGAAAATACCTATCTTAAACACCCCCTTCCCCCCTGAAAGGTGCCAATTGTGGCATCGGAGGGGGGGGGAATCCGATGAGTGGAAGTTCCACTTTAGGGTGGAGCTCCGCTTTAAGGTGAGTACAAATGAGCATTTAGATAGGGATTTTTGTCCAGCAATCAGATGGGGAGGAGGGGTTGGGAGTTGTACCCTAAAAAGTATTCAAAATCTCGAGTCACTTCAGTCTAACATGTAAATGTTACTTATGAGAAACCTGGGACTAGGACGATGTATACAACTAGCTTGATGAAATTACATCAGAAGTCCCCTTCACATCAGAGGTTTCCCCATCACATCAGAGGTCTCCCATCATGTCGGAGGTCCCACCATCATGCCAGAGTCCCTTCTTCACGTGAGAGTCACCCCTTCACACCAGAGACCCCATCACATCAGAGGCCCCCTCTACATGAGAGTCCCCCATCACATCAGGCCCCCTATACATGCGCCCCCATTACATGCCTGATGAAGGGGTCGTCCGCAGCTCCGACATGTTGCACTCTTCTGTTTACGATATGATCGTTCTTCAAAAAAGAATCATTTGGACTCAATGAAAAGATCCATTTTGTGCTGGCAATTTTTTTCACTGCCTCATCACATCAGAGTCCCCCATCACATCAGTTCCTCCCGAAAACAATAGAGTCCCATCAACACACAGTCCCCTATCACAGAGCCCCCAATCCCATCCAGAATAAAGCCTTTCAATCACAGAGTCCCCTCTTCACATCAGAGCCTAAACTTTTGGCTCCAGTACAGTAAAAAAGGTTGCAGGGTGCAGGAGACCCTGCATCAAAGTCAAAAATTGCCATGGTCCCAGTAAATTGACCATTACCATAGTGGCCAATGACGCCGCTCGTCCTGGCCCTAGAGTGTCACTGGTTGTTTTAGTACTGGCATCTGGCCCGCCTGCACCATGGCAACTCATGATGCTAAACCAGGGACAACTGGGTTCTGTGCTAGCGGTACCCCGGGGAACCCAGGTGGCACCCTGGTTGAGAAACACTGGTCTAAAGAAGGTACAATGACCATTTCATGAGAAACTGGCAAGACATACAGTGGTAAGTGAGAAAAAATATTAATAGGTGCTAGGGAAAAGGTAAAGGGTTTTGTTTGAACATATGACCGGTGCAGCGCTGGGGGGGAGTTACAAGCACATATGAATATTAATTAGGGGAAGGGACGCACTCACAATGCCACATCTGCAATGGTATTTAATGAAAAAAATTAAGGGTAAACTCAAGGAGGAGAAATACCCAAAAAGGCCGGACTTTAGAGGCAATGACACGGTAGATAGACAAAAAATTAAAATATATTTATAATAGACAAAAAACACAGTAACTACATGATTGAGAAGAGTTAAAAAATGTCACAAGATGGAAAATGTGGTCCCTTTTGCGTCAACGCGTTTTGCCGCAAGGTTTCTTCAGGACGACTCAAGGATAGCAAGAGAAAACAGGACTTGCTATGTGCAATACAACATATTGCATGATTATGATACATGTGTGAGCATAAAAACATTATATTTCATTAAATAGACATAAAGAGGAAAGAAAAAAAAATCACCAGGGAAATTTTTGACGGGATCCAGGTCCCATTTCCCAGAACCCCGACCTTTTATTCATTACCCAAAACCCACAAAAATATACACCACCCACCTGGACGCCCAATAGTGTCAGGGATAGGTTCTAAAACTGAAAGAGCAAGTATATTAGTGAATGAGTATCTACAGCCACATTGTTCAGGATACCCCGGATCTTTTAAGGAGTCTAGATGGTCTCTATGTACCTCCGGGTTGGCTTCTTGCATCCATCGACGTGGAAGCTTTGTATTCATCCATTCCACATACATATGGACTAAGAGTGATTGAGAAAATCCTGACCGAGCGAGGTCCGAAATTTTACAATCTTAATACATTTATACTCCGTCTACTGAGTCATATTTTGACTAAGAATGTTTTTTCGTTTGACGGGTCCCACTTCCTCCAGGTACAGGGGGTCGCTATGGGCACGTGTTGTGCGCCTTCATACGTGAACCTGTACCTGGGGGGTGGAAGCAAGTTCTTTTTTCTAATGAGGATGATTGTCCCCTCCTCGCCCGTGTATTAAGATGGTTTCGCTATATCGACGATATACTACTTATATGGGCGGGATCGGAAGAAACGTTACTGGCATTTTTGCACATGCTCAATCGCAACGAATACAACCTTAAGTTCACTCTGACATCTAGCTCTACCAAGATTGCCTATCTAGACATCTCTATCTACATAACTGAGAACGGCATGCTCAACACCTCACTCTACCGCAAATCCACAGCAGCTAACACCATCCTGCATGTGGCTTGTGCCCACCCCTCAGCTCTTATTCAGAGCATCCCATTCGGACAATATCTGCGCCTACGGCGAAATTGCTCGGATGAGGCCATCTTTAGAAAAGAGGTGAAATTACTATATGAACGACTTTTGATTCGAGGAAATAGTAAGAATTGCCTTAAAAAAGCCTTTAACAAAGCCATAGGCAGATCTCGTAACAGCATCCTGGCCAAAGTTTTGAAACCCATGTCCAAAACAGTTAGATTTATTACAACGTATTCTGACCAACATTCAGAGATTCACACGATCATGAAAAAACATTGGTCTATCCTATCTGCTGACCCTATACTTAATAAGTATATAGGGACCAACCCAGAAATCACCTTTAGATGACCACAATCCATTAGGGACTGCTTGGTAAAAAGCAATTACTGCAAAACGTGGACAAAACCTCAGGAATCATGTGGCCTATTCAAATGTGGCCAATGTGATTTCTGTGATTTCTTGATGGAGGGTCCTTCATTCTCTCTCCCCGACAGACAGATCCACCATATTAGACAACATATCACCTGTCAAACACGAGGAGTCATCTACATTATTTTATGTGGTTGCGGCTCTTTCTATATTGGAAAAAAAATAATACCCTTCTGGAAGAGAATGAAGGACCACATATACTACGCCACTAGTGGCCTACTGAATACCACAATGGGCTACCATGTGGCTTTATGACACAAATATGAACCACTTGTGTTTAAATTTGCTGCCCTTGATCGAGTATACATGAATCCTCGGGGTGGGAATTTTGATCAGCGGGTTTTACAATGTGAAACAAAATGGGTCTATAACTTACGGGCCACTTCCTATCCTGGCTTGAACGATATGCTCAGTTTCAAACCTTTTCTATGAATAAGAGGTTTTAGGTGGCTCTCCCACGGGCCTATAGAGGAATCAGATTCACATTGTGTTTTCCCTGTTTCTTCTCCTGGCCCTGTTTTGTTGTTTGTTTTGCCAACATGGCCTCTTCTCTTTCCTTTCCTGTGGAGTCCTATGCCACTGGTTTAGACCATGATATACCACTGTCTCAAGCCTCTGTCTCTGAGATACTGAACAATGGGTTAATCAACTCTCCTATATTTTAGGAAATAAAATGAAAAATAATATATTTTGTATGTATTTTGTATTTTGTATATATTTTTTTATTATTACAATATAAAAAACTTTGTCTAAAAAAATGATACTATAATGTCATTCAGTATATAAGATATACGAATATAGAATCTAATCTACACGATGACTCCACATGGAGCCTCGATAGACAATTTTGTTGTTCATAAGACATGTATATACAGACCTACATGATGCTATATGTGCATGTAAAGGCTTTTTTCATTTTGCGCTCTATGGACCTTTGGTCTATGCTGTCTTTCTCGATGAACCCCTATCCAATATTCATGACTATCTTCTTTATTTTATTTTGATATATTTTTTGCTTATTTTTATTTATATTTATTTTTGTTATTGGAGGATATATCCTAATATGGCAATTTTTCATGTCATTTTATTTTTTGACCACTGGAGGGCGACCTCTGCCATACTCCACATAAATCTTTTCTGTTTAGTTCAGTTTATAATAGGATTTTTATAACAGCTTACCTGTAAAATCCTTTTCTTGGAGTACATCACGGGACACAGAGCGACATAGTCATTACTAATGGGTTATATAGATACCGTCAGGTGCTGGCACTGGCAACTTCCAAAACCGGAAGTACCCTCCCCTATATAAGCCCCTCCCATCCGGGAGCACCTCAGTTTTGTAGCAAAGCAATAAGTGTCCCCAAAGAGGGGCGGGAGCTCTGTGTCCCGTGATGTACTCCAAGAAAAGGATTTTACAGGTAAGCTGTTATAAAAATCCTATTTTCTTTCTCGTACATCACGGGACACAGAGCGACATAGTCATTACTAATGGGATGTCCTAAAGCAATGCCAAATGAGGGGGGGGATACACCATATATAAGCTGAGCGCTATTAGACATGAGGATCTTTTGTGGCCTGCAACACACTGCGCCCAAAGGCGACATCCTCCTGACTTCTAACGTCCACCTGGTAGAACCTAGTAAACGTGTGAACTGAAGACCATGTTGCGGCCTTACAGATTTGAGCCAGGGAGGCCTGGTGATGCACTGCCCATGAAGTTCCAACTGCTCTCGTGGAGTGCGCTCTAACTTTGAACGGAGGCGGTCTCCTTCTCAAGCCATAAGCTTGCATAATGACCTGTCGAATCCACTTGGCTAAAGTAGATTTTGACGCTGCCTGACCCTTTCTGGGGCCTTCCGGCAGAATAAACAAAGTATCCGTTCTGCGAATCTGAGCAGTGGCTTTTAGATAAGCTTTAACTGCTCTTACTACATCCAAAGAATGCAATAACTTTTCCTCTACCGAAGTAGGTTTGGGGAAAAAAAGAAGGAAGAACCACATCTTGGTTCAAATGAAACCTCGATACCACCTTAGGAAGAAAGGCTGGATGAGGACGTAACACTACTCTGTCCTTATGGATAACCAGATATGGCTCCTTACAGGACATAGCTGCTAATTCCGATACTCTTTTAGCCGAACAAATGGCTACTAGAAAAATCAATTTCCTGGTGAGAAGCACCAAGGAAATATGCTGTAATGGTTCAAATGGTTGTTTCTGTAGAACCGACAGAACCAAGTTTAGATCCCATGGACATATGGGAATATTAACCGGAGGACTAATACGCATCACTCCTTGTATAAAGGCTTTGACTAGTGAATGCGAAGCAAAGGGCCTTTGAAAAAATATTGACAAGGCCGAAATCTGACCCTTGATAGTACTCAAGGCAAGCTTCCTATCTACAGCCCACTGTAGGAAGTCCAGAATCCTACCTATTACGTACTTATGTGGATGCCATTTCTTGGCCTCACACCACGCGATGTACGCCTTCCAGATTCTATAGTAGATCTGCCTGGATACCGGCTTCCTGGCATTGATCATGGTAGATACCACAGCCTTAGAGAGCCCTCTCTTTTTTAGAATGTGGGCTTCAATAGCCAGGCCGTCAAACCTAGGGCTGGTAAGGAAGGGTGGTATATCGGTCCTTGCGAAAGCAGGTCCGGACGACGTGGGAGAGTCCAAGGACTCCCCACAGACATTTTTACAATCTCCGCGTACCATGCTCTTCGGGGCCACGCTGGAGCCACCAGAATCACTGGTTTCTTTTCTACCCTGATTCTGCGGAGTAATCGAGGTAACAATTGTGGCGGTGGGAATGCATATATCAGCTTGAACTGATCCCAAGGGAACACTAGGGCATCCGAGCCGCAAGCTAGGGGATCCCTTGTCCGAGAGACAAACCTGTCCCCCTTTGCATTGAATCTGGATGCTAGAAGATCTACATCCGATGTTCCCCACCGCTGACATATTGTCCAGAAAACCTCGGGGTGAAGGGACCCTTCCTCTGGGCCTAATTGCTGGCGACTTAGAAAGTCCGCCTTCCAATTCTCCACTCCTGGAATGAATACCGCAGATATGGCTGGGACATATTTTTCTGCCCATTTCAGGATGTAATTTACTTCCCTCTGGGCTGCACGACTCCTGGTGCCCCCCTGATGATTGAATTCTGACAGGGGACCCTTGGAGTTTGGATGTCCATGCTACTAGGGCATACCGGGCTGCTCGTATCTCTAAGAGATTGATGGGCAGGGCCTTTTCTGCATCCGACCATCTGCCCTGGAGAGACCATTGCTCCAGTACTGCTCCCCAGCCTATAAGGCTGGCATCTGTAGTGACCACCTTCCAAGAAATCGGACTGAAGGATTTCCTTTTTTCCAGATTCTGGGGAACCAACCACCAACGGAGGCTCTTGCGAACGGAAGGGGACAAGGACATTGTAAGTCTAGGGCCTGAACTTTTTTGTTCCAGGCTGACAGTATGGCCCCTTGCAAATTCCTTGAATGGAATTGACCGTAGGGTACTGCTTCGAATGATGCCACCATCTTTCCCAGCAGCCTCATATACAGGCGTATGGACGGCTGTCTTTTTTGTACCCACTAAGTGGATCAAATCTTTCAAAGACAACACCTTTCCTCGAGGCAAGAATATTTTTCTCTGGCCTGAATCCAACCTTAGCCCCAAGTATTCCAGACTTTTGACTGGTTTTTAGGGGTGACTTGTCTCGGTTGATAATCCAACCGTGAGATTCCAGATACTTGATTGTCTTGTGAACGACCACGTCCAGTTTTTTCACTGAGTGGTCTATCAGCAACAAGTCATCTAGATATGCCATTATCATTACACCTTGTGTTCTTAGATTGGCCAATAAAGGGCCAGAATTTTTGTAAACACTCGTGGTGCTGTGGCCGAACCGAAGGGTAAGGCTCTGAACTGAAAATGGCGCCCTTCTACTGAAAAGCGTAGACATTTTTGGTGGACTGGAAAGATGGGAATGCGCAAATAAGCATCTTTGATGTCGATCGCGGCTAACCAATCCTCCCCTTATAGGGCAGTGGCCACCGATCGGATTGACTCCATTGGAAAGTCCTGATATACAGGAATTTGTATAGCCCTTTTAGAATTAATATGGGCCTCCCGTCCGCGTTTGCTTCGGGACTGTAAAGAGGTTTGAGTAAAACCCGAACCCTCATTCTTCCAGGGGAACCTCCATAATTACTCCTTGGGGCAATAGTTGTTCTAGTGCCAACAGGAGGGACTCTCTCTTCCGGGGATCCCTTGGCACGTTTGACCTCAAAAATGGGAAGGAGGAGAGTCTTTTAACTCCAAACTGTATCCCAAACATACTGCGGAGAGCACCTATCTTGTCCCGCCAGGTCTCTTGCGAACAACTGGAGTCCTCCCCCCCACCCGACTGAGTGGGGGCTTCAATGAATTTAACTTTGGGGGAGGTTTTGTACCTCCCCTGACCCAGGGTTTCTCATTACCCTGCTATTGTCCCTGTTTTTTACCCCCGGGAATTGACCGAGGAGGCCGTCGGAACTGTTACACAGCCGATGCCCCAGGGACTGGAGAAGCAGGCCTCTTAAAGAGGGACCTCTAACTCTGTTTTTAACCGGCAAGAGCGTATTTTTACCGCTGGAAATTTTCTGGATATATTTGTCCAGGTTTTCCCTGAATAAGCGTTCACCATGAAATGGGACGCTAACCAGCCATTCTTTACAGGGAGCTTCAGCAGACCAGTTTTTGAGCCATAGGAGCCTACGCATATGTATTATAGACAGCGTAAGGCGGGAGGCCTGATGGACTGAATCCTTTATGGCGTCAACCGCAAAGCCTAAGGCTCTAGGTAGATCAGCTAGGGCAAAGCCTGCTGATCTGTCAAGTCCCTCAAGACCTGTTTCAACTGATCCTTCACTGCTTAGCAGACCCCAATAGCTGCTACTGCTGGTTGTGTCACCAAGCTTGCTGTAGAAAGAAGCAGATTTTCATAAGGACTCCAATCTTTTATCTATTGGGTTTTTGAACATTTGGACATTATCCACTGGACATGTCAGTGATTTATACATACAAGAGATGGCTGCGTCCACTGTAGGGACCTTCCATTTTTTTTTTTTTTTTTTTTGTGATGAACTTATCCTCCATGGGATAGACCACCGGAAATCTCTTGGGGGAATAAATATTTTCTCAGGACGTTCCCAATCCTGGTAAATGAGCCCTTTCAGTAAAGGGTGAAGTGGAAAAAGAACAGACAGTCTGGGGGCTTCTAGCGACCCCAACGAGGATACAGTAGTGGTTGATGGTTCCTTAAGGTGCATTTTTAAATGCTGATCGGACCATGTTAGTCAGAGACTGAACCCATAATCTTTCAGCTTGAGATGCTGAGAAAAGGTTCCCCCACTGTTGATTCCTCTATAACAGAATCAACCTCATCCTGATCCCCTTCAGGTAGGTCGATCCCTGTATGGGACTGTTGCTCTGCTAACAGGCACTCTGAAGGAGGAGACGGAGATCGGGCGTGCTTTCCCTGACAGGGAGGCAGCGATAAATGTTGACAATCTCTCTCTAATCCTCCCAGAGCTGAGGAAAAAACCTCCTCTGTTACATACACAGGAGCAGGTGAACTGAGGACAGCCACAGTACCAAGTACCCCTGCGGGGTCTCTACGGTCACTTACCTCTGAACTTCAGGGGAGACTGGTGCAGCAGAAGTATGCCCAAGATCCTCCGAGCCCGATGAGACCCCTTTCGCTTCCTGGAAGATTCAGTTCCGGAGCTTCTGGACGGCATATTCCTAAGCCTAAAGCTGAGGTATTCCAGCCGTAATACACCACTTTTACTGAGAATAGTCTAGCACAATTGCTGCTATATCACAGTTGGTGTCTACTAATGTGCCTTTCTAGGGGATGCCTGTATCAACCGCTTGCTGTATGCCCTTTTTTAAATGTTGCCAGCTCTGTCTCTGTACTTCATAGCCAGCTCACCACACAAAACTGTGGTTTTTACATGCTGGGACCACCGCACATGCGCAGAAGCGCTGCGGCGCACACAGAGCGTCATCCCCCAGGCTCCGCCCCCTTTCCTGGCTCACCTCTATATATAGAGGCGCGTGCACGCGCACGCGCGCGGCCACGTGCGCCTTCGGCGCTAATTTTGAAAAATGGAGACTAGGGACAAGAGCCAGGGCCCCTCTTTGCCGCAGGCCGGGGGATGGACGAGCATTGCAACATGGCAGGGGAAGCAGTTTCCCATAAGAGAACTCACCATCTGCCTGGACTTGCTCTGCTGAGAAGAAACTAGTCCACATGACAAGAAAACATTCCACAGCGGCCTCTAGTGGACAAACACAGGTACCGCAGTCTAATATCTTAAATATATATAAAAAAAAATTTTTTTTTTTTTTTTTTCTTGACCACCATTAAAAATTATTACATTTTTTTAGTAGTTACAGGCATGCACAGAATTTTGCAGGAATACCATTAGGTAACAGACAGAAAGACAAATTAGGCTTGGGGGTCCCCCAATAGAACCAAGTTCCTGGGGGCCCCCACTTACCTGTTCCCCGCCGCAGGACTTTGTTTGGTCCACAAAAGCCCAAACTTCACCTATCACGGCAGGCATTGTAATCAAACCTTCAGGGACCGGGTTCCCAAGGATTCCACTCCCCTGGACCTGTATAGCACCCTGCACAGAAAACATCTTGGTCGTGGGTATGACCAGAGCTCTGGATCCCAGGGTCCAGCTCTCCTAAGAGAAGCATTACAGGCAAAACCTTGCTCTTCTCTGCAAGGCCCGGGTACCGACCGTTTAGCTATGAAGCTTTTTTGGTTGGATCCGGAATAGCTTACTGAGGCCCAAAAGAACCTGTACGCAAGCTCAGTGAAAAACACATGTTTCTTCTTGGCCAACACCTTAGACACTGGCAAAAAACTGAGGTGCTCCCGGATGGGAGGGGCTTATATAGGGGAGGGTACTTCCGGTTTTGGAAGTTGCCAGTGCCAGCACCTGACGGTATCTATATAACCCATTAGTAATGACTATGTCGCTCTGTGTCCCGTGATGTACGAGAAAGAAATATTTTTTGTCCACTGCTTTCTGGCATAGCCCACAGATCTGTGGATGGCGCTCACTTATGATGTCACTAGTAACCGCGATTTTTGCTGGCTTTTTGCGCATTTAAATGGCTCTTTCAGCCTCAGCTAGTGTGCACAGCATGTAGCTGTCTACAGGGACAATTTGTTTGTTTTAGATCAGTTGCGGCCATAGTAAGTAATTATTCTTCCTTTCTCTACTGACACTCTTGTGTATGTTTTGGCTGTATATGACAGTCTGTCTCAATCCATTACTATTTCATAGATTGCATGGCTACTTTCCTGCTTATTTGGCATATACCTATTTGATTTTGAAGACCTAACTACCCTCATGCCTGGCTGCATTCCATGCTGATAGCTCTGGTCTATCTACAATTGTCCCCATACAATACGTTTTCATATATTCAGTAAGTACTTTTTCTTTCCCCTGTGAACCAAATATATATTGATAGGACAGCTGGTTAATTTCATCTTGTCTTTTATTCTAGCTACTGGGTGCTCTATCGGTGTGCTGAGTCAAATGACTCCTTTGTATAGCCACCCCCCATTATAAGAAGCACCCTGAACTTCATTCTGGCACCATTGAGATATTAATTATATCACATGCCTTTTATCTTCTAGATTAGGCTTCCCATACAATGAGAGAAATATTTCTATTCCCATCCTTGACCCTGTGGTTATTTTTTTTTATTATTTTTTTTTTTTATATACATGTGAATGATTCTCATTTTTTATATTGGATCTGTGCATAATTGCACTTTTTCTAAACAAGGGTTAATAGATACCCCGCCAGTCTCAAGGTATGTATGGGGCTATGATAGCTATGACCAGTTGTCTCTTGAGCGCACTCTGAATTTTGCTTTTTTCTTTCCTCTTTATGTCTATTTAATGAAATATAATGTTTTTATGCTCACACATGTATCATAATCATGTAATATGTTGTATTGCAGATAGCAAGTCCTGTTATCTCTTGCTATCCTTGAGTCGTCCTGAAGAAGCCTTGTGGCGAAACGCGTTGACGCAAAAGGGACCACATTTTCCATCTTGTGACATTTTTTAACTCTTCTCAATCATGTAGTTACTGTGTTTTTTGTCTATTATATATACATTTTTATTTTAACTATCTACGTGTCATTGCCTCTAAAGTCCGGCCTCTTTGGGTATTTCTCCTTCTTGAGTTTACCCTTACATTTTTTCATTACAAGCACAGATCTCCCCGTATACATTTCAATAAAGCAGCTGACAGCCGATTCTCCTCCTCTCCCTCCTACGGCTTTCAGCTATTTTTTTAAAATTTATACAGGAAGATCGTGATTGTAACTCCTCCTCCTCTGCCACACGATCACCCAGGTATCAGATTAACCACTTGTCCCCCGCCCACTGTCAATTGACGGCGGGCGGAGGATACTCTCGTTCTGGGAGGACGTCATATGACGTCCTCCCTTTAAAACGAGCTAGGAGGCGCGCGCTTGAAGCCAGCGGCGCACGTGCACGCCCGCCGCGTTCACGAGGCCCCGATGCGCGTGCCCGGCGGCCGCGATTGCCGCCGGGCACCCGCGATTGCCCGGGAAACGAGCAGGAAAGTGGATCTCTGTGTGTAAACACAGAGATCCACGTCCTGTGAGGGAGAGGGGACCGATGCTGTGTCCCTTGTACATAGGGACAACCATCGGTCACCTCCCCCAGTCAGTCACCTCCCCCCACAGTAAGAACACATTGAGGGAACATATTTAACCCCTTCCCGCCCCCTAGTGGTTAACCCCTTCCCTGCCAATCACATTTATACAGTAATCAATGCATTTTTATAGCAGGGATCGCTGTATAAACGTGAATGGTCCCAAAAATGTGTCAAAAGTGTCCGATGTGTCCGCCGCAATATCGCAGTCACAATAAAAAAACGCAGATCGCCGCCATTACTAATAAAAAAAAAATGCTATAAATCTATCCCCTATTTTGTACACGCTATAACTTTTGCGCAAACCAATCAATACGCGCTTATTGCGATTTTTTTTTTACCAAAAATATGTAGAAGAATACGTATCGGCCTAAACTGAGGAAAATTTTATTTAAAAAAAATAAAAAAAAATGGGTATTTATTATAGCAAAAATTAAAAAATAGTGTTTTTTTTCCAAACTGGACGCTCTTCTTTTGTTTATAGCGCAAAAAATAAAAACCGCAGAGGTGATCAAATACCACCAAAAGAAAGCTCTATTTGTGGGAAAAAAAGGACGCAAATTTCGTTTGGGAGCCACGTCGCACGACCGCGCAATTGTCATTCAAAGTGTGACAGCGCTGAAAGCTGAAAAATGGCTTGGGCAGGAAGGGGGTTTTCGTGCACAGTAGAGAAGTGGTTAAGAGCATTGGAGCATGCGTCCGAGTACAAGTACTTGGGCAAATGCTCGGTAACGGCACCGATACTGATACTAGTATCGGTATCGGGACAACCTTACTTTTGACGATCACCCTCCATGCTCCGGTCCCCTTCCGTGCTCCGGTCCTAAACCGTGCTCCTCGGTCCCCCTCTGTCCTCCGGTGCTCCTCCGGTCCCCATCCATGCTCCTCGGTCCCCCTCCATGCTCTTAATTTCCCCACAGTGCTCCTCGGTCCCTCTGTGCTCCGGTCCCCCTCTATGCTCCCCTGTCCCCCTTCATGCTCCGATCCCCCTCCATGCTCCTTGATCCCCCTCTGTGCTCCGATCCCCCTCCGTGCACCTCCGTACCCCTATGTGCTCCGGTCTCCCTCCATTCTCCTCAGTCCACTTCTGTGTCCCTGTATCGGGACAACCCTACTTTTGACGGTCCCCCTCCATGCTCCAAAGCCAACCCCCAACAGGGCTAATAAAAAAAAAAAAGAATTGTAATAAATATTGAAAAGGTTAAATTGTAAAAATAAAATAAAAAAACACCCAAAAAAGAAAGCATATTAAAAAAAAAAAATTACAAAGAAAAAAAAATTTGAAAAAAATTATTACAAAAATTTATTGTAAAAAAAAAAAAAAAAAACTACTGACATAGTCCACCCGTCATCAGTGCTGCATATTAGTGCTACTGTCACATGACATTAACAAAAAGTATCGGTAATCGGTATCGGCAAGTACTTGAAAAAAGTACTTGAACTTTAATGGAATTACAGTCTTAATCCGTAGGGTTCCATATTGAGTTGGCCCACCCTTTGCAGTTATAACAGCTTCAACTCTTCTGGGAAGGCTGTCCACAAGGTTTAGGGGTGTGTCTATGGGAATGTTTGACCATTCTTCCAGAAGGGCATACCGTATATACTCGAGTATAAGCCGAGATTTTCAGCCCTTTTTTTGGGGCTGAAAGTCCCCCCCCTTGGCTTATACTCGAGTCATATAAATTTTACATTGTAAATATTACCTGTAAAGAAGTTGCGGCCGCGGCGTCCATCGTTCAAATTCCGCGGCGTCCATCGTTCAAATTCCGCGGCGTCCATCGTTCAAATTCCGCGGCGTCCATCGTTCAAAATCCCGCGGTCTCTTCCTGTTCCTTCCTTGATAGGCGAGTCTCAGCAGACACTCTCCGCCTATCACGAACGTTCTCTCATCCTCAGTTTTCCAGCAGACGTCTGTGATTGGCGGAATACCCAACACAGTGTCTGCTGGGAAAACTAAGGATGAGAGAATGATCGTGATAGGCGGAGAGTGTCTGCTGAGACTCGCTTATCAAGGAAGGAACAGGAAGAGACCGCGGGATTTTGAACGATGGACGCCGCGGAATTTGAACGATGGACGCCGCGGAATTTGAACGATGGACGCCGCGGAATTTCCCATAGACACACTCCTAAACCTTGTGGACAGCCTTCCCAGAAGAGTTGAAGCTGTTATAGCTGCAAAGGGTGGACCAACTCAATATTGAACCCTACAGACGAAGACTGGGATGCCATTAAAGTGCATGTGCGTGTAAAGGCAGGCGTCACAATACTTTTGGTAATATAGTGTATGTTGTTGCCCACTACTTACCCTTCTCCCCAACACATAATGACACTCAGCTTGCTTCTGAGTTCAGTCCAAACCTAAATTCAGACCAAACCCGTGTCATCTCTACTTAACACATGGAATAACTGAACGACCGTTTTGGCGTCCCCGCCCTTTCTCAAATTCGCCTTACAGATATACCCATAGATATCTATAAGGATGTGTACTTCATACAAAATAGCAGATACAGTACATGTCTCTTACAAAAGACTTGCTAACCTACAAATATAACACAATTGTCAGTTAGCTGGATGGGTGAAGGGTGGATAGTCTTATTTATTAAACCTATAAGCCTAGTATAGAGCCATTTAGATCAGATGCAATGATATAGTTCCAACATGCTTTTAAATCTACTGATACGTTATTTGCTGACTTGCATAATCTAAACTAAACCAAAGATTAGCAAATACCTACAAATTCAATATGCAAATATTGACAATGGAATTAGCTCTAAGAGGTTTCATTTCTATAAATTGTCATTTAGCTGAATGGTGGAATTTTTCCTTGCGCTGTATTTATAGCGGGGATAGCTCTGTTTACGCAACCCTCCATAATCCTATTAAAGGTATTCTCCATGATAAATGCATTAGGGTGAAAAGTGTCCTTATCAGAGGTTATTCTAAACATTCACTATTTCAATCTTAGAAATAGATTCAGTTGCCACCAGTAAGATCTGAAGTGTTAGCAGAGAAAACCATTTTTGTTACAAGAGATTGATAGTGTACCATCATACTGTTACCAAAGAGTTATATTGTACAATCAGAGTACTGCTGTGTTACATGAGAGCGCTACTGTAATATAATCCCTCCTTTCCACTGAGCGGATCGATTCGGTACGGTCCGGTACGGTACACTATTTTGGGTGTTTCCATTATGAAAGCGTGCCATAAAACCGAACCGTACCGCACCATTCTGGGTCCTGCTTTAGATGTGGGGCCATAGAAAATGGAATAGTTCGGTTAGGGTGGAGCTACAATACATTCCACTGATTGGCTGACACGCTAGGCATTTTTTCTAAACCCTGAATGGTCCCTGACGGTCCGACTTGCAGTGGAAACGCTCACCAGAATAGACCGAACCATTCAAACCGTTCCAAACTGTACCGACCCGAACCGTTCCGTTCAGTGGAAACAAGGCATAATAAGAGTGCAGTTATACAATCAGAGAGAACTGTCATGTTACCAGAAATAAGAGACTGCTACAAGAGCCTGCTGCCACTTTAGACACATGAGGTTTTTATGGCACGAACCTAAGGGACTACTGCCATTGTTCTGATTATAAGGTATATATTTACTGATCGTACTGTTGCTTTAAATTGGCATCCATTACTAGCAGGAACTGTAGTATATTCCTCCCACTTCCTGCTCAGCAGTCAGCAGTCATATTAAATAATCTTTCTACAGAGAAGGAAGCATGCTAAAGACCTCCACTATTTCTTAATACAGGCCTTGGAAGCATAAGTCTGTAAGTAAGCAGTCATTAGTTTTCAGTTAGTCAGTATATGTTCTACTAATGCAACTACATTTTATGTGTCTGTCAGGAAGTTCACTCAGCTAGGCCACATTTTTGCTAGCTAGTGCCTTAACAGTATTGTAGCATGCCTGTTACTATTTGCATTTGTGATGTAATGTTAAATGCTAATGCATATTTTTATAATTTGTGTTTTGCAGTTTTACAAAAAACTTATTCTCAGTAAAGATTTCAACTATAAGCCCTTCCTCCTGAGTCTTTGTTGGGAAGCTGTTAGCTGTCTGCCAAGCTTTGTCCTTTGAACACATTGTGAGGGCAGAACAGTAAAAAGACTTTTAACACAGCGGGCATAGTTTAAAGAAGAGTGGATGCATTCTGCTCATCATCAGCTAACCTCTACAGCCACAGACACTACAAAGAAGTAATCTGTTTCATCATGCAACACACAGACAAGGATAATACACCAGTCATCCCTCAGCATACACAAGCAGAGGAAAGCATACAAAATATGACAACCAACAGGTCACGCTGCACAAGCTCCAGAGTCTCTAGTCAGTCGGATCAGACATCAGCTAGTGCTGAATCTGCCAGGTCCAAGCGCACTAGCTCTAGACATTCAAGCTGCTCTAACCTGTCGTCCACCAGTGCTGCAGCTGCCAAGGCCCATGCAAAAGCAGAAGCTGCGCGTGCACTGGCTTCCTATGCAATACGTGAAGCTGAAATGATAAGAGAACAGGGCTGCATAGATGAAGAACATCATATGATTAAAGCTAAAAGTAAAGCTGAAGCACTTAGAAGAAAAGCAGAGGTGAAAGCATCTTTACATATTATCAAGCAAGAAAAAACTGCTTCAGCAGCCTTAGCTGAAGCCGAGGTGCTCATGAGAGCTGCCGAAGAACAGTACAGAGAGCACTCTGTGATAGATACCCAAATGACACCACTTAGTGCAATCCAACGCACCAGTGAGTATGTGCAATTGCACGCGACCATGCGCTCGGATCAACAGTCTAATGATGCATTGGAATCGTCAAAGGTCCCACTAGCAGCAGACAACTTTGATATCGCTCGATGCCACAAGACTGAACCAGAACTTTACTATAACAAGCCAAGTGGTTACATACTCAGAGACCAATCTGTTGGTCCTTCAGGAAATCAAACAAATGGTGACATAATCCCTCCTTGGGAAAATATAAATCCGGCCTATAGCAGGGAGACTTGCAGTAAACGAGAACAACCACACGACTATAGTGGATTTTACCAAGCATCCCAACCGTCTTACCAGCCACAGACATGCCCTGTGTTTGTTCCCAGAAAATGCCCACCTGAGGCAGCAGGAGCCACAGAGGTGACAAAATACTTGATACGCCGTGAAATAGTGAGCTCTGGTCTCCTGAAGTTTGATGACCGTCCAGAAAATTATTGGGCCTGGAAGTCATCTTTTCTAAGCAGCACCCAAGACTTAAATCTGAAAGACAGGGAAAAGCTTGACCTACTCTCCAAATGGCTCGGACCAGAGTCCACCGAGCAAGCCAAAAGAATCAGGTCAGTACATGTTCATGATGCGACAGCAGGGCTTACAATGTTATGGCAGAGATTGGAAGACTGCTATGGGTCACCTGAAGTAATTGAAGATGCACTTCTAAAGAAAATTGAAAATTATCCAAAATTAACCAATAGAGACAATCAGAAGCTGAGAGAGCTTGGTGACATACTTTTAGAGCTGGAAGCGGCAAAGGCTGGTGGATACCTCCCAGGCCTCTCATATTTGGATACAGCACGCGGAGTCAAACCGGTAATCGAGAAGCTTCCTTACAGCTTACAAGAAAGATGGATCACGCAAGCATCAAAATACAAGGAAGATCATCAGGTGGCATTTCCACCTTTCTCCTTCCTCGCCAAATTCATTGTGAAGCAAGCTAAAATATGCAATGACCCAAGCTTCGCCCTTTTGAACAGGGGAGGCTCCAGTTCTGTAAAGACAGAGAAACAACTTTCAGTGTACAATAAAGAACGCAGAGCAACAGTATCTGTACGGAAGACAGAAGTACCGACTGAGTTTGAGGCCAACCAGGATAAAAGCTCAGGAGTGCAAATTGAGGACCCAGATAAGCAGTGTCCCCTACATAACAAGCCTCATCCACTGAGAAAATGTTGCGGTTTCAGAAGCAAGACGATAGAGGAGCGCAAATCTTATCTTAAGGACAAGCGCATTTGTTTCAGATGCTGTGGTTCAACTCAACATCTTGCTAAAGACTGTGTGAAAACAATTCGATGTAAAGAATGCAATAATGACAACCATCTGTCTGCTTTACACCCAGGACCAGCACCATGGAAAACAGAGAATCCGGTAACCCAAGAAGATCATGGTGGGGAGCAAAAAGAGAGTGCATTACCAGCAATAACCTCAAAGTGCACTGAAATCTGCACAAACACATTTAACTCGAGATCATGCTCCAAGATATGTTTAGTCAAGGTGCATCCTGCAGGCCTCAGAGAGAGGGCAATCAGAATGTATGCGGTTCTAGATGAACAAAGTAACAGATCTTTGGCAAGAACAGAGTTCTTTGACCTCTTCGGTGACAGAGGAAGTCCAACTCCGTATACTTTGAAGACATGCTCAGGAGTTGTGGAGACATCAGGGAGGAGAGCAAACAACTACATCATTGAATCATTAGATGGGAAAACGCAGATGACTCTGCCCACTCTGATTGAATGTGATATGATACCAGATGATAGATCAGAGATACCCACACCTGAAATTGCTCGTCACTACCCTCATCTGATGCAAATATCAGACAAGATTCCAGTACTGGACCCAGGTGCTGCAATTATCCTTCTATTTGGAAGAGACATATTGAGAGTGCACAAGGTCAGAGAGCAATACAATGGGCCACACAATGCACCATTTGCACAACGTCTTGACCTTGGATGGGTCATAATTGGTGATGTATGTCTGGATGGAGCTCACAAGCCATCAAAAGTGAATGTCTACAAAACAAACATGTTGCAAAATGGCCGCACATCATGTCTTAGCCCCTGTACCAACAAGAAACAGATTAAAGAAAGACTAGTCAACCCAATACAACAGCAGAAAGTTCGGAGTTACATGGAGGCTATCACCTCATCTGAAGATACAGATGAGCTAGGATGCAAGGTGTTTGAAAGAACGCGAGATGATGACAAACCAGCACCATCTGTTGAAGATAGCCTCTTCCTTGAGATAATGGACAGAGAAGTCTTTCTAGATGAGTCAAACAGCTGGGTAGCTCCACTACCTTTCCGTTCACCCCGACATCACCTTCCTAACAACAAAAGACAAGCAGTGAAGCGTCTCACCTCATTGCGACGCACTCTAGACAGAAAGACAGATATGAAGGAACACTTCCATGATTTCATGCAGAAGATCTTCGACAGTGGTCAAGCTGAAAAAGCACCACCATTGGAAGAAAAACAAGAATGTTGGTACTTACCAATATTTGGAGTGTATCATCCTCAGAAACCAGGACAGATACGAGTAGTATTTGACTCCAGTGCAAAGTATGAAGGCCTTTCCCTAAACGATGTCCTCCTCAGTGGACCTGACCTGAATAATACACTCCTTGGAGTCCTCATCAGGTTCCGAAAAGAACGCGTTGCAGTAACAGCAGATGTACATCAAATGTTCTACTGTTTTCTTGTCCGCAAAGATCACAGAGACTACCTGAGGTTCCTGTGGTATGAAGACAATGACTTCAACAAAGATGTCACAGAATACAGGATGAAGGTACATGTGTTCGGGAACAGCCCCTCTCCAGCTATAGCTATCTACAACCTGAGACGAGCAGCACAGAAAGGTGAAGAAGAACACGGCACAGATGCCAAACATTTTGTTATGAGAAACTTTTATGTGGACGATGGACTTGCTTCTTTCTCTAGCAATGAAGAGGCTATCGACATCCTGAAGAGAACAAGGGAGATGTTAGCAGAATCTAACATAAGGTTACACAAGATAGCGTCCAACAGCAGCAAAATCATGGAAGCATTTCCCTCAGAGGACCGTGCAAAAGACCTCAAGGACCTGGATCTAGGAACAGATTCACTGCCCCTTCAAAGAAGTTTAGGGCTCAGTTGGGATCTGAAAACCGACAGCTTTACATTTAGAGTATCCAGAGAAGAGAAGTCGTTCACGAGAAGAGGTGTCTTGTCCACGGTCAACAGCCTTTATGACCCCCTAGGATTTGTAGCCCCCATAACCATGCAAGGCAAGGCTCTTATGAGAGAAATTGCTACTGAACATGAACAGAGTGAATGGGATACACCTCTACCTAAGGAGAAAGAAATGCAGTGGAAGTTGTGGAAGGACTCATTAATAGAGCTTGAACAACTTATCATACAAAGGTCATATGTCCCTGTTTCTCTGTCTGCCACGAAGCAAAGAGAATTGTGTGTATTCTCAGATGCATCTACTATGGCTATAGCAGCTGTAGCCTACCTTAGAGTAATGGACTTTGAAGGACAAAACTATGTTGGGTTTATCATGGGAAAGTCCAAACTGGCTCCACGTCCTGCTCACACGGTTCCACGTTTGGAGCTTTGTGCTGCTGTCTTAGCAGTGGAGATGGCAGACATGATCATTGCTGAACTGGACATTGAAATTCATGCAGTGAAGTTTTACACAGACAGCAAGATTGTGTTAGGATATATTCACAATGTTTCGAGAAGATTCTACATGTACGTGTCAAACAGAGTGATACGCATCAGAAAGTCCACACGGCCAGAACAGTGGCACTACATCAGTACGGATAAAAATCCAGCCGATCATGGGACTAGACCGGTTCTAGCAGCTGTCCTGAAGCACACTAACTGGTTCTCAGGACCATCCTTTTTGAATAGATCAGAAACCGAAGAGACCACTCAGTTTGAGACATTTGAACTTGTAGAACCAGATAATGACAAAGAAGTACGTGCACAAGTAACGGCGTATAGTACCATAACTACTAGAGGCAACCTTGGCGCACACCGGTTTGAAAGATTCTCCAGCTGGAAGTCACTCATTCGAGCTATAAGAAAGCTTATTCACCTAGCCAAATCCTTCTGTAGAGCTACAAACACTGACAAGTGCAATAGCAATCATCTTATGCAAGCCGAAATTATCATCATTAGATGTGTTCAGCAAGATGTTTTCAAAGAAGACATCAAGTGCCTTCTTAAAAGAGAAGAGATCTCCAAACACAGTCCACTCAAAAAACTGAACCCAATACTTGATGAAGATGGAGTGATAAGAGTTGGAGGTCGCTCGTCAGTAGTGGATATGACGGTCGAAGAGAAACATCCTTTTATAATGCCCAAGAATCATCACATTTCATTTCTGTTAGTAAGACACTATCACGAACAAGTTGCACATCAGGGTCGCCACTTCACTGAAGGAGCAGTCCGGTCAGCTGGATTATGGATCATAGGGAGTAAACGACTAGTCTCCAGTGTCATCCACAAATGTGTAATTTGCAGAAAAATCAGAGGGAAACTTGAAGAGCAGAAGATGTCAGACTTACCTGCTGATAGACTTGCTTCAAACCCACCCTTTACTCATGTTGGCCTAGATGTCTTTGGTCCTTGGAACATCTCCTCACGTCGGACCAGAGGAAGCAGTGCAGAAAGTAAACGTTGGGCTGTTCTGTTCTCTTGCATGAGTACAAGAGCAGTACACATTGAAGTCATCGAGTCTCTGTCTACCTCAAGCTTTATCAATGCTTTGAGAAGATTTTTCTCTATCCGAGGACCTGTGAAGCAACTCCGCTCAGATCGGGGCACAAACTTTACTGGGGCCTGTAAGGAGTTAAGGATCCTTACAGAAGACTCTGAGACGAGTGCTTATCTTCAAGATCAAAGATGCACTTGGACCTTCAATCCTCCTCATGCGTCACATATGGGAGGAGCTTGGGAGAGGATGATTGGAGTGGCTCGTCGCATTCTGGATGCCATGTTTCTGAAGGTTAGCTCTACTCGCCTTACACATGAAGTTCTCATCACACTTATGGCTGAAGTCATGGCTATCATGAACGCTCGACCCTTAGTTCCGGTGTCTACCGATCCAGAAATGCCAACAGTTTTGACACCTGCAATGCTTTTGACCCAGAAGATGGAAACAGTGACAGCTCCCACAGGAGATTTTGGTCTCAAAGATCTTTACACCAAGCAATGGAAGCAAGTTCAGAGTCTTGCAGACATCTTCTGGAATAGATGGAAACAAGAGTACCTGGTGACGCTCCAGTCACGCAGAAAATGGCAAATTGACAAGCCTAACCTACAAGTCGGAGATGTCGTCCTACTAAAGGACGCTCAGGTCCACAGAAACGAATGGCCAGTTGGACTCATTGTCGAGACTGTACCTAGTAATGATAGTAAGGTTAGAAAGGTCAAAGTTAAAGTCATGAGACAGGGCACCCCTAAGGTGTACTTTAGGCCTATCTCTGAAGTTGTTTTACTTCTTAAAAAGGAAACATAGTGGTATAATGTTCATTATGCCAGGTGGGGAGTGTTCTGATTATAAGGTATATATTTACTGATCGTACTGTTGCTTTAAATTGGCATCCATTACTAGCAGGAACTGTAGTATATTCCTCCCACTTCCTGCTCAGCAGTCAGCAGTCATATTAAATAATCTTTCTACAGAGAAGGAAGCATGCTAAAGACCTCCACTATTTCTTAATACAGGCCTTGGAAGCATAAGTCTGTAAGTAAGCAGTCATTAGTTTTCAGTTAGTCAGTATATGTTCTACTAATGCAACTACATTTTATGTGTCTGTCAGGAAGTTCACTCAGCTAGGCCACATTTTTGCTAGCTAGTGCCTTAACAGTATTGTAGCATGCCTGTTACTATTTGCATTTGTGATGTAATGTTAAATGCTAATGCATATTTTTATAATTTGTGTTTTGCAGTTTTACAAAAAACTTATTCTCAGTAAAGATTTCAACTATAAGCCCTTCCTCCTGAGTCTTTGTTGGGAAGCTGTTAGTTGTCTGCCAAGCTTTGTCCTTTGAACACATTGTGAGGGCAGAACAGCCATGTTACCAGAGACTGCTAAATGGGTTTGCTATGTTGCTACAAAGGCCATTGCAATTTGTTCAGGGAGAAAGCAATGTGAGCTTGCCAAGACGTGTCCATTACTAGAAAGATTTCCATACAGGTAAGGCTGCCATGTTCATAGAGAAACTGCAATGTATCCAGAGACTGTTATGTAAGGCCACCATGTTCCAAAAGACTGATTCTGCCATATTTACCAATGTCATGGAACTCGCTGCCACCTATCTGCAGACTAGTTCTTTACCAATGTCATGGAATCCACTTCTATCTGTCAGTAGAATGGAAATTTACCAATGTCATGGAACCCACTTCCATATGTCAGTAGAATGGTAATTTACCAATGTCATGGAACCTACTTCCATCTATCAGTAGAATGGTAATTCACCAATGTCATGGAACCCACTGCCACCTATCTGCAGACTAGTAATTTATCAATGTCAGGGAAACCACTGCCACCTATCATCAGACTAATCATTTACTAATGTCATGGAACCCACTGCCAACTATCAGTAGACTCATAATTTACCAATGTCATGGAACCCATTGCCAACTATTAGTAGACTCGTAAATTACCAATGTCATGGAACCCATTGCCAACTATTAGTAGACTCGTAATTTACCAATGTCATGGAACCCATTGCCAACTATTAGTAGACTCGTAATTTACCAATGTCATGGAACCCACTGCCAACTATCAGTAGACTCATAATTAACCAATGTCATGGAACCCACTGCCAACTATTAGTAGACTCGTAATTTACCAATGTCATGGAACCCATTGCCAACTATCAGTAGACTCGTAATTTACCAATGTCATGGAACCCACTGCCAACTATTATTAGACTCGTAAATTACCAATGTCATGGAACCCATTGCCAACTATTAGTAGACTCGTAATTTACCAATGTCATGGAACCCACTGCCAACTATCAGTAGACTCATAATTAACCAATGTCATGGAACCCACTGCCAACTATTAGTAGACTCGTAATTTATCAATGTCATGGAACCCATTGCCAACTATCAGTAGACTCGTAATTTACCAATGTCATGGAACCCACTGCAACCTATCAGTAGACTTGTAATTTACCAATGTTATGGACGAGCATTATGAATCGTGGTAGTTGTAGTTTGAAACTGCAGCCATACAATGGGACCAGTGGACTATTATTATTTTTATTATTATTATACAGGATTTATATAGCGCTGACAGTTTACCAAGCGCTTTACAACTTGAGGGAAGACAGTACAAATACAATACACTTTAATATAGTAGGAGTCAGAGGGCCCTGCTCGTCAGAGCTTACAGTCAATGTACACTACAGTTCCCAGGATGTACTGAAGAGCAGAGGGAGTGGCGAGACAGCTTTTACTGAACTGTCCAGAATAACTTTGCTCTCTTGACGCCACAAACTTGGGAAGCGCACACCTTCAGGTGATGACAGACTGTAGCAAGGCCGAGCCCTAGGGAGGAGGGGAATCAGGTGGAGGCCCAGGAAGAGAGAGATGCCCTTGCTGCACATCACCTATCACTGTCATAGCACTGTACCATTGCCACAGAGGGACCAGAATGTGTGCTCACCTGCTGCTTCTCACTACTGGATTTCAGAGGCATTTCCGAGGGAGAGAGTGGGACGCCCCAATTTCCAGCAAAGCTCACAGCCACATTACAGAGACTGGTGAGGGGGCTCATTGCCTGTCATTCAAACTATTAGCAGGAACTAATTAATTGGGGGCAAGACATTAAATATATAACATCCACACTGCCCCTGTGCTTTATCTAACCTGCAGTTATACACTACATCTTTGTCATATACTTTGCACCATTAACACCCTATATAGTATGCTGGTTGGTTAGGACGACAGATAAGTGCACCAACGCTTCCTAAAGGGCTCCAATGATAGCCAGCATAAGAATAGTTTAAAGGACTGCCCCTTGTGTTTAATCATCCTACAAGCCCCTTTTTGTTCCCCTTTCTACCATTTATCACTGTCAGTGCATACCTCTCAGTCTAGGCCTAGCATAACTGCCATTCATGCACTATGGCAATATAATTCCTGTATTTGCTAGCTTACGTTTTATTACTGCTCACTGCTGCACCTAAGGTGGCCTTGCTACTGCTTATGGTGATCTGGACACCAAATATTATCTTAAGCTTGGTCCTTGCCACGCATCATTTTGTATTCTAAAAGGTGTTATTATTACCATTGTTGATTTAACTTTAATATTTGCTTTGTTTAGTGACAATATACCATGTTTGCTTTTACTAGCTTGCCTAGTGCCTGCTTCTTTTGACAAGTTACTACTGCTGAGTGCCAAGTGCTATTTTAATTTATTTGCTGTGTTATTGCATGTTTATAAATTCAACCTAGTGTGTCAGAGGGGCTGAGGCTCTTGAGGAGGTCAAGTAAGGAACAAAGGACCAGCAGCTCTTATGGGAGTAGCGCTACACTCACATCTTGTTTAAACGGTTCAGTAAGTAAAGGAACATATACTAAACAAGGACACCAACAGAAATGAAAACCCTTCAATCACCCCTCTGTCCAAAACTTGAAACTAATATTTTGGTCTTGTGATGGAACCGTCCAGCACCCAGCTTGGGTGCCTCTGTCAAGATATAGCTTCCTCCAGTCTGGACCCAGGAACCGGGTATTGTAGTTGAGCACCCAAGACTAGCGCGACACTAGGTTAGATGCAAACAGGATTTCACTTTATTGAAAACTCACACAGAATTTATAGCACAGAAGATCCTGATCACATTACCCTAACAATGCAAACTGTAAACAGGAATATAATTAACATAGCTAAGGAACAGGCAAAATTAGCAAACCTAGCAAAAGTTTGGACCCAAACTCCGAACTCCATTGAAGTCTATAGGACCCAAACTTGAAAAATCAAAAGTCCCCATTTGAAGGCTTATATGCAACTTATTGGCAACTTATTGGTCATAAAAAGCATACGGGGGCCCGGGTACTGCCCTGGGGGACATGTCTAAATGCAAAAAAACAAAAACTTTTAAATCTTTAAAAAATGTTTGGTTTTTAAAGGAGCAATGATTTTAATGATGCTTAAAGTGAGACAAATAATGAAATAGCGAAACAATAAAAATTTAAAATTATTTGAAATGTGTCTGGGGGGTCCCATTAGTCTGCCTGTAAAGTGGCACATCTGTACCGTGTATAGAACTTACTGACATTTATAAAGAAAAAAAATGGCATTTAAATTGATGGCAATACAAAAATGTGAAAAAAAAAATGGCGTGGGGGTCCCCCTCCCCAATTCATACCAGGCGCTTCAGGTCTGGTATGGATATAAGGGGAACCCCGCGCCAAAAAAAAAAAACGGCGTGTGATCCCCTCCAAAATCCATACCAGACCCTTATCCGAGCATGCAGCCTGGCAGGTCAGGGAAGGGGGGGTGCACCTTGTACCCATGTTGATGGAGACAAGGGCCTCTTCCTGACAACCCTGGGCAGGTGGTTGACAGCATCTGCGGTCAGGGGGATATCGGAATCTGGAAGCCCCCTTTAACAATAGGACCCCCCAGATCCCGCCCCCCATTGTGAATGAGTTTGGGGTATATAGTACCCCTACACATTCACCAAAAAAGTGTCAATTTCTTTATTAACCACTTCAGCCCCGGACCATTTGGCTGCCCAATAACCAGAGCACTTGTTGCGATTCGACACTGCGTCGCTTTAACTGACAATTTTGCGGTCCTGCGACGTGGCTTCCAAACAAAATTGACGTCCTTTTTTTCCCACAAATAGAGCTTTCCTTTGGTGGTATTTTATCACCTCTGCGTTTTAATTTTTTGCACTATAAACAAAAAAAGAGCGACAATTAAAAAAAAAAAACAATATTTTTTCATTTTTGCTATAATAAATATCCCCAAAAAATATAATTTTTATTTTTTTCCTCAGTTTAGGCCAATACGTATTCTTCTTCATATTTTTGTTAAAAAAAATGCAATAAGAGTATATTGATTGGTTTGCGCAAAAGTTATAGCGTCTACTAAATAGAGGATAGTTTTATGGCATTTTTATGAATATTTTTTTTTACTAGTAATGGCGGCGATCAGCGATTTCTATCATGACTGTGACATTATGGCGGACACATCGGACACTTTTGGCGCTATTTTGGGACCATTCACATTTATACAGCAATCAGTGCTATAAAAATGCTCTGATTACTGTGTAAATGTGACTGGTAGTGAAGGGGTTAACCAGTAGGGGGCACTGAAGGGGTTAAGTGTGTCCTAGGGATGTGTTCTAATTGTAGGGGGGGTTGGGCTACGTGTGTCATGACTAGGGATGAGCCATACGTTCGACTCGAACATCGGCTGTTCGATCGTTTGACGAAGATCGAACGATTTGGGCCGTTCGCGCCAAATTCGAGTGACGCGAACGGCCCACAATGCACTACGCCATCGCAGTGTCATCCAGGCGCTGTGATTGGCCAAGCATGCACTGTGACCCCGCATGCTTGGCCAATCACAGCGCCGGCAGCGAGGAGAGCAATGATTGGCCACAGGCAGGATGCCTGTGGGCAACTGTTGCTGAGGGGGTTTAGTACACGCCCCACACTATAAAAAGCCGCCAGCGCGGCGGCCTTGTGTAGTGTGTTCCGGAGCAGGGAAAGAGAAGCATAGGCAGGGACAGTGTCATTTTTTTCCTTTACTAATCCTGGATTCCTTGTGTTTAGGGACAGAGAAGGATAGGTAGGGAGAGTGTCAGTGTGTTATTCTGAGCTAAACCTTGTTTGTAGGGACAGAGAAGGACAGTGAGGGAAAGTGTCAGTGTGCTATTCTGTGCTAAACCTTGTTTGTAGGGACAGAGAAGGACAGTGAGGGAAACTGTCAGTGTGCTATTCTGTGCTAAACCTTGTTTGTAGGGACAGAGAAGGACAGTGAGGGAAAGTGTCAGTGTGCTATTCTGTGCTAAACCTTGTTTGTAGGGACAGAGAAGGACAGTGAGGGAAACTGTCAGTGTGCTATTCTGTGCTAAACCTTGTTTGTAGGGACAGAGAAGGACAGTGAGGGAAAGTGTCAGTGTGCTATTCTGTGCTAAACCTTGTTTGTAGGGACAGAGAAGGACAGTGAGGGAAAGTGTCAGTGTGTTATTCTGTGATAAACCAATCTTGCTGAACAATATTTGAAATCCTTGAGTTTAGGGACAGAGAAGGACACTCGGGGAAACTGTCAGTGTGCTATTCTGTGCTAAACCAATCTTGCTGAACCGTATTTGAAATCCTTGAGTTTAGGGACAGAGAAGGACACTCGTGGAAACTATCAGTGTGCTATTCTGTGCTAAATCTTGTTTGTAGGGACAGAGAAGGACAGTGAGGGAAACTATCAGTGTGCTATTCTGTGCTAAACCTTGTTTGTAGGGACAGAGAAGGACAGTGAGGGAAACTGCCAGTGTGCTATTCTGTGCTAAACCAATCTTGCTGAACCATATTTGAAATCCTTGAGTTTAGGGACAGAAAAGGACACTCGGGAAACTGTCAGTGTGCTATTCTGTGCTAAACCTTGTTTGTAGGGACAGAGAAGGACAGTGAGGGAAACTATCAGTGTCCTATTCTGTGCTAAACCTTTTTTGTAGGGACAAAGAAGGACAGTGAGGGAAACTGTCAGTGTGCTATTCTGTGCTAAACCAATTTTGCTGAACCATATTTGAAATCCTTGAGTTTAGGGACAGAGAAGGACACTCGGGGAAACTGTCAGTGTGCTAAACCAATCTTGCTGAACCGTATTTGAAATCCTTGAGTTTAGGGACAGAGAAGGACACTCGTGGAAACTATCAGTGTGCTATTCTGTGCTAAATCTTGTTTGTAGGGACAGAGAAGGACAGTGAGGGAAAGTGTCAGTGTGCTATTCTGTGCTAAACCAATCTTTCTGAACCATATTTGAAATCCTTGAGTTTAGGAACAGAGAAGGACACTCAGGGAAACTGTCAGTGTGCTATTCTGTGCTAAACCAATCTTGCTGAACCGTATTTGAAATCCTTGAGTTTAGGGACAGAGAAGGACACTCGGGGAAACTATCAGTGTGCTATTCTGTGCTAAACCTTGTTTGTAGGGACAGAGAAGGACAGTGAGGGAAACTGTCAGTGTGCTATTCTGTGCTAAACCAATCTTGCTGAAGCATATTGCAAATCCTTGTGTTTAGGGACAGAGAAGGATAGGCAGGGGACAGTGTCAGTGTCATTGTTGCTAAGCCTCCTGCACAGTATACACCTGAAGGTAGCCCTTATTGCTGTTTTTCCCATCTCCCTGCAGGCCATCCATTAAAATGTCTGGAAGGCAAACAAGGAGAGGCAGACAGTCAGGAGGCAAAAAAAGAGGGCAAGCAGGCTCTGTGTCTGGGGGCAACAGTGCTGGTCGTGGACGCGGTGCATTGTCATCAGCACATGGCCATGGGACACGCTTGTCCTTCTTTTCGGCAGCTGGACATGTTGAGCCACATCATGCCGAAGACTTGGTAGAGTGGAAGACCAAGCCCACCTCATCCTCCTCCTCATCCTCTCTCACCCAGGCTCAGGGTACTGGCAAAGCAGCTGCCAAAGCGTCCTCTTCTCTGGTATCAATGTCATCATTAGTCACTCCTTCGCTAGACCCACCATGTCCTCCTCCTGAGGAGTCCCCCGAACTGTTTGAGCACAGTTTTGGGTACATGCTCCAGGAGGATGCCCAGCATTTCGAAGGATCTGATGATGATACCCAGCTAGAGGAAGGCAGTAGCGTGAGAGCAGAGAGAGGGGATGCTCAAGAAGGACACCAATCTGGCAGTCATGCTCCAGCAGCTGCAGCATACTGCCAGATTGGCTCCAGTGATGAGGAGGGAGGGGATGATGAGGTCACTGACTCCACGTGGGTGCCTAATAGGAGAGAGGAGGAGGAGGAGGATGAGGAGGAGGCACATCTCCAACGAGGCAGGATGCCCTTGGGTGGCCAGCGTATGGGCAGCACACCGACGGAATCACACCGCAGAGCTCCGCCTGTGCAGGGCGCTGCCTCTGCCCGTCATTCAAAAAGTTCTTTGGTGTGGGCCTTTTTTGAGGCGAGTGCATCAGATCGCACAGCTGCTGTTTGCAACATATGTCTCAAGCGTATATCGCGTGGCCAAAACATCAGCCGCTTGGGCACCACATGCTTGATCAGACATATGTTGACCTGCCATGCAGCTCGTTGGCAAGCCTACCTTAAAGACCCACACCAAAGAACAAAGCGGACCTCTCCTTGCACCGCATCAGCTGGGATCTCCAACCCCACTATACCTTCAGTCCTCTCTGAAACCTGCACTGAGAGGAATGGGTGTAGAATTAGGTGTGTCACAGCCAAGTACTTGCGGCCACTCTGCTAGCAGTACACCGACGTCCGATTCTAGCAGACAAATTTCCCTGCCCCAGCTGCTGGACCGTCGAAAGAAGTTCACTCCCAGCCATCCACATGCCCAGCGGTTGAATGCTAGCTTGGCTAAATTGCTAGCGCTTCAACTGCTGCCTTTTCAGTTGGTAGACTCGGCCCCCTTCCGTGAGTTTGTGCAATGTGCGGTTCCTCAGTGGCAGGTTCCCAAACGCCACTTTTTCTCACGGAAGGCGATTCCGGCTCTCTACAGGCATGTGGAAGGCAATGTCTTGGCCTCGCTGGACAGGGCGGTCAGCGGTAAGGTGCATATTACCGCTGACTCATGGTCCAGCAGGCATGGACAGGGACGTTACCTTTCTTTCACGGCCCATTGGGTCACTCTTTTGGCAGCTGGGAAGGATGCAGGACAAGGTGCAGTAGTGTTGTTGGAGGTTGTTCCACCGCCACACCTCCAAAATGCTACTACTGGTTGTGACACACCTCTCTCCTCCACCCCCTCCTCTTCTTCTTCCTCCATGGCCTCTTCCTGTGCTTTGTCCTCGGAACCAGCGGTGCTCCGTAGGCGTTCAAGGGGCTACGCAAGTACGCAGGCAAAAAGATGCCATGCCGTGCTTGCGCTGGTGTGTTTGGGGGACAGGAGCCACACTGGGGCAGAGGTCCTGTCTGCTCTGCAGGGGCAGGCCGAGAGGTGGTTGACGCCACGCCAGCTTAAGCCAGCAATGGTAGTTTGCGACAATGGCACCAACCTCCTCTCGGCCCTCCGACAGGGACAACTGACCCATGTGCCCTGTGTGGCTCACGTCCTTAACCTGGTGGTGCAGCGGTTCTTGGGCAGGTACCCGGGCTTACAGGATGTCCTGAGGCAGGCCAGGAAAGTCTGTGTTCATTTCCGCAGATCTTATAATGCCACTGCTCGCCTGGCTGAGCTGCAAAAGGAGTTGAACCTGCCCAAGAACCGCCTTATATGTGACATGCCCACCAGGTGGAACTCAACGTTGGCCATGCTGCAGCGGCTGCACACGCAGCAGAGGGCCATCAATGAGTACCTGTGCGACTACGGCACCAGGACAGGGTCAGGGGAGCTCGGGTTTTTTTCACCACGCCAGTGGGGCATGATCAGGGATGCATGCACTGTCCTGGCACCATTTGAGGAGGCCACGAGGATGGTGAGCAGTGACAGTGCATGCATCAGTGACACTGTACCTCTTGTCCACCTGTTGGAGCACACGCTGCATGGAATAATGGACAGGGCACTTGAGGCAGAACAGAGGCAGGAAGAGGAGGACTTCCTTGCCTCTCAAGGCCCCCTTTACCCAGACAGTGTTCCTTCTGTCCCACCCATCGCACAGGAAGAGGAGGAGGAGGAGGAGGATTGTGTCAGCATGGAGGTGGAGGCTGGCACTCAGCATCATCAGCAGCAGTCTTTTAGGGATGATTTACAGTCCCAAGAAACCAGTGGACTTGTACGTGGCTGGGAGGAGGTGGCTGCGGATCATGTCGTCCTTAGTGACCCAGAGGACTCCGGACTGAATGCCTCAGCTAACCTACGCTGCATGGCCTCCCTGATCCTGCAAAGTCTGCGGAAGGATCCTCGTATTCTTCGGATCAAGGAGAGGGACCATTACTGGCTGGCCACTCTCCTTGATCCACGGTACAAGGGTAAGGTTGCGGACCTTATGTTACCGTCGCAGAGGGAGCAGAGGATGAGACAACTCCGGGAGGCCTTGCAGAAAGGTCTGTGCAACGCGTTCCCAGAGACTGGGAGGTTACAAACTCCTGGTCCTGGACAACGAGTTGCTGAGGCTTCGGGCAGTCAAAGAAGGAGCGGTGGGGAAGGTGGCCGTCTGACCGATGTGTTCAGACAATTCTTTAGTCCGCAGCCCCAAAGTATGATCGGTTCCAGCAACCATCGCCAGAGTCTGATATACATGGTGCAGGAATACCTAGGGGCAAGGTCAGACTTGGACACCTTCCCCACCGAAAATCCTCTGGCTTACTGGGTCTTGAGGATGGATCACTGGCCAGAGCTTGCACAGTATGCAATTGAGCTACTGGCCTGTCCTGCATCCAGCGTTCTTTCAGAACGCACATTCAGTGCTGCTGGAGGATTTGTCACGGATCACAGGGTGCGCCTGTCCACCGACTCGGTTGATCGACTGACTTTCATCAAGATGAACCAGTCTTGGATCACCACCAGCTACCACACACCTGATGCTGATATAACAGACTAATTGATTTTAAAATGTCACATCCCTTCAAGACTGATGCTGATGCTGAGTGCCTGTGCTGTTATGTTGACTGGCTATCCTCCTCCTCCTCCTCCTCAATGATCCGATTAATGATGATAGCTTGGAAGATCATTTTGGTTTATGGGTGCCGCCACCAGTGGCTAAGGCCCAATTTTTCAGCCCCTGTTTAACAGGGGCGTGTAATTACAATTTTTGATGCAATACTTTGCAACAGGGCTCATTGCTGTGCTCCAAGTACAGTATCTGTGAGGGGTTGCAGTGTTGTGCCACCAGTGGCTAAGGCCCAATTTTTCAGCCCCTGTTTAACAGGGGCATGTAATTACAATTTTTTACTATTTTTCAGCCCCTGTTCAACAGGGGCATGCAATTATAATTATTGATCTAATAATTCACAGCAGGGCCCATTGCTGCGCCCACCAAGAGTAACTGTCAGGCCTTACAGTGTTGTGTCAACACCACCACCACCACCACCACCACCAAAGGCCCAATTTTTCAGCCCCTGTTCAACAGGGGCATGCAATTATAATTATTGATCTAATAATTCACAGCAGGGCCCATTGCTGCGCCCACCAAGAGTAACTGTCAGGCCTTACAGTGTTGTGTCAACACCACCACCACCACCACCACCACCAAAGGCCCAATTTTTCAGCCCCTGTTCAACAGGGGCATGCAATTATAATTATTGATCTAATAATTCACAGCAGGGCCCATTGCTGCGCCCACCAAGAGTAACTGTCAGGCCTTACAGTGTTGTGTCAACACCACCACCACCACCACCACCAAAGGCCCAATTTTTCAGCCCCTGTTCAACAGGGGCATGCAATTATAATTATTGATCTAATAATTCACAGCAGGGCCCATTGCTGCGCCCACCAAGAGTAACTGTCAGGCCTTACAGTGTTGTGTCAACACCACCACCACCACCAAAGGCCCAATTTTTCAGCCCCTGTTCAACAGGGGCATGCAATTATAATTATTGATCTAATAATTCACAGCAGGGCTCATTGCTGCGCCCACCAAGAGTAACTGTCAGGCCTTACAGTGTTGTGGCACCAGCACCACCATCAAAGGCCCAATTTTTACTACCACTGTTCAACAATTATATGTTATTACAATTCCTGATATTATAGTTGACAGCAGGGCGTTCCAGCACCCACCAAGAGTAACTGTGAGTGCTTACAGTGTTGTGCCAACACCAAAACCTAAGGGGCCAATTTCTGCAGAGTATATACGGCAGGTCCCTACTTTCAAACATCCAACTTACAAACGACTCCTACTTGCAAACGGAAGAAGACAACAGGAAGTGAGAGGAAATCTACCCCTAGGAAGGAATATTCTCTCCTGTAAGAATTAATATGGGAGAAAGGTGTCTCCTCTCTACTGATGCTTTATCACCAATCCTTGTTTCAATAAAAACACCACATTTCAAAAACAGTTGTCATTGGGACGCAAAGTGAGGTGAAATGTTCTGAACAGGGGCACAGACAGCAAAACAAATGTTACAGGGGTGATAACCCTTCCCTATGTTTTACAAAAAGCTTAAAAATAGATTTTTTGGCTGGAGCTACACTTAAACAATGTACGTGTTCAAAATTACAAACAGATTCTACTTAAGAACAAACCTACAGTCCCTGTCTTGTTTACACCGGTCTTGTTTACACCGCCTGTATACTGCTGTTCCGAGTATATAGGGCCTTTTTTATTTTGTGTTGCGGGGTTCCCCTTAATATCCAAACAAGACCCAAAGGGGCTGGTAATGGGCTGGGGTAGGGGGGGGGGGGGGGTGATGGGGTAGCTATGCCATTTTTCTTAAAGATTTTCATCCATATTACCGGGACCAGACATTACATTAAAGCCGCAAGCAGTTTTAAATGGCTTTTTTTTCCTTTAGAAATGTCATTTTGTGCAGGGACAGTTCTAAACACGGGAAACACGTGGCACTTCGCAGGCATACTTTAGACACCCCCCAGGTACGATATTTAAAGGAATATTTGACTTTTTTTTTTTCACTTTATGCATCATTAAAATGACTGCTCCCGAAAAACGTCAGTTTTTAAAACTTCTTTTTGCATTGATACATGTCCCCTGGTGCAGAACCCGGGTTCCCAAACTCTGTTTAGGACAATAACATGGATAATAGTCGTTATAATTAGCACTTTAGAATTTGAACGTTCGCATCCATTGTATTTAATAGGGTTCTAATGTTCGTGCGAACTTTCGGTCCGTTCGCGGGTTCTGGTGCGAACCGAACCCGGGGGTGTTCGGCTCATCACTAGTCATGACACTGATCACTGCTCTCGATCACTAGGCAGAACGGGGAAATGGTTTATTACATTAGCATTTCCCCGTTCTTCCTCTCTGTGAGACGATCGCGGGTCTCCCGGCGAACATTGAGTCTACGGGACCCGCGGTCACACTCACGGAGCTCGCGGCGGGCGCTTCTTAAAGGGGACGTATATATACGTCCATATGCCCAGCCGTGCCATTCTGCCGACGTATATCGCCATGCAGCGGTCAGCAAGTGCCTAAAAATAAAAAAAAACAATGTCCCCCAATGTAGATCCATTATCAATCACGACGCATATATGTGAACCCAGCCTTATGTCCCGTACACACGAGCGGTTTTCCTGTCAGAGAAACTCAGTTGAGAGCTTTTGGATGGGAATCCCGGCCGTGTGTATGGCCCATCAGACTTTTTCCCACAGGAAAACTGCCGTAAAAAAAAGAGAGCAGGATTTCTTTCTTCCCGTCAGGAAAAAATTCTGGCGGGAAAACTGTTCATCTGTATGCTTTTCTGATGGAAAAAAAACACGCATGCTCGGAAACAATTTGACGCATGCTCAGAGGCATAGAACTTAATTTTGTCAGCTTGTCATAGTCTTTTACGTCACCGCGTTCTTGGCAGTCAAACGTTCACCGGACTTTTGTGCGACGTGTGTATGCAAGGCAGGCTAGAGAGGAATCCCGTCGGGAAAACCATTGTTTTTTTTTCAGATGGGAAAACTGGTCATGTGTACGGGGCATAATTGTCCTTATTCAGAGAATTAATCCGAACTTTGCTTTCCCGTGGTTGTCCATCATTAACCACTTGCTTACTGGGCACATATACCCCCTTCCTGCCCAGGCAAAATTTCAGCTTTCGGCACTGTCACGCTTTGAATGACAATTGCGCGGTCATGCAACATGGCTCCCAAACAAAATTGACGTTTTTTTTTCTTCCTACAAATAGAGCTTTCTTTTGGTGGTATTTGATCACCTCTGCGGTTTTTATTTTTTGCGCTATAAACAAAGAAAGAGCGACAATTTTGAAAAAAACACAATATTTTTAGATTTTTGCTATAATACAGTGGGGATCGAAAGTCTGGGCACCCCAGGTAAAAATGTGTATTAATGTGCATAACGAAGCCAAGGAAAGATGGAAAAATCTCCAAATGGCATCAAATTACAGATTAGACATTCTTATAATATGTCGAAAAAAGTTAGATTTTATTTCCATCATTTACACTTTCAAAATCACAGAAAACAAAAAAATGGCGTCTGCAAAAGTTTGGGCACCCTGCAGAGTTAATATCTTGTACTGACCCCTTTGGCAAGTATCACAGCTTGTAAACGCTTTTTATAGCCAGCCAAGAGTCTTTCAATTCTTGTTTGAGGTATATTTGCCCATTCTTCCTTACAAAAGTCTTCCAGTTCTTTGAGATTTCTGGGCTGTCTGTCACGCACTGCTCTTTTAAGGTCTATCCATAGGTTTTCAATAATGTAGAGGTCAGGAGATTGTGAAGGCCATGGCAAAACCTTCAGTTTACGCCTCTTGATGTAATCCTCCGTGGATTTTGAGGTGTGTTTAGGATCATTATCCATTTGTAGAACCCATCCTCTCTTTAACTTCAGCTTTTTCACAGATGGCATCAAGTTACCATCCAAAATTTGCTGAAATTTTATTGAATCCATTTTTCCTTCTACTCGTGAAATGTTCCCTGTGCCACTGGCTGCAATACAACTCCAAAGCATGATTGATCCACCCCCATGTTTAACAGTTGGACAGAGGTTATTTTCATTAAATTCTGTGCCCTTTCTTCTCCAAACGTACCTTCGCTCATTCTGGCCAAAAAGTTCTATTTTAACCTCATCGGTCCACAGAACTTGTTTTCAAAATGCCTCAGGCTTGTCTATATGTCCATTTGCAAAGTTCAAACACTGATTTTTGTAGTGAGGACGTAGAAGAGGTTTTCTTCTGATGACTCTTCCATGAAGACCATATTTGTACAACTATCTCTTTATAGTGGAATAGTGTACCACAACTCCAGTGTCTGCCAAATCTTTCTGGAGGGACCGTGCAGTCAAACGTGGGTTTTGAATTGCTTTTCTCACAATCCTGCGAGCTGTTCTGTCTGATATTTTTCTTGGTCTTCCAGATCTTGCTTAAACTTCCACTGTTCCTGATGACTGCCAGTTCTTAATTACATTCCGAACAGAGGATATTGACATCTGAAACCGCTTTGCAATCTTCTTATAGCCTTCTCCAGCTTTGTGAGCGTCAACTATTTTCAGTTTCAGTTTTCTAGACAACTGCTTAGAAGAACCCATGGTGCTGATTGTTGGGGCAAGGTCAGATGAGTCTGGCCATTTAAAACCTTTGAGATTGACATCACTTGGTCTTCCCAGACGATGATTGAGAACAATCCATGACACTGGCAGGTCTCAGCTTTGCAAAGGGGGCAGTGCATGCTATAAATTTTGCAGGGTGCCCAAATTTTTGCAGACGCCATTTTTTTGTTTTCTGTAATTATGAAAGTGTAAATGATGGAAATAAAATCTAACTTTTTTTGACATATTATAAGAATGTCTAATCTGTAATTTGATGCCATTTGGAGATTTTTCCATCTTTCCTTGGCTTCGGTATGCAAATTAATACACATTTTTACCCGGGGTGCCCCACTGTAAATCCCAATTTTTTTTTTTTTTATATTTTTTTCCTCAGTTTAGGCCAATACGTATCTACATATTTTTGGTAAAAAAAATTGCAATCAGCGTTTATTGATTGGTTTGCACAAAAGTTATAGCGTTTACAAAATAGGGGGTAGTTTTATGGCATTTTTATTAATTATTTTTTTAGTAATGGCGGCGATCAGTGATTTTTTTTTTATGACTACGACATTATGGCGGACACATCGGACACTTTTGACACATTTTTGGGACCATTTACATTTATACAGTGAACAATGCTATAAATATGCACTGATTACTGTATAAATGTGACTGGCAGGGAAGGGGTTAACACTAGGGGGCGAGGAAGGGGTTAAATGTGTGCCCTGTGAGTGATTACTACTGTGGGGGGAGGGGACTGACTGGGGGAGGTGACCGATCTGTGTCCCTATGTACAAGGGACACAGCATCGGTCTCCTCTCCCTGACAGGACGTGAATCTCTGTGTTTACACACAGAGATCCACGTTCTTGTCTGTGTAATGGCTGATCGCGTGTACCTGGCGGACATCGCGGCCGCCAGGCACGCGCATCGGCATCTCAGTGATGCGCCGGGCACGCTCGCGTTCCCCACAGTGGCCGGAGGAGCGGAGGCCGTATAAAGACAGCCTCCCGACATTGTAGAGCCACCTTGTGGCCGTATATAGTCGTACGGTGGGCGGCTAGTGGTTAAAGAATGATCTACTCTCTCTATGGGCCATAATTAGTGGGTAAGAAGCTTGCCCCTAGTCCCCTTTAAAATCCTCTGTCCCAGTTGGGTCTGTCACAGGCATATTGCTCTTCACACATTTAGGCCTATGGTGAAGTCAGTGCACGGTCACTGCAAGATCCGCATTCAGCCTTGCCAGTCATGAAGAACTGCGTATCTATGGAGATCAATTCATAAAGATAATACATTTACTGATAATCCATATGGTAAATAAAGAATTTGCCAATGGCAAGTCAAAACAAATTATTTGACAATCACAGGAAATTCTCCTTTAGATTGTCCGTAATCTCTGGCATGATTGATGGCTTCATTAATTAAGTACACATTCCCAACAGTGCTTAATGAATTGTATTTACATGCCATCATGCCAAGACAAACATTTATCATAAGATAATAGAAAACTTTATGGAGTGCCCATTGTGTAGAATTGTGTTATATAGTTAGTCTGGTTGAAAAAAAACACAAGTCCATCTAGTTTAACCAATAAAAAGGAAAAATAAGTCCTAAAATACAATCCCATATACACAATCCTATACCCACCATTGATCCAGGGGAAGGCAAAAAAAACCAGTAAAGCATGATCCAATTTGCTACAGAAGGAGAAAAATTCCTTCCTGATACCCCAAGAGGCAATCAGATATTCCCCGGATCAACTTTACCCCTAAATGTTAGTATCTAGTTATATTATGTACATTTAGGAAAGAATCCAGACATTTTTTAAAGCAATCTACTGAGCTGGCCAGAATCACCTCTGGAGGGAATATATTCCACATTTTCACAGCTCTTACTGTGAAGAAACCTTTCCGTATTTGGAGATGAAATCTCTTTTCTTCTAGACGTAAAGAGTGCCCCCTTGTCCTCTGTGTTGACCGTAAAGTGAATAACTCAACACCAAGTTCACTATATGGACCACTTATGTATTTATACATGTTGATCATATCCCACCTTAATTTCCTCTTCTCAAGAGAGAATTAATTCAGTTCCTCTAATCTTTCCTCATAGCTGAGCTCCTCCATGCCTCTTATCAGTTTGGTTGCCCTTCTCTGTACTTTCTCCAGTTCCCCGATATCCTTCTCCGATATGAATTTGGTGCTTTAAAAACATCTTACATGGTCTTTCACACATGGATAAAATTGACATTTCTTGAACAAGACAAACTCAGCCAGAAGTTTGACCCCCTCCTCTTTTCCCCACAGCTGGCCCATTCACAGAGAACAACGCGATTCGCATCATGCGCAGTAGGGAACCGGCTATATGCCTTAGTGGAGTTGGCGGCGGCAGCACCCGATAGCCGATTTAAAAAATGGCTTAGGTGAAGACACCGCTGGATCCTTGGACAGGTAAATGTCTTAATATTAAAAGTCAGCAGCTACAGTATTTGTATTTCTTTTCTGAAGGAGCCTGGATATAACATAAAAAAGATAAACTTTTCCTAATTAAAGTGTTACTAAACAGTAAAATCTGTCTGTATATGCAGTAAAGCATGCTTGTTATACTCACTGTGGAACCTAAGACCCCTTTCACACTGGGGCGTTTTGCAGGCGCTATAGCGTTAAAAATAGCTCCTGCAAAGCGCCCTAAAACAGCGGCTCCTGTCTCTCCAATGTAAAAGCCAGAGGGCTTTCACACTGGAGCGTTGCGCTGGCAGGGCGTCAGAAAAAGTCCTGCCAGCAGCTTCTTTGGAGTGCATTAGGAGCGGTGAACTCACCGCTCCTAAAGTGCCCCCGTCCATTGAAATCAACCGCCGGCAAAGTGCCGCTGTAGCAGCGCTTTGCGGCGGTTTCAACCCTTTTTCGGCCACTAACGGGGGTTAAAAGCGCCCCGCTAGCGGCCGAATAGCACTGCAAAAATGACAGTAAAGCGCCACTAAAAATAGCGGCGTTTTACCGCCAACGCCCGAGGTAGCTCAGTGTGAAAGGGCTCTAAGGGGTTAATCCTCTGCATTGTGTAAGCAAGGCTGTTGGATCCAGTCTTCTCTGACCCTCCCCTCCTTCCACTTTCCCCTAATAATTTCCTGATAACACAGAGTCTATGGAGTCAGGCTGTGCATTCTCAGTTTGGTGTGTATTGCTAGAGAGCAGTGGTGGCTGATGCTCAATATTTTTTTTGGGGGGGCAAACCAACAGCTCCCCCCAGCAGGAGAGCGGTAGACCCTCCCCCACCCCCCCCATGGGAGATGGACCAATCGATCTGAGCTCTCCTTACCTTAGATGATGAGTCCTGGCCAGGATGACACGCCCTCCTCCTCTCTCCACTGTCCAAACCAGGGACTGCTGGGTGTGGCTGTGGGTGAGCCATCGCTGGAGTACTCACTCCAGGGCCGTCGCTTCTCCTCCCGGCCAAACAGGTAGTGGTTCCTGAGACCCCTGGCCAATCGGGTCTCAGGACCTGCTTCCTGATTGGCCGGGAGGAGAATCAGGAAGACAATAGCGAATATTAATTCGCTATTGTCATACAACTGGGCAGGGCCGGATAAACATAGGGGCTATTGGAGCTGCAGCTCCAGGCCCCTGCCTTAAAATCGGCCTGCCCAGCCAGCAGTATAAGCCCGATTTCTCCTGTCCATAAACATCTATGGGACAGGAGAAGCTGTGTGTAAATGTAGGGGTGTCTGGCTGCACATGCGTTGGCTCACTGTGGTTAGTACAATGTCACAGTGCACAGTTCCCCCCTACACAAATGGGAGAGGAGAAAGGCTGGGTCGGCTCTGCCTTCCCCCTCCTCTCTCTCTGTGAAGTCCGTACAGTGAAGGAGCCGTGTGGGTGGGAAATTATGAACAGAGCAGCCGGCAGATACAAGGTGAACAGGATATCCCTGAGTGATGAGCCTCCAGCGACCATCCAAGTGTGAGCACAGTGACTGGACTCTCATCTCCCTTCCCTCCCCCCTCGTTTTTAACTTTTTTCTCCAGCAGTAGCTGTTATTACTGCAGCCAAACAGTTTAGAATTGTGTCATCAGCCTGTAGTAGTACTTGGTCCCTTGTGCTTTTAGGTGGGTTCACACTGGTTTGCTGTGTTTTGGACCATTGCTGGTGTATCCACAGTTTTCCTGCATTTTACCCGCAGTCCTATTGATTTCTATTAGGTTGTGTGTTTTTTCTGCATTTTCTGAAAGCGCACCACAATTCCTGCATGCTGCATCTTTTGCGCACTGTCAGTAAATGCAGCAAAAACCTACAACCTGATATAAATCAATAGGACTGCAGCAAAAACTGCAGATACACAAGCAGTGCGGCCGACTGAAGAACACCAGTGTGAGCCCAAAGACTTGAACACATAATACCTCCCTCTGTAGAACTTGGTCTGATCAATACTCCTGGCATGCATTTCACACACGGCCATGCCATCCCAGCTCAGGAGGGGTGGGGGCTCCAGGGATTTGGTTGACTATGCAGGCCCCATCCCTTCTATCCGTCCGGGCAGAGTCCTGGAGGGAGTGGCAGGCTGCTGGTGGCATGTGGCACACTGTATCTGGTGGCAGGCTGCTGGTGGCAAGTGGCACACTGGATCTGGTGGCAGGCTGCTGGTGGCAAGTGGCACACTGTATCTGGTGGCATGCTGCGGATGTTAAGTGGCACACTGTATCTGGTGGCATGCTGCAGATGTTAAGTGGCATGCTGCATCTGGTGGCAGGCTGTTGGTGGCAAGTGACACGCTGCATCTGGTGGCAAGTGACAAGCTCATGTTCCCACTGATTCTGCATTATGGTGAGTTGAACTATTTCACTATATATTACAATGTAATAATAGTGGGGTTCCCCCAAATATCCATACCAGGCCCTTCAGGTCTGGTATGGATTTTAAGGGGAACTCCACCCCAAATAAAAAAAAATGGCATGGAGTTCCCCCAAAAATCCATACCAGACCCTTTATATGAGCACGCAACCTGGCAGGCTGCAGGAAAAGAGGGGGGACGAGAGAGCGCCCCCCCTCTCCTGAACCGTACCAGGCCACATGCCCTCAACATGGGGAGGATGTCCCCATGTTGATGGGGACAAGGGCCTCATCCCCACAACCCTTGCCTTGCCTCCAGATTCTGCCCCCCCTATGTGAATTGGTAATGGGGTACATTGTACCCCTACCGTTTCACAAAGAAAGTGTAACAAATTGTAAAAAAAAACACAGACACCGTTGGGAAAGTCCTTTATTAAAAAAAATATATATATAAAAAAAAAAAAACATTCCAGCGATGAAATCCAGTGTCCCGCGGTGATCCGATGTCCAGCGCTGTCCACACGAAACGTCATTGGCTAAGCCTGAGCGGACCTGATGGGGAACTTCCTCCGCAGTGTAATAAATGAATAGACCCGCCCCATCTAAAGTTCCCCATCAGGTCCGCTCAGCCAATAACGTAGGTGTAAGGCTAAGCGGACCAGATGCGGAACGTGAGAAGGGGCGGGTCTATTCATTTATTACACTGCGGAGGAAGTTCCCTATCAGGTCCGCCCCCTCGTATGTCAGACCCCGCCTCCGTCATTGGTAGAGCGGACCTGATGGGGAACTTCCTCCGCCTATCAAATTTCTGCAGAGTATATAGGGCAGGCCACTACTTTCAAACATCAGACTTTCAAATGACTCCTACTTACAAACGGAGGGAGACAACAGGAAGTGAGAGGAAATCTACCCCTAGGAAGGGAAATTCTCTCCTGTAAATTCTCTCCTAAACCCAATTGTCATTGGGACAGAAAGTGAGGTGAAATCTTCTGAACAGGGGCACAGACAGCAAAACAAATGTTACAGGGGTGATAACCCTTCCTTATGTTTTCCAAAAATAGATTTTTTGGCTGGAGCTACACTTAAAAAATGTACCAGTTCAAAATTACAAACAGATTCTACTTAACAACAAACCTACAGTCCCTGTCTTGTTTGCACCGCCTGTATACTGCTGTTAGAGTTAAAAGGGCCTTCTTTAAGTTTGGGTGCAGGGTTTTTCTCAATGATTTTCATCCATATTGCCGGGACCAGACATTACATTAAAGCCGCAAGCAGTTTTAAATGACTTTTTTTCCTTTAGAAATGTCATTTTGTGCAGAGACAGTTATGAACATGGGAAACATGTGCCACTTTACAGGCATACTATAGACACCCCCCAGGCACGAAATTTAAAGGAATATTTCACTTTTATTTTTTCACTTTAAGCATCATTAAAATCACTGCTCCCAAAAAAACAACTGTTTTTAAAACTTTTTTTTGGCATTGATACATGTCCCCTGGGGCAGGACCCGGGTCCCCAAACACTTTTTACATCAATAACTTGCATATTAGCCTTTAAAATTCACACTTTTGATTTCTCACGTTCGAGTCCCATAGACTTTAACGGGGTTCGAACGTTTGCGCGAACTTTCGGTCCGTTCGCATGTTCTGGATGCGAACCGAACCGGGGGGTTTTGGCTTATCCCTACTCTTGAGGTCACCATTAGGCCTCTGGGGGCCCGGGACTCTGCTACACGTTACTTTTTGTATACCCTGAATAGTTAGAAACACCCCGCTAAACCTTTTCTGTTTGCTACAATTGCTTGTATCTAGTTCTTCAAAAATGTTTTTGTGTAAAGATTGTGTGAGATGATAATACTTTTTTTGTTGTGATTTCTAGGGGTTTTTTTTTTCCTTGTTTCCAAATGGGTGTTTAGTAATTAATAAAAAGTCACCTAAATTTTGCTTGCCTTACAGCGTCTGTTTGTGTCATATTTTTCAGCTTTCAGCGCCGTCGCATTTTGAATGACAATTGCGCGGTCATGCAACACTGTACCCAAATTCAATTTTTTCCCACACAAATAGAGCTTTCACCACTGGGGTTTTTATTTTTTGCTAAATAAATTCAAAAAGACCCAAATTTTGGAAAAAAATACTTTTTCATTGTTTGTTCTAAAGTTTTGGAAACAAGTAATTTTTCTCTTTCGCTGATGTGTGCTGATGAGGCTGCACTGATGGACACTGATAGGCTGCACTAATGGGTCCTGGTGGGCACTGATGAGGAGGCACTGATAGGCAGCACTGATGGGCACTAATAGGTGGCACTGATAGGTGACACTGATAAGCGCCATTTATGGGCACTGATAGGCGGCACTGATGGGCACTGATAGGTGACACTGATAGGCGGCACTGATGGGCACTGATAGGCAGCACTGGTAGAAAGCACTGATAGGTGACACTGATGGACAGCACTGGTGGGCACACAGTGAAAGCACTGATGGGCACTGTTTGGACTGCACTGATAATTAGGTTACTGATAATCAGTGCCCTGATTATCAATGTACATGTCCCTTTTAAAGAAGCCGGTTATCGTCTCTTTTTTCCTCTCCTTATGCTGTCAGCATGAGGAAAGGAGTGCCGATAACCGGCTTTTATTTATATCCGTGATCAGCTGTGATTGAACACAGCTGATCATGTGGTAAAGATCCACTATTTGGCTCTTTACCTCAATGTGTCATCAGCAATGTCCTTCGGACACTGTGCACAATGAGCGCGCGGCCCACGCCCCACAGCGGGTGCACATCGGGCGTGATCACGGGAGGCCATCATGTGATCAGCAGGAGGTGTCATCACAGCTGAGCCAATGTAGGTACCTTTCATTTGCTTCTGTATGTCTGTAAGGTATGTAGCTTAATGTGTTAAAGTGTTTTTTAAAGTTGGGCGAACAGTTTGAGCTGAGCAAAAAATCGGTCTGAATATCGCCTGTTCATCCGTTCGGTAAACACCCAAATTTGCGGGGTGCTCGGGGTAATGTTCACCGACCGAGCACCCCACAATGCACAGCTCGCTTTACAGTGCATTCCAGGGCCTAAATTGGATTAAGCCTTGCACCTGTCCACTGGTCAGGTGCAAGGCTTTGCTAATTAGCACTGTCAGAGACCTGATTGGACAAAGTGATGATTAATTTCTCCAACCATCGTGCTCATAGTCCCACCCCACACTATGAAAAAAAAAAAACTTCCCATAGCCATCTCTTATAGTGTGCTGGAGTGGAGATAGATAGAGCAGGGCTAATTTTGCTACTAGCGTATTCACTGTTCACTTATTGTATAGAGTGTTAGTTTAGTGCTAGTATAGTGTGTAAGAATAGTATGTCAATGTAGTGTGTTAGTGTAGTGCAGTGTTTTTTTTTTTTTTTTGTATGTCAGCGTCAGTCCTCAATTTAAAGTGTATCAAACACCACTTTTCATTGGATAAAGTGCATCCAATTACACATTTCACAGTATCTATACAATTTGGGTAATAAGCCCCCCATCATGTATGGGAGGACAGCGAGTAGAGGCAGACATTCCCATGCCACTATGAGGGGGCCAGCAGCAAAGGTGAATGTGGTCCGTCCTCAGGCGGGACACCTTTGTCTCTGTTTAGTCATTATTAGAGTTGAGCGGACACCTGGATGTTCGGGTTTGACAGGTTCGGCCGAACTTCGGAAAAAAGTTTGAGTTCGGGACTGAACTTGACCCGAACTTGACCCCGAACCCAAACCCCATTGAAGTCAATGGGGACCCGAACTTCTGAGGACTATTCACGCTTGTTTCCTGTGCTTAGAACTGACCCTGCACAAAGTGTCATTTCTGAAGGAAAAAAAGTCATTTAAAACTCACTCGCGGCTATAATGAATTGTCGGCTCCCGGCAATACATAGAAAAGTCATTGATAAAAAAATAAAAAAATGTGTGGGGGTTCCCCCAAATTCAATTACCAGGCCCTTCAGGTCTGGTATGGATTTTAAGGAGAACTCCACCCCAAATAAAAAAAAAATGGCGTGGAGTTCCCCCAAAAATCCAGACCAGACCCTTTATCCGAGCACGCAACCTGGCAGGCCGCAGGAAAAGAGGGGGGGACGAGAGAGCGCCCCCCCCTCCAGAACCGTACCAGGCCACATGCCCTCAACATGGGGAGGATGTCCCCATGTTGATGGGCACAAGGGCCTCATCCCCACAACCCTTGCCCGGTGGTTGTGGGGGTCTGCGGGCAGGGGGCTTATTGGAATCTGGAAGACCCCTTTAACAAAGGGGACCCCCAGATCCCGCCTCCCCATGTGAATTGGTAATGGGGTATATTGTACCCCTACCATTTCACCAAGAAAATGTAACAAATTGGGAAAGTGGGGAACTTCCTCCGCAGTATAATAAATGAATAGACCCGCCCCTTCTCACGTTCCGCATCAGGTCCTCAGCCTTACACCTACGTCATTGGCTGAGCGGACCTGATTGGGAACTTTAGAAGGGGCGGGTCTATTCATTTATTACACTGCGGAGGAAGTTCCCCATCAGGTCCGCTCAGGCTCAGCCAATGACATTTCATGTGGACAGCGCCGTGGGACACTGGATTTCATCGCTGGAATGTTTTTTTTGTTTTTTTTTTTATTTGTTTTTAATAAAGGACTTTCCCAACGGTGTCTGTGTATTTTTTTTACAATCTCTTACACTTTCTTTGTGAAATGGTAGGGGTACAATGTACCCCATTACCAATTCACATAGGGGGGGCTCGATCTGGGGGTCCCCTTTGTTAAAGGGGTCTTCCAAATTTCGATAAGCCCCCTGCCCGCAGACCCCCACAACCACCGGGTAAGGGTTGTGGGGATGAGGCCCTTGTCCCCATCAACATGGGGACATCCTCCCCGTGTTGAGGGCATGTGGCCTGGTACGGTTCAGGAGGGGGGGGCACTCTCTCATCCCCCCCTTTTTTCCTGCGGTCTGCCAGGTTGCGTGCTCAGATAAAGGGTCTGGACTGGATTTTTGGGGGTACTCCACGCCATTTTTTTTAATTTGGGGTGGAGTTCCCCTTAAAATCCATACCAGACCTGAAGGGCCTGGTATGGATATTTGGGGGAACCGCACGCATTTTTTTTTTAATTTCCGGCAGGGTTCCCCTTAATATCCATACCAGACCTGAAGGGCCTGGTAATTGAATTTGGGGAAACCCCCACGCTTTTTTTTTTATTTTATCAATGACTTTTCTATGTATTGCCAGGAGCCGACAATTCATTATAGCCGCGAGTGAGTTTTAAATGACTTTTTTTCCTTCAGAAATGACACTTTGTGCAGGGACAGTTCTAAGCAGGGGAAACAAGTGCTGCTTTACATGCATATTGCCGAACACCGGACCCGAACCCGAACATACAGTCAATTGTTCGAGTTCGGGTATGTGACCCAAAAACCCAAAAGTTCGGTACGGACCCGAACTTTACAGTTCGGGTCCGCTCAACCCTAGTCATTATGCCCGTGCTATCCAGCCACAGCATGTAGAGGAGGTGGTGGACTGGCTTACTAACTCATCCTCGTCCTCCTCATCCTCTATGACCTTTCAATCTGGCAGTCTACTGCAGCTGCCAGAGTGACTTATTCTGCCTCCTTGTCCACAGCTACTCCTGCCATAGTCCTAGCATCAGGCATGGAGGAGTCAGCTGAGATATTTGAACACAGCGTTAGCCACTTCTTCTTAAGGATGCATGGGCATTACTTGATTCTGATGTTCTGAGGTAGAGGAAGGGACTAACATGAGCCTACAGAGAGAGGAGAACAGTGATAAAAAACAAATTGGCAGTCATGTTCCCCCAGCCTCAGAGTATTGCCAAGGTGGCTCCAGTGATGATGAGGATGGAGGGGACGATAATGATGAGGTCACTGACACGACTTGGGTGCCGGATAGAGCAGAGGAGGAAAGTGAGAGGGATGCATTACCTCAATGAGGCAAGATGTCCTCCATAGGCAGACATCATGGAAGAGTAGAGAGCACCCACCCTATTTCTTCACCCTATGGAGCTGTTATCTCCCGGCCCAATTCCCACAGCATAGCTGTGTGGGCCTTTTTTAGCACATATGCATTCGATTGCACTGTTGCAATTTGCAATCTCTGCCGCAAGCAGATCAAGTGTGGCAAAAACACCAGCCATTTGGGCACCACATGCATGCAAAGGTATTTGACCTCCCACCACTCAGCCGATTAGCAAGAGCACTTATAAATTGGGGCGGAGTAACCATTCGGGCATATCGGGTGCTGCCCGAGGGCCCGGGGTCAGGGGGGACCCATGAGCGTCTCAGTCCGCCCCTGGAAGTGCCCACAGCTTATCAAGCAGTTGAGAAAATAATGATGATCTGGACGGCCGCACTCCAATCCAACGTGGCTTTATTCACAAAGTAAAATGAAAACAGGCACTACATGTCACAGCAACAGAAAAATGGGGACACTAACGCGTTTCACACTTAGAAGTGCTTACTCATAGTGAGTAAGCACTTCTAAGTGTGAAACGCGTTAGCTGTCCCCATTTTTCTGTTGCTGTGACATGTAGTGCCTGTTTTCATTTTACTTTGTGAATAAAGCCATGTTGGATTGGAGTGCGGCCGTCCAGATCATCATTATTTTCTCAATTGCCTAGTGCATTGCCAGCACCCTCAGTTCCTGGAAAGGTGAATTTTATTTTGGGTAAGCCTGTTTGGAGCGGCAATCCTTGTTTGTAGCTAGGGATGAGCTTCGTGTTCGAGTCGAACATACGTTCGACTCGAACATCGGCTGTTCGATCGTTCGACGAAGATCGAACGATTTGGGCCGTTCGCGCCAAATTCGAGTGACGCGAACGGCCCACAATGCACTACGCCATCGCAGTGTCATCCAGGCGCTGTGATTGGCCAAGCATGCACTGTGACCCCGCATGCTTGGCCAATCACAGCGCCGGCAGCGAGGAGAGCAATGATTGGCCACAGGCAGGATGCCTGTGGCCAATTATTGCTGAGGGTGTTTAGTACACGCCCCACACTATAAAAGGCCGCCAGCACGGCGGCCTAGTGTAGTGTGTTCCGGAGCAGGGATAGAGAAGCATAGGCAGGGACAGTGACATTTATTTCTTTCTTGCTTAACCTGGATTCCTTTAGTTTAGGGAAAGAGAAGGATAGGTAGGGAGAGTGTCAGTGTGTTTTGTGCTTGTGCTATATTGTGCTTAAAAAAAAACATTTTTTCTAGGGACAGAAAACTGTAGGTAGGGAGAGTGTCAGTTTCTTTCACTGTCAAAGTCCTTGTTTCCAGGGACCTGGAAGGACAGTGAGTGAATTCTCCTTGTGCTAAATTGTGCTTAAAAAAAACATTTTTTCTAGGGACAGAAAACTGTAGGTAGGGAGAGTGTGTCAGTTTCTTTCACTGTCAAAGTCCTTGTTTCCAGGGACCTGGAAGGACAGTGAGTGAATTCTCCTTGTGCTAAATTGTGCTTAAAAAAAACATTTTTTCTAGGGACAGAAAACTGTAGGTAGGGAGAGTGTGTCAGTTTCTTTCACTGTCAAAGTCCTTGTTTCCAGGGACCTGGAAGGACAGTGAGTGAATTCTCCTTGTGCTAAATTGTGCTTAAAAAAAACATTTTTTCTAGGGACAGAAAACTGTAGGTAGGGAGAGTGTGTCAGTTTCTTTCACTGTCAAAGTCCTTGTTTCCAGGGACCTGGAAGGACAGTGAGTGAATTCTCCTTGTGCTAAATTGTGCTTAAAAAAAACATTTTTTCTAGGGACAGAAAACTGTAGGTAGGGAGAGTGTGTCAGTTTCTTTCACTGTCAAAGTCCTTGTTTCCAGGGACCTGGAAGGACAGTGAGTGAATTCTCCTTGTGCTAAATTGTGCTTAAAAAAAACATTTTTTCTAGGGACAGAAAACTGTAGGTAGGGAGAGTGTGTCAGTTTCTTTCACTGTCAAAGTCCTTGTTTCCAGGGACCTGGAAGGACAGTGAGTGAATTCTCCTTGTGCTAAATTGTGCTTAAAAAAAACATTTTTTCTAGGGACAGAAAACTGTAGGTAGGGAGAGTGTGTCAGTTTCTTTCACTGTCAAAGTCCTTGTTTCCAGGGACCTGGAAGGACAGTGAGTGAATTCTCCTTGTGCTAAATTGTGCTTAAAAAAAACATTTTTTCTAGGGACAGAAAACTGTAGGTAGGGAGAGTGTGTCAGTTTCTTTCACTGTCAAAGTCCTTGTTTCCAGGGACCTGGAAGGACAGTGAGTGAATTCTCCTTGTGCTAAATTGTGCTTAAAAAAAACATTTTTTCTAGGGACAGAAAACTGTAGGTAGGGAGAGTGTGTCAGTTTCTTTCACTGTCAAAGTCCTTGTTTCCAGGGACCTGGAAGGACAGTGAGTGAATTCTCCTTGTGCTAAATTGTGCTTAAAAAAAACATTTTTTCTAGGGACAGAAAACTGTAGGTAGGGAGAGTGTGTCAGTTTCTTTCACTGTCAAAGTCCTTGTTTCCAGGGACCTGGAAGGACAGTGAGTGAATTCTCCTTGTGCTAAATTGTGCTTAAAAAAAACATTTTTTCTAGGGACAGAAAACTGTAGGTAGGGAGAGTGTGTCAGTTTCTTTCACTGTCAAAGTCCTTGTTTCCAGGGACCTGGAAGGACAGTGAGTGAATTCTCCTTGTGCTAAATTGTGCTTAAAAAAAACATTTTTTCTAGGGACAGAAAACTGTAGGTAGGGAGAGTGTGTCAGTTTCTTTCACTGTCAAAGTCCTTGTTTCCAGGGACCTGGAAGGACAGTGAGTGAATTCTCCTTGTGCTAAATTGTGCTTAAAAAAAACATTTTTTCTAGGGACAGAAAACTGTAGGTAGGGAGAGTGTGTCAGTTTCTTTCACTGTCAAAGTCCTTGTTTCCAGGGACCTGGAAGGACAGTGAGTGAATTCTCCTTGTGCTAAATTGTGCTTAAAAAAAACATTTTTTCTAGGGACAGAAAACTGTAGGTAGGGAGAGTGTGTCAGTTTCTTTCACTGTCAAAGTCCTTGTTTCCAGGGACCTGGAAGGACAGTGAGTGAATTCTCCTTGTGCTAAATTGTGCTTAAAAAAAACATTTTTTCTAGGGACAGAAAACTGTAGGTAGGGAGAGTGTGTCAGTTTCTTTCACTGTCAAAGTCCTTGTTTCCAGGGACCTGGAAGGACAGTGAGTGAATTCTCCTTGTGCTAAATTGTGCTTAAAAAAAACATTTTTTCTAGGGACAGAAAACTGTAGGTAGGGAGAGTGTGTCAGTTTCTTTCACTGTCAAAGTCCTTGTTTCCAGGGACCTGGAAGGACAGTGAGTGAATTCTCCTTGTGCTAAATTGTGCTTAAAAAAAACATTTTTTCTAGGGACAGAAAACTGTAGGTAGGGAGAGTGTGTCAGTTTCTTTCACTGTCAAAGTCCTTGTTTCCAGGGACCTGGAAGGACAGTGAGTGAATTCTCCTTGTGCTAAATTGTGCTTAAAAAAAACATTTTTTCTAGGGACAGAAAACTGTAGGTAGGGAGAGTGTGTCAGTTTCTTTCACTGTCAAAGTCCTTGTTTCCAGGGACCTGGAAGGACAGTGAGTGAATTCTCCTTGTGCTAAATTGTGCTTAAAAAAAACATTTTTTCTAGGGACAGAAAACTGTAGGTAGGGAGAGTGTGTCAGTTTCTTTCACTGTCAAAGTCCTTGTTTCCAGGGACCTGGAAGGACAGTGAGTGAATTCTCCTTGTGCTAAATTGTGCTTTAAAAAAACATTTTTTCTAGGGACAGAAAACTGTAGGTAGGGAGAGTGTGTCAGTTTCTTTCACTGTCAAAGTCCTTGTTTCCAGGGACCTGGAAGGACAGTGAGTGAATTCTCCTTGTGCTAAATTGTGCTTAAAAAAAACATTTTTTCTAGGGACAGAAAACTGTAGGTAGGGAGAGTGTGTCAGTTTCTTTCACTGTCAAAGTCCTTGTTTCCAGGGACCTGGAAGGACAGTGAGTGAATTCTCCTTGTGCTAAATTGTGCTTAAAAAAAACATTTTTTCTAGGGACAGAAAACTGTAGGTAGGGAGAGTGTGTCAGTTTCTTTCACTGTCAAAGTCCTTGTTTCCAGGGACCTGGAAGGACAGTGAGTGAATTCTCCTTGTGCTAAATTGTGCTTAAAAAAAACATTTTTTCTAGGGACAGAAAACTGTAGGTAGGGAGAGTGTGTCAGTTTCTTTCACTGTCAAAGTCCTTGTTTCAAGGGACAGAGAAGGACACCTGAAGGTAGCCCTTATTGCTTTTTTCCCATCTCCCTGCAGGCCATCTATTAGAATGTCTGGAAGGCAAACAAGGAGAGGCAGACAGTCAGGAGGCAATAAAAGAGGGCAAGCAGGCTCTGTGTCTGGGGGCAACAGTGCTGGTCGTGGACGCGGTGCATTGTCATCAGCACATGGCCATGGGACACGCTTGTCCTTCTTTTCGGCAGCTGGACATGTTGAGCCACATCATGCCGAAGACTTGGTAGAGTGGATGACCAAGCCCTCCTCCTCCTCCTCATCCTCTCTCACCCAGGCTCAGGGTACTGGAAAAGCAGCTGCCAAAGCGTCCTCTTCCCTGGTATCAATGTCAGACTCATCATCAGTCACTCCTTCCCTAGACCCACCATGTCCTCCTCCTGAGGAGTCCCCCGAACTGTTTCAGCACAGTGTTGGGTACATGCTCCAGGAGGATGCCCAGCGTTTCGAAGGGTCTGATGATGAAACCCAGCTAGAGGAAGGCAGTAGCGTGAGAGCAGACAGAGGGGATGCTCAAGAAGGACACCAATCTGGCAGTCATGTTCCAGCAGCTGCAGCATACTGCCAGATTGGCTCCAGTGATGAGGAGGGAGGTGATGATGAGGTCACTGACTCCACGTGGGTGCCTAATAGGAGAGAGGAGGAGGAGGAGGATGAGGAGGAGGCACATCTCCAATGAGGCAGGATGCCCTTTGGTGGCCAGCGTAAGGGCAGTACACCGACGGAATCACACCGCAGAGCTCCGCCTGTGCAGGGCGCTGCCTCTGCCCGTCATTCAAAAAGTTCTTTGGTGTGGGCCTTTTTTGAGGCTAGTGCATCAGATCGCACAGCTGCTGTTTGCAACATATGTCTCAAGCGTATATCGCGTGGCCAAAACATCAGCCGCTTGGGTACCACATGCCTGACCAGACATATGTTGACCTGCCATGCAGCTCGTTGGCAAGCCTACCTCAAAGACCCACACCAAAGAACAAAGCGGACCTCTCCTTGCACTGCATCAGCTGGGATCTCCAACCCCACTATAACTTCAGTCCTCTCTGAAACATGCACTGAGAGGAATGAAGGTGTAGAATTAGGTGTGTCACAGCCAAGTACTTGCGGCCACTCTGCTAGCAGTACACCGACGTCCGATTCTAGCAGGCAAATTTCCCTGCCCCAGCTGCTGGACCGTCGAAAGAAGTTCACTCCCAGCCATCCACATGCCCAGCGGTTGAATGCTAGCTTGGCTAAATTGCTAGCGCTTCAACTGCTGCCTTTTCAGTTGGTAGACTCGGCCCCCTTCCGTGAGTTTGTGCAATGTGCGGTTCCTCAGTGGCAGGTTCCCAAACGCCACTTTTTCTCACGGAAGGCTATTCCGGCTCTCTACCGGCATGTGGAAGGCAATGTCTTGGCCTCGCTGGACAGGGCGGTCAGCGGTAAGGTGCATATTACCGCTGACTCATGGTCCAGCAGGCATGGACAGGGACGTTACCTTTCTTTCACGGCCCATTGGGTCACTCTTTTGGCAGCTGGGAAGGATGCAGGACAAGGTGCAGTAGTGTTGGAGGTTGTCCCACCGCCACGCCTCCAAAATGCTACTACTGGTTGTGACACACCTCTCTCCTCCACCCCCTCCTCTTCTTCTTCCTCCATGGCCTCTTCCTGTGGTTTGTCCTATGAACCAGCGGTGCTCCGTAGCCGTTCACGGGGCTACGCAAGTACGCAGGCAAAAAGATGCCATGCCGTGCTTGCGCTGGTGTGTTTGGGGGACAGAAGCCACACTGGGGCAGAGGTCCTGTCTGCTCTGCAGGGCCAGGCCGAGAGGTGGTTGACGCCACGCCAGCTTAAGCCAGGAATGGTGGTTTGCGACGATGGCACCAACCTCCTCTCCGCCCTCCGACAGGGACAACTGACCCATGTGCCCTGTGTGGCTCACGTCCTTAACCTGGTGGTGCAGCGGTTCTTGGGCAGGTACCCGGGCTTACAGGATGTCCTGAGGCAGGCCAGGAAAGTCTGTGTGCATTTCCGCAGATCTTATAATGCCAGTGCTCGCCTGGCTGAGCTGCAAAAGGAGTTGAACCTGCCCAAGAACCGCCTTATATGTGACATGCCCACCAGGTGGAACTCAACGTTGGCCATGCTGCAGCGGCTGCACACGCAGCAGAGGGCCATCAATGAGTACCTGTGCGACTACGGCACCAGGACAGGGTCAGGGGAGCTTGGTTTTTTTTCTCCACGCCAGTGGGGCATGATCAGGGATGCATGCACTGTCCTGGCACCATTTGAGGAGGCCACGAGGATGGTGAGCAGTGACAGTGCATGCATCAGTGACACTGTACCTCTTGTCCACCTGTTGGAGCACACGCTGCGTGGAATAATGGACAGGGCACTTGAGGCAGAACAGAGGCAGGAAGAGGAGGACTTCCTTGCCTCTCAAGGCCCCCTTTACCCAGACAGTGTTCCTTCTGTCCCACCCATCGCACAGGAAGAGGAGGAGGAGGAGGAGGAGGAGGAGGAGGATTGTGTCAGCATGGAGGTGGAGGCTGGCACTCAGCATCATCAGCAGCAGTCTTTTAGGGATGATTTACAGTCCCAAGAAACCAGTGGACTTGTACGTGGCTGGGAGGAGGTGGCTGCGGATCATGTCGTCCTTAGTGACCCAGAGGACTCCGGAGCGAATGCCTCAGCAAACCTACGCTGCATGGCCTCCCTGATCCTGCAAAGTCTGCGGAAGGATCCTCGTATTCTTCGGATCAAGGAGAGGGACCATTACTGGCTGGCCACTCTCCTTGATCCACGGTACAAGGGTAAGGTTGCGGACCTTATGTTACCGTCGCAGAGGGAGCAGAGGATGAGACAACTCCGGGAGGCCTTGCAGAAAGGTCTGTGCAACGCGTTCCCAGAGACTGGGAGGTTACAAACTCCTGGTCCTGGACAACGAGTTGCTGAGGCTTCGGCCAGTCAAAGAAGGAGCGGTGGGGAAGGTGGCCGTCTGACCGATGCGTTCAGACAATTCTTTAGTCCGCAGCCCCAAAGTATGATCGGTTCCAGCAACCATCGCCAGCGTCTGATAAACATGGTGCAGGAATATCTAGGGGCAAGGTCAGACTTGGACACCTTCCCCACCGAAAATCCTCTGGCTTACTGGGTCTTGAGGATGGATCACTGGCCAGAGCTTGCACAGTATGCAATTGAGCTACTGGCCTGTCCTGCATCCAGCGTTCTTTCGGAACGCACATTCAGTGCTGCTGGAGGATTTGTCACGGATCACAGGGTGCGCCTGTCCACCGACTCGGTTGATCGACTGACTTTCATCAAGATGAACCAGTCTTGGATCACCACCAGCTACCACACACCTGATGCTGATATAACAGACTAATTGATTTTAACATGTCACATCCCTTCAAGACTGATGCTGATGCTGAGTGCCTGTGCTGTTATGTTGACTGGCTATCCTCCTCCTCCGAGTCCTCAATGATACGATTGATGATGATAGCTTGGAAGATCATTTTTGTTTATGGGTGCCGCCACCAGTGGCTAAGGCCCAATTTTTCAGCCCCTGTTTTACAGGGGCGTGTAATTACAATTTTTTTAGCAATAATTTGCCATAGGGCTCATTGCTGTGCTCCAAGTACAGTATCTGTGAGGGGTTGGAGTGTTGTGGCACCAGTGCCTAAGGCCCAATTTTTCAGCCCCTGTTTAACAGGGGCGTGTCATTACAATTTTTGAAGCAATACTTTGCAACAGGGCTCATTGCTGTGCTCCAAGTACAGTATCTGTGAGGGGTTGTAGTGTTGTGCCACCAGTGCCTAAGGCCCAATTTTTCAGCCCCTGTTCAACAGGGGCATGCAATTACAATTCTTGATCTAATAATTCACAGCAGGGTCCATTGCTGCACCCACCAAGAGTAACTCTGAGGGCTTACAGTGTTGTGGCACCAGCACAACCATCAAAGCCCCAATTTTTACTACCACTGTTCAACAATTATATGTAATTAAAATTCCTGATATAATAGTTGACAGCAGGGCGTTCCAGCACCAACCAAGAGTAACTGAGTGCTTACAGTGTTGTGCCAACACCAACAACTAAGGGGCCTATTTCTGCAGAGTATATACGGCAGGTCCCTACTTTCAAACATCCAACTTACAAACGACTCCTACTTGCAAACGAAAGAAGACAACAGGAAGTGAGAGGAAATCTACCCCTAGAAAGGAAAATTCTCTCCTGTAAGAATAAATATGGGAGAAAGGGGTCTCATCTGTACTGATGCTTTATCAGCAATCCTTGTTTCAAGAAAAACACCACATTTCAAAAACAGTTGTCATTGGGACGGAAAGTGAGGTGAAATGTTCTGAACAGGGGCACAGACAGCAAAACAAATGTTACAGGGGTGATAACCCTTACCTATGTTTCCCAAAAAGTTTAAAAATAGATTTTTGGGCTGGAGCTACACTTCAACAATGTACCTGTTCAAAATTACAAACAGATTCTACATAAGAACAAACCTACAGTCCCTGTCTTGTATGCACCGCCTGTATACGGCTGTTCAGAGTATATAGGGCCTTTTTTATTTTATGTGCGGGGTTCCCCTTAATATCCATACAAGACCCAAAGGGGCTGGTAATGGGCTGGGGTGGGGGGGGGGGGTCATGGGGTAGCTATGCCATTTTTCTTAAAGAATTTCATCCATATTACCGGGACCAGACATTACATTAAAGCCGCAAGCAGTTTTAAATGGCTTTTTTTTCCTTTAGAAGTGTCATTTTGTGCAGGGACAGTTCTAAACACGGGAAACACGTGGCACTTCACAGGCATACTTTAGACACCCCCCAGGTACGATATTTAAAGGAATATTTGACTTTTTTTTTTTCACTTTATGCATCATTAAAATGACTGCTCCCGAAAAACGACCGTTTTTAAAACTTCTTTTTGCATTGATACATGTCCCCTGGTGCAGAACCCGGGTTCCCAAACCCTATTTATGACAATAACATGCATAATAGTTGTTATAATTAGCACTTTAGAATTCGAACGTTCGCATCCATTGTATTTAATAGGGTTCTAATGTTCGTTCGAACTTTCGGTCCGTTCGCGGGTTCTGGTGCGAACCGAACCCGGGGGTGTTCGGCTCATCACTATTTGTAGCTTATCAAGCAGGATAGAGGAAGTTTATGCCCCGAGGAGGCAGTGAGCTAGGTCATCCCTGCCGGCAGTTGATGCAGCTATATGAGAGGACTCGGGTGCTGGCCGGGATTACAGCCCGACCATGGAGCCATGGGGATGATGGCAGTGACAGGCGCTTTGGTCACCTCTCCCCCTTGGAAATTCAGCGAAGGGGTGGGGCCACAGTATACATCCCTGCCACAGGGCACAGCCGGTGAGAGAGCTGGAGGCTGCAGACCGAGTGGAGTCATGTCAGAGAGAATATTGTTCCTTACCTTGGTGGTCAGTGAGAATAATGTTCCTTACATTGGTGGTCAGAGAGAATAATGTTCCTTACATTGGTGGTCAGAGAGAATAATGTTCCTTTTGTAGCGGTGCCCTCATTGGGGTCACTACTTGTTCTAGCATTCACACATCACCCTGCTGGTCAGACATCCATTTTCACACACTTTCCCAGACAATGAACAGTCTCTTGCTTGTTTTTGTTGTTTTTATTAGGGTAAAAACTTGGATGGGGAAAAGGGACATGGGATGCCAGATAATGAATCTTTAGCAATGGAAATAAATGTAGTTTGAATCCAGATCTGACAGTCTCTTCCTCTGCACATCTCCTCCAGCACACTACTTGAGATCACTTGCTTGCCGTCTCTCCCTCTGGCTCTGCATCCAACTCCTGGCATGTCTCTTCCAGAGCTTTCCACTGTGCTTCTCACTCACCGATAGGGATGAGCTTGGAGTTCGAGTCGAACTCATGTTCGACTCGAACATTGCCTGTTCGCCCGTTCGCCGAACAGCGAACAGCGAACAAATTGGGGTGTTCGCGGCAAATTCGAAAAATCTATGGGAGAAATCTAAAGTGTTAATTATAAAGGCTAATATGCAAGTTATTGTCCTAAAAAGTGTTTGGGGACCTGGGTCCTGCCCCAGGGGACATGTATCAATGCAAAAATAATTTTTAAAAACGGCCGTTTTTTTCGGGAGCAGTGATTTTAATAATGCTTAAAATGAAAAAATAAAAGTGAAATATTCCTTTAAATTTCGTACCTGGGGGGTGTGTATGATATGCATGTGAAGTGGTGCATGTTTCCCGTGCTTAGAACTGTCCCTGCAAAAAATGTCATTTTTGAAAGAAAAAAAGTCTTTTAAAACTGACTCGCGGCTATTAATGAATTGTCGGCTCCCGGCAATACATACAAAAGTCATTGATAAAAAAAAAAAAAAAAGCGTGGGGGTTCCCCAGAATTCAATTACCAGGCCCTTCAGGTCTGGAATGGATATTAAGGGGAACCCCGCCGCAAATTTAAAAAAAATTGACGTGGGGTTCCCCCAAATATCCATTCCAGGCCCTTCAGATCTGGCATGGATTTTAAGGGGAACTCCACCCCAAATAAAAAAAAAAAATGGCGTGGAGTCCCCCTAAAAATCCATACCAGACCCCTTATCCGAGCACGCAACCTGGCCGGCCGCAGGGGAAAAGGGGGGGACGAGAGAGCGGCCCCCCCTCCCTCCTGAACCGTACCAAGCCACATGCCCTCAACATGGGGAGGATGTCCCCATGTTGATGGGGACAAGGGCCTCATCCCCACAACCCTTGCCCGGTGGTTGTGGGGGTCTGCGGGCGGGGGGCTTATCGGAATCTGGAAGACCCCTTTAACAAAGGGGACCCCCAGATCCCGGCCCCCCCTATGTGAATTGGTAAGGGGTACATTGTACCCCTACCATTTCACGAAGAAAGCGTAAAAAAATGTTTAAAAAAACACACAAACACCTTGAAAAAGTCCTTTATTAAAAAAAAACAAAAAAAAACATTCCAGCCGTGAAATCCAGTGTCCCGCGGCGATCCCGATGTCCAGCGCTGTCCTTCATTGGTTATGCCTGAGCGGACCTGATGGGGAACTCCCTCTCAGTATTTTAAATGTATAGACCCGCCCCTTCTAAAGTTCCCCATCAGGTCCGCTCCCTCGGTATGTCGGACCCGCCTACGTCATTGGCTTGAGCGGGGAACTTCCTTCACTGTGTAATTTAAATTTACATAGTGAAGGAAGTTCCCCGCTCAAGCCAATGACGTAGGCGGGTCTGACATACCGAGGGGGCGGACCTGATGGGGGACTGCTCTCACTTTGGTAATACATGTATAGACCCGCCCCTTCTCATGTTCCGCATCTGGTCCGCTGAGCGGACCTGATGGGGAACTTTAGAAGGGGCGGGTCTATACATTTAAAATACTGAGAGGGAGTTCCCCATCAGGTCCGCTCAGGCACAACCAATGAAGGACAGCGCTGGACATCGGGATCGCCGCGGGACACTGGATTTCACCGCTGGAATGTTTTTTTTTTTTTTAAATAAAGGACTTTTTCAAGGTGTTTGTGTGTTTTTTTAAACATTTTTTTACGCTTTCTTCGTGAAATGGTAGGGGTACAATGTACCCCTTACCAATTCACATAGGGGGGGCGGGATCTGGGGGTCCCCTTTGTTAAAGGGGTCTTCCAGATTCCGATAAGCCCCCCGCCCGCAGACCCCCACAACCACCGGGCAAGGGTTGTGGGGATGAGGCCCTTGTCCCCATCAACATGGGGACATCCTCCCCATGTTGAGGGCATGTGGCTTGGTACGGTTCAGGAGGGAGGGGGGGCCGCTCTCTCGTCCCCCCCTTTTCCCCTGCGGCCGGCCAGGTTGCGTGCTCGGATAAGGGGTCTGGTATGGATTTTTAGGGGGACTCCACGCCATTTTTTTTTTTAAATTTGGGGTGGAGTTCCCCTTAAAATCCATGCCAGATCTGAAGGGCCTGGAATGGATATGTGGGGGAACCCCACGTCAATTTTTTTTTTTAATTTGCGGCAGGGTTCCCCTTAATATCCACACCAGACCTGAAGGGCCTGGTAATTGAATTCTGGGGAACCCCCACGCTTTTTTTTTTTTTTTTATCAATGACTTTTGTATGTATTGCCGGGAGCCGACAATTCATTAATAGCCGCGAGTCAGTTTTAAATGCATTTTTTTCTTTCAAAAATGACATTTTTTGCAGGGACAGTTCTAAGCACGGGAAACATGCGCCACTTTACATGTATATCATACACACACCCCAGGTATGAAATTTAAAGGAATATTTCACTTTTATTGTTTCATTTTAAGCATTATTAAAATCACTGCTCCCGAAAAAACAGGCGTTTTTAAAACTTCTTTTTGCATTGATACATGTCCCCTGGGGCAGGACCCGGGTCCCCAAACACTTTTTAGGACAATAACTTGCATATTAGCCTTTATAATTAACACTTTAGATTTCGAACGTTCGAGTCCATTGTATTTAATAGGGTTCTAAAGTTCACACAAACATTTTGTCTGTTCGCAGGTTCTGGTGCGAACCTTATGCCGCGTACACACGATCGTGATTCACGGCGGTGAAAACACCGCCGTGAATCACGACATGAAAAAAAATGAAAAACGAGGGAACGGCATTTTCCCCCACACACGACCGTTTTTTCCCGTCATTTTTTTCTTTGTCGAGAAAAACGACCGTCTGTGGGCTCCGCGGCAGTGTCTCCCTATGGGAAAACTGCCGCGGAAAAAAATGATGGAAAAAACGATGAGAAAATTTAGAACATGTTCTAATTTTTCTCGTCGTTTTTCCTGCCGTTTTTCTCAACGAGAAAAACGGCATAAAGCCCACAGACGATCGTTTTTCTCGGCGAAAAAAAAAAATGACATTTTTCCCGACGGGAAAAATGATCGTGTGTACGCGGCATAACAGGGGGGTGTTCGGCTCATCCCTGCTCACCGACCTTGGCATGGATCCCTCCTGAATGACTTTCTCCGGACGTGCTCCCAACTGTCCTCTTTTTCCTGCTCCTGTTCCAGGACACCTCTCAGTGACCGTGTAATGAGAGGCTCCCTTCCAGCTCCTGAGCTCTCGGCATGAGGTAACCCCCCCCCCAGATAGGGGGTTCCCTCAGACAACGACAGTCTAACACTCCATCATCCAGTTCATCCACCCGACAATACCTCACACAGCAGGCTGACCATGGGTGTATATATATAGGAGGCCCACCCCCTGCCAATCCCATTTGGGGATTGGTCAGGGCTCCCACATACACCCCATGTCACTCCAGTCCTCAGCCCTGCCGCTTTTCCAGAACATACTCCCTGGAAACAGAGGAGGCGCCCAAGAGCTGAAGTACATGTCAGTCACCCACTGCTACACTAAACCACTCCCCTGCCACCAGATCAAAACAAACAGGTATAGCTCATAGCATAGGCCTGCCTAAATTTACCTGCGCTGACAGTAAAAACAAACCCACTACTCTAGCACCTACCTACCTATGGTAGAGGGTGCTACACTTACATTGGTGGTCGGAGAGAATAATGTTCCTTACATTGGTGGTCAGAGAGAATAATGTTTCTTACATTGGTGGTCAGTGAGAATAATGCAGAAAAAAAGGAAAAAAGACCTGCGCAAACCTGTATACAGTGAATATACAATCTAACAATAATCTGGAAATATTGTGCAATAACTATAACTTAATATAGTGACAAAAAAATATAGTGACAAAAATATAATAATGTATGGTATGATATGATAAACCGACACATTAATCGAGTTTGACCCCAAAGGAATAACGGTTAATCATATAAATGTCCATATAAATTCTGAACATAAACGAATTGCAATGCAAATTGGAAGAAGGGTGAACTCCTAAATTGCACCAAAAGAATGCACACGTGCACCACCACCAAAATAATGTGCTTACCAGAGGCAAGTTATTGGAATGCCAAACTATGAATCACTCGCTTCCTTGCAGTAGATGGATATCCAAGGATGGAAAGGAACTCTTGCGATATTGGAACTCAGTATTCACCAGTCATAAAAATGAGAAGGGGAAACCACATAGTGTATATCGTCCAAACAGCATTTATTCAAATAAAAAGGTGGTAACTTACATCAAGTAGGTAAAATTCAGGCATAAAAACATGGGAAGAGCCGGCCGGCATGCAGTCTCCCGTTCAGCGATGACATCAGTGCAATTTAGGAGTTCACCCTTCTTCCAATTTGCATTGCAATTCGTTTATGTTCAGAATTTATATGGACATTTATATGATTAACCGTTATTCCTTTGGGGTCAAACTCGATTAATGTGTCGGTTTATCATATCATACCATACATTATTATATTTTTGTCACTATATTTTTTTGTCACTATATTAACCACTTAAGCCCCGGACCATTTCGGGCCATTAGGACCAAGCCTGTTTTTGGGATTCGGCACTGCGCTGCTTTAACTGTAAATTGTGCGGACATGCAATGTTGTACCCAAATGAAATTTGCGTCCTTTTCTTCCCACAAATAGAGCTTTCTTTTAATGGTATTTGATTGCCTCTGCGATTTTTATTTTTTGCGATATAAACAGAAAAAGACCGAAAATTTAGAAAAAAAATGATATTTTCTACTTTTTGTTATAAGAAAAATCGAATAAACTCAATTTTAGTCATACATTTAGGCCAAAATGTATTCAGCCACATGTCTTTAGTAAAAAAAATGTCAATAAGCGTATATTTATTGGTTTGCGCAAAAGTTATAGCGTTTACAAACTAGGGTACATTTTCTGAAATTTACACAGCTTTAAATTTATGACTGCCTATCTCATTTCTTGAGGTGCTAAAATGGCAGGGCAGTACAAAACCCCCCCAAATGACCCCATTTTGGAAAGTAGACACCCCAAGGAAATTGCTGAGAGGCATGTTGAGCCCATTGAATATTTTTTTTTTCGTCCCAAGTGATTGAATAATGACAAAAAAAAAAAAAAATTACAAAAAGTTGTCACTAAATGATATATTGCTCACACATGCCATGGTTATATGTGGAATTGCACCCCAAAATACATTCTGCTGCTTCTCCTGAGTACGGGGATACCACATGTGTGGGACTTTTTAGGAGCCTAGCCACGTACGGGACCCCGGAAACCAAGCACCGCCTTCAGGATTTCTAAGGGCGCAAATTTTTGATTTCACTCCTCACTACCTATCACAGTTTCGAAGGCCATAAAATGCCAAAATAGCACAAAACCCCCCCAAATGACCCCATTTTGGAAAGTAGACACCCCAAGCTATTTACTGAGAGGCATGTTCAGTCCATGGAATATTTTATATTTTGCCACAAGTTGCGGGAATATGACAAACTTTTTTTTTTTTGCACAAAGTTGTCACTAAATGATATATTGCTCACACATGCCATGGGCATATGTGAAATTACACCCCAAAATACATTCTGCTGCTTCTCCTGAGTACGGGGATACCACATGTGTGGGACTTTTTGGGAGCCTAGCCGCGTACAGGACCCCAAAAACCAAGCACCGCCTTCAAGGTTTCTAAGGGCATAAATTTTTGATTTCACTCCTCACTACCTATCACAGTTTTGAAGGCCATAAAATGCCAAGATGGCACAAAACCCCCCCAAATGACCCCATTTTGGAAAGTAGACACCCCAAGCTATTTGCTGAGAGGCATGTTGACCCCATTGAATATTTTTTTTTTTGTCCCAAATGATTGAATAATGACAAAAAGAAAAAAAAAATGTACAAAAAGTTGTCACTAAATGATATATTGCTCACACATGCCATGGTTATATGTGGAATTGCACCCCAAAATACATTCTGCTGCTTTTCCTGAGTACGGGGATACCACATGTGTGGGACTTTTTGGGAGCCTAGCCGCGTACAGGGCCCCAAAAACCAAGCACCGCCTTCAGGATTTCTAAGGGCGTAAATTTTTGATTTCACTCCTCACTACCTATCACAGTTTTGAAGGCCATAAAATGCCAAAATAGCACAAAACCCCCCCAAATTACCCCATTTTGGAAAGTAGACACCCCAAGCTATTTGCTGAGAGGCATGTTGAGTCCATGGAATATTTTATATTTTGCCACAGGTTGCGGGAATATGACAAACTGTTTTTTTTTTGCACAAAGTTGTCACTAAATGATATATTGCTCACACATGCCATGGGCATATGTGAAATTACACCCCAAAATACATTCTGCTGCTTCTCCTGAGTACAGGGATACCACATGTGTGGGACTTTTTGGGAGCCTAGCCGCGTACGGGACCCCAAAAACCAAGCACCGCCTTCAAGGTTTCTAAGGGCATAAATTTTTGATTTCGCTCCTCACTACCTATCACAGTTTTGAAGGCCATAAAATGCCAAGATGGCACAAAACCCCCCCAAATGACCCCATTTTGGAAAGTAGACACCCCAAGCTATTTGCTGAGAGGCATGTTGAGCCCATTGAATTTTTTTTTTTTTGTCCCAAATGATTGAATAATGACAAAAAGAAAAAAAAAATGTACAAAAAGTTGTCACTAAATGATATATTGCTCACACATGCCATGGTTATATGTGAAATTACACCCCAAAATACATTCTGCTGCTTCTCCTGAGTACGGGGATGCCACATGTGTGGGACTTTTTGGGAGCCTAGCCGCGTACGGGACCCCAAAAACCAAGCACCGCCTTCAAGGTTTCTAAGGGCATAAATTTTTGATTTCACTCCTCACTACCTATCACAGTTTTGAAGGCCATAAAATGTCAAAATAGCCCAAAACCCCCACAAATGACCCCATTTTGGAAAGTAGACACCCCAAGCTATTTGCTGAGAGGCATGGTGAGTATTTTACAGCTCTCATTTGTTTTTGAAAATTAAGAAAGACATTTTTTTTTCTTTTTTTTTTTCTTTTTTTACATTTTCAAAACTTTGTGACAAAAAGCGAGATCTGCAAAATACTCAACATGCCTCTCAGCAAATAGCTTGGGGTGTCTACTTTCCAAAATGGGGTCATTTGGGGGGGTTTTGTGCCATCTGGGCATTCCATGGCCTCCGAAACTGTGATAGGCAGTGAGGAGTGAAATCAAAAATTTACACCCATAGAAATCCTGAAGGCGGTGCTTGGTTTTTGGGGTCCCGTACGCGACTAGGCTCCCAAAAAGTCCCACACATGTGGTATCCCCGTACTCAGGAGAAGCAACAGAATGTATTTTGGGGTGTAATTCCACATATGCCCATGGCATGTTTGAGCAATATATAATTTAGTGACAACTTTTTGTACATTTTTTTTTTTTTGGTCATTATTCAATCACTTGGGACAAAAAAAAAAAAATATTCAATGGGCTCAACATGCCTCTCAGCAAATAGCTTGGGGTGTCTACTTTCCAAAATGGGGTCATTTGGGGGGGTTTTGAACTGTCCTGGCATTTTATGCACAACATTAGGAAGCTTATGTCACACATCATCCACTCTTCTAACCACTTGAAGACAAAGCCCTTTCTGACACTTTTTGTTTACATGAAAGAAAATTTTTTTTTGCAAGAAAATTATGTTGAACCCCCAAACATTATATATATTTTTTAAAGCAAAGGCCCTACAGATTAAAATAGTGGGTGTTGCATTTTTTTTTTCCACACAGTATTTGCGCAGCGATTTTTCAAACGCATTTTTTGGGGGAAAACACACTTTTTTTATTTTTAATGCACTAAAAAACACTATATTGCCCAAATGTTTGATGAAATAAAAAAGATGATCATAGGCCGAGTACATGGATACCAAACACGACATGCTTTAAAATTGCGCACAAACGCGCAGCGGCGACAAAACTACATTCATTTTTAAAAGCATTTAAAAGCCTTTACAGGTTACCACGTTAGATTTACAGAGGAGGTCTACTGCTAAAATGACTGCCCTCGATCTGACCTTCGCGGTGATACCTCACATGCATGATGCAATTGCTGTTTACATATGACGCTAGACCGACGCTTGCGTTCGCCTTTGCGCAATAGCAGGGGGGGACAGCGGTGCTTTTTTTTTTTTTTTTTTCTTTTTTATTATTTATTTGGCTTTTTTATTTTATTTTTAAACTGTGCCTTCCATATTTTATTTTTTTACCATTTTTATCGTTATCTCAGGGAATGTAAATATCCCCTATGATAGCAATAGGTAGTGACAGGTACTCTTTTTTTGAAAAAAATTGGGGGGTTAGACCCTAGATCTTTCCTCTGCCCTCAAAGCATCTGACCACACCAAGATCGGTGTGATAAAATGCTTTCCCAATTTCCCAATGGCGCTTTTTATATCCGGGGGGGGGGGGACATTCCCTCCCACTGCTTGTAAAAGCAGTCTAGAGGCTAATTATCTGCTAGAATTGCTTTTACATGAAAGCCGGCTGCTGGCTGAAAAGAATGATACCAAGATGATACCTAAACCCGCAGGCATCATTCTGGTATAAACATTCAAAGTCCAGCAACATACCAGTACGTTGCTGGTCCTTGTTGGACATGTATTGTAATCTTTTTTTTCATACAGCCTATTGGCTGAACGAAAAAAAGAGATTGATTGGTGGGTATGCCCACCATTAGAATACCTCCCTTCATCCACCCACTTCTAATGATGGGCATATATGCCGAAGCATGGGGGCATCCTCCCGCAAAAAAGTTATGCCGCGTACACACGGTCAAGCCTTCGTCGGAATTTCGACCGTATGTACGCGGCATAAAAGGTTATGCCGCGTACACACGGTCGGACTTTTCCACGGATAAGCCTCCGTTGGAATTTCGACCGTATATACGCGGCATTAGGAGCAAAATCGCTCCTCCGCCCCTGCTGCCCCCATGCTTCGGCATATATGCTCTTTTTTTTAACTGTGGTGGTGAAATCACCTCCTACAGCGTTGGAGTCACGGCTTTATGTATCGTGGGAGCAAACGCTGTTGCTGTCAAGATAAATAGATCCGCGCTGCAACTGAATGGCGTACCTGCTAAGCAAATGGTGGTTAACATTAAAACAAAGTAACATTACAGTACAACAGTAAGACCTTACCATGCCATACCTGCAAAGCAAATACCAAAACAAAACCTAGTAAAAAATAAAAAAATGTTTTAACGCAACCTGTGCCTAAAATATATATATGCCGAAGCATGGGGGCATCCTCCCGCAAAAAAGTTATGCCGCGTACACACGGTCGGAATTTCGACCGTATGTACGCGGCATTAGGAGCAAAATCGCTCCTCCGCCCCTGCTGCCCCCATGCTTCGGCATATATGCTCTTTTTTTTAACTGTGGTGGTGAAATCACCTCCTACAGCGTTGGAGTCACGGCTTTATGTATCGTGGGAGCAAACGCTGTTGCTGTCAAGATAAATAGATCCGCGCTGCAACTGAATGGCGTACCTGCTAAGCAAATGGTGGTTAACATTAAAACAAAGTAACATTACAGTACAACAGTAAGACCTTACCATGCCATACCTGCAAAGCAAATACCAAAACAAAACCTAGTAAAAAATAAAAAAATGTTTTAACGCAACCTGTGCCTAAAATATATATATGCCGAAGCATGGGGGCATCCTCCCGCAAAAAGTTATGCCGCGTACACATGGTCGGAATTTCGACCGTATGTACGCGGCATTAGGAGCAAAATCGCTCCTCCGCCTCTGCTGCCCCCATGCTTCGGCATATATGCTCTTTTTTTTAACTGTGGTGGTGAAATCACCTCCTACAGCGTTGGAGTCACGGCTTTATGTATCGTGGGAGCAAACGCTGTTGCTGTCAAGATAAATAGATCCGCGCTGCAGTTGAATGGCGCACCTGAAAACAAAAAATTACATACCTGAAAAGCAAGCATGATAAAACATTGCAGAATAGAATACAGTAAAAAAAGAGCAGAACAATAGAGAGAAAATAGAGAGAGAGAGAACAATAAAACGACAACTATTTTTGGTTTTTTTATTTTATATTTTTTTTGTGTTTTGTTTTTTACGTTTTTTTTTTCTTTTTTACACTTTTTTTTGTAACTTTACAACTGTAATGGTTCGGGTCTCTCAAAATGTAATGGCATCTTGGGAGACCCTGTGTAAGTGTGTCCTAGTCTGTGAAATGCTGTACCCTACGCTAAAACTTCACTTTTGAGTGGTAGCGTTCAAAACATTCACCTTGGCAAAGACCAGGCTTGTCAGGACAGAGTGGACAAAAACTACGGGTGTCACGCCTAAATCCGCACTTGCTACAGACACGACATCTTTTTTGGGGGTGGCTTTGGGTAGGGGTACTCGGGAGGACATACGAATAATGCCTCTCATGCAGCCGGCTTACTGCATTTGGTTGGGGATGGTGAGGTGCAGAACCGCCTGGATACAGGAGTTCTGTGACTATCTCATTCTGGAATTTTAGAAGAGATAACGTCTCGCCTGAAGCTCTGTATAGCACATGAGCGTTCAGCAAAGCCAATTGGAATAATGATAGAGACACTTTTTTGTACCAGCGTCTCGCCTTACGGTCAATTAGATACGGCGCCATCAACTGGTCGTTGAGGTCCACCCCTCCCATATTTTGGTTATATTCGTGGACACAGAGGGGTTTCTCCACAACACCAGTCGCCGTACGAATTTGGACTGTCGTGTCTGCATGAAGGGAGGTAAGAAGGAAAACATTCTTATTGTCCCTCCACTTCATAGCGAGCAAGTTATTACACTTCAAGCAGGCTCTCTCCCCCAGCCTAAGACGGGCATCTACAAGCCGCTGGGGAAAGCCCCGGCGATTAGGTCGCACGGTGCCACATGCTCCAATCTTATGATCAAACAAGTGACTAAACAGTGGCACGCTCGTGTAATAATTGTCCACATACAAGTGGTACCCCTTTCCGAATAAGGGTGACACCAAGTTCCACACTATCTTGCCAGCGCTCCCTATGTAATCCGGGCAGTTGACCGACTCAATCTGACTGTCTTTTCCCTCATAAACCGTAAAGTTCACTACATAGCCTGTTGCCCTGTCACAGAACTTGTAGAGCTTGACCCCGTATCTGGCACGCTTGCTGGGAAGGTACTGCTTGAAAGACAAGCGGCCAGAAAATTTAATCAGGGACTCATCAACGCAGACAACTTGATCGGGAGTAAACAAGGCTGCAAAACGTTCGTTGAAGTGGTTTATGAGGGGCCGAATTTTATAGAGCCGGTCGTATTCAGGGTCCCCACGTGGACGACAAAGTTCATTTTCGTTGAAGTGCATGAACCGCAAAATCTGCTCGTATCGTGCCCTGGACATGGAGGCAGAGAACACGGGCATGTGGTCAATTGGGTGCGTGGACCAATAAGCACGCAATGACGGAAATTTATGTGTGCCCATGTTGAGGGAAAGGCCCAGAAAGGTCTTAAATTCGGAAACCGTAATTGGTTTCCAATTTCTGGCAATTTTAGGCAACTGGGGGTTAGCGGCGATAAATTGACCAGCATACAAATTACTCTGGTCCACAATAGATCTATAGAGATCTTCCGTGAAAAACAGCGAATAAAAATCGATTGGCATAAAATCAGCTGTTTCCACCTGAATACCGGGTTGGGCAGTGAATGGGGGAAGTACGGGTTCTGCAGAAGTGGTGGGGACCCAATCAGGATAGGCGAATTCTGCAGGAAGGGCAGTATGGGCACGACGGGCCTGCCTTTGTCTTCTTGGTGGCAGCGGGACACTACTTGTGCTTGCCACCTCGCCAGCTTGAACTGCACTTATGGGACTCGCCACGTCACCAAGTGTTACTGCAGTGCTGGATGTACGTCCAGGCTGTACTAGGCCGCTGGTGCTTGCCAGTTCACCAGAAGGAATAGCGGCGCTAGTACTACTCTGCTCCATGATACGAGAGACCTGCGGTTCTTGCTCCTCAACAACCTCAGAAGATCGGGATCGGGTACGCCTGACCTTAGCAGGGACCTCAACTTCGTCGTCAGAGCTATCTGACGTGGGGCCGCTGACGTCACTGTCTTCTACGGGAAGATATTCTGAGCCTGAATCTGACAGATACGTGACCTCCTCTTCACTATCTGTCATGCTCAGAATCTCGTAGGCCTCTTTACTAGTGTACCTTCGACTTGCCATTTTGGGCTCTAAATTTAGGGGTACACTAGTAAGATTCACAGGAAAAAAAGCACCTGACTGTCGTCAGCAAATATATCAAACGCTACAAAAAAACTGTTAGCGATCGCAGGGATCAGGCCTGTCTCTGCGAACGCTGCAGTTATGTGTGTTGTGTTTGGTAAGTGACAGTGATCGATCGATACTGCACTTGGGTGGGCTGGGCTGGGCTGGGCGGAGGGGCTAAACGCAGGTACTAGCAGGTATCTGGGCTGATCCCGCTAACACTGCGTTTTTGGGAACCCTAAACCGCTGGGGATGCTAGTATAGATCTGATCAGATACTATACCACTAAGGGGGGTGTATGCTTTGCGCGTGGGTGTTAGCGTTACTGGCACTAACCTAACACTGCCTGGGGCGACGCAGACCCTCTCTGGCGCTAAAACCTAATTGATCTCACCCGCCGGGCGATCAGGGGGTTAAACCTTTATTGGGTTATATACGGCGGGTGCCCTGATGCTATAAAAAGCAAACTAATCAACCAGCGTCACCCGTAACCTTTATATGGTGATCACTGGTGAAAGGGTTAACTAGGGGCAATCAGGGGGTTAAAACCTTTATTAGGTTAAATATGGGGGTACCTGACACCAATAAAAACCTGCGGCGAACCTAAAAAAAAAATAACTGCCTATCTAAAACACCAGCGACACGAATACAGCGATCGGAAAAACAATCGCTTAGTGACGCTGAAGTTAGGGGGTGAAAGGGTTACCTGGGGGGTGATCAAGGGGTTAAACCTTTATTAGGGGGGGTTAGGGGGCTACCCTGGACCTAAAGGGGCCTAATCCTAACTGCCTTGCAACTTTTTACAATCACAGATGACACTAAATGCAGTGATCAGTAAAATAAATGATCACTGCAATCAGTGACACTGTGATTGGGGGCTTTGGGGTGACCTGGGGGGTGATCTGGGGGTGACTGGGGGGTGATTTGTGTGCCTATGTGTACCTACGTGTCAGTGGACTGTTGGAGCACTAACCTCTGTCTTCACTCCTCGGCGCCGGGAACGAAAAGACCGCGGCGAGGGAGATGACATCACTTCCTCCAGCCTGTGTTTACATCACATGGCGGAGGAAGCAATTTCATTGGCCGGGAGCGATCGCGAGGGGGGGGGGCGGAATCGAGCGGCCGCCCCCTCATGCCTGATCGCTCCCGAACACTTAACGGCCGCTCACTGCAGTGAAGGGGGGTCCGGATGGACCCCCCAACTGCACAAAGGCGATCACGTAGATCTACGTGATTCTGCCTGTCCGTGCCATTCTGCCGACGTAAATCGGCGGTGGGCGGTCGTTAAGTGGTTAAGTTATAGTTATTGCACAATATTTCCAGATTATTGTTAGATTGTATATTCACTGTATACAGGTTTGCGCAGCTCTTTTTTCCTTTTTATCTGCATATTGGTGTTTGGTCTACACGTGTGAGTTTGCTGCATTTTTAGGGTTCATCAATCTATTCATTCAATCATTTTTTATTTCTCTTTATCCATTTAAGCGCAGTATATCCTCCTTCCCAGTGAGAATAATGTTCCTTACATTGGTAGTCAGAGAGAATAATGTCCCTTGTGTAGCGGGGTCTCCTTTAAGGCCCCGGGACTACGTTACCCAGAACCCCGTTCGGCACCCAGAGTGCAATTGGCCACCGCAGAGACTCATGGGAGGGGCTATTTAAGAAGTCGGCGAGGCGGAGCTCACTCTCTTTGGGACACCGAGCTGCAAGCAACAGTTTCTTTCTGTGCGGATCTGCTGCAGTGCAAGGCCTGAAGCCTTGTGCAACTTCCGAAGAGCCTTCCACCCCACTGCGGAGCCTGGTTGGCACCAGACTTGTCGAGTGAGGACATCAGTTAGATCGGGGACCCGATCGTGGCAGCCGCTGTCTGCGGAGACACAGCAGGTGGAAGTCCCGAACTGGGATCGCGTCCGGAGTGGTGAGCGGGCACTTGCTCAAGCCAATAGACTGTACCGTGTTTAAGCCTATAGACTGCCTTGGCCCACCTATCATTAGTTTGTTGTTCCATTAGGAGACCAGTAGCAGGACAGAGTTAAAGGGTCTCCAGTATAGTGTTCCTTGGGACTGCCTAATTGTGGATTACAAATACTATTTCATTAAGTGCACCACCGAAAGTTTACATGCAAAGAAATAACAAGTGAAAAGACTGAGATTTTTTCTATGTCAGGCCTGACCAGGGAGGAGAGAGAGTAATATTGTTTAGTGTGCCACAGGGCACGTACACCATAATAGCTGTGCGCGGTGGGTTACCGCGCTGGGCCATTGTTGTGTGCTACACCTATTGCTTCAGGGCTCTGTAAGCAAGTTGCATGTGTTCTGTTCTGCCTATGCCTTTTGATATAAAAGTAAAACTGTTATATTTGATCTCTCGCCTCAGTATGTTGTCTTATTGCAAGGAGATTACTCCTTGCAATACTATATTGCATTTGAAGAAAGAAAGAAAGGTCTGCTGGACGCAGCACTCCGGTTAAAAAGCCTTTATTCCAAAAAAAGGTTCAGGAAACCAAAAACACTCTGCACAACACAACAAACTGGTCACGTCTAGCTGACGCGTTTCACACTATTAAAAGTGCTTACTCATAGCTATACTATATTGCATGTGATATAAGTTTAACCCTAGACTAACTGTGCCAGAGTGGGTCGAGTAAGATTGCCGGGGGTTGGCGGTGCTGTATACAGGGCCCGAAATCAAACCAGCGGCTCTCTTAACTGGGGGTAGCGCTACACTTACATTTGTGGTCAGAGAGAATAATGTTACTTACATTGGTGATCAGAGAGAATAATGTTACTTACATTGGTGATCAGAGAGAATAATGTTACTTACATTGGTGATCAGAGAGAATAATGTTCCTTAGATTAGTGGTCGGCATAGCTCCCAACTGTCTCTGATTTTGAGGGACTGTCCTTGATTTGGAACAAATTCCCTCTGTTCCTCTTTCCTCCTCATTTGTCCCTCATTTTGGTCTGATCTATATAGTTGTATATAAAATTAACTTTTTATCTACCAATAAGTGTTTCCCAGTGCTAAACCTTTCATCCAATTTCTAAATTGCTGCATTTGTAAATTTTAAAAGCCAATATAAAGGAATAGTTGCGGTAAAAAATGGCCCTTGTGGATTTAATTAACCTTTTTTGGGGGTTAATTCTCATTTAAGTGGGAGTGGCAGAAGGCGTGTCGTATTCCTACATACGTTTGTTAGTAGGTATCCCTCATTCCCATCTTAAAATGTTGGGAGGTATGGTGGTCAGTGAAAATAATGTTCCTTACATTGGTGGTCAGAGAGAACAATGCTCCTTACCTCCCTCTGGCCTAGGGGGCAGGCCTCATTAATATACTCAGGGTGAGCCCAGCTGGGGAGGAGTTCTTCGGGTGGAAGAACTGGAGATGTAGTGTTAGGCTTTCCGGGGCCTTTGAGGGAGCCCCCAAGTCTGGGTGGGTGACCTTTGGCCAGGGGCAGGAGCTGAACAGGAACCCCATACAACCCAAGGGGTGTCCTGAACATAGCAGGAGAGGACAGCGGGGAATACTGCCGGGTAAATCTCCGGGAGGGATCCACCAGGTTTCAGTGAGTGGCAGGCACAGTCAGAAGAGCTGGAAGAGGCATGCCGGAGCAGACTGGGAGGCAGTCTGAGATGGATGTAGAACCAGCAGGAGAGACTGTGATGTTACTGGCAGTGAAGTTGGGCTGCTGCAGCCAGGAGGGCTGTCAGCATCTACAAAGGGCTGACTGGGATCAGTAGTCCACCAAAAACGGCGGCTAGCACCAGAACTTTCTTATGCTACACCATAAGGGCCCATGGTCCCTGCCTGTAATAAGGCATTTTGCTAAGGCCTGGCTGAACCAAAGTTAGGCCTAATCATGTGCTAGCTGTACCTGAAGAGTAGTGCTGGTGGAGAGTTTCTAAATTGTCCCAAGCCATGCAAGAATCTTTTCTGGGCATCCCATGAATCCCTTGCCTCATCCAAGTTGAATCGCTCAATAAAAAATAAAAAAAGAAAGCTGATGGACTTGTTCATTGTCTTGGGGTGACTGGACGTGAATGCCGGGCTGGGCAGGGTGACAGGTGGGCCACATCACTCAGCAGCCCCTACAGGGGGTACCGCTACACTTACATTGGTGATCAGAGAGAATAATGTTTCTTACATTGGTGGTCAGAGAGAACAATGCTCCTTACATTGGTGGCCAGAGAGAATTATTGCTCCTTACATTGGTGGTCAGAGAGAATAATGTTCCTTATGTAGCGGGGGTTAACATTTAGGGGGAGTATCTGGGTGGTAGCATGGCCCAGATACACTAATTGTTAGGGATCTATGGCCAATTTGATTTGTGGAGAATATAATGGTGTTCAGTTCCCTACGGCCCCTGGGTGGCGCTGTCGCCTTGGGCTGGGGTTGAACCACCATTGTAGGGCCGTGCCCTTTGTGTCCTCTCGCGGCAGTAGTACTGCGGGGCGGGGAACCTGCTGTGCCTGCTGGGAGAGGGTATAAAGGGGGCGGACATCTTTCAAACGAGGTCCGAGCCCCAGGCACCTTCAGCCTTGGGGCTGCTGTTCTGTTCATCCGCGCCCAGGTGCCCTCGGCCTGGGAGCGAGGGAGTTCGAGTTCCATCCCAGGCACCTTAAGCCTGGGGTGAGGTACTAGCCGAGGCCTGGGGCCCAGTACCTTTGACTGGGTCCCGTATGGGAGAAGATACCTAGGGGCCCACCGAGTGAGGGGACCCAAGTCTTGGGCGAGGAGAACCAGGGAGGTGACCTGGCCTGAAGATCCAGCACAGCATTGGCTGGTGACAGTGCAGGCCTCTGGGGACCGTCCGGGATGGATCATCTCCCTAACAGGGGTCGTCATTAGAAGGTAGTTCATGTTCTATGGTCTTTGCAGAGACCCAGCTACATCAGGTCGGTGGCAGACGCCTATCCTAAGGTCTGTGGCAGAGACCTCATCGTTCACCCGGTCTGTGGCAGGGACCAACCTCACGGTCGGTGGCAGCGTCCGTGCGCCAAAAGTTGCTGTGAACTCCTAACAGCTTCTCTGATCCGAAAGGATTGTGCCTGAACCCTCACCCCACCAAGTTTGTGTTTGTGTCAACCTGTCTGCTTGCAAAGAGGCATATTTATCTCTGCGGAAAAAAATATAGATGTTGTACTGTCACCTGGTGTGGGCTTATTTTTCTGGGAGCAAAGTGTTCTATATTCACCTATCTACCGGTCATATTTGAAGTGGAATCTCTGGACAGGGACACATACCCGAAGGTAAAGATCTTAGCTCAAACCTCTACACACATAAGAGGTGCGAGCTGGTGGCAGCACCTCACCCCTCTCCCTGGGCCCCCTAGATGAGTAAACCAGCCGAGAAGAAGAAGGGAGAGAGCGGGTGAGACCGCTACACGTGGGGGCTCTGAGTCCGGGATTTGTGTTCCGTGTCAATGGAGCTGAAGCTGTCAAAACTTGACTTTTACCCCCCAGAAAAGTTTAGAGGAGGTCGGCCATGTTGGTCGGCGCGCCACGAGGCACACCGTCCCTGCTCAGTTAGTGGGCGTGACGAGAAAAAGGCCTGCAAAGTGTTGCACCAAAGGGGAGGAGTCTGGCCATGTGTGGAGATACACGTGGAGACTTTGGCGCCAGTTCTTCAGTGCGCAATTGAGCAGTCAACGGTCAGCATGCTTTCTACTGCATCATGGGTCCCCACTGCATCTACCACAAGGGCAACCCCCGTTGCTGTCTCCGCTATGTATACGGGGATTCGGCTCAAGCCCCGGGGACAATTCGCCCTGTACACATGCAAGGACGTTGAGGCCCTGGGTATGATTTGTCCCGGCTGTTTGGGACTGGTGGTACAGCTAAAGCCCTTCGGTCGCTGCGAGGCCTGTGGCGAGTTCATATTTGAAGTGGAGCAACCAATAGAAAGGCCGAGAGCCTTCCACCTCAACTGCCTAACAGGCGCCACCACTCTACAAGGAGAAGCCAGAGCTTGCACAGCCATTCCCCTGCGCAATGCAGAGACTTCCGTGGAAGTCGCAAACAAATGGACGGAGGATTTTAAAGCTGAAGATGCTGCTTCGGTCACCACAGATTCCCTACTCCCAGCGCCCAAAAGAAAGGTCGGTTTCACTAAAGCTTCCAGCGGCCGAGATGGAGGACAACCCCTGCGCTTGCCTGGCCCGGATGGATCTAGTGGGAAAATTCCCGGACCTCTATGTTCAAGTATCAGCCGAGGTAAGCCAGGGAATGGGACTTGGTGTTTTGTTGGAGGTGTCGGGGATCCACAGTTATCGGAGCCCGTGGGAGGGGGTGATTCCACATCTACAGGGAATTACCTACCCGCAGGAGAGTGTGACACCTCTGACCTGGAGTCGGTCTCCGATGCAGGAGATGATGGACAAATAGATTAACTATTTGAACGGAAGGGTTGGGACAAAGTACCCCTGGCCCCATCCCGTGCACCTAGGGACTCACCCATGTCTACAGGGGATAGTACACCCCAGGTGGAGGCCTCGGTGCCTGAGGAGGGATGCAGTCCCCTGCTTGCCCTTCCACCCCCAGAGTTACCTGCGCCATCTGCTCAGGTGAAGAGAGTGCCGCTGCGGGCACCTACGTCCAGTTTGGAGGTGGTCAATGCACCTCGGCACCCAGAGTCGATTGTCCTGCCTAGTGAGGGAGACCGCTCCACGATGCCACCCTTGTCCAGGCTACAGAGACTTTTCTGCCAAAAGGTTGCCAGTGAGTACGGGTGGGAGTACCCGTACTTGTCCAAGGAGTTGTTGTACGAGGTAGAGGCCTGCCGGCAGCGGTGGTACAATGACTTTGTATGGACACACATTAAGTTGCCCCATGCCCGTCGCTACCTCGCATGTTCACCCACAGCTTCAAAGTAGTTTAAGGACTGCAAGGCAGAGTGGATGTTGGGTCGGCATATCCATGCTGACCGGGTCGTTATCTGTCGGAAAGATGGGGAAGATGTGGAGTATCATATGGAGACCTTTGATCGATATTTAAAACCTCTTGTGCTGCCACATCCAAGGTTTTACTTGTAGGAGGAAAGACTCCTGTTTGTTTTTCATTGCTGAACATTCCGGTACTCTGGGACTGTACCCTGTCTAGGGGTGTTCTACTCTTTGGAGGCATGGGAGCAGTTGTGTTTTATGTTGGTCTCCCTCTGCCTCCCACCGCAAAGATAGAGGAATAGAACATCGGTCAAAACTGCTGAGAATGAGCGGGTCTTAGTTAGTGATGTGGGAGGGGAGAATGCCATCTGTGTGTAATGTGATGTGCATTTACAATGAGTGTTTCCCTCATGTTCACCTTTCCCTTTCCCTGTTGGGTTCAGGCACAACTCCCAAGTTTTTCCAAATTATTTTTGATGGTGTTTTTGAGAAGCTAGTCTCTGGATCGGGTCTATGTTGGCTCCCTTTGGAGCATGGCTTGTTCCAGACACTGGGGACCAGTGTCTATCTGCCGGGGGGTGTGTGTAGTGGGGGTTAACATTTAGGGGGAGTATCTGGGTGGTAGCATGGCCCAGATACACTAATTGTTAGGGATCTATGGCCAGTTTGATTAGTGGAGAATATAATGGTGTTCAGTTCCCTACGGCCCCTGGGTGGCGCTGTCGCCTTGGGCTGGGGTTGAACTATCATTGTAGGGCCGTGCCTTTTGTGTCCTCTCGCGGCAGTAGTACGGCGGGGCGGGGAACCCGCTGTGCCTGCTGGGAGAGGGTATAAAGGGGGCGGACATCTTTCGCACGAGGTCCGAGCCCCAGGCACCTTCAGCCTGGGGGCTTCTGTTCTGTTCGTCCGCCCCCAGGTGCCCTCGGCTTGGGTGCGAGGGAGTTTGAGTTCCATCCCAGGCACCTTAAGCCTGGGGTGAGGTACTAGCCGAGGCCTGGGGCCCAGTACCTTCGACTGGGTCTTGTATGGGAGAAGATACCTAGGGGCCCACCGAGTGAGGGGACCCGAGTCTCGGGCGAGGAGAACCAGGGAGGTGACCTGGCCTGAAGATCCAGCACAGCATTGGCTGGTGACAGTGCAGGCCTCTGGGGACCATCCGGGATGGATCATCTCCCTAACAGGGGTCGCCATTAGAAGGTAGTTCATGTTCTTTGGTCTTTGCAGAGACCCAGCTACATCAGGTCAACCTGTCTGCTTGCAAAGAGGCATATTTATGTCTGTGGAAATAAATATAGATGTTGTACTGTCACCTGGTGTGGGCTTACTTTTCTGGGAGCAAAGTGTTCTACATTCACCTATCTACCGGTCATATTTGAAGTGGAATCTCTGGACAGGGACACAGACCCGAAGGTAAAGATCTTAGCTCAAACCCCTACACACATAAGAGGTGCGAGCTGGTGGCAGCACCTCACCCCTCTCCCTGGTCCCCCTAGACGAGTACACCAGCTGAGAAGAAGAAGGGAGAGAGCGGGTGAGACCGCTACACTTACATTGGTGGTCAGAGAATAATGTTCCTTACATTGGTGGTCAGAGAGAATAATGTTCCTTACATTGGTGGTCAGAGAGAATAATGCTCCTTACATTGGTGGTCAGAGAGAATAATGATCCTTACACTGGTGGTCAGAGAATAATGTTCCTTACATTGGTGGTCAGAAAGAATAATGTTCCTTACATTGGTGGTCAGTGAGAATAATGTTCCTTGCATTGGTGGTCAGTGAGAATAATGTTCCTTACATTGGTGGTCAGAGAATAATGTTCCTTATGTAGCACTTACCCCCATTTAAGGGACCGGCTGGTTTTGTTTTGGGTCTGCAGCAATTACCTCTCTGGATTGGATCCTTTAGCTCCATTGTCTAGGCCAGTGTTTCTCAACTCCAGTCCTCAAGGTGCCCCAACAGGTCACATTTTCAGGCTTTCCATTATTTTGCACAGGTAATTTGATCAGTTTCACTGCCTTAGTGATTACCACAGCCGTTTCATCTGAGGGAAATCCTGAAAACATGATCTGTTGGGGCCCCTTGAGGACTGGAGTTGAGAAACACGGGTCTAGGCAAATAAAAATCTCCAGGAATAAGGCCAATGTCCACACATGAGTAAAACCAAATCAGCAAGGCTTTATTCTTTTTCTTTTCCTCTTTGAGTCAACTTGAAGAGAGAGAGAGAGCAGAAAGAAGTAGGGGAAGGTTCAGGCACGCAACATTTAAAGTCTAGTATCTATACTCGTCGCCACTCAAGCCTGAGTGGGTATTGCTCACCAGGATAGTCCCTATGAGAGCAGTCCTAGCAGCCGGGATGGAGCACAGATATCAGAGACGATGAATTCCTCTTTAGGCGAGTTTCCAGGCCTCTTCCCCGAGATAGCAGTACCGTCGCTAATCTCCTGGGACTGATCCTCCCCTGGACTCCATTCCTCAAGATGGGCCCCCTACAAACGGGCAGCCTGGGATCCTTCTCTGAAGCGTAGGCCCCTGTCAGCAGAGCTGGGTCCACAGTGCAGCAACAGGGCCTCGGGCTGAAGGTGCCCGAGGCCTAAACACACTCGCGCACCTCCTGCCATGCTGGCCACGAGGCACACTCACTGGACCAGAGGTCCCCACTTACGCCTTGGGGTTCCCCTGGAATCGCCCCCTACAAATGGCATCTGCCCCTTTTGTACCCTCTCCCAGCATGTACAGCGGGTAGACCACGCCCATTGCATGGCTGCCGAGAGAGGACACCCAAGGTGCTGTGATACCCCCCGTAGTTTAACCTATGCCGGCGGTGACAGTGCCACCTACAGGCAAAGGAGAACACTACTGCCAGGCAGTATCACACCCAGAGCAGAAGCAAAAATCAAACCCTTGATTGGTCTGAGCCCAACTACCGGCTCAGACTACCCCTAAATTTCCACATAGTGCCCCCAAATATGGGGGGGCGTTACACTTACATTGGTGGTCGTTGCGAATAATGTTCCTTAGATTGGTGGTCAGTGAGAATAATATTCCTTACATTGGTGGTCAGAGAGAATAATGTTTCTTATATTGGTGGTTAGAGAATAATGTTCCTTACATTGGTGGTCAGTGAGAATAATGTTCCTTACATTGATGGTGAGTGGGAAGAATGCTCCTTACATTGGTGGTCAGAGAGAATGCTTCTTACCATGATGGTCAGAGAAAATGTGTCTTACATTGGTGGTCAGAGAGAATGTTTCTTACATTGGTGGTCAGCGGAAAGCATGTTCCTTACATTAGTGGTCAGCGGAATAGAATGTTCCTTACATTGGTGGTCAATAAGAATAATGGGGGTTATTTACTAAAACTTCATGGTGCAAAATCTGGTGCAGCTCTGCATAGAAACCAATCATTTTCCAGGTTTTATTGTCAAAACCTAATTAAACAAGCTGAAGTTAGAAGCTGATTGGCTACCATGCACAGCTTCACCAGATTCTGAGTGCTGCAGTTTTAGTAAATCCCCCCCATAGTCTCTTACATTGGTGGTCAGTGGGAATAATGTCTCTATCATTGGTGGTCAGAGAGAATAGAGTTTCTTACACTGGTGGTCAGCGGAAAGAATGTTCCTTACATTGGTGGTCACTGTGAAGAATGTCTCTTACATTGGTGGTCAGTGAAAATAATGTTTCTTACATTGGTGGTCAGTGAAAATAATGTTTCTTACATTGGTGGCCAGTGAGAATAATGTTTCTTACATTGGTGGTTAGTAGGAAGAATGTCCCTTATATTGTTGGCCAGGGAAGAAAATGCCCCTTACAATGGTGGTCGATGGGAAGAATGCCCCTTACATTGGCGATCAGTGGGAAGAATGTTCCTTACATTGGCGATCAGTGGGAAGAATGTCCCTTACATTGGTGCTCAGTGAAAATTATATAAAGCAAATAAAAATTAGTAAAACTGTAGCAGGTACTTGAATTTAGGGGGAGCATCTGGGTGCTAGTGTAACCCAGGTGCCTTGATTGTTAGGAAATTCAAGGTTCCCTTTGTGAGTCTTGGAGGACTCTGGTGGTGTGAAGTTCTCGCCGGCCTAAAGGTGGCGTTGTTGCCTTGGACCGGGGCTGAGCTCGCACCGCAAGACTGTGCCTTTTTGTCCTCCCCTGGAGCTGGTACAGCGGGGCGGGGAACCCGCTGTGACGTGAAGGGAGAGGTCATAAAAGGGGCGGACGCCCTGACCTTGGGGTTCAGAGTTGGAGGACGCGGCCGCACCCAGGCACCTTTAGCTTGGGTGCTGGCGTTCAGAGTCAGGAACGAAGGACTGGACTTGACTCTAGGACACCTACACAAAAGCCCAATCTTCTGGCCTTCACCTCTTAGTTACGGAGGACGTGGGCCGTGGTGCGTCTCATCTCCCTCTCCCAGATACCCCTAGACAACAGCCATATAACAGATAGAGCAAGGGAGAAGGGGTGAGTCCGCTACAAAACATTTTTTAAAGCACACCCATGACCCCCGCACACGCTCTATATAAAAAGCTTTATGTAGGATGAGCATACGTTTATAAACCATAATGGCGCCACACATGTATGGTATCGTCGGGGAGGTTGGAGTGAGAGCAATTCTAGGGCCATCATTTTGTAACATGCTGGACAGAGCTTTTTATCTTTTGTATATTTTTTATTAAACTATTCAGCTAAGAAGACATTTGTTGCACCCATTATATTGTTTTAATTTATGAAATCCTTAATTTTGGAAATGTACCATTGTTGCAAATTTTTTAACGTAAGTTTATTTTAATTTATTTTCTATAATAAACATTTATTTTGAACATAGTGTAGAGAAATTCTGTGACAAATGCATGTAGTGTGGGTAGTGCATTATGTAGATGGGGCTTTGTGTGGGTGTGGCTTGAGTGTGGGCAGGGACAGGGGGCCCCATGATCTCCTATTGCCCGTGGGCCCCATGAGCTGTCAGTCCGCCCCTGCTTAGAATGTAGCGCCTAAATGTCCTTAGTAACAAAGAAAACGTCCATCAATCCCGAGAGGCACCCAATAGGTGAATCAATCTTAACTAGAAAAGCTACAATTTCTGGGGAAATTGTGTGACGTGTTCTTGCCTCCACCAGTAGTCTACAACTGGAGTGGGCGGAGTAACTGGGTGGAGTGGCTTGAGCAACTGTTGTGTGGTTGGAGTGGCTGGAGTAACTGTGAAAAGTGTTAAAAAGCTTAATATTTTAAAAAGTAGAAATAGTAGAAAAAAATTGAACAAGTCCCATCATTAGCTGAAAGAGCTCAACATTTTTTTCAAAAATGTTTTTTTTTTCAAAATGATTTTTGTTTTCAAAAAATATATATATATTTTTTAATTATTTTTTTTTTTCCAAATATTTTTTTTATTTTTATGGGGGGGGGGTCATAAACAGTGGAAAACAGTATCCGTCGTATTACAGTACATAGTAATTCATTTACAGATAACAGAATCAAAAGAGAAAGCAAAGTTGAACACTAGAAATGCCTTAGAGAAATAAGAGGCGACGTGCATTCCCCCCAGACACCCCAACTGGGAAAATACTGTGTCCTGAGGGAAAGACAACACAGCCAACCTCCATGTTACAACAATTTGTGATACAGAAACTCCCCTCCGAGCTGTGTGGGAGGAGCACTAATGCTATAATTCCCCTCAGAGCTTTTTCATGGGGGGGGGGGTCATAAACAGCGGAAAACAGTATCCGACATTTTTTTTTTTTATGATTTTATTTTTTTTAAATGATTTTTTTTTTCAAAATGATTTTTTTTTTCAAAATGATTTTTTTTTTCAAAATGATTTTTTTTTTGAAAAAAAAAAAATGTAATGATTTTTTTTTTTATTATTATTATTTTTTTAATTCTTTTTTTTTTTTCAAAAATTATTATTTTTTTATCATGGGGGCCTCATAAAAAGCGGAAAATAGTATACGTCGTATTACAGTACATAGTAGCGGTACATAGTGTTGTAATTGAGATCACTACACATAGTAATTAATTTACAGATAACAGAATCAAAAGAGTAAGCAAAGTTGAACATTAGAAATGCCTCAGAGAAATAAGAGGCGACGTGCATTGTCTTTCCTCCCAGACACCACAACTGGGAACATACTGTGTCCTGAGGGAAAGACAACACAGCCAACCTCCATGTTACAACAATTTGTGATTCAGAAATTCCCCTCAGAGCTGTGTGGGAGGAGCTACAATTCCCCTCAAAGCTGTGTGGGAGGAGCTATAGGTCCCTCAGCGTTGCCAAAGAAACCAATGTTTGTTTATGCAGGCTCTAACCACAGGTCACAGTATTTTCAGCCTCTCCTGAATGCTTGCCATTCTTCAAACGGTTGTATTTTAAAAACTATAAATCCTGCGAAGAGCTTTATATTGTGAGAATCACATGACCCAGACCTACATTTTGATATATAGAATGTCTCTGAAATATTAAAATTGAAGGCACAGTCGCAGTTTAGAAATTGCCCTTTGAATTTGAAGTGTCTAGAGGGGAGTTTCAATGAAAGTCAATGGGTGGCGTGAGTTGCAAACAAATCATCATATTGTGGAAACTGTAAGGACTATGGCTTAGCTGTGGACACGTGTAGTGGCAGCAGGGATAGCGGAACGTTTTGATATAAAATTTGTGTAGGTGGGTTTAAAAATGAGGGAGTGGTGGCAGGTTAGAAATCATGTCCTGATTTTTCAGATTTTGGCAGCTCACACTCTAGTTTTGCCATTCATTCCTATGGGACAAATTTCGCCGCAAAAACTACGATATTTCGTGAACAATTCGGCGAAACGTTCCACAAAGTAATAGCACACCATATTAATTGTCTATGTAGTGTAAAAACTGTGGGAGGAGTTAGGGTGGTAAAATTTGGCTATAATAAGAATAATAATAATAATAATATATATGTGAGATAACAATAAGTGCTCTTGCTTTGCAAGAACACTTAATTAAAAAGTGAACAGTAATCTTCCACCAACACCACAGTGAGCCAAGCTTCTTACCCTCACAACTGGACCACTTGATTATAGGTGGTCAAAAACACCAAAACATCAATCCACCACGTACTGCTCCAGCATGGATCCAGGCATTAGTCCTCATGTTAAAGGGTGTAAAGACAAAAAACATGGTGTAGTATATCAAAACCATTTGAATTTATTAAAAGCACATATACAGTATCTCAAAAAGTAAGTACACCCCTCACATTTTTGTAAATATTTTATTATATCTTTTCATGTGATAAAACTGAAGAAATTACACTTTGCTACAATGTAAAGTAGGGAGTGTACAGCTTGTATAACAGTGTAAATTTGCTGTCCCCTCACAATAACTCAACACACAGCCATTAATGTCTAAACCGCTGGGAACAAAAGTGAGTACACCCCTAAGTGAAAATGTCCAAATTGGGCCCAATTAGCCATTTTGCCTTCCCGGTGTCATGTGACTCGTTAGTAGAGTTGAGCGGACACCTGGATGTTCGGGTTCGACGGGTTCGGCCGAACTTCAGAAAAAAGTTAGAGTTCGGGACCGAACTTGACCCGGAACTTGAACCTGAAGGAAAAAAAGTAATTTAAAACTCACTCGCGGCTATAATGAATTGTCGGCTCCTGGCAATACATAGAAAAGTAATTGATAAAAAAAATAAATAAATGCGTGTGGGTTCCCCCAAATTCAATTACCAGGCCCTTCAGGTCTGGTATGGATATCTGATATTCTGTCAGAAGTGTGGTGGGGGCTCATCATGGGGACACAGAAGTGTGGTGGGGTCTCTGATGAGGACACAGAAGTTTGGTGGGGGGCTTTGATGGGGACACAGAAGTGTGGTGGGGGGCTCTGATGGGGACACAGAAGTGTGGTGGGGGGCTCTGATGGGGACACAGAAGTGTGGTGGGGGGCTCTGATGGGGACACAAGTGTGGAGAGGGCTCTGATGGGGGCACCTGATGTAAGGAGGGACTCTGCTGGGGACACCTGGTGTAAGGAGGGACCATGCTGGGGACACCTGGTGTAAGGAGGGACTGCTGGGGAGGCACCTGATGCAAGGACGGACTGCTGGGGAGGCACCTGATGCAAGGACAGACTCTGCTAGGGAGGCACCTAATGCAAGGACGAACTCTGCTGGGGAGGCACCTGATGCAAGGACGGACTCTGCTGGGAAGGCCATCTGGTGGCAGGTGACACACTTCCACTGATTCGGCATTATGGTGAGTTGAATGATTTCATTTTATATAACAATGTAATAATAGAAATAATGTACTTCAATCATCCTGACACCATAACAACCATGGTGCTGGGATGACTGAAGCGCCAACATCAGATGTTTTGGAGTATCCTTATCTGCCGATTTTGTTAAACTTTCTGGAATACACACATTTCTATTGTGGTGTAGGATCTGGCTTCTCTCTACCTTTTTTCCTTCCTTTCTTTCTTCCTTTCTTCCTCTCGGACTCAAACCACACCCCTTCTGAGCCACTCCCATTTAAGCCACACCCACTATCACACGTAAACCACGCCCATTTTTCAGTGTGCCGCATTTTCATATTCGGTATGACACGCCTAAAAACGAATGCCACGCCCTCTAATTATAGCACGGCTCCGCCTCCATGCAAAAAAAGTGTCCCGGATTTTTTTTTGCAATGTTGGCAACTATGGCATACATACATGCACATGAGCACACACACATGCAAACACACACACATGAACACACATACAGTAGATGGTAAATGGCAGTGCTTTACCTTCCTGCTCTTCCTGCCGGGTACTGCACTGTAGGGGGAGACAAAGAGCACAGCACACACTGTGCTTTTTGTAATAAATGTGACGAGCTCCCCACACACAGTGCCGAATGCCGATTACAGTTCGGCTTAGGATCGGGGAGTTCGTCTCCGCTCCTCCTATCGAAGTACTGTATACAGGGGGCCCTTGAGGGCCCCCTGCAGCAAGGGGCCCGATCGCCATGGCGACCTCAGCGACCCCTATTATTCCGCCACTGTGCTCTACATAAAGATGGCCTAGGCTATAAGAAGATTGCCAAGTCCCTGAAACTGAGCTGCAGCATGGTGGCCAAGACCATACAGCAGTTTAACAGGACAGGTTCCACTCAGAACAGGCCTTGCCATGGTCGATCAAAAAATTTGAATGCACATGCTCAGCGTCATATTCAGAGGTTGTCTGTGGGAAATAGATGCATGAGTGCTGCCAGCATTGCTGCAGAGGTTGAAGGGGTGTGGGGGTCAGCCTGTCAGTGCTCAGACCATAGGCTGCACGCTAAATCAAATTGATCTGCGTGGTTGTCGTCCCAGAAGGAAGCCTCTTCTAAAGATGATGCACAAGAAAGCCCACAAACAGTTTGCTGAAGACAAGCAGACTAAGGACATGGATTACTGGTACCATGTCCTGTGGTCTGATGAGACCAAGATACACTTATTTGGTTCAGATGGTGTCAAGCATGTGTGGCAGCAACTAGGTGAGGAGTGCAAAGCATGGTGGTGGGAGTGTCATGGTCTGGGGCTGCATGAATGCTGCCAGCACTGGGGAGCTACAGTTCATTGAGGGAACCATGAATACCAACATGTACTGTGACATACTGAAGCAGTGCATGATCCCCTCCCTTCGGAAACTGGGCCGCAGGGCAGTATTCCAACATGATAACGACCCCAAACACACCTCCAAGACGACCACTGCCTTGCTAAAGAAGCTGAGGGTAAAGGTGATGAACTGGCCAAGCATGTCTCCAGACCTAAACCCTATTGAACATCTGTGGGACATCCTCAAATGGAAGGTGGGGGAGCGCAAGGTCTCTAACATCCACCAGCTCCGTGATGTCGTCATGGAGGAGTGGAAGAGGACTCCAGTGGCAACCTGTGAAGCTCTGGTGAACTCCATGCCCAAGAGGGTTAAAGTGTAAGTAAACCCTCCTATCGTTTTCAGTCAAGGAAGCTGCCATCTTTGCCTCTGTTTAATCTACAACTGCCATGATGCTGCACATGTGATCAGTTATGACACCAGCCATTGGATGGTTTGACAGTTTGGTTGAGAGCACAACCAATAGGAGTGTTACATTTCTGGCACGTGCCGTAAATGAAACAGTTTTATGGATGGGTTTACTTCCACTTTAAGGCAGTGCTGGAAAAGAATGGTGGCCACTCAAAATATTGACACGTTGGGCCCAATTTGGACATTTTCACTTAGGGGTACTCACTTTTGTTGCCAGCGGTTTAGACATTAATGGCTGTGTGTTGAGATATTTTTAAAGGGACAGCAAATTTACACTGTTATACAAACTGTAGACTCACTACTTTACATTGTAGCAAAGTGTCATTAATTCAGTGTTGTCACATGAAAAGATATAAATATATAAAATATTTACAAAAATGTGAGGGGTGTACTCCCTTTTGTGAGATGCTGTATATACTCACATAGTGGCAGATGTAAACAGGCATCTGATGACCCGATGACGTTTAATACTACGAAATGCCACGTAGGGTGGAGTTTTTGGACTTGCGGCATTGCTGTGCATGAGGACCGCGGCCATCTTGTTGGTTTGAAACCATCAGTTTTCATATGACATGCCTGTTTACCTGCCTGCTGTCACAATAGTCACACAGTGGCAGATGTAAAGTCGCCTGGTATCATCCAAGATGGAAAATATATATGTCCAAGATTCAGACTTTATGTCGACTTATACCACTAGGGGGAAGTGCTGGGAGTCTTGCAGGGGAAGAGTTAATGAACCCAGCTGAACTAAGTGGGCTCATTAAGACCTCTATAAAACAAAACAGCATGCTTAGGAAGATTCTCCAACCTGGAACCAGTTTAGTGTTTGTGTAGACTGGGGAGTAGGGATGAGCTCCGGCGTGTTCGCATATTCCACGTGCCGGGCACGGCGCTGCGCTAATCACAGGAAGGGAGACATTTCCCGATGCGCGGCTGCAGAGATCGGGACATGTCTCCCTCCCTGTGATTAGTGCAGCGCCGTGCCGACTTCCTGACGGGCTCGGCACGTGGAGTATGCGAACACGCCAGAGCTCATCCCTACTGGGGAGCGTGCGATCTGCAGTGAGACAAAGCCTGTGTGGCCAAATTTCTAAAAACAGGGAGATAGGGTCTGGGGCAGCACAAGGCTGCACCCAGTTGTTAGTTAGGGAAACTACGTGTGTAGTACTAGTAAGCGGTCAAGCTGACCAGGATTTCTTTTCATGTTTCTTTTGTTTTGCTGTTATTTTTTTTTACTGCATATAGTTTAAATAAACCACACCTTTTGTTTTGTTTTTTCACCTACAACTCTGTCTGCTGTGCCTAATTTTGTGTGGTAAACCCATCCAGGGGGTCACACACACCCGCTGCTGAGCTAACCCTCTCACACTATATATATATATATACTTTGCCCACTCCAATTTGATCTGGTTGAAGCTTGCACAAGGACCAAAGCTGTAGATATTTGTGGTGAGGCCCCATAGCCAAACCATTAAATGAGCCCCCAGTAACCACAATCTGGAAGACTATTCTTCTAGTGATACAAAACACTGTTATTATAGAAGTTGTATAGAGCAGCCATTCCAAACCAGGGTTCCTCCAGGGATTGCTGAGGTTTCCTTGAGCTGTAGCTGATTGACCTTCCATCTGATTTTGCATGTATAGTTCCAGGTCCAATGCCATTTGGCAGAATCAGCAGTATGATACCAATTAACTTTTTTAGCTGTTGGTAAGTGTGCCATTCTGACCACTAATGTAAAGAGCATTCTTCTCACTAACCACCAATGTAAGGAACATTCTTTCCATTGACCGCCAATGTAATGGACATTCTTTCCACTGACCACCAATGTAAGGAACATTCTTAAGACTGATCACCAATGTAAGTAATATTCTTCTCAATGATCACCAATGTAAGGGGCATTCATCCCACTGATCACCAATGTAAGGGGCATTCATCCCACTGATCACCAATGTAAGGGGCATTCATCCCACTGATCACCAATGTACCGTATATACTAGAGTATAAGCCGACCCGAATATAAGCCGAGGCACCTAACTTTACCACAAAATAATGGGAAAACTTATTGACTCGAGTATAAGCCTAGGGTGTCCATGTGCATGCCTCACTGTGTCCATGTGCATGCCTCACTGTGCCCATGCCTAGACTGACGTTTAAAATGGGAGTCTATGGAAGGGGTGCCCGGTTTGAAAAATCGGCGCTCCCCGGCTGTAAGTCCTTCAGACAAAAATCTTTGCACACTTATAGCGGATAAATGGAGCTACATGTGTGCCAAGTTTCAGGTCCGGGGTACCTACGACCGGCCGGTACCGGGTCCCTAAAGTCACCGGAGAAATTACCGTTTAACATGGGAGTCTATAAAAGGGGTGCCTGGCTTTGAAAAATCGGTGCTCCCCGGCCGTAGGTCCTCCAGACAACGAACTTTGCACACTTGTAGAGAAAGAGTGAGGCTACATGTGTGCCATGTTTGGGGTCCAGGGAACCTACGAACAGCCGGTACCGGGTCCCAAAATTCCGGGAGATCAGGCGCAAAAAGGTGACTCGAGTATAAGCCGAGGGGGGCATTTTCAGCACAAAAAAATTGTGCTGAAAAACTCAGTTTATACTCGAGTATATACGGTATATGCTTTTAATAAATTCAAATGGTTTTGATACACTACACCATGAAGTGTTTTTAGTCTTTACATCTTTCAACATTAATAGTGATGCCTGGATCCACGCTGGAGCAGTACATGGTGGATTGATGTTTTGACCATCTATAATCTAGTGGTCCATTTGTGAGGGTAAGAAGCTTGGCTCACTGTGGTGTTTTTGGAAAATGACTGTTCACCTTTTAATCCAGATTGAGTCACCTATTGGGTGCCTCTCGGGATTGATGGACGTTTTCTTTGCTACCAAGTTTATTTAGGTGCTGCATTTCTCTGTTTCATACTTGTACATTGATGCCCACAATGTATGGTAGCTGCGGTCCGTCTGTCGTTTTTAACCTGACTGCAGTATTATCTATTTTTATAAGAGCACTTTTAAGCCACACACAAGGGACCAAATTCTTCTCGTCTTCACTCCTCACTTCTCATGTGTAATCCCGCTATATCTCATAACCTCTCAGTAGCCTCCACTGAAAGGGATGATGGTATAGCAAAGGGTCCTTGCAACACATCTGCCAGCAGCACACCACTAGCTGTAGAGTATAGCAGGCAAATTTCTCTACCCAGCTGCTGCAGCACAAAGAAAAAAAATACACTCCCTGCCACCCACATGCCCAGCATATAAATTACAGTTTGTCAAAATTGCTGGCTTTACAACTCCAGCCTTTCCATCTGGTGGATTCTGCTTTGGTCATTGAACTGCTTTCCATGACCAACCAACCACAGGTGCACACCCGCCAGACTATTTCTATTGAGGCTTTTTTTTTTTTTTTTACCTAAGATGCCCCACAATGGCAGGGGCAGGGCTTGTACTTCCAAACCATCTATGGTACACCCAACTCACTATTCTGGGGACCTCCAGCAGCTACCTACTGTAGGCACTTACGCTGCCTATCCTTCACTACAGGGTTCTCAACCCTAACTATGGTGATATTTGGCGGCCAATTTTGGGGGACTAAACTGGGTACCTGCACCCTAATAAACCCCTTTCTTTAACATGTATAACTAAATATTAACAAATTGTTATTCACCAACCCATTTTCCCCCTCAATGCTAAGATCATGTATGGTCCTATTTAGTAAATTCAGTAACTGATTAGTCTTTGCTTGCATTATCAAAATATTTTTACTGATTGGTTGTTTTGGCTTACTACCACCATCTATTATTTCCCTTTGCTGGGTTGCAAAACATTTCTGCTAGTGGTACTTATTCAGAAGCATCAAAACTGGAGATACAATGATAAACTGTAAATAAGATGTTATTTTTAATATAGTTACATGTATTTTAATGTTTTTCAGGAGAATACAGTAACTGCACACAATCATGAAAATATATTAAAGTGGTTGTAAACCTGTAATAAGAAATATGAACAAAGCAAATCCCTCTAGAGCTAAAAAAAAGTTATGGAGAGGGAGCTCCAGCACACAGCCGGTGATTGACAGCCTCAGCTTGGTTCCTGTGTGTTGTGTGAAGAGGGGTGTGTGCCTTCCCTCCAATGAGTGGCTTCCCTCCACTTTGAACAGTTGTAGAGAAAAGAAGGCTGCAAAAAACAGGTACAACTTATGTAGGAGGATTTGTTTAATCTCAGTGTATCATCTGAGGTCAGTCACTTCACTGGGTCAACATAATGGTTTACAAGACACTTTGATGTCTGGTAATTGGAGGTGCGCAAGTGAATAAAGGGAATGTAGCCTTAAAAGGTGCATTTAAAGAGGTACATGGATACAAAGAAATGGCTTATTTGCGCTAATTTAAAACTCGCAAACAAAAAAAAATTTGGTTGAGCAATCATCATCATTCCACCCTCCATCCTCCCACATATCCACACAGTGCTCATTGCCACGATCGTTGTTGGGTTCACCTGCGTGCCAGTTGAAGTATTTGATGGCTTCTCCAGACAGGTCTCTAAACTCACCCTCTTTCTGCAAGTCATTTATACCCATCAATATGTTCTGATTGACCTGCTTGCGGAGGGAGAGGACGGCTTGGTTTTCTTCAGGGGTCCGGGGTACGGCCAACTGACATCCGACATTGGCACACCTGGTTATGGCCTCAGAATAAGTGACTTCAACACTATTTAAAATATAGAATTTGTTGCCACTTATAGCGATAAATTTTGTAAATGAAAGAGCTGTAATAGTGGGAAGAATAGGAAAAAAAAAAGTGTTTTACCAAGTCCTTTAGTCATAAACAAGAATTTACCCCTGCAGCCCCACTACAAGGAATGATTTTTAGGTGTCCTGGAGTGCATTTTTAGATGAACAAGACTACAGTTTAGACATCTGGATTTTAAGCAGCTGAGCCCTCTAAATTACAATTATTAGATGGAGATCACAATGTCACAGTCACGATAAAAATCGCAGATCCCCGCCATTAGTAGATAAAAAAAAATAATAATAATAAAAATGACATAAATCTATCCCCTATTTTGTATCCGCTATAACTTTTGCACAAATCAATCAATATATGCTTATTGTGATTTTTTTTTTTACCAAAAATATGTAGAAGAATACATATCGGCCTAAACTGAGAAAAAAATTGTTTTGTAAAAAAAAAAATTGGGCTATTTTTTATAGCAAAAAGTAATAAATATTGTGTTTTTTTTCAAAGTTGTTGGTCTTTTTTTGTTTATAGCAAAATAAAAAATGCAGAGGTGATCAAATACAACCAAAAGAAAGCTATTTGTGGGGAAAAAAAATTATCAAAATTTTATTTTGGTACAACGTCGCATGATGCAATTGTCATTCAAAGTGTGACAACGCTGAAAGCTGAAAACTGGCCTGGGCAGGAAGGGGGTAAAAAGGCCCTGTATTGAAGTTGTTAAAAAAAATAAATAGAAAAAAAGATCCTTAAGTGCACTGTGTTCGGGCGCCGGACACAGTGCCTATGGGAAGCACCGTGTCATTGCAATCACGAGATTGCAGACAAGGCGCTTCATTTGCAGGCTTTAAACCTGCCCTGTGGCGCATTCCATTGCACCAACATCTTCCACCATACGGCCGGGTGCTTTGATTGACAATGCATCGCCCTAGGACATGGGCGGTGCTTTCCATCCGAGTTACAACATCACTTCCGGTTTTCCCTGTGCCAAGGATAAACCAGAATTGATGTCAGCAGCTCCATGGAACGCACTGCCCAAGCGGAGCACTCTGCACTGTGTCCCCTGACTGGCCGATCCATCATCCACCCCTACCTGAGAGCAACAGTAAATGCCAGTGCCATTATTTCCAATTTACAAGAACAAGCTCCAGTAAGGATGGCCACCTTGGCATATCTGACAGTCACAGTTCTGATATCAGCTGATTTGTAATCGGCTGATATCAGAGTCTGTATCTCACGCTGCTGCTCCCCCCTTCAGGCAGACTGCTTTGGCTGTCTCTTCTGCACATGCAGTAACTCATGGCATGGTAGCTACTGTGTGGGACTCTAACTCTGTGATAAGAAGATGGGTGAGTTTCACAGCAACAGGTTGTTTTAAAATGTGTCAAAACGGGCATTCAGGCAGGGAAGAAGTTACCAAACATTACTGTATGGGAGGAGAGAGGGAGAACATGGTCTGTGGGGGAGGGTGAGAACAGCATGCCAACTCCATAACATTACAGGGTAATTCATCCTCACTGACTCAGGTGCTAATATAACTAATGTGAGTGCTGCTGGATCCCCTCCACCTATGTATATAGTGTGCTCTATATGTATTGTATGTATTGTGTGTTCTGTGTTCTCTGTATGTACTGTGTGTTCTGTATGTACTGTATGTATTGTGTGTTCTGTATGTACTGTGTGTTTTCTGTATGTACTGTGCGTTCTGTATGTTCGGTGTGTTTTCTGTATGTAATGTATGTTCGGTGTGTTCTGTATGCTCTGTGTGTTCTTTGTATGTACTATATGTATTGTATGTATTGTGTGTTCTGTGTGTTCTGTATGTACTGTATGTTCTGTGTGTACTGTAAGTTGTGTGTTCTCTGTATGTTCTGTGTGTTCTGTGTGGTCTTTATGTATTGTGTGTTCTGTATGTATTGTGTGATCTGTATGTATTGTGTGATCTGTGTGCTCTGTACGTATTGTGTGTACTGTGTGCTCTGTACGTATTGTGTGTACTGTGTGCTCTGTATGTATTGTGTGTACTGCGCGCTCTGTGTATAGTGTGTTCGGGTATTGGGAGCCGTGACAGCCGAGGATGGACAGGTAAGGACCTGGAGGGGTTTGCGCCCCCCCCCCAAATTTTTTATCACCAGCCGCCACTGCTTCTGACTTCAAAAAGACCAATGCAGGGACCACACTGTAGCTATGCAGTGGACATAAGGACACTGAGTAACAGTCCACTGCCAGTGCATGGGGGAGCAAAGGGTTGGGTAAGCAAAACTGTTGGGCTTAACGCTTGCTGCACTAATTGTAAGCATTTGTATTGTTTGGTCTGTAGACTGCTCCTGACTAAGAGCTGTGATCTGCTTGGATCTCCAATCATTTTACCTCTTCTTTCCCTGCTGAAGAGTCCAAAGCAACTGTCTCTTCTCCCTACCTACCTATTGGCCCCAAACACAAGATATACATTACCCAGGTGAAAGTAACCTCCGTATAAAAGCATTCAGCTAACCTTTTCCCTGCTTCTGAAGGTTTGATTGCAGATCTCTTATCCGTTGATCCATACCAGCCATTTGCAATTTAAGATTATTGATTGCTAAGAAAAGAGTTGACATAGTTAAAGCAAATATATCACATGCTAAATCATTTGTTCAACTATTCCATTTGACTTTAGTGGTTCCCAAGATTGACCATTGTAAGTGTTCCTAGGGCCTTAACATCAGCGGTGAAAGTATAAAACCACTTTGCAGTTTATTTTTTTTTAAATCCCTGAACATACTTATAGATACTAACAGGTAGTTGCTTTGGTCAGTTTATGGTCCAACAAAACCCAAAAGCAATGTCTTGGATGTTCTGCCAATGAAATCTCCATGTCATAATTCCCAATTCTGATCCTTTCCCCCTGGGAGTTTTGGGTGTTTCTGCCCCCTGTAGTGTTCAATCTTCTCCTGTTACATTTTCCATAATATAAAATAAATACAAATCCAGCAGCGGTGGTGGAAGCCCTTCATAATAGCAGCAGCAGACGTGCACACCTAGTAACTTAGAGATTTCACCAACAGAGTTCCCGAGAGATGGATAACAGTGTCCAGGGTTTAAAGTTCTAGCATTTACCAGACACTAAAAATAGGATTTTTTTTTTACTTATTGGTTCCATTATTTCTATGTGTATGGTATGTGGCACACGCTCTTTAATCATTATGATTGGGTTTTATATATTTACCTTCAGGTGATTAGACACAAACACAGAGGGTTGTAGGGACAATCTCCCTTTCCTGGCCCTACCACAGCACACAATGGGTTACCGCCTCCTCTGAAACCCACAGAACCACCTCTTCCTAGCTAAATAAAAGACAGCCCCTCCCCCACTGAAGTGTTCTTTTTTTTTTTGGTCATGCTCCAGGCTACCTGTTGATTGCAGTTGGTAAGTACTTTGGTTGTTGCAAGTATAACCTCCCTACAGCACAGCCCCTCCAGGTTCAGCCTCTCCTGGAGTTTGAAGACCGTGAATGTTGGATGGTAAACCCTTTTGAAACTGGGTGCCCTGGGTGCAGGGCCATGGGCAATGTTGCTTAAACAGCATTAATATTCTGCAGGTGTGGTATACAGTAAGTAAGATCTGCAATGTCACTATTGGCCTCTCCCTTGGGGTTTTTCCTGTCTTGTATAGGCAGCGTGCCGCACTTTTCTCCTGGCTTTGTTTTCAGTCAGAGAGCGGCGGTGAATAATGTCACAGAGGGCAGGGAGAGGGGTAGTGACCACCAGTCATCAAGCAGCAGTTTAACCACATCAATACTGGGCACTTTCCCCCCTTCTTTCCCAGGCCAATTTCCAGCTTTCAGCGCTCTCGCATTTTCAATGACAATTGCGCGGTCATGCAATTCTGTACCCAAATTAAATTTTTATCATTTTGTTCGCACAAATAGAGTTTTCTTTTAGTGGTATTTATTCACAACTCTGTTTTTAATTTTTTGTGATATAAGCGAAAAAACTGCGGAAATTTGGGGAAAAAACAATATTTTCTTCTATTTTAAAAGAAATCCAATAAAATCGAATTTTGTCATACATTTAAGCCAAAATGTATTCTGCTACATGTCTTTGGTAAAAAAAATCATGTTAAAGCGAAGGTCCCGCATTTTTTTTTTTTTTATTAAAAGCCAGCAGCTACAAATACTGCAGCTGCTGACCTTTAATATTAGGACACTTGCCTGTCCTGGAGTCCATCGATGTCAGCAGCCGAAGCCGAGCAATCACTCGTTTCTCGGCTGCCCCGCCGCCATCCTCTGTGAGGGAATCGGGATGTGCAGCATTGCGGCTTCACTGCCCGGTTCCCTATTGCGAATGCGCGAGTCGCGCTGGCGCCTTTCACTGGTCCCCGCTATCTCCTGGGAGCAGTGGGTTTCCCAGAAGACAGCAGGGGTGGGTGACGCGAAGGGGCGTGACTCCCGTGGGAGTCAATACCTGGAAGTGGTGCAAATACCTGTTTTATATGGGTATCTGCACCCCCCCCCTGAAAGGTGCCAAATGTGACACTGGAGGGGGGGAGGGTTCCGAAAAGCAGAAGTTCAATTTTTGGGTGGAACTCCGCTTTAAGTGTATAATAACTGGTTTGTGTGATCACGGACATATGTACGCAAATGATCATATACAGATGTGCGCAGGTGATCACGGACATGTGTGCAGATAATCATGTGATTTTACTGTTACATATGTGGGGGACAGGTGTTTTTACTATGTGAGGACATGTGTTTTGGGGACATGTGTTTTGGGGACATGTGTGTTTTACATTGTGTGTTACATTGTGTGTTACTAGGCTGGTGATCCGTGTGTAAAAAGATGTAAAAAACAGCTCATACACACTGAGCACCAGCCAGCTGCAGCGATCCGCTCTCCTCTCCTCACCGACAACTAATGTGTGAGGAGAGCCGATCGTCTAGCACTCGGCTCTCTGTTTACATCGCATGACGGCCGTGATTGGACACGGCCGTCATGTGATCAGGAGGGCCAATCACAGAGCCCTCCTGCCGATCTGAGATGCGCCGTGTCCGGGTGACACAAGCGCATCGGGATCACGGCGCTGCACGCCCACGCACGATCCCCCTCCTTCTGAGGGACGTTACTGAATGTCCACTCGGAAGGAGAGAGCGCCCACCCGGCCGTACATATGCAGTGGCCGGGTGGGAAGTGGTTAAACAGACTTATGCCCCATACACACGATCGTTTTTCATGCCAATAAAAATGCCATTTTTTAAAATGGCCATTAAAACCGATCGTGTGTATGCTCCAGAGCATTTTTAACGACGTGAAAAAACGGGCATTAAAAATTTCGAACATGCTCTATTTTTTCACGTCGTTTTTTTTAACGACGTGAAAAACGATAGTGTGTATGCTTTAACGACGTGAAAAAAAACGCGCATGCTCAGAATCAAGTATGAGACGGGAGCGCTCGTTCTGGTAAAACCAGCGTTGGAAATGGAGATGGCACATTCGTCACGGTGGAATTAATAGCATCGTTTTAATGCTGCACATTCCGTTCTTTTGATAATGCTTAAATAATTACCTTCTTTTGCTAATGACATTTGAGAGTTATGCCAAACTAGGTTCTTAAGTAATTCCTAATTGATCTAATGATTGTAAAACATTTTGAAGCCACATCTCCCTCATAAATTCATAACTACATGTAAAGATCACAATAATTATAAATTTTTTTTTTTTTTTTTTTAGTTTTTATTTTAGTAATTAAGTTAGCTTTATTATTTTTGATGGGCTTCTTTGATATATGTAGGCTTTTTTTTTTTTGGTGATTTTGCTTAAATTATTGGTGTGTAAAGTTACCACACCAACCTTCAAAATTTGTCTCATTTTGCCTCAAGGAGGTTTGTGTCCCTTGTTAATAACAATAATATTATTTGAAATGTCCCTGCCTACTCCCTAGCAAAGTCTCTTTTGCAATACAATTCACATAGTCAAGTATTTGAAGCCAAAAAAAAGAATCCTTTATTTACGTACATTACAAATTAAAGGTGAAGGCAGCACTGGAGAGCCTGCTTGCATTTGTGCATCCTTTGGACTCCACAACAACCATCCAAGATGTCAAAACCAAACTATTTAATTAAAAAAAAAGGAGCCGAATCTTGGCTTGAACTCCCAGAGGTCAGGAACAGAAGCAGATAAGTCATATATGTCCCCAGTCTGTGGTACTACAGCAGGCATTATTTTTTCCTCTTCCTTGTAGCCTTCCCTGCAGCCTTCCCTGCAGCCTTTGTTGGTTGCTTTCTCGGAGGCTGGGGATCAGGAGGAGAGGAGGTGGCAGGAGGAGTAGTAGTAGTAGGAGGAGGAGGTGGAGGAGTAGGGACAACCTCAGTGATGTCAGTGAACTTGGTCAGTTCACCGAGCAACCCCTTGTTAATCACCTTCAGCAAAAGGTTATCACTATAGAGCTTTTGCTGCAAGTCCATTTGGCCTAACTTATGGGCCAGGACTGCGGCAAAGCCCTCCTCAGCAGAGGGTGCCTCTCTGAGGGCCACAGTAGCCTCTTTTGGAAAGGCTCTTGTTTCCTCCTCCACCTGCCTAGCTCTCCTTGGCCCTCGTTGTTTTATTATCAGGGGAGGCATCTGGGCTCTTGTGCTGGGCCCAGCCTCCTCCTGTGTGCCACTGGGCCCTGCCTTCTCCTGGTCCCCAACATCACCCTCTTCCTGGCTCAGCTCTGGCTGTAAAAAAAGAAAGGGACATTCTTTATTTTTTGCCACCATCAATCACACACATTGTTCACCTCCAGACATTTTTGAATTGAATGTCAAAAGGTATTAATTTTGCATAGATTCCGCCTCCTGATATTGTTGCCTTGTCCCCATCAAATTTGACCACTACTGTATCTTGCTCTTTAAATCCTCTTTTTTTTGAACATTAAATACCTAACAATACTAACAACAATTTTAAATCATCACTTTTGTAACATATAAATGGAGATATCAATACTTTACCTGGCTCCATATATCCAAATCTGCCTCCAAGGACCTCATCTTGATCCTCAGGGGAAGCCAGAGCAGGGTTGCTAGGAAGGCTGGAGGGCTGGCTGCAAGGAAGGCTGGAGGGCTGGCTGCAAGGAAGGCTGGAGGGCTGGCTGCAAGGAAGGCTGGAGGGCTGGCTGCAAGGAAGGCTGGAGGGCTGGCTGCAAGGAAGGCTGGAGGGCTGGCTGCAAGGAAGGCTGGAGGGCTGGCTGCAAGGAAGGCTGGAGGGCTGGCTGCAAGGAAGGCTGGATTGACCTCTGGGGGGAAGGGTGGACAGAGATTCCCACACTTCCAGCTGGTCATCCAGTTAAGATAACTTGCTGTAGTACCACAGACTGGGTTTATAAACCTTATCTGCTGCAGCACCTGACCTCTGGGACTTCAGGACCATATTCCTCTGGGTCCTGTATTTCCCCCCTGATGGTAGCAATTTTGGTTTTCACATCTTGGAGAGTTGTTGTGGGTATCTGTGTTTGCACAAATGCAAGCAGGCTCTCCAGTGCTGCTCTCCTGGCCACTTTATTTTTATTTCCACCACTTTTTGTCTGCCAAAGGATAGGGAGGTCTTTCCATTTATCAATGAACTTCCCCATAAAGTCTGGGTTTTTGATACTAATTATGCTCTCTGTAAAATCAAGCAACAAGAAAATACATATGTTTCAGGCAACATTCATCAAATCAGCATTTTTGACAGATCAAGCCCAATAGCTCCTCCTCTGATGAAACCCAAATCCTTAAAAACTTACGTACCTTGGTCAACACGTTCGTTGCTAACTCCCTCTCCCGCCAAATGAACGTATTTTCGACACATGGATCTTCACTTGATATACACTGCGCATGCGTGAAACACCGCACGCTTACCCCGCCCCCGACGTTCGAGATTGTACTTTCCCCGCCCCTTCTCGCTCGTCGTAGTGCTTAACAACATGGCGGAGACACAGGTGGCTGAGATTACCTCTACAGAGGAGGAAATTCCTGAGGAGCCCAAATCCCGATCCAGGAGATATAAGGCATCCAACATGTCATTCGAGGAAATGGTGGAGATGGTCGCCATTTTGAGGAGGGAGGATTATGATGCCAAGCATGGGCCATATAAAAGACCTAATCTTGTCAAGACAAAAATTATGGCAAAGTGGTCAAAACTCTTCACCAAAAATTCGGGGTGTGCAGAACGAAGGAACAGCTCAGAAAACGATGGTCTGATCTGAAGTTGCGGGAGCCAGACCAATACAAAAGAATCAAGAAAGTTATAGGAAAAAGTAAGTACTTTTTCTTCATTTTCCCTGCTAAAGATTATTACTTGTATTAAGTCGTGTATATTTAGACTTTGATATAGTACAGTGAAAGATAACAACTTTCAATGTTCGTCCGCACACTAAACGGACGTAGTAAACCTCTTTCTCCGTCCAGTTCCTTAAAACGATGTTTTTGGATCATCCAGTGTGAACACACAATTGTTTTTTTTGTTTTGGGGAGCAAATTTGGTAAACAATTTGCTTTATATTTAGAATCCAAATGACATTTTTTTTTGCGAAAAAGGGTAGGCATTGTAATGTTAAGGGAGAGAATGCTCAGCAGCTGCTTAAACATCTGAACACAGTAGTACAAGTGTGGGACAAAACCCCTAAATTTTTAGGGTGTCACACACAGAAGATCCTGTGTATATACTTTGGGGTGTTACAATGTGTCAAACTTTGTTTCAAAAAGTATATGCTCTGGTTTTGGCTATGTATCCAATCATGTGTTCCGGTTGTCACTGAGGGTACATTTAAATATGGACCACACTTCCAAATAATATTTAGAAATCTCTTTTTCTTGGTTTTTTGTGGCCCAAAAATTATTAGTTACTAATGAAACTCTACCTTTTATTGCAATCTCCATAGGGCTTCAAAAAGCTACGTCAGATGAGCCTATAAATCCAACACCTTCAACAATACCCCCAGAACCACATGATGGAGATGAACGTGAAGTTGTGGAAGTGGAAAGTGGCACCACAAGAGGTCCGTGTCAAACCAGACAGATGCAGGTTAATAGATGTAGGCCTACATATTCTATACTAAATGATTTGTTTTTGTTTAGGTGCAGTTCTGGCCGGAGACCCCGAAAAGTTTACACATCACAGTGTATGGGGGGGGGACTGTATATATGTATGGTGTATGGGGGGGGGACTGTATATATGTATGGTGTATGGGGGGGGAGAACTGTATATATGTATGGTGTATGGGGGGGGACTGTATATATGTATGGTGGGGGACTGGTATATATGTATGGTGTATGGGGGGGGGCTGTATATATGTATGGTGTATGGGGGGGCTGTATATATGTATGGTGTATGGGGGGGGACTGTATATATGTATGGTGGGGGAACTGTATATATGTATGGTGTATGGGGGGGGACTGTATATATGTATGGTGTATGGGGAGTAGGGATGAGCTTCGAGTTCGAGTCGAACTCATGTTCGACTCGAACATTGCCTGTTCGCCGAACAGCGAACAAATTGGGGTGTTCGCGGCAAATTCGAAAAATCTATGGGAGAAATCTAAAGTGCTAATTATAAAGACTTATATGCAAGTTATTGTCCTAAAAAGTGTTTGGGGACCGGGGTCCTGCCCCAGGGGACATGTATCAATGCAAAAAGAAGTTTTAAAAACGGCCGTTTTTTCGGGAGCAGTGATTTTAATAATGCTTAAAATGAAAAAATAAAAGTGAAATATTCCTTTAAATTTCGTACCTGGGGGGTGTGTATGATATGCATGTAAAGTGGCGCATGTTTCCCGTGCTTAGAACTGTCCCTGCAAAAAATGTCATTTTTGAAAGAAAAAAATGCATTTAAAACTCACTCGCGGCTATTAATGAATTGTCGGCTCCCGGCAATACAAACAAAAGTCATTGATTAAAAAAAAAAAAAAAAAAAAAAAAAGCGTGGGGGTTCCCCAGAATTCAATTACCAGGCCCTTCAGGTCTGGAATGGATATTAAGGGGAACCCCGCCACAAATTAAAAACAAAATTGACGTGGGGTTCCCCCAAATATCCATTCCAGGCCCTTCAGATCTGGCATGGATTTTAAGGGGAACTCCACGCCAAATTTAAAAAAAAATGGCGTGGCGTCCCCCTAAAAATCCACACCAGACCCCTTATCAGAGCACGCAACCTGGCCGGCCGCAGGGGAAAAGGGGGGGGACGAGAGAGCGGCCCCCCCTCCCTCCTCAACCGTACCAAGCCACATGCCCTCAACATGGGGAGGATGTCCCCATGTTGATGGGGACAAGGGCCTCATCCCCACAACCCTTGCCCGGTGGTTGTGGGGGTCTGCGGGCGGGGGGGCTTATCGAAATCTGGAAGACCCCTTTAACAAAGGGGACCCCCAGATCCCAGCCCCCCCCCTATGTGAATTGGTAAGGGGTACATTGTACCCCTACCATTTCACGAAGAAAGCGTAAAAAAATGTTTAAAAAAACACAAACACCTTGAAAAAGTCCTTTATTTAAAAAAAAAAAAAAAAAACCATTCCAGCGGTGAAATCCAGTGTCCCGCGGCGATCCCGATGTCCAGCGCTGTCCTCCATTGGTTGTGCCTGAGCGGACCTGATGGGGAACTCCCTCTCAGTATTTTAAATGTATAGACCCGCCCCTTCTAATGTTCCCCATCAGGTCCGCTCAGCGGACCAGATGCGGAACATGAGAAGGGGCGGGTCTATACATGTATTACCAAAGTGAGAGCAGTTCCCCATCAGGTCCGCCCCCTCGGTATGTCGGACCCGCCTACGTCATTGGCTTGAGCGGGGAACTTCCTTCACTGTGTAATTTAAATTTACATAGTGAAGGAAGTTCCCCGCTCAAGCCAATGACGTAGGCGGGTCCGACATACCGAGGGGGCGGACCTGATGGGGAACTTTAGAAGGGGCGGGTCTATACATTTAAAATACTGAGAGGGAGTTCCCCATCAGGTCCGCTCAGGCACAGCCAATGAAGGACAGCGCTGGACATCAGGATCGCCGCGGGACACTGGATTTCACCGCTGGAATGGGTTTTTTTTTTTATTTTATTTTTTTTTAATAAAGGACTTTTTCAAGGTGTTTGTGTGGTTTTTTTTTTTTACGCTTTCTTCGTGAAATGGTAGGGGTACAATGTACCCCTTACCAATTCACATAGGGGGGGCCGGGATCTGGGGGTCTCCGTTGTTAAAGGGGTCTTCCAGATTCCGATAAGCCCCCCGCCCGCAGACCCCCACAACCACCGGGCAAGGGTTGTGGGGATGAGGCTCTTGTCCCCATCAACATGGGGACATCCTCCCCATGTTGAGGGCATGTGGCTTGGTACGGTTCAGGAGGGAGGGGGGGCCGCTCTCTCGTCCCCCCCTTTTCCCCTGCGGCCGGCCAGGTTGTGTGCTCGGATAAGGGGTCTGGTATGGATTTTTAGGGGGACTCCACGCCATTTTTTTTTTAATTTGGGGTGGAGTTCCCCTTAAAATCCATGCCAGATCTGAAGGGCCTGGTAATTGAATTCTGGGGAACCCCCACGCTTTTTTTTTTTTTTTTTTTTTTTTTTTTTTAATCAATGACTTTTGTATGTATTGCCGGGAGCCGACAATTCATTAATAGCCGCGAGTCAGTTTTAAATGAATTTTTTTCTTTCAAAAATGACATTTTTTGCAGGGACAGTTCTAAGCACGGGAAACATGCGCCACTTCACATGCATATCATACACACCCCCCAGGTATGAAATTTAAAGGAATATTTCACTTTTATTTTTTCATTTTAAGCATTATTAAAATCACTGCTCCCGAAAAAACGGCCGTTTTTAAAACTTCTTTTTGCATTGATACATGTCCCCTGGGGCAGGACCCAGGTCCCCAAACACTTTTTAGGACAATAACTTGCATATTAGCCTTTATAATTAACACTTTAGATTTCGAACGTTCGAGTCCATTGTATTTAATAGGGTTCTAAAGTTTACACGAACATTTTGTCTGTTCGCAGGTTCTGGTGCGAACCGAACAGGGGGGTGTTCGGCTCATCCCTGATGGGGAGAGAACTGTATATGTGTATGGGGGGGACTGTATATATGTATGGTGTATGGGGGGGGGCTTTATATATGTATGGTGTATGGGGGGGACTGTATATATGTATGGTGGGGTGGGGGAGAACTGTATATATGTATGGTGTTTACTGTATATATGGGGGGCTGTATATATGTATGGTGGGGGGGGGACTGTATATATATGGATGGTGTATGGGGGGGGGAGAACTGTATATATGGGGGGCTGTATATATGTATGGTGGGGGGGGGAGAACTGTATATATGGATGGTGTATGAGGAGGAGAGGGAGAACTATATGGATGGATTGGATGGTGTATGGGAGGGGGGTGGCAGAACTGTATGTATAGTGTATGGTGGGAGGGGGGGCAAAAACTTACCTTGCAAGCTGAGCTCCATGCCCAGCACGATATCTGCAAACTTTCCATCAGAGCAGCGCCTTCAACCCCACCTCCTTGTCCCTTCTGCAGCCAACCAGAGGAGAGTCCCCAGCAACATGGTGGTTCTGCCTCTTCGCTCTGCCTCTGTGTCTCCCTTCTGCAGTACACAGAGTGGACGGAGGTGCACTGATAGTGCGGGGGGAGGGAAGGGGGTAGATAGGAAGGGAGCAGGAGTGGACCGAACTCGAGACACACACGGCACAGGGAGCCACTGGCGGGTCTGAATAATGTGCCCGGGTCTCAGGCGGGCAGAGACCCGGGCACATGTTTCAAAACCCGTACTGTCTGGGTGAATCCCGGACAGGTGGCAACCCTACAGCACACAGGGGGGCCCGGACAGCAGGGGGTTTGCAGCGGCGGGCAATTACAGAGATTGGGGGGGGGCAATTACAGAGGAGAAGGGGAAAATACAGAGGAGGGGGAACAATTCCAGAGATTGGTGGGGCAATTACAGAGAAGGGGGGGTAATTACAGAGGATGGGGGGGATTACAGAGGATGGGGGGGGAATTACAGAGGGGGGAGGCAAATACAGAGGAGTCAAAACATAAGGAGGGGGAGAGAGAGGTAACAGGCAGCTGCTGATGCAGACATTTTTAATAAAATAAATGCTTAAAAAAAATCCACTCACTCTTCATGTTAGAGCTGTAGGCAGGTCAGTCTGTGAAGTCGGCTGTCCCATTCTCCCCTCCGATCCACGCTGCTGTTATCACTGAATCACTGGAGGAAACAGAGAGCCGTGGGAAATTCAAACTCTGATGATGGAGGCGTGGTTAAGCCTCCGGAACGCTCTGATTGGTCACAGCGTCCCAGGTGACAGCTCACTGCAGATTCCCCACGGCTTTGTGTCTTTGGCTTCCTCCAGTGAAACAGCAGCGTGGATTGGAGGGGGGAGATGGGACAGCAGAGTTTACAGACCGACTTACCTACAGCTGCAGCACTGACATGAAGAGTGAGTGGATTGTTAAACATTTACTTCAATAAAAACTTCCGCACCAGCAGCTGCCTGTCGCCCCTCTCTCTCCCTTGATCTGTAATTGTTCTCCCCGCCCGCCGCTCCGATCCCTGCTGTCCGGGTCCCGCTGTGTGTCGGGGCTCGTAAAAGGAGGCCCCATGGTACCTGATGTCAGCTGGAAATTGTGTCCGGGTGAGAGACAGAGGGAAACCTGGGCACAGCCTCCTAAACCCGTACTGTCCGGGTCAAAACCGGACAGGTGGCAACCCTAATCGGACCCCCCTTCTATACAGTGAGCGGTCGTTAATTGTTCGGGAGCGACCTGGGATGAGGGGACGGCCATTCGATTCCGGCCACCCCCTCGCGATCGCTCCCGGCGAATGAGAAAGCTTCCTCTGCTGTGTAATGTTTACACAGGCAGAGGAAGTGATGTCATCTCTCATGCCGCGCTCACATATACCGAGCGCCGTACAAGAGAAGACACACGGGTTAGTGCACAAACAGCACACTGACACCAGGACACATCGGAACATAAATCGCCCCCCCCAGTCACAGTGTCACTGCAGTGACCATTTATTTACTGATCACTGCAATCAGTGACATTTGTGACTGTAAAAGTGTCACCAAAGTTTAGTTTTAGGTCCAGTGTAGCCCCCTAACCCCCCCTAATAAAGGTTTAACCCCCTTGATCGCCCCCCAGGTAACCCTTTCACCCCCTATCACCACTGTCGCTAAGCGATCGTTTTTCTGATCGCTGTTTTATTGTCGGTGATGCCGATCGGTAGCCAGTTATTTTTTTTAGGTTCGCCGCAGGTTTTCATAGCGTCAGGTATCCCCATATATTACCTAATAAAGGTTTAACCCCTTGATTGCCCCCCCCCCCCCCTGGTAACACTTTCACCCCCTTTTGCCAGTGTCACTAAGCGATCGTTTTTCTGATCGCTGTATTAGTTATGCTGGTGCCGATAGGTAGCCAGTTATTTTTTTTAGGTTTGTCGCAGGTCTTTATAGCGTCAGGTACCCCCATATATTATCTAATAAAGGTTTTAACCCCCTAATTGCCCCTAGTTAACCCTGCGTCACACCCCAGGCAGCGTCAGGTTAGTGCCAGTAGCGCTAACACCCACGCGTGAAGCATACACCCCCCTTAGTGGTATAGTATCTGAACAGATCAATATCTGATCTCATCAGATCTATACTAGCGTCCCCAGCAGTTTAGGGTTCCCAAAAATGCAGTGTTAGCGGGATCAGCCCAGATACCTGCTAGCACCTGCGTTTTGCCCCTCCGTCCAGCCCAGGCCACCCAAGTGCAGTATCGATCGATCACTGTCACTTACAAAACACAACACACATAACTGCAGCGTTCGCAGAGACAGGCCTGATCCCTGCGACTCCAGTGCTGTAGGAGGTGATTTCACCACCACAGTTTAAAAAAAAAGCATATATGCCGAAGCATTGGGGCAGCAGGGGCGGAGGAGGATTTTGCTCCTAATGCCGCGTACATACGGTCGAAATTCCGACGGAGGCTTGCCCGTGGAAAAGTCCGACCATGTGTGTGCGGCATAACTTTTTTGCGGGAGGATTCCCCCATGCTTCGGCATATATAAATGGTGCATGTATGCCCATCATTAGAAGTGGGTGGATGAAGGGCGGTATTCTAATGGTGGGCATACCCACCGATCAATCTCTTTTTTTCGTTCAGCCACCTGGCTGCATGAAAAATATTACAATACATGTCCAACAAGGACCAGCAACGTACTGGTATGTTGCTGGACTTTGAATGGTTATACCAGATTGATGCCTGCGGGTTTAGGTATAATCTTGGTATCATTCTTTTCAGCCAGCGGCCGGCTTTCATGTAAAAGCAATCCTAGTGGCTAATTAGCCTCTGGACTGCTTTTACAAGCAGTGGGAGGGAATGTCCCCCCCCGGATATAAAAAGCGCCATTGGGAAAGCATTTTATCACACCGATCTTGGTGTGGTCAGATGCTTTGAGGGCAGAGGAAAGATCTAGGGTCTAATAGACCCCAGTTTTTTCAAAAAAAGAGTACCTGTCACTACCTATTGCTATCATAGGGGATATTTACATTCCCTGAGATAACAATAAAAATGATTAAAAATAAATAAATATGGAAGGAACAGTTTAAAAATGAAATAAAAAAGCAAAATTAATAATAAAAAAAAGCACCCCTGTCCTGCCCTGCTCTTGCGCAATGGCGAACGCAAGCATGGGTCTGGCGTCATATGTAAACAGAAATTGCACCATGCATGTGAGGTATCACCACGAAGGTCAGATCGAGAGCAGTCATTTTAGCAGTAGACCTCTTCTGTAAATCTAACATGTAACCTGTAAAGGCTTTTAAAAATGTATGTAGTTTGTCGCCAATGCGCGTTTGTGCAAAATTTTAAAGCATGTCGTGTTTGGTATCTATGTACTCGTCCTAAGATCATCTTTTTTATTTGATCAAAAATTTAGGCAATATAGTGTGTTTTAGTGCATTAAAATTAAAAAAAGTGTATTTTTCCCTAAAAAATGCGTTTGAAAAATCGCTGCGCAAATACTGTGTCGAAAGAAAAAATGCAACACCCACCATTTTAATCTGTAGGGCCTTTGCTTTAAAAATATATATAATGTTTGGGGGTTCAACATAATTTTCTTGCAAAAAAAAAATGTTTTCATGTAAACAAAAAGTGTCAGAAAGGGCTTTGTCTTCAAGTGCTTAGAAGAGTGGATGTAAGCTTCCTAATGTTGTGTATAAAATGCCAGAACAGTTCAAAACCCCCCAAATTACCCCATTTTGGAAAGCATACACCCCAAGCTATATACTGAGGCATGTCGAGTGCATGGAATATTTTATATGTTGACACAAGTTGCGGAAAAAAGACAATTATTTTTTTTTTTTTTGCACAAAGTTGTTACTAAATTATATATTGCTCAAACATGCCATAGGCATATGTGGAATTACACCCCAAAATACATTCTGTTGCTTCTCCTGAGTACGGGGATACCACACGTGTGAGACTTTTTGGGAGCCTAGCCGCGTACGGGACCCCAAAAACCAAGCACCGCCTTCAGGCTTTCTAAGGGTGTAAATTTTTGATTTCACTTCTCACTGCCTATCACAGTTTCGGAGGCCATGGAATGCCCAGATGGCACAAAACCCCCCCAAATGACCCCATTTTGGAAAGTAGACACCCCAAGCTATTTGCTGAGAGGTATGGTAAGTATGTTGCAGATCTCGCTTTTTGTCACAAAGTTTTGAAAATTGGAAAAAAAAAAATGATTTTTTTTCTTCATTTTCAAAAACAAATTAGAGCTGTAAAATACTCAACATGCCTCTCAGCAAATAGCTTGGGTGTCCAATTTCCAAAATGGGGTCATTTGGGGGGGTTTGGTGCTATTTTGGCATTTTATGGCCTTCGAAACTGTGATCGGTAGTGAGGAGTGAAATCAAAAATTTGTGCCCTTAGAAATCCTAAAGGCGGTGCTTGGTTTTCGGGGCCCCGTACACGGCTAGGCTCCTAAAAAGTCCCACACATGTGGTATCCCTGTACTCAGGAGAAGCAGCAAAATGTATTTTGGGGTGCAATTCCACATATAACTATGGCATGTGTGAGCAATATATCATTTAGTGACAACTTTTTGTAATTTTTTTTTTTTAGTAATTATTCAATCACTTGAGACAAAAAAAAAAAATATTCAATGGGCTCAACATGCCTCTCATCAATTTCCTTGGGATGTCTACTTTCCAAAATGGGGTCATTTGGGGGGGGGTTTTGTACTGCCCTGCTATTTTAGCACCTCAAGAAATGAGATAGGCAGTCATAAATTAAAAGCTGTGTAAATTCCAGAAAATGTACCCTAGTTTGTAAACGCTATAACCTTTGCGCAAACCAATAAATATACGCTTATTGACATTTTTTTTTACTAAAGACATGTGGCTGAATACATTTTGGCCTAAATGTATGACTAAAATTGAGTTTATTCAATTTTTCTTATAACAAAAATTAGAAAATATCATTTTTCAAAATTTTCAGTATTTTTCCGTTTAGATCGCAAAAAATAAAAATCGCAGAGGCAATCAAATACCATTAAAAGAAAGCTCTATTTGTGGGAAGAAAAGAACGCAAATTTCGTTTCGGTACAACATTGCATGTCAGCACAATTTCCAGTTAAAGCAGCGCAGTGCCAAATTCTGAAAACACCTCTGGTCCTTTAGCTACAAAATGGTCCGGGGCTTAAGTGGTTAAGGGTACTTACAACAACAAGCCTATAACTTTAGCGAATGTATACTTCCCTAACTCAGCCCATGTCTCCTTTTGCCAAAAAAAAAACGAGAACTACTTGGGTTTACATCAGTGCTCATTTATTTTAGGGGGAGATTTTAACATACCGTTGGACCCGATAGTGGACTCCTCATCCGGGAAATCATGCATCACATACCGGGCCCTTAAAATAATAAAATCCCTGCTCAATTCCCTACAGCTGATAGACAGCTGGAGATTCTGTCATCCAGACTCCAGGGATTACACATTTCACTCGATCCCACACAATCGCTATTCCCGAATAGACTATTTATTTATTACCCATCGAGACTTACAAATTGTGAAGGGGGCTAAAATAGGCATTCAATCCCTATCTGACCATGCACCGGTTTCCCTGATGATAGAGACGGGATTGACGACAAACAGACCAAATACGTGGAGGCTGAACACTTCACTCCTGACGGACCAAGACCTGCTGCCCAAACTTACCTCGTCCTTAGCAGAATACTTTCACCTCAACACTACCCCTGGCATTGACCCCATGATGATTTGGCAGGCACATAAATGCTCTATGAGGGGGGAACTGATTAGATTGGGCTCCCAAAGGAAAAGACGACCGGAACAAAAAGGTTAGAGAGCGGACTAACAAAATCTATAGACTTGAGAACTCCCATAAACAATCACTGTCAACACAATCCGCGAAAGAATTACTTCAAGCACGTAAGACACTACACACCATATTTGAAACCAAAAAAATGCTATTCTTTAGAAAGAAACTTTATTATGAGGCAAGCGACAAGAAAGGTAGATTCCTAGCAAGGGCACTTAAAGAAGCCAATGCTGTCAAACACATAGCAGGACTCAGAACACAAGGGGGGACACAGGACGTTTCCAACTAAGCCATAGCAGCGCAATTTCACCAGTTCTACTCAAAACTGTATAACCTCCCACAGCAACACAAACCAAGATGTAGAGGGAGATGGGGTGCATGCTATATTAGACTACTTAAACAAAAGTGGCCTTCCAAAACTGGAGAACATAGTGACATCTTCCCTTGAAGAGCAAATTTCGGTGACAGAGACTCAGATGGCTATAAAGGATCTTAAGTCAGGGAAAAGCCCAGGCCCTGACGGCTTTACCTCAATATATTACAAGACGTTCAGTGATATTCTGTCAACCCCATTGACGGAAGCTCTTAATTGCTTATCTGCTTCTAGACCGGTGCCATCTGACTTTCTCTCTGCTCATATCACACTTATCCCGAAACCCGGGAAGGACCTTGCTGAGTGCTCCAGTTATAGGCCTATCTCCTTGCTGAATCTTGACCTCAAAATTCTTGAAAAAATAATGGCCAATAGATTGAGACCACTCTTGGCTTCTCTGGTGGGTCCTGAACAGGTGGGCTTCATGCCAAACCGGGAGGCTAAAGATAACGTGATCATGGCTCTCCTCCTGACACATGAAGCACGTAACTGTGGTTTCGAGGGCCTTCTCCTGTCTACCGACGCGGAGAAGGCCTTCGATAGAGTAGCCTGGGATTACATACGGGCCACATGCAAACATGTCGGTCTAGGACCACATATGATGGCGTGGATTTCCTTCCTCTATGACAAGCCCACAGCTCGGTTAAAAATAAATGGCGCTCTGTCGGAGGAGGTCTTGATCAAGAATGGAACCAGACAGGGCTGTCCCCTATCTCCATTATTGTTCATCCTGTCACTGGAGCCATTCATTAGAATGGTCAATAGAGATAAATCGATAGCAGGTTAAGGTCTCTGGGATAGAATATAAGATAGCAGCTTATGCTGACAATCTCCTGTTCTTCCTAACTGAACCCCACATCACGGTCCCCAATCTAATGAAACAGTTCTCATCATATAGTTATATATATCAAAATTAATTTCACCAAATCTGAGGCTATGAGAATATTTCGCTAACAGAAGATACATTAATTAAAACCCAAGCCAATTGCCCTTTTAAATGGGTCACCAAAGCACTTAAATATCTGGGAGTATGGTTAACCCCTAAGCTCTCATCTATTTATGAACATAATTTCCCCACATTGTTACAAGACATACGAAAAGACCTACAGACCTGGCACTCCAAATACTTTTCATGGTTCGGAAGAGCGGCGATCTTAAAGATGGCTATTCTTCCGAGGCTGCTATACCTCCTCAGGAACCTACAAATTCAAATTCCTCAGAAGTTTTTCAGCTCCTTGCGATCTGCCCTTCTACAAATTTCTATGGAGGCACAAAAAATCTAGAATCAAGTTTTTACTACTAACCAGACCGAAAGAAATAGGGGGGATGGGTTTACCAAACTTTTACAACTACTATTTGGCGTCACACCTCGCGAGAGTGATCGATTGGCACTGTCATGGCAATTCTAAAGACTGGGTCAAGCTGGAAGACTCATTAAGTCAGACCCCACTGAAATTTTCTCCTTGGATCCCATGGCAGAGCCAATACAATACCATTAAAAACACCCAGTGACGGGCATCACACTGAACCTGTTCTGCATTGTGGCCAACAAAACGGACCTGACCACAGTTCTCAGCCCTCTGTCTCCGCTGATGGACAACCCTGACTTTCTGCCGGGACTCGGGAACAGCTCCTTACAAACAAAGATTTCTTTCACAAAGGACATTTTAAAGACCTAGTAACGCTTAAAAATGACAATGATCTTCCGGGACTCCCCTGGTGGACCTATTTTCAAATACGTAATTATGCTAACACCCATCGTAGGAAGCTTTCCTTTGCCAGAAATTTGACTGAATTATAGAAGATTTGCGTTGATGGGTCCCAATGCGATAGAACGACTTCTGTTACCTACACATGGCTACAAAACTCATACCCTAAGACGGATGACAGATTTAGACAGGCGTGGTCCAAAGCCTTGCAAATGGACATGACCGACAATCAGAGGAAATCAGCTTGCATTCTAGCACACAAATGCTCTATCAGCACAAAAACACAAGAAACATCATATAAACTACTGACGCACTGGTATGTCACCCAAGTCAAACTTAAAAAAAAATGTCCTCACACTTCAGATAGTTGCTGGCGGTGTGGGAAAGAGATGGGCAGCCTCATCCATATTTGGTGGGACTGCCCTGTCCTGAGTGATTTCTGGAACACAGTCAGGGAGACTGTGAAGCAAATCACGGTGACTAGAATTGAATTGAATGCAGCATGCTGCTTACTCCACATTTCAAATTTCCCTCTTAAACGCTATAAACGATCCCTAACCAAACATTTATTGAACGCTGTTAAGTCTTTGATACCAACTCTCTGAAAATGCACCAGACCCCCATCTATTCGGGACTGGCTGACGAAGGTAGCAGACACATGCTACATGGAAGACACCTTGGCCCAAGCAACAGATAATGCAGATAAATACCTAAAAACTTGGTCCCCGTGGTTTGCTTTTAAGGCCTCACATACTTATGAAGCAATGATGTCTCTGTAGGGAAATACAATGCTGAATCCAACCATTTTCATGATTCATTTAGATGTCTGGATGACCTGTCTCCAGCAGACTCTAGACACTAACAAAACAAATATTGCACTGTACTTAGACATATTACTTTGATTCTATCCTACCCTCTTCTTTATCCCCTCTACTTCTCTTTAACCCTCCTTTATCTGAATACTCTGAAATTTAAAACTAGGTAATTGTATGAACAGATAAGCATAATAGATATTAATAAATACACGCTGCTACCTATAAGTTAGTAAGCAATTCATTTAAGAATTTTTTTTGAAGAGTAACCACTTCACCTTTAAAATACATGTTATACGACAGTTTGAAACTTATTATGCCTTTTAGAACAAACCAAATGTTGTATATTTTCAATGCAATATTATCTGTTATTTGATTTACTTGGATTTGTACTGCTATAATCCTATTTTAATAAACTTTTGATGTTAAAAAACAAAAAAAGAAAGCGGATGCACAAATTTCAAGTCTAGAGGCTGTAGCGGAAAGCATGCAGCAAATGTCTATTCCACAGGCAAGACACAGGCCCAACCATTGCAAAAAGCATTCAGATATTCCAAAATGTAAAAAAAGGGAAGAGCCTTCTTTTCCCATAATGACAGAGTTAAAAGCTCATTATTGAAGAATGGGAGAGATCTCATAGGAAAACCAATTTACAATAAAAGGTCTCCAAGCTTTATCCAAAGAAGTTTGCTGATGCATGTTTAAGCAACGCACTTCCAGGAGTGGATGGGGCCTGCCAGCGTCTGGTGTGAAAGTGTCTTTATCTTTCAATACCTTTAGGGATCCTGTGGATTGAAAAGGGGATTTAAGGCTGGTTCACACCAGCTGCAGTCCAATGTATTTTTATTTGAGTCAAAAAGGCTTGAACAGTCTTTACCATGGATTCCAATGGCCTATGTCACAGCAGTGGAGTCTGTTCCAGTACAGTCAACTAAAGTAGAACATGTTTAATTTTTTCTGTATGGAACGTGTGACGGAGTCACTTTGGGGGAGGGGGGGGGGCCTGGAACCCAGAATCCCTTGGGGTGGTTGGGAAACCCTTGTTTCAGCTTCCCATCCACCTCCTATGTCTAAGTCACCCTGTGTCTCTAATAGGGGCACAGGGTGACTGAGAAATCCAGTATGATCTGTACTAATCGGACTCACTGTACAGCCACACTGGAATGTTATGTGTGTGTGTGTGTGTATGTATATATATGTATATGTGTGTGTATGTGTATATATATATATATATATATATTGTATATTGTCTCATTTTGTTGTGTACTCTTTGCTGGGTCTTTTGGGGTGTGGCTGTATTCCAATGTTCTATTGTGTCTGTCGGCCTTGGATATTATGGGATGTGTATGTAGATTAGCTGTGAGATTGGTGGGGGCAAATTCCTCCAACAGCTGTCACTGCTGATTGGACAGTCTACCTCGCCCAGAATGCAAAGGTAGGGGGGGTATTGTTCAGAGTATTACCTGTGTTTTCAATAAACAGTCCATGTTCAACAACCAAACGAGTATTGTCTTGTTTTGTGGTTGTTAGCGGTTGGAATATCTGTTATCTATATTCAGACTGGGAGTAAGTGGTATATGACAAAAGCACTCAAGTGGAGTGTGGGACGTTTCATTACAGAACACATCTGTAACATGGCAAAACGAATTGAAAAAGCACCTGAGCACTTCAAAAACACGCAAGCAGAAAGACTCGTTCAACTCAGAAATTGTGGTGAACTGGCCCTCAGACTTGTAGAAAATCTATACTGTGGCAGGTTTTTGCCTGTCAACTAGCAACAACATTAACTGTGATGTTTAAAGCATTAAGAAATGGCCTTTAATTCAAGTGGAACCTGCAGGAGTGGGCATGGTTCGGAAGGACTTGAGCCTGGCTGCTGACTTTTGGCGGAGGTTTCAACAGACCTAGTTCTAGGGCTGGCGCATTTAGCCACAGCCATGAGAGCTTTGTGGTTGTGTCATTGGAGGGTGAATGAAGCTTCCACACAAGCCCTTTGTAACATTCTTAATAATGGGAGGTTGTTTGGCAAAACGCTGGATGAAGTGAGTGACATAAGAAATGTCCAGACTGTGGCCACAGTCTAATAAAATGAAGCAGCCTTTTTTTCACTCAAGTCGGTTGATCTTCAGAAGGGTTCAGGAGGCCAAATCTAATAGGCCAGGCTGAAATTCACCAGATCACAATGAAGGGGGCTCAAACATCCTGTTTACATGGAATCAAATCCAGAGCAGGCTGCTAGACATCTAGAAAGTCTTTTAAAGTTGGGCCCAACCAGTGCCTTCCAGTGGGAGCCAGGATAGCCTCCTTTTGGAGGGTTTGGGTGACAAAAATCTGGGAGTGTAATCACCAAATCATTTTTTTCATGACCATCAGATCAAGAAAAAAATAAATTATTGCAAGATTACATCCAAGAATTTTACTGCAACAAGACCATAGTGCTGGTGCCACCAAAATAACAAAATCTGGGATTTTCTCCCCACTCTTTCTAGTACCCAAGGCACCAGGAGCTTTTCCTACTGTCTGGGTTTGAAGAAATCGAATTGGTACATACACACCAAAAGGTTCAAGATGGAGTCCGTGCAAACAGTCATGGTTCAGCATATAGACTGGTTAGTGTCAATGGACCTGGCTGATATATACAGTACCAATCAGTGAGTAACACCAGAGACATCATTTCAGGTGTTTGCCATTTTTTCGGCACAGCACCAAGAATCTTTTCAAACTCCATGTGAAGCAATTTTATTTGCCCGAATCCAATAAAGGGTATCTAATTTTAAAACTAAGGAGTATTGCACCATGAAGTTTTTTCCTTTTGTCATTTCAACATCCTTTCCTGCTTTATGAGCGAGGGGGTCCCCTTTTTCAAATACCCTACTCTGAAGGCTTCTGGAGGATAGGGATATCGGGTGGTCGGTGATATCGGTTTGCTGCATGTCGGTGGACATCTCTATCCATGTATGAGCCCCTTAAGATCTCTAATAGTGATGTCGCGAACATAAAATTTTCCGTTCGCGAACGGCGAACGCGAATTGCCTCAAATGTTCGCGAAGGGGGAAACCGGGCAAACCGCCATAGACTTCAATAGGCAGGCGAATTTTAAAACCCACAGGGACTCTTTCTGGCCACAATAGTGATGGAAAAGTTGTTTCAAGGGGACTAACATCTGGACTGTGGCATGCCGGAGGGGGATCCATGGCAAAACTCCCATGGAAAATTACGTAGTTGACGCAGAGTCGGGTTTTAATCCATAATAGGCATAAATCACCTAGCATTCCTAAATTGTTTGGAAAAACGTGCTTTAAAACATCAGGTATGATGTTGTATCGATCAGGTAGTGTAAGGGTTACGCCCGCTTCACATTGACAGACCAAACTCCCCGTTTAACGCACCACAAACCACCGCAAACAGTCCATTTGCACAACCGCAAGGCTTTAATGATTACAAAGAAAATTAATGTTTTTTCTATGCAAAATTATCCAGCCGATCGCTTTTGGTCTGTTCACAATGAAGCAACGACCTATCTGGGGTGTGCCAACATTGCCATTAGGGATGAGCTCGGTGTTCGAGTCGAACATACGTTCAACTCGAACATCGGCTGTTCGATCGTTCGACGAAGATCGAACTATTTGGGCCGTTCGCGCCAAATTCGAGTGACGCGAACGGCCCACAATACACTGCGCCATCGCAGTGCAATCCCGGCGCTGTGATTGGCCAAGCATGCACTATGACCCCGCATGCTTGGCCAATCACAGCGCCGGCAGCTAGGAGAGCCATAATTGGCCACAGGCAGGTTGCCTGTGGCCAATTATAGCTCAGGGGGTTTAGCACACGCCCCACACTATAAAAGGCCGCCAGCGCGGCGGCCTTGTGTAGTGTGTTCCGGCGCTGGGAAAGAGAAGGATAGGCAGGGACAGTGTCATTGTGCTATACTTGTGTGTAGGGAGAGAGAAGGATAGGCAGGGAGAGTGTCAGTGTCATATTCTTTGCTAAACCTTGTGTGCAGGGAGAGAGAAGGATAGGCAGGGAGAGTGTCAGTGTCATAGTCTTTGATAAACCTTGTGTGCAGAGAGAGAGAAGGATAGGCAGGGGACAGTGTCAGTGTCATTGTTGCTAAGCCTCCTGCACAGTATACACCTGAAGCTAGCCCTTATTGCTGTGTTTTCCTGGTGTGTTACACTAACAGGCATTTGCAACACTTACAGCGGGTGTAGTGTGCTTCCTGTTAAATATACTCCTGAAGCTAGCCCGTATTGCTGTGTTTTCCTGGTGTGTTACACTAACAGGCATTTGCAGCACTTACAGCGGGTGTAGTGTGCTTCCTGCTAAATATACTCCTGAAGCTAGGCCTTATTGCTGGTTTTCCCATCTCCCTGCAGGCCATTAGAATGTCTGAAAGGCAAACAAGGAGATGCAGACAGTCAGGAGCCAATAAAAGAGGGCAAGCAGGCTCTGTGTCTAGAGACAACAGTGCTGGTCGTGGACGCGGTGCATCGTCATCAGCATGTGGCCATGGGACACGCTTGTCCTTTTCGGCAGCTGGACGTTTTGAGCCGCATCATGCCGAAGACTTGGTAGATTGGATGACCAAGCCCTCCTCATCCTCCTCATCCTCTCTCACCCAGGCTCAGGGTACTAGCAAAGCAGCTGCCAAAGCGTCCTCTTCCCTGGTATCAATGTCATCATCAGTCACTCCTTCCCTAGACCCACCATGTCCTCCTGAGGAGTCCCCCGAACTGTTTGAGCACAGTGTTGGGTACATGCTCCAGGAGGATGCCCAGCGTTTCGAAGGGTCTGATGATGATACCCAGCTAGAGGAAGGCAGTAGCGTGAGAGCAGAGAGAGGGGATGCTCAAGAAGGACACCAATCTGGCAGTCATGTTCCAGCAGCTGCAGCATACTGCCAGATTGGCTCCAGTGATGAGGAGGGAGGGGATGATGAGGTCACTGACTCCACTTGGGTGCCTAATAGGAGAGAAGAGGAGGATGAGGAGGAGGCACATCTCCAACGAGGCAGGTTGCCCTTGGGGGCCAGCGTAAGGGCAGCACACCGACTGAATCACACCGCAGAGCGCCGCCTGTGCAGGGCGCAGCCTCTGCCCGTTATTCAAAAAGTTCTTTGGTGTGGGCCTTTTTTGAGTCAAGTGCATCAGATCGCACAGCTGCTGTTTGCAACATATGTCTCAAGCGTATATCGCGTGGCCAAAACATCAGCCGCTTGGGCACCACATGCTTGACCAGACATATGTTGACCTGCCATGCAGCTCGTTGGCAAGCCTACCTTAAAGACCCACACCAAAGAACAAAGCGAACCTCTCCTTGCACCGCATCAGCTGGGATCTCCAACCCCACTATACCTTCAGTCCTCTCTGAAACCTGCACTGAGAGGAATGAAGGTGTAGAATTAGGTGTGTCACAGCCAAGTACTTGCGGGCACACTGCTAGCAGTACACCGACGTTCGATTCTAGCAGGCAAATTTCCCTGCCCCAGCTGCTGGACCCTCGAAAGAAGTTCACTCCCAGCCATCCACATGCCCAGCGGTTGAATGCTAGCTTGGCTAAATTGCTAGCGCTTCAACTGCTGCCTTTTCAATTGGTAGACTCGGCCCCCTTCCGTGAGTTTGTGCAATGTGCGGTTCCTCAGTGGCAGGTTCCCAAACGCCACTTTTTCTCACGGAAGGCGATTCCGGCTCTCTACCGGCATGTGGAAGGCAATGTCTTGGCCTCGCTGGACAGGGCGGTCAGCGGTAAGGTGCATATTACCGCTGACTCATGGTCCAGCAGGCATGGACAGGGACGTTACCTTTCTTTCACGGCCCATTGGGTCACTCTTTTGGCAGCTGGGAAGGATGCAGGACAAGGTGCAGTAGTGTTGGAGGTTGTTCCGCCGCCACGCCTCCAAAATGCTACTACTGGTTGTGACACACCTCTCTCCTCCACCCCCTCTTCTTCTTCCTCCATGGCCTCTTCCTGTGCTTTGTCCTCGGAACCAGCGGTGCTCCATAGGCGTTCAAGGGGCTACGCAAGTACGCAGGCAAAAATATGCCATGCCGTGCTTGCGCTGGTGTGTTTGGGGGACAGGAGCCACACTGGGGCAGAGGTTCTGTCTGCTCTGCAGGGGCAGGCCGAGAGGTGGTTGACGCCATGCCAACTTAAGCCAGGAATGGTGGTTTGCGACAATGGCACCAACCTCCTCTCTGCCCTCCGACAGGGACAACTGACCCATGTGCCCTGTGTGGCTCACGTCCTTAACCTGGTGGTGCAGCGGTTCTTGGGCAGGTACCTGGGCTTACAGGATGTCCTGAGGCAGGCCAGGAAAGTCTGTGTGCATTTCCGCAGATCTTATAATGCCAGTGCTCCCCTGGCTGAGCTGCAAAAGGAGTTGAACCTGCCCAAGAACCGCCTTATATGTGACATGCCCACCAGGTGGAACTCAACGTTGGCCATGCTGCAGCGGCTGCACACGCAGCAGAGGGCCATCAATGAGTACCTGTGCGACTACGGCACCAGGACAGGGTCAGGGGAGCTCGGTTTTTTTCACCACGCCAGTGGGGCATGATCAGGGATGCATGCACTGTCCTGGCACCATTTGAGGAGGTCACGAGGATGGTGAGCAGTGACAGTGCATGCATCAGTGACACTGTACCTCTTTTCCACCTGTTGGAACATACGCTGCGTGGAATAATGGACAGGGCACTTGAGGCAGGACAGAGGCAGGAAGAGGAGGTCTTCCTTGCCTCTCAAGGCCCCCTTTACCCAGACAGTGTTCCTTCTGTCCCACCCATCACACAGGAAGAGGAGGAGGAGGAGGAGGAGGATTGTGTCAGCATGGAGGTGGAGCCTGGCACTCAGCATCATCAGCAGCAGTCTTTTAGGGATGATTTACAGTCCCAAGAACCCAGTGGACTTGTATGTGGCTGGGAGGAGGTGGCTGCGGATCATGTCGTCCTTAGTGACCCAGAGGACTCCGGACCGAATGCCTCAGCTAACCTATGCTGCATGGCCTCCCTGATCCTGCAAAGTCTGCGGAAGGATCCTCGTATTCTTCGGATCAAGGAGAGGGACCATTACTGGCTGGCCACTCTCCTTGATCCACGGTACAAGGGTAAGGTTGCGGACCTTATCTTACCGTCGCAGAGGGAGCAGAGGATGAGACAACTCCGGGAGGCCTTGCAGGAAGGTCTGTGCAACGCGTTCCCAGAGACTGGGAGGTTACAAACTCCTGGTCCTGGACAACGAGTTGCTGAGGCTTCGGTCAGTCAAAGAAGGAGCGGTGGGGAAGGTGGCCGTCTGACCGATGCGTTCAGACAATTCTTTAGTCCGCAGCCCCAAGATATGATCGGTTCCAGCAACCATCGCCAGCGTCTGATATACATGGTGCAGGAATACCTAGGGGCAAGGTCAGACTTGGACACCTTCCCCACCGAAAATCCTCTGGCTTACTGGGTCTTGAGGATGGATCACTGGCCAGAGCTTGCACAGTATGCAATTGAGCTACTGGCCTGTCCTGCATCCAGCGTTCTTTCAGAACGCACATTCAGTGCTGCTGGAGGATTTGTCACGGATCACAGTGTGCGCCTGTCCACCGACTCGGTTGATCGACTGACTTTCATCAAGATGAACCAGTCTTGGATCACCACCAGCTACCAAATACCTGAAGCTGATATAACAGACTAATTTACTTTCAAATGTCACATCCCTTCAAGACTGATGCTGATGCTGAGTGACTGTCCTGTTATGTTAACTGACTCTCCTCCTCCTCCTCCTCCTCCTCCTCAATGATCCAATTGATGATGATAGCTTGGAAGAACATTTTTGTTTCTGGGTGCCGCCACCAGTGCCTAAGGCCCAGTTTTTCAGCCCCTGTTTAACAGGGGCATGTAATTACATTTTTTTATGCAATGCTTTGCAGCAGGGCTCATTCCTGCACTCCAACTAGAGTATCTGGGAGAGGTTGCAGTGTCGTGGCACCAGCACCAGTGCCTAAGGCCCAATTTTTCAGCCCCTGTTTAACAGGGGCATGTAATTACAATTCTTGATCTAATAATTCACAGCAGGGCCCATTCATGCGCCCACAAGAGTAACTGAGGGCTTACAGTGTTGTGGCAACACCAACATGTAAGGGGCAAATTTCAGCAGAGTATATAGGGCAGGCCCCTACTTTCAAACATCCAACTTACAAACGACTCCTACTTGCAAACGGAAGGAGACAACAGGAATTGAGAAGAAATCTACCCCTAGGAAGGGAAATTCTCTCCTGTAAGAGTTAATATGGGTGTCTCCTCTCTACTGATGCTTTATCACCAATCCTTGTTTCAATAAAAACCCCACTTTTCAAAAACATTTGTCATTGGGACGGAAAGTGAGGTGAAATGTTCTGAACAGGGGCACACTGCACAGACAGCAAAACAAATGTTACAGGGGTGATAACCCTTCCCTATGTTTTCCAAAAAGCTTAAAAATAGATTTTTTGGCTGGAGCTACACTTAAACAATGTACCTGTTCAAAATTACAAACAGATTCTACATAAGAACAAACCTACAGTCCCTGTCTTGTATGCACTGCCTGTATACAGCTGTTCAGAGTATATAGGGCCTTTTTTATTTTGTGTGCGGGGTTCCCCTTAATATCCATACAATACCCAAAGGGGCTGGTAATGGGCTGGGGTGGGGGGGGGGGGGGTGATGGGGTAGCTATGCCATTTTTCTTAAAGATTTTCATCCATATTACTGGGACCAGACATTACATTAAAGCCGCAAGCAGTTTTAAATGGCTTTTTTTCCCCTTTAGAAATGTCATTTTGTGCAGGGACAGTTCTAAACACGGGACACACGTGCCACTTCACAGGCATACTTTAGACACCCCCCCAAGTACGATATTTAAAGGAATATTTGCCTTTTTTTTTTTCACTTTATGCATCATTAAAATGACTGCTCCCGAAAAACGGCCGTTTTTAAAACTTCTTTTTGCATTGATACATGTCCCCTGGTGCAGAACCCGGGTTCCCAAACCCTTTTTAGGACAATTAGCATTTTAGATTTCGAACGTTCGCATCCATGGTATTTAATAGGGTTCTAACGTTCGTGCAAACTTTCCGTCCGTTCGTGGGTTCTGGTGCGAACCGAACCCGCGGGTGTTCGGCTCATCCCTAAACAAATATTAAAATGAGCTAAATCACAACATGTTGTGGTTAGGGATGAGCCGAAAACCCCCCGGTTCGGTTCGCACCAGAATCTGTGAATGGACCGAAAGTTTGTGCACACTTTCGAACCCTGTTAAAGTCTATGGGACTCGAACGTGAGAAATCAAAAGTGTGAATTTTAAAGGCTAATATGCAAGTTATTGTCCTAAAAAAGGGTTTGGGGACCCGGGTCTTGCCCCAGGGGACATGTATCAATGCAAAAAAAAAACTTTTAAAAACGTCCTTTTTTTGGGAGCAGTGATTTTAACCACTTAAGGACCGGACCAATACGGACCATAATGACCAGAGGTTATTTCACAATTTGGCACTGCGCTGCTTTAACTGGAAATTGTGCGGACATGCAATGTTGTACCCAAACAAAATTTGCATCCTTTTCTTCCCACAAATAGAGATTTCTTTTAATGGTATTTGATTTCCTCTGCGATTTTTTTTTTTTTTTTTTTTTTGCGATATAAATGAAAAAAGACCGAAAATTTGGAAAAAAAATGATATTTTCTACTTTTTGTTATAAGAAAAATCGAATAAACTCAATTTTAGTCATACATTTAGGCCAAAATGTATTCAGCCACATGTATTTAGTAAAAAAAAAAAAATGTCAATAAGCGTATATTTATTGGTTTGCGCAAAAGTTATAGCGTCTACAAACTAGGGTACATTTTCTGGAATTTACACAGCTTTTAATTTATGACTGCCTATCTCATTTCTTGAGGTGCTAAAATGGCAGGGCAGTACAAAAACCCCACAAATGACCCAATTTTGGAAAGTAGACACCCCAAGGAAATTGCTGAGAGGCATGTTGAGCCCATTGAATTTTTTATTTTTTTTTGTCCTAAGTGATTGAATAATGACAAAAAAAAAATTACAAAAAGTTGTCACTAAATGATATATTGCTCACACATGCCATGGTTATATGTGGAATTGCACCCCAAAATACATTTTGCTGCTTCTCCTGAGTATGGGGATACCACATGAGTGGGACTTTTTAGGAGCCTAGCCGCGTACGGGACCCCGAAAACCAAGCACCGCCTTCAGGATTTCTAAGGGCGCAAATTTTTGATTTCACTCCTCACTACCTATCACAGTTTTGAAGGCCATAAAATGCCAAAATAGCACAAAACCCCCCCAAATGACCCTATTTTGGAAAGTAGACACCCCAAGCTATTTGCTGAGAGGCATGGTGAGTATTTTACAGCTCATTTGTTTTTGAAAATGAAGAAAGTAAATATTTTTTTTTTCTTTTTTCAATTTTTAAAACTTTGTGACAAAAAGCAAGATCTGCAAAATACTCACCATACCTCTCAGCAAATAGCTTGGGGTGTCTACTTTCCAAAATGGGGGTCATTTGGGGGGGGGGGGTTGTGCCATCTGGGCATTCCATGGCCTCCGAAACTGTGATAGGCAGTGAGGAGTGAAATCAAAAATTTACACCCTTATAAAGCCTGAAGGCGATGCTTGGTTTTTGGGGTCCTGTACGCGGCTAGGCTTCCAAAAAGTCTCACATGTAGTATCCCCGTACTCAGGATAAGCAACAGAGTATTTTGGGGTGTAATTCCACATATTCCCATGGCATGTTTGAGCAATATATCATTTAGTGACAACTTTGTGCAAAAAAAATAAAAAATTATTTTTTTCCGCAACTTCTGTCAACATAGAAAATATTCCATGGACTTGACATGCCTCTCAGCAAATAGCTTGGGGTGTCTACTTTCCAAAATGGGGTCATTTGGGGGGGGGGGGGGTTTAAACTGTCCTGGCATTTTATACACAACATTAGGAAGCTTATGTCACACATCATCCACTCTTCTAACCACTTGAAGACAAAGCCCTTTCTAACACTTTTTGCTTACATGAAAACATTTTTTTTGCAAGAAAATTACGTTGAACCCCCAAACAACAAACAAACATATTTTTTTTTAACGCAAAGGCCCTACAGATTAAAATGGTGGGTGTTGCATTTTTTTTCACACAGTATTTGCGCAGCAATTTTTCAAACGCATTTTTTGGGAAAAAATACACTTTTTTTTTAATTTTAATGCACTAAAACACACTATATTGCCCAAATGTTTGATGAAATAAAAAAGATGATCTTAGGCCGAGTACATGGATACCAAACACGACTTGCTTTAAAATTTTGCACAAACGCGTAGTGGCGACAAACTACATACATTTTTAAAAGCCTTTAAAAGCCTTTACAGGTTACCACATTAGATTTGCAGAGGAGGTCTACTGCCAAAATTACTGCCCTCGATCTGACCTTCGCGGTGATACCTGACATGCATGATGCAATTGCTGTTTACATATGTCGCCAAACCGACGCTTGCGTTCGCCTTTGTGCAAGAGCAGGGCGGGACAGGGGTGCTTTTTTTTTAATTATTAATTTGGCTTTTTTATTTTATTTTTAAACTGTTCCTTCCATATTTTTTTTTTATAATTTTTATTGTTATCTCAGGGAATGTAAATATCCCCTATGATAGCAATAGGTAGTGACAGGTACTCTTTTTTTGAAAAAAAATGGGGTCTATTAGACCCTAGATCTTTCCTCTGCCCTCAAAGCATCTGACCACACCAAGATCGGTGTGATAAAATGCTTTCCCAATTTCCCAATGGCGCTTTTTATATCCGGGGGGGGGGCATTCCCTCCCACTGCTTGTAAAAGCAGTCCAGAGGCTAATTAGCCGCTAAGATTGCTTTTACATGAAAGCCGGCCGCTGGCTGAAAAGAATGATACCAAGATGATACCTAAACCCGCAGGCATCATTCTGGTATAACCAGAGTCCAGCAACATACCAGTACGTTGCTGGTCCTTGTTGGACATGTATTGTAATCTTTTTTTTCATGCAGCCTGTTGCCTGAATGAAAAAAGTAGGATTTTTAAAACAGCTTACCTGTAAAATCCTTTTCTTGGAGTACATCACGGGACACAGAGCAGCATAGTCATTACTATGTGGGTTATATAGAATTACCTTCAGGTGCTGGCACTGGCAACTTCCAAAACAGGAAGTACCCTCCCCTATATAAGCCCCTCCCATCCGGGAGTACCTCAGTTTTGTAGCAAAGCAATACGTGTCCCCAAAAGAGGGGTGGGAGCTCTGTGTCCCGTGATGTACTCCAAGAAAAGGATTTTACAGGTAAGCTGTTTTAAAAATCCTACTTTCTTGTTCATACATCACGGGACACAGAGCAGCATAGTCATTACTATGTGGGACGTCCCAAAGCAATGCCACATGAGGGGGGGGATACACCATACATAAGCTGGGCGCCATCAGGCATGAGGATCTTTTGCGGCCTGCAACACACTGCGCCCAAAGGCGACATCCTCCTGACTTCTAACGTCCACCTGGTAGAACCTAGTAAACGTGTGTACTGAAGACCATGTTGCGGCCTTACAAATTTGCGCCAGGGAGGCCTGGTGATGCACTGCCCATGAAGTTCCAACTGCTCTCGTGGAGTGCGCCCTAACTTTGAACGGAGGCAGTCTACTTCTCAAGCCATAGGCTTGTATTATGACCTGTCGAATCCACTTGGCTAAAGTAGATTTTGATGCTGCCTGACCCTTTCTGGGGCCTTCCGGCAGAACAAACAAAGAATCCGTTCTACGAATCTGAGCAGTGGCTTTTAGATAAGCTTTAACTGCTCTTACTACATCCAAAGAATGCAATAACTTTTCCTCTACCGAGCTTGGTTTGGGGAAAAAAGAAGGAAGAACCACATCCTGGTTCAAGTGAAACCTCGATACCACCTTAGGAAGAAAGGCTGGGTGAGGACGTAATACTACTCTGTCCTTATGGATAACCAGATATGGCTCTTTACAGGACATGGCGGCTAATTCCGACACTCTTCTAGCCGAGCATATGGCTACTAAAAATATCAATTTCCTGGTGAGTAGAACCAAGGAAATGTGCCGCAAAGGTTCAAATGGCTGCTTCTGCAGAACCGACAGAACCAAATTTAGATCCCATGGGCATATGGGAGCCTTAATCGGTGGAATAATACGAGTCACACCTTGCATAAAGGATTTGACAAGTGAATGCATAGCCAGGGGCCTTTGAAATAGTATTGACAAGGCCGAAACCTGGCCCTTGATAGTACTTAAGGCAAACTTCCTGTCTACAGCCCACTGCAGGAAGTCCAGAATTCTGCCTATAACGTACTTACGTGGATGCCATTTTCTGGCCTCGCACCAAGTGATGTACGCCTTCCAAACTCTATAGTAGATCTGCCTGGATACAGGCTTCCTGGCATTGATTATAGTTGATACCACAGAGTTAGAGAGACCTCTCTTCTTTAGGATGTGGGATTCAATAGCCAGGCCGTTAAACTTAGAGTTAGTAAGGAAGGGTGGTATATCGGTCCTTGCGAAAGCAGGTCCGGACGACGTGGAAGGGTCCAAGGACTCCCCACAGACATTTTGATGATCTCCGCGTACCAGGCCCTTCGGGGCCACGCTGGAGCCACCAGGATCACCGGCTTCTTCTCCAACCTGACTCTGCGAAGGAGTCGAGGCAACAATTGTAGCGGAGGGAATGCGTATATCAGTCTGAACTGATCCCAAGGGAACACCAGAGCATCCGAGCCGCAAGCGAGGGGATCCCTTGTCCGGGAGACAAATCTGTCCACCTTTGCGTTGAATCTGGATGCTAGCAGATCTACATCCGGTGTTCCCCACCGCTGACATATTGCTCGGAAGACCTCGGGATGAAGGGACCATTCCCCTGGGCATAACTGTTGGCAACTCAGAAAGTCCGCCTTCCAATTCTCCACCCCTGGAATGAAGACAGCTGATATACATGGGACATGCTTTTCTGCCCATTCCAGGATGTGACTTACTTCCCTCTGGGCTGCACGACTCCTGGTGCCTCCCTGATGATTGATATATGCCACTGCTGTGGCATTGTCTGATTGAATTCTGACAGGGGACCCTTGGAGTCTGGATGTCCAGGCTACTAGGGCGTACCGGGCTGCTCGTATCTCTAAGAGATTGATGGGCAGGGTTTTTACTACATTTGACCATCTGCCCTGGAGAGACCATTGCTCCAGTACTGCCCCCCAGCCTATAAGGCTGGCATCTGTAGTGACCACCTTCCAAGATATCGGGCTGAAGGGTTTTCCCTTCTGGAGATTCTGGGGGATCAACCACCAGCAGAGACTCTTCCGAACGGAAGGGGACAAAGCCATCGGGAAGTCTAGAGCCTGAACTTTTCCGTTCCAGGCTGACAATATGGCCCTTTGTAAATTCCTTGAGTGGAATTGGGCGTATGGCACAGCTTCGAATGATGCTACCATCTTTCCTAGCAGCCTCATGCACAGGCGTATGGACGGCTGTCTTTTTGCACAAAGCAGACGGACCAAGGCCCTCAAAGAGGATACCTTGTCTAGAGGTAAGAAAATCTTCCTCTGGTCTGAATCCAGCCGTAGCCCTAGATATACCAGGTTTTTCACTGGCTGTAGGGCTGACTTGTCCAGGTTGATGACCCAACCGTGAGATTCTAGATACTTGATTGTATCGACAATTACCACTTCTAGCTTGGCAACTGAGTGGTCCATCAACAACAGGTCGTCTAGGTATGCCATTATCGTTACACCCCGTGTTCTTAGATCGGCCAACAGTGGGGCCAGAATTTTTGTGAACACTCGTGGTGCTGTGGCCAGACCGAATGGTAAGGCTCTGAACTGAAAATGGCGCCCTTCTACTGCAAAGCGTAGGAATTTTTGATGACCTGGAAAGATGGGAACATGCAAGTAAGCATCTTTGATGTCGATCGAGGCTAACCATTCCTCCCCTTGTAGGGCAGCGGTGACCGATCGGATCGACTCCATCCGGAAAGACCGGACGTTTAGAAATTTGTTTAGACTCTTTAGGTCCAATATGGGTCTTATGTCCCCGTTTGGCTTCGGGACTGTGAAAAGGTTTGAGTAGAAACCCAACCCCCACTCTTCCATAGGAACCTCCATAATTACTCCTTGGAGCAATAGTTGTTCTAACGCCAATAGGAGAGACCCTCTTTTCAGAGGGTCTCTTGGCATGCCTGACCACATAAAATGGGACGGAGGAGACTCTTTTAACTCCAACTTGTATCCCAGAGTTACTGCGGAGAGCACCCATCTGTCTTTGATCGTCTCCCGCCAGGTCTCTGCGAACAACTGAAGTCTTCCCCCCACCCGTTTGAGTGGGGGCAGCCCTTCATAGGCTTGACTTGGAGGCTGGTTTAGTACCTCTTCGGATCCAGGGCTTTTTATTACCCTGTGGCTGTCCCTGATTTTTACCTCCTGAGTTTGACCGAGGAGGCCGTCGGAACTGCTTAGTAGCAGACGTCGCAGGGATAGGAGAGGTAGTCCTCTTAAAAGATGGACCCCTAGACCTCTTTTTACTCGGTAAGAGAGTACTTTTACCACTGGAAATCTTCTGGATATACTTATCCAGGTCTTCGCCAAAAAGGCGTTCCCCATGAAATGGGAAGCTAACTAAGAGCTTCTTACAGGGAGCTTCAGCAGACCAGTTTTTGAGCCACAGAAGCCTACGCATATGTACCAAAGACAGCGTGAGGCGGGAGGCCTGATGGATAGAATCCTTGATGGCGTCAACCGCAAAGCATAATGCTCTAGGCAGATCAGCCAGAGCCTGGGCCTGCTGGTCTGGCAAATCCCTCAGGACCATTTTCATTTGATCCTTTAAAGCTTGGCAGACCCCAATAGCTGCCACTGCTGGCTGTGTAACAGCCCCTGCTGTGGAAAAAGCAGATTTTAATAAAGATTCCAATTTTTTATCCACTGGATCTTTGAACATTTGAACATTATCTACTGGACATGTCAGTGATTTGTTCACAGAAGAGATGGCTGCATCCACCGTAGGAACATTCCATCTCTGGGTGAACTTTTCCTCCATGGGATAGATCACCGGAAACCTTTTAGGCGGAACAAATAGTTTATCAGGATGTTCCCAGTCCTGGTATATAAGTCCTTCCAATAATGGATGTATTGGAAAGGAGCAATTAACCTGGGGAGCTTTTAGCGACCCCAATGAGGAGACAGCAGTAGTTGATGGTTCAACAAGAGGCATTTTAAATGCAGATCGAACCATGTCAGTTAGGGTCTGGACCCACAATCTTTCAGTCTGTGATGCTGAAAATGGTTCATCTACTGTCGATTCCTCAAAAACAGAGCTAACCTCCTCCTGATCCCCTTCAGGTAGGTCGGTCCCTTCCTGGGACTGTTGCTCTGCCAACAGGCACTCTAATGGAGGTGATGGAGATCTGGCGCGCTTTCTTTCCTGTAGAGAAGAAGCGATCAATGCAGCCAATCTCTGCTCCAATCCCTCCAGAGTTGAGGAAAAAACCTCCTCTGTTATATATGCAGGAGCAGGTGGACTGAGGACAGCCGCAGTACCTGGCACTCCCGGGGGTTCCTTATGGGTATTAACCTCTGATTTCTCAGGGGAGGAGGGTGCAGATGACTGCTCCAGATCCTCAGAGCCCGATGGAGACCCCCTACACTTCCTGAGAGGTATATCTCAGAGTTTTTTAGGCGGCATATTCCTTAGTTCAAAGCTGAGGTATTCCAGCCGCAATACACCCCTTACTGAAATAGTCTAATGCAATTTGCTGCTATGTACATCAGTGGGTGTCTACTAATGCGTCTTTCTGGGGATGCCTGTATCAACCGCCCGCTGTAAGCCCCTATACCATGCTACCAGCTCCTTTTCATGCCCTGTGTCCATAGCAAGCAGCGTGGACTGAGTCCTTTTATCTTGCTGGGACGCCCGCACATGCGCAGAAGCGCTGGGCGCACAGAGCGCGTCATCCGCCAGGCTCCGCCCCCTTTTTTGAAGCTAAACCTTATAAAAGGAAAGCATGTGTGCGCGCGCGTGCACGTGTGCGCTCTTGGCGCCATGTAGGGAGAGGAGCCAGGGTCCCTGTTTCACCAGGACTCGGGGATGGAAGGAAACTACTTGGCAGCATGACAGAGGAATGCAGCTTCCCTGATAGAGAGCTCACTCATCTGCCTGGACTTTCACCATGGAAGGAATAGTCCCAAGAAAAAAGACGTTCCACAGCGGCCTCTAGTGGACAAACACAGGTACCGCACCTTTGTCTTTTTTTTTTTTTTTAAAACCTCTATTAGCGGGAATACCTTTAGGTAACAGGCAGAAAGACATATTAGGCTTGGGGGTCCCCTCAATAGAACCAAGTTCCTGAGGGGCCCCCACTTACCTTTTCCCCGCCACAGGACTTTGTTTGGTCCACAGAAGCCCAAACTTCACCTCTCACGGCAGGCATTGTACTAGACCTTCAGGGACCGGGTTCCCAAGGATTCCACTCCCCTGGACCTGTATAGCACCCTGCACAGATAGCCTCTTGGTTTTGGGTATGACCAGAGCTCTGGATCCCAGGGTCCAGCCCTCCTAAGAGAGGCATTACAGGCAAAACCCTGCTCTTCTCTGCAAGGCCCGGGTACCGACCGTTTAGCTATGAAGCTTTTTTGGTCGGATCCGGAATAGCTTGCTAAGGCCCAGAGAACCTGTACACAAGCCCAGATGAATACATGTTAACCTTGGCCAACACCTTAGACACTGGCAAAAAACTGAGGTACTCCCGGATGGGAGGGGCTTATATAGGGGAGGGTACTTCCTGTTTTGGAAGTTGCCAGTGCCAGCACCTGAAGGTAATTCTATATAACCCACATAGTAATGACTATGCTGCTCTGTGTCCCGTGATGTATGAACAAGAAAAGAGATTGATCGTTGGGTATGCCCACCATTAGAATACCTCCCTTCATCCACCCACTTCTAATGATGGGCATACATGCACCATTTATATATGCCGAAGCATGGGGGCATCCTCCCGCAAAGCCTCCGTCGGAATTTCGACCATATGTACGAGGCATTAGGAGCAAAATCGCTCCTCCACCCCTGCTGCCCCCATGCTTCGGCATATATGCTCTTTTTTTTAACTGTGGTGGTGAAATCATCTCCTACAGCACTGGAGTCGCAGGGATCAGGCCTGTCTCTGCGAACGCTGCAGTTATGTGTGTTGTGTTTTGTAAGTGACAGTGATTGATCAATACTGCACTTGGGTGGCCTGGGCTGGACTGAGGGGCAAAACGCAGGTGCTAGCAGGTATCTGGGCTGATCCCGCTAACACTGCGTTTTTGGGAACCCTAAACTGCTGGGGACGCTAGTATAGATCTGATCAGATCAGATATTGATCTGTTCAGATACTATACCACTAAGGGAGGTTTATGCTTCACCCGTGGGTGTTAGCGTTCCTGGCACTAACCTGATGCTGCCTGGGGCGACGCAGACCCTCTCTGACGCTAAAACCTAATTGATATCACCCGCCGGGCGATCAGGGGGTTAAACCTTTATTGGGTTATATACGGCGGGTGCCCTTACACTATAAAACGCAAACTAACTAACCAGCGTCACCTGTAACACTTATACGGTGATTACTGGTGAAAGGGTTAACTAGGGGCAATCGGGGTTAAAACCTTTATTAGGTAATATATGGGGGTACCTGACGCTATATCAAAACCTGACGGGGAACCTAAATAACGAAATAACTAACTGGCTAACCATTGTCACCAGTGACACTTATACGGTGATCACTGATGAAAGGGTTAACTCTAGGGGCAATCAGGGAGTTAAAACCTTTTTTTAGATAATATATGGGGGTACCTGATGCTTTAAAAACCTGGCGGCGAACCTAAAAAAATAACAGACTACCTAGCGGCACCAGCATACCTAATACAGCGATCAGAAAAACGATCGCTTAGTGACACTGGCAAAAGGGGGAGAAAAGGGTTACCTGGGGGGCGATCAAGGGGTAAAACCTTTATTAGGTAATATATGGGGGTACCTGACGCTATAAAAACCTGGCGGCGAACCTAAAAAAAAATAACTGACTACCTAGCGGCATCACCGACGCTAATACAGCGATCAGAAAAACGATCGCTTAGTGACAGTGGTGCTAGGGGGTTAAACCTTTATTAGGGGGGTTGGGGGGGCTACCCTGGACCTAAAGGGACCTACACTAACTGCCCTGACACTTTTACAGTTACAAATGTCACTGTTTGCAGTGATCAGTAAATAAATGATCACTGCATTCAGTGACACTGTGACTGGGGGCTGGGGGGGGGGGGGGGCGATCGTGTTCCTATGTGTCAGTGTAGTGTTTGTGCACTAACCTGACATCTTCTCTCCACGGCGCTCGGTATATGCGAGCGCCGCAGGGAGAGATGACATCACTTCCTCTGCCTGTGTTTACATTCCACAGGCAGAGGAAGCATTTCATTCGCCAAGAGCGATCTTGAGGGGGTGCCCGGAAACCAATGGCCGTCCCCTCATCACTGATCGCTCCCGGAGCGATACCGACTGCTCACTGTACCGGAGGGGGGTCCGATCGGACCCCCCACCCATACGAAGGCAGGCACATACAGGTACGTGATTGTGCCTGTCCGTGACATTTTGCCAACGTATATATACAGTGAGCGGTCGTTAAGTGGTTAATAATGCTTAAAGCAGAGTTCCACCCAAAAAATGAACTTTCTATTAACAGCTTGCCTTTAATGTAAAAAAAAAAAAAAATACAATTTTACTCACTTCTATCTGGCTGTTACTAGGCAGATTTCGAAATCTGCCTAGTTCCTGATCCTAGGTCAGTGATGGCGAACCTATGGCACGCGTGCCACAGCTGGCACGTCAAGCCCTCTTTGTCGGCACGCCAGGGGATTCCCCCAGCCAGGCAGTCACTTGCACTGACAGTGCAGGCAGGGAGGAGCCGGCTCCCTTTCTTGCATCAGTGCCAGTGACGTCGGCAGGGGGGTGGGCAGCCAGTCATCTTGTTCCATGTGCGCCGTTTAGGAGGGGTGTTAAATTCTTCTTCCTCCACGGGACAACTCTGTTCGGCAGCTTATTGCCTCCCCTGGACCCCTAGACTTCTGGTAAGGCATTCGGGGATCCTTTCTGCACGTACCCTATTCCAGCTCCCCCTGCTCCAGGATGACATTGGTTCAGTCTGTCCTAGTGCAGCCTGTGAAAAATCAGAGGGAGAGGGGTGGCGCTCGGAGCTGAACTTCCATAGAGAGAGGGGCAATGGCTGCTAGCTTACATCCAGGGGGTGGGGATATCGAGGAGCGGCTGGATGGCAGGGATTCCTTCAATACTGCCCGACGAAGAGGCCATGGAAAGGTAAGGAGGATGGATCCTTTTATCTACATTGTACTGTGTGGGGGGATGTTAGTAGTGCAGGAAGCATGTGTCATGTAGGTGAGTGCATGTGTCATGTAGGTGAGTGCATGTGTCATGGGTCAGGTAGGTGAGTGCAATGGTCAGGTAGGTGAGTGCATGTGTCATGGGTCAGGTAGGTGAGTGCAATGGTCAGGTAGGAGAGTGCAATGGTCAGTGCAATGGTCAGGTAGGTCAGTGCATGTGTCATGTAGGTGAGTGCAATGGTCAGGTAGGTGAGTGCATGTGTCATGTAGGTGAGTGCATGTGTCATGTAGGTGAGTGCAATGGTCAGGTAGGTGAGTGCAATGGTCAGGTAGGTGAGTGCAATGGTCAGGTAGGTGAGTGCAATGGTCAGGTAGGTGAGTGCAATGGTCAGGTAGGTGAGTGTATGTTGCACAGTGCATTCTGCATGCTTTTTGGTCCCTTAGGGCTTAATCAGAGGGTTGATCAGATGACGCTGGCAGGTTTAATTCTGTGTTGGCACAGGAACGGGCCCTGCTGTGAAATATTAGATCAAGAAATGTAATTACATGCCCCTGTTGAACAGGGGCAGAAAAATAGGGCCTTTGGTGGTGTTGCCACAACACTGTAAGGCCTCACAGTTACTCTTGGTGGGTGCAGGAACGGGCCCTGCTGTGAAATATTAGATCAAGAATTGTAATTACGGCGGGACGGGGAGGAGCCTCTACACGTAGCACCCTGAGCTGGACGCCAGCCCCTCGTCACCATCCACCCACCTGAAACTCCTGCTGATGTGAAGCTGACCCCCGGGAGGCGAGGAGAGGGTGAGCCGCGTACAAGCCGTCTGTATGGTGGACTGCGGAGGAAGCATGGGAGGCTTGAAGACTGCCCACGGCACCTGCGCTCCCCTCCTAGATGGTACGGTGTTGTATCCCTACATCTAAGCGGGTGCTTGGAGGAGACCTTTCTGCCCCCCCCTCTCAACTTCTCACTCCCCCATAATATGGACACATTGCCGGAGGCGGTTTAAAAGCCCTCCGAGAGCTGCTGTGGAAGGACCCATCAACGGGAACTGTTAACTATGCTAGAGATGGAATGCCCCCCCGCTTGCTCTCTTTCACACTGTAGCTGTCTGAAAGGAGCCAGGGACCTGCGGGCATCTGGGGCACCGGGAGAGGCATCTTGGCAAAGGAGCTGGCGGAGTAGCAGCAGTTGTTCTTGGGGGAATTGAGGACACAGGCACAGAGTTAAAAGTGGACACGGAGGCTGGACGGATGCCTCCCTCCTCACCCCCCACCCCCCACCCCCCACCCGACCCCTTCTTTCCTGACTGAGAGGAAGAGACCCAGGAGGAGGTGGTAATGTAAAATAACACATAAATAATATGCAAAAAAAAAAAAACAGTGAGTGATCTGATTGAATATAACTGACTGAGAGAATTGCTGCTGTTTCCTATGCGCTTACCTGCTTATTAATGCTGCTGCGCTTTTTGCCTTCTTTTTGGTGCTCTTTTTTTTTCCCCTCTTTTTTTTTCTCTGTAAAAACTGCTGCTGCCAATGATTGCTTCTATTTCCTGGGAATCCCCACAGGCTGTTAATGACTGAAGTTATGAAGGATTAAGAGGATCTTGGTACTTATTTCAACTTGGGGATAAATGCCGCTATTGGCTGAGGATTGCTACCTTCAGTGGGAACCGTCGCCAATAGCTACTGCAAATCTTGCTACAACCTTCATTAACACACCTGTTGCAAGCCTGCTGGGGGCCGACAAATATTTCCACCAACTGCCTCTGTTGGTATATAACCTGTTGTTGCTTCCTTGGGATTGCTGTTAATCGATGATAACTATGGTTTCTAATTCTCAGTAATCTCACTGTTATATGCTGAGAAGTGAAACGGCCCACTGACAACTCTTGACAAACTTTTAACATCCATTAAAACAATTAATGCTGAAAACCATAGCTATATCATAAACATAAGGGGGGGGGGGGGGCAGGAACTGACTTGAATATCAGTGCTCTTTGGTGCCTGGTTTCCTTTTTTTTTTTTTTCTTCTTTGAGAAAACAGCTAAAGGTCTTGTCTCTCCCCTTACTGTTGCCTTCCGTTAAGGGACTGTTTTTTCTCTGGGGAGTCTTGGGTGTTGCTAAGGGCTGGAGCCCCTGAAGGATTAATAGGATCTTGGCTTCCGGAGGGTTTTGGCTGATACATGTCTATTTAATTATTTCCTTGGCACAAAACTTGCACAAAAATGTCTGTTGCACCTAAGAAACTGTTGCTAAAGGTATAACTCTTGCTTCTTACCTGCATCAATTGGACGAGTTACATTTAAATAATTTAAGGTTCGAATCTATGTCTATATTGTAAACATAATTGGTGCTAGGAGCTGGGCGAATAATTACCTTTAATACTTATGAGGCCTTGAAGCCCGGTATTATCATTGGCACGGGTAAGGACGGGTGCCATTGGATAAAGCTTGGGAGGGCCCCTGGTACTTAACCCACTGCTACTGGCCGATTGCTGTCCCCTAACAGAAACTGTGGCTGATAAATATCGCTATTTGTGGCTACCGCTATACTTAAAACAGGTCAACGGGAGGTGGGTAAACTGTGAATACTAACCCCCCAATACCTGCTTCACCAGTGCTGTACTAGTGCTGCGTTATCGCTGCCCACCTGTGCCTCTTTTTTTTTACTCTGTCCCTTTCTCATATAGCCTGAAAATCCTCAGGAGCTGCGAAGGACTAAGGTCATTGGGATAAAGTCTAATTGGACTTGGGTGATGGATTTTCTCCTTTTTTTTTTTTTCCTCTCTGTTGTTCTCTTTGATTAAATATTAACCAAGGTCCGACATCCCCCAGCGGAAACTTTAGCCAGGGGTGAGAGAAAGGGAGAGAAAGATGAATCAAACAAAAGGAAAATCAGTAAAAACAGGAAAGGGGGTAGTTCCTGCTGCAAGCCCAGGGGGTATTCAATGCTACATGTCAGCAGAAACAAGCATGACAGAGATTGGTCATAGCAGTCCTAGGCAGGCAACTACAACACGGGCGGGAGCCGCTAAACCCAAACCAATAGAGGAAGAAAACTAAAGCGGGAAAGGGAAGCAGTAACCCACAGAACGGGCACCAGAAAAAGAAAGGAGGGGGAGCACAAGAACCCGAAGAGGATTTAAGAGTGGGGGTAGCCCAGGTGAGCTTAGCCCAAATTAAGGAGATGTTTACAGAGCCACTGGCCAAAATGGAAACATCTCTGAAAGAAGATATAGCGGCAGTAAGAACAGACATCGGACAAGTACTGGGACGAGTAGAAGAAATGGAGGAGAGAATGGAAAAATACGATCAAAGATTTAAGGAAATAGATGCACAAATGGAATCCCTGCAAAAAACAAACAGATGGCTCCTATACAAAATGGAAGACCAGGAAAATAGAAGCTGAAGGAAAAACTTAAGGATAAGAGGCATACCAGAGAAACACAAAAATGAGGATCTACCCAAGGTGATGCAGGAAGTTTTTAACCCCATGTTTGGGAAGAGAGATAGCAGAGGAGCTAAAAATGGATAGAGTTCACAGGATTGTAAGATGCCAACCCCAAGCAGATGATAATCCTAGAGATGTCATAGTAAGGTTCCATTACTACGAAGAGAAAGCTAAAATTATGGAAAGTATCCGGAAACTGACAGGAATCGCATATGAGGGAACCGAACTGCAAGTTTTTTCAGATCTTTCGGCAGAGACTTTGGCAAGAAGAAGACTCCTCAAACCCTTAACAGAACAGATGCAGACTATGAATGTGTCCTACCAATGGGGGTTTCCAGCATGTTTGAAAGGGGGAAAAAAGAAGGTCGTGGTGCAGTAATAAGATTCCCTGAAGATCTCCGATTTCTGCAGCAAGCTGGACCTCCAGCCCCCTTTGCCGGGTTGGGAGGAGAAAAATGGAATATCATTGCTCCAAAGCAACGGGCAGTGGACTCATAGTCGAGGGGGGAGGGAGGAGAGGGGGGAAGAGTAGGCACAACGTAGTCCCTCTGAGAAAAATGCTAACTAAACTGTAAATTAGAGCGGAGGGGGGAGGGGGGGCGGGGGTCGGACTGGCGAGGGGTGGTGGTGTGGGAGGTGACATCCCCAATAAGGCTTGAGATTTGAACGACATATAGAAAGAGGCCATCAGACTTAAGCAAGGAACAAATATGGATTTTGTTCACCCTCCAGTAAGGAGGGGCGGGAAGGGGATAAGGGTGGGGGATTTGTTTGTGGGGTTTTCTTTTCTCTTTTTTTTTCTTTTTCTTTGCTCTCGGGGGTCTGGTTGTCTCTCTCTCTCTCTCTCTCTCTCTCCTGGCCCCTCCCTTTCTCCTCCTTTGTCCCTCCTCCGGCGGGGGCCGTGGTGCCCCCGGGCCGGGAGAGGGAAGAAGAATGGGGGCAGCCACTCCCAATGTGAGTTATGACTACATTGAATCTAGTATCATTATAATGTTAAAGGTTTAAATTCCTCAGGGAAGAGGTTCGCATCAATAAGGAACTGCAACATTACGGGGTAAATGTAGCTTGCCTCCAGGAAACACATTATTCACTCCTCGGGGACCAGGATGCCCTCTCGGGTTTTCCCCGTATGGTACTACGGGGACTCAACGTCAAGCTTCTCGCGGGGAGTGGCTATAGGATTTGACAGAAATATGGTGTTTGAGGTAAAGAAGCAGTTGGCGGATCCAGAAGGAAGATTTATTTTTATTAAAGGGAAATTGTTTAATGTAGACTGTACTATAGCAAATATTTACTCCCCAAATAGGGACCCAGATAGGTTCATGAGAAAAACTCAAAAAAACTGGCAGAATTTAAGGAGGGGAAACTGTTAGTGGCAGGAGATTTTAATATGTGTATTGATCCACGGGTGGACACTACGGGAGGTCACTCTCACTTATCAGCTCAGAGACCAAATAAAATAAGCTACTATTAGAGCATCAATTAGTGGAAGCCTGGAGGATTGGTCACCTAGGGGCCCGAGATTACACATTTTTTTCCTCAGTGCATGGGTCATTCTCAAGGATTATGTATTAATAGAACATCAGTGGTTACCTACCCATAAAGATACGGCGATAAAGGCAATTTCCCTTTCTGATCACGCACCAGTGGTAGTGCAACTAGAAATAACGTCAGGGGCCCCCAGGGGGGGGGAGGATGGAAACTGAATGATTCCCTGATTCAAGATCTGGAGGTGAATAAGAGGATAGAACAGGAGCTGGAGGAATTTTTTCGCATTAATGACACACCTGAAAATTTCAAGAGGTACTTTGTGGGAAGCGCATAAAAGCTATATAAGGGGGGTGTTAATAAGTATAGGTGCATGGAAAAAAAAGGAAAAAAGGAAAAAAGATTAATAATTTATATAGAGAGATAAATGAGCTAGAGCAACAGACGAGACCGAAGGGTATCCCAGAAAAGTTAGAGTTGACAAATAAAAAAGAAGAACTAGGGATATTATTAGAGCAGGAGAAAAAACAAGCTTTCCACATAATTGACAAAGAGACCCATCAGTGGGGCAATAAATCAGGGAAATGGTTAGCAAGGGTAATAAGGGGAAAAAAAATGCATCTTTCATAGCCCAAATTAAAGACAATAAAAGAGAAATAATGCACTCATCCCCCGAAATAGAAAAGGTCTTCCATGGGTACTACAGTCAGCTGCACAATGTTAGACAAAAATAAGAGAAGAGGGGAGGAATGGAAGAAGTTCAAGAGTACCTGCAAGGCCTAGATCTTCCAGTGATGCCTAAAGAGGACTTGGACCTCCTGGAAACTCCAATTACACAGGAAGAAGTATTTAAAGCAATCAAAGATATGGCCACAGGGAAGAGTCCTGGCCCTGATGGGTACTCAATCATGTATTATAAAAAGTTTCAAAAACTATTGGTCCCTAAATTATGCGAATACTTTAACGCATTAGCGGAAGGTGAGAATCCACGAATCCTTTGATGGCCTATATAACCCTAATTTAAAAGGAGGGAAAAGATCCAATGGCATTGGAAAGTTATAGACCAATATAGCTATTAAATACCAATATAAAGATTTTCTCAAAAATAATTGCAGGAAGATTAAAGCTCCTATTACCTCAATGGATTCATAGTGACCAGGTCGGGTTTGTATCGGGGAGGGAGGGGAAGGATAACTCCCTTAAGGCCTTGCTTTTAATGCATGAGGCGAGAGAGAGTGGGGCCCCAGTCGTATTTGTCGGTTGATGCCGAAAAGGCCTTCGACAGAGTGGACTGGGGCTTCATGTTGGGAACACTGAGATTCCTGGGAATTGGAGAAAAATGATGAGATGGATATCCGCTTTTTATTTTCATCCAACAGCTGAAATTAGGATAAATGGAATTCTATCCCCTTCCCTGGAATTGTTCAACGGTACAAGGCAGGGTTGCCCCCTGTCACCAATGCTGTTCGTATTAGCACTGGAACAATTACTGGCTGCAATCTGGGAAAACAAGGACATAAAAGGAGTGAGAGTTGGAGATAGGGAGTATAAGGTTGCTGCATATGCTGACGACGTTTTTTTTTTATCTCCAATCCTAGGACAACTATACCTATCATGCTGAAGGAATTAAGTAGATATGGTAAAATGTAAAATTTTAAGATCAATATATCAAAATCCGAGATATTAAACATAACCTTGGCAAAAAAGGAGCAGAGGGCAATCCAGCCCTCTTTCCCCTTTGCCTGGTGCAAGGAGGAACTGGGTTATTTGGGGGTAAAGCTAACAGCGTCATGGGAGTCTTTATTTGCGGCAAACTACATTCCCATATTAAATAAGGTAAAAGATCAACTGAATTATTTAAGATATAAACCCCTGTCCTGGTTATGGAGGATCAATGCCTTAAAAATGATTATTCTGCCCAAATTAACATACATATTTCAAATGATCCCAATAAGAGTCCCTCTGGATTTTTTTGCGAAATTAAGCACCTTAGCGTTGAGATATATTTGGAATCACAAGCACCCTAGAATTTCTTATGCAACATTGGCAAAAGGGAAAAAGCTAGGGGGGCTAGCAGCTCCAGACTTCAGGGAGTATTATCAGGCAATCGTCAATCGTCATTTCACGGATAACAGGTTGGATACATAACAAGGAGGGAAAGGGTTGGGTGGAAATTGAAGAAGCACAAAGCAAAGTAGACTTAGGGAAGAGGGTATGGATCCCACGACAGTATAGGGAACTGGCAAAAAACACAAATCCATTAACTAAACAGACTTTTAGGACATGGGACGAACTGAGTAAATTATATCACTGGCAACACAATTCACCTCTAATTTCTTTATTAGACACAAGCTATTTTAAACCGGGGAAAGATGAGCACTTATATTTTACTAGATAGGCAAAGAAAGATCAAATATTCTTACAAGATGTGATGATGGGAAATAAGTTATGTACCTTCACAGAGTTAACACAAAAATTGGGGGGGGCAGAACACTGGATAGGTGGACATATGCACAAATACAGCACTTTGCACAAACAATCCCGCGGCCATTGCGGGGAAAGGGTGAGATGAACTCAATTGAGAGACTCCTCTCCTCTCCTCAATGCCTGAGGCAGAGTGTATCCAAAATGTATAAAATATTTATGGAAGAAATAGGACCTAAACATCCCCCCTATTTGGGAAAATGGGAGGAGGAAATAGGGGTCTTACAGGGGGAAAAACATAGGAATAAGATCCTTAAGATTGCCTGCTTTACTTCCAGTGATGTCAAGATGATAGAGATGTGTTATTAATGGTGAGGTGGTATGTGACTCGGCAGAGAGCAAATAGGGTAAGGGCTGAGATTCCACCAACATGTTGGAGGGGCTGTGGGGCACTGGGGACTTGCGCACATTTATGGTGGGAGTGTGGGAAGATTCAGTCTTACTGGGAGAGAATAATAGAGAACACATATCAAATAACAGGGGAGCAGATTCAGAAAGACCCGTGGAAATGTTTATTTCATGACACAGATAAAAAGGCAGCACAATACAAAAATTCCCTGGTACCACACCTCCTGAACGCAGCTAAAAGTCTGATCCCAAGACGATGGAAAAACCCTGAAGCCCCCTCAATGAAAGAGTGGGTAGCTAAAATAGATTGGCTGAGATCAATAGAGGAAACATTACATAGAAGGGAAGACTCTATAGAAACATATAACAAAGTATGGGGGAAGTGGACAGAATTTAAAAAGACGGGGAATACATAATGTTACTGGAGTGCTAAGAGAAGTGGGGGAAATAAGAAATAAAAGGAGGTAGGGTTCCCGTGAAGGGAAGAAGGAGATGGCCCGACTGCTACTGAAGGCAAATGGGAGAGAGAGAGAGAGAGAGAGAGAGAGAGGGAGAGAGAGAGAGGGGGGGAGAGAGAGAGAGAGAGTGGGGAGAGAGAGAGAGTGGGGAGAGAGAGAGAGTGGGGGGAGAGAGAGAGAGGGAGAGAGAGAGCGAGAGGGGGAGAGAGAGGGGGAGAGAGAGAGAGCGAGAGGGGGAGAGAGAGAGAGCGAGAGGGGGAGAGAGAGAGAGCGAGAGGGGGAGAGAGAGAGCGAGAGGGGGAGAGAGCGAGAGGGGGAGAGAGCGAGAGCGAGAGGGGGAGAGAGAGCGAGAGGGGGAGAGAGAGAGAGAGGGAGAGAGAGAGGGGGAGGGAGAGAGAGAGGGGGGGAGGGAGAGAGAGAGAGAGGGGGAGGGGGGAGGGAGAGAGAGGGGGGAGGGGGGAGGGAGAGAGAGAGGGGGAGAGAGAGAGAGAGAGAGAGAGAGAGAGAGGGAGAAAACAAGAAAGAGAGATTTGTTCTTTTTTTTTTTACTTAGGGGAGGGGGGAGGGAAGGTATATGTTCGATTGACATACAATTGAAGCGTAAGGTAGAGACACCGATTTGATATGCTATAAATTGCTTATAAAATTGATTTAATAAAGAGATAATATACAAAAAAAAATTGTAATTACACGCCCCTGTTAAACAGGGACAGAAAAATTGGGCATTAGGCACTGGTGCCACAACACTGCAACCCCTCACAGAAACTCTAGTTGGAGCGCAGGAATGAGCCCTGCTGCAAAGTATTGCAGCAAAAATTGTAATTACACGCCCCTGTTAAACTGGGGCAGAAAAACTGGGCCTTAGCCACTGGTGGCGGTGCCCAGAACCAAAAATGTTCTTACAACTATCAGCATGATCATTGAGGAGGAAGAGGATAGTCACTCAGCATCAGCATAGGCAGTCTTGGAGGGATCTGACATTCTAAAAAAAATGATTTGGTTACATCAGCATCAGGTGCTTGGTAGCTGGTGGTGATCCAAGACTGATTCATTTTTGTGAAGGTCAGTCGATCGACCGAGTCGGTGGACAGGCACACCCTGTGATCGGTTACAAAGCCTCCAGCAGCACTGAATGTGCATTCTGAAAGAACGCTGGATGCAGGACAGGCCAGTAGCTCAATTGCATACTGTGCAAGCTCTGGCCAGTGATCCATCCTCAAGACCCAGTGACCCAGAGGATTTTCGGTGGGAAAGGTGTCCAAGTCTGATCTTGCCCCTAGGTATTCCTGCACCATGTAAAACACACGTCGGCGATGATTGCTGGAACCGATCATACCTTGGGGCTGCGGACGAAAAAATTGTCTGAACGCATCGGTCAAACGACCACCTTCTCCACCGTTCCTTCTGTGACTGACCGAAGCCTCAGCAACACGTTGTCCAGGACCAGGAATTTGTAACCTCCCAGACTCTGGGATTGCGTTGCACAAACCTTTCTGCAAGGCCTCCCGAAGATGTTTCATCCTCCGCTCCCTCTGCAACGGCAAGATAAGGTCCGCAACCTTACCCTTGTAACGTGGATCAAGGAGGGTTGCCACACAGTAATGATCCCTCTCCTTGATCGCACGAATACGAGGATCCTTACGCAGGCTTTGCAGGATCAGGGAGGCCATGCAGCGTAGGTTTGCTGAGGTATTTGGTGCGGAGTCCTCTGGGTCACTGAGGACGACATGATCCCAGCCACGTACAAGTCCATGGGTTTCTTGGGACTGTAATTGATCCCTTGAAGACTACTGCTGATGCTGAGTGCTAGGCTCCACCTTCATGTTGACACAATCCTCCTCCTCCTGTGTGATAGGTGGGCCAGCAGGAACACTGTCTGGATAAAGGGGGCCTTGAGAGGTAAGGAAGTCCTCCTCTTCCTCCCTCTGTTCTGCCTCAAGTGTCCTGTTCATTATTCCACGCAGCGTGTGCTCCAACAGGTGGACAAGAGGGACAGTGTCACTGATGCATGCACTGTCACTTCTCACCATCCTCGTGGCCTCCTCAAATGGTGACCGGACAGTGCATGCATCCCTGATCATGACCCACTGGCGTGGCAAAAAAAAACAAGCTCCCCTTACCATGTCCTCGTGCCATATTGGCACAGATATTCATTGATGGCCCTCTGCTGCGTGTGCAGCCGCTGCAACATGACCAACGTTGAGCTCCACCTGGTGGGCATGTTACAGATTAGGTGGTTCTTGGGCAGGTTAAATTCCTTTTGGAAGTGCTGAGCACTGGCATTTTATGACTGGCGGAAATGCACACAGACTTTCCTGGCCTGCCTCAGGACATCCTGTAAGCCTGGGTACCTGCCCAAGAACCCCTGCACCACCAAGTTAAGGATGTGAGCCAAACAGGGCACATGGGTCAGTTGTCCCTGTCGAAGGGCGGAGAGGAGGTTGGTGCCATTGTCGGAAACCACCATTCCTGGCTTAAGCTGGCGTGGCGTCAACCACCTCTGAGCCTGCCCCTGCAGAGCTGACAGAATCTCTGCCCCAGTGTGGCTCCTGTCCCCCAAGCACACCAGCTCAAGCACCGCATGGCATATTTTTACCTGCGTACTTGCGTAGCCCCTTGAACGCCTACGGAGCACCGCTGGTTCCGAAGATAAATCAGCACAGGAAGAGGCCATGGAGGAAGAAGAAGAGGGGGTGGAGGAGAGAGGTGTGTCAGAATCACCACTAGTAGCATTTTGTAGGCGTGGTGGCGAAACAACCTCCAACACTACTGCATCCTGTCCTGAATCCTTCCCAGATGCCAGCAGAGTCACCCAATGTGCCGTGAAAGATAGGCAACGTCCCTGTCCATGCCTGCTGGACCATGAGTCAGCGGTAATATGCACCTTACCGCTGACCGCCCTGACCAGCGAGGCCAAGACATTGCCTTCCACATGCCGGTAGTGAGCCGGAATTGCCTTCCGTGAAAAAAAGTGGCGTTTGGGAACCTGCCACTGAGGAACCGCACATTCCACAAACTCACGGAAGGGGGCAGAGTCTACCAACTGAAAAGGCAGCAGTTGAAGTGCTAGCAATTTAACCAAGCTAGCATTCAACTGCTGGGCATGTAGATGGCTGGGAGCGAACTTCTTTCGGTGGTGCAGCAGCTGGGGCAGGGAAATTTTCCTGCTAGAATCGGACGTCGGTGTACTGCTATCAGATTGCCCGCAAGTACTTGGCTGTGACACACCTAATTCTACACCTTCATTCCTCTCAGTGCAGGTTTCAGAGAGGGCTAAAGGTATAGTGGGGTTGGAGATCCCAGCTGATGAAGAGCAAGGAGAGGTCCGCTTTGTTCTTTGGTGTGGGTCTTTTAGGTACGCTTGCCAACGAACTGCATGGCATGTCGACACATGTCTGGTCAAGCACGTGGTGCCCAAGCGGCTGATGTTTTGGCCACGCGAGATACGCTTTAGACATATGTTGCAAATTGCAATGGTGCGATCTGCTGCACATGTCTGAAAAAAAGCCCACACCAAAGAACTTTTGGAATAACGCGCAGAGACAGCAGCGCCCTGCACATGCGGAGCTCTGCGGTGTGATGCAGTCAGTGTGCTGCCCTTAAGCTGGCCCCTGGAGGGCATCCTGCCTCATTGGAGATGTGCCTCCTCCTCTCTCCTATCAGGCACCCACGTTGAGTCAGTGACCTCATCATCCCCTCCCTCCTCATCACTGGAGCAAATCTGGCAGTATGCTGCAGCTGGGGGAACATGACTGCCAGATAGCTGTCCTTGTTGGGCACCCCCTCTCTCTGGGCTCACGTTACTACCCCCTCTCTCTGGGCTCACGTTATTGCCTTCCTCTAGCTGGGTTTTATCAGAGCCTTCAAAATGCTGGGTATCCTCCTGGAGCATGTACCCAACACTGTGGTCAAACAGTTCAGGGGACTCCTCAGGAGGACATGGTGGGGCTAGGGAAGGAGTGACTGATGCCATTGAGCCGAGGGAAGAGGCCGCTTTGGCAGCTGCTTTGCCAGACAAAGTACCCTGAGCTTGGGTGAGAGATGAGGAGGATGAGGACGGCTTGGTCATCCACTCTACCAAGTCTTGGGCATGTTGCGGCTGAACATGGCCAGCTGCCAAAAAGGACAAGCGTGTCCCACGGCCACGTGCTGATGAGGATGCACCATGTTCACGACCAGCACTGTTGCCTCTAGACACAGAGCCTGCTTGCCCTCTTTTATTGGCTCGTGACTGTCTGCCTCTCCTTATTTGCCTTCCAAACATACTAATGGTCTGCAGTGAGATGTAGCTGCACAAAGGTGGGATGTGTGTGTGTGTGTATATATATATATATATATGGGAAGGGGGTGTAATGTCCTGCGTCTCTCTGCATTGTTTCCAAGGGCTGATAGAGAACAGCAGAGATGCTTGCTATCTTCTAGGTTCATCAGCTGAGCCTTGCTGCCGGAGGCTGTATTATCTCTCCGATCCTCCTCTGCAAGGTGCTTTTACATTTAATAACTTGTTCAGAACAAGAATATCTGATGATTCCTTGTAGTCATTCCATACCCAGCACACATCAGCTTTACTGTGAAGAGACTCAGCCATAGGATTTCCTGAAGGGAGCTGACGGAAGATCTGGAGAGGAGCTGACAGGCGCATTACCATCGAGTGTCTGGTGAGTACATTACCTTCGGGGAGTGTGGCTACTAGGGATGAGCTTCGAGTTCGAGTCGAACTCATGTTCGACTCGAACATTGCCTGTTCGCCCGTTCGCCGAACAGCGAACAAATTGGGGTGTTCGCGGCAAATTCGAAAAATCTATGGGAGAAATCTAAAGTGCTAATTATAAAGGCTTATATGCAAGTTATTGTCCTAAAAAGTGTTTGGGGACCCGGGTCCTGCCCCAGGGGACATGTATCAATGCAAAAAGAAGTTTTAAAAACGGCCGTTTTTTCGGGAGCAGTGATTTTAATAATGCTTAAAATGAAAAAATAAAAGTGAAATATTCCTTTAAATTTCGTACCTGGGGGGTGTGTATGATATGCATGTAAAGTGGCGCATGTTTCCCGTGCTTAGAACTGTCCCTGCAAAAAGTGTCATTTTTGAAAGAAAAAAATGCATTTAAAACTGACTCGCGGCTATTAATGAATTGTCGGCTCCCGGCAATACATACAAAAGTCATTGATAAAAAAAAAAAAAAAAAGCGTGGGGGTTCCCCAGAATTCAATTACCAGGCCCTTCAGGTCTGGAATGGATATTAAGGGGAACCCCGCCGCAAATAAAAAAAAAATTGACGTGGGGTTCCCCCAAATATCCATTCCAGGCCCTTCAGATCTGGCATGGATTTTAAGGGGAACTCCACCCCAAATAAAAAAAAAAATGGCGTGGAGTCCCCTAAAAATCCATACCAGACCCCTTATCCGAGCATGCAACCTGGCCGGCCGCAGGGGAAAAGGGGGGGACGAGAGAGCGGCCCCCCCTCCCTCCTGAACCGTACCAAGCCACATGCCCTCAACATGGGGAGGATGTCCCCATGTTGATGGGGACAAGGGCCTCATCCCCACAACCCTTGCCCGGTGGTTGTGGGGGTCTGCGGGCGGGGGGCTTATCGGAATCTGGAAGACCCCTTTAACAAAGAGGACCCCCAGATCCCGGCCCCCCCCCCCATGTGAATTGGTAAGGGGTACATTGTACCCCTACCATTTCACGAAGAAAGCGTAAAAAAATGTTTAAAAAAACACACAAACACCTTGAAAAAGTCCTTTATTTAAAAAAAAAAAACCAAAACATTCCAGCGGTGAAATCCAGTGTCCCGCGGCGATCCCGATGTCCAGCGCTGTCCGTCATTGGTTGTGCCTGAGCGGACCTGATGGGGAACTCCCTCTCAGTATTTTAAATGTATAGACCCGCCCCTTCTAAAGTTCCCCATCAGGTCCGCTCAGCGGACCAGATGCGGAACATGAGAAGGGGCGGGTCTATACATGTATTACCAAAGTGAGAGCAGTTCCCCATCAGGTCCGCCTCCTCGGTATGTCAGACCCGCCTACGTCATTGGCTTGAGCGGGGAACTTCCTTCACTATGTAAATTTAAATTTACATAGTGAAGGAAGTTCCCCGCTCAAGCCAATGACGTAGGCGGGTCTGACATACCGAGGGGGCGGACCTGATGGGGAACTGCTCTCACTTTGGTAATACATGTATAGACCCGCCCCTTCTCATGTTCCGCATCTCGTCCGCTGAGCGGACCTGATGGGGAACTTTAGAAGGGGCGGGTCTATACATTTTAAAATACTGAGAGGGAGTTCCCCATCAGGTCCGCTCAGGCACAACCAATGACGGACAGCGCTGGACATCGGGATCGCCGCGGGACACTGGATTTCACCGCTGGAATGTTTATTTATTTATTTTTTTAAATAAAGGACTTTTTCAAGGTGTTTGTGTGTTTTTTTAAACATTTTTTTTACGCTTTCTTCGTGAAATGGTAGGGGTACAATGTACCCCTTACCAATTCACATAGGGGGGGGGGGGCGGGATCTGGGGGTCCCCTTTGTTAAAGGGGTCTTCCAGATTCCGATAAGCCCCCCGCCCGCAGACCCCCACAACCACCGGGCAAGGGTTGTGGGGATGAGGCCCTTGTCCCCATCAACATGGGGACATCCTCCCCATGTTGAGGGCATGTGGCTTGGTACGGTTCAGGAGGGAGGGGGGGCCGCTCTCTCATCCCCCCCTTTTCCCCTGCGGCCGGCCAGGTTGCGTGCTCGGATAAGGGGTCTGGTATGGATTTTTAGGGGGACTCCACGCCATTTTTTTTTTAAACTTGGGGTGGAGTTCCCCTTAAAATCCATGCCAGATCTGAAGGGCCTGGTAATTGAATTCTGGGGAACCCCCACGCTTTTTTTTTTTTTTTTTTTCTCAATGACTTTTGTATGTATTGCCGGGAGCCGACAATTCATTAATAGCCGCGAGTCAGTTTTAAATGCATTTTTTTTCTTTCAAAAATGACATTTTTTGCAGGGACAGTTCTAAGCACGGGAAACATGCGCCACTTCACATGCATATCATACACACCCCCCAGGTACGAAATTTAAAGGAATATTTCACTTTTATTTTTTCATTTTAAGCATTATTAAAATCACTGCTCGCGAAAAAACGGCCGTTTTTAAAACTTCTTTTTGCATTGATACATGTCCCCTGGGGCAGGACCCAGGTCCCCAAACACTTTTTAGGACAATAACTTGCATATTAGCCTTTATAATTAACACTTTAGATTTCGAACGTTCGAGTCCATTGTATTTAATAGGGTTCTAAAGTTTACACGAACATTTTGTCTGTTCGCAGGTTCTGGTGCGAACCGAACAGGGGGGTGTTCGGCTCATCCCTGGTGGCTACTATGACAATGATGGAAGTATGAACTAAATCACACTATATTGACCAGCTGGAAAATTTAAGTGTTTGATAAGCCGGTTATCATTTTTCCTATGAGAGACACTATCAATTGTGGAAGACTACCGTTTACTTTCTCATTTGGAATTTTGATCCTTGAAGATATTGGCTTCAACCTGTTTGATATTAGCAGCTTGTGGACTTTGGTGTTTTGGAGAACTATTAACTCTTTTGGGTTTAGTTAGTACTTCACCGCATGGTGATGGTGAAGATTTTTAAGCTTTGAAGCTAACAAACTGCAGGATATATTTATATATCAATGGTGGAATTTTACATTTCACACAAGCGCTGTTAATGTTTTATCTATTGGAACATCTCTCATATATATATGATTATAATGCAACTATCAGAATCAACTGCCTGCTGTGGTATTAGTATGAGAAAAACAGCAATTGTCTTCAGTTAGTTTTAGGTGAACACTGTGCAGAGGAGACAGTACACTAACTGAAAATACTTGCAGCTCCCTGCCTGTGGTTTTATTATGAGAACACCACTAACTGTATTCAGGTAAGCTTTAAGTGAACGCTATGCAAAGCACACAGTACACTAAGTGAAACACTGACTGCAGCTAGCACAATCACCTGCCTGCCTGTCACAGTATAGAGAATAACAGGAACGGATCTAGCTAAACTGAATACAGTGTATAAATATACACACAACACCTAGGATGCATATATATCCTCTACACACTGTAACTGCAGCTAACTGACTCACCAGCCTGCTCTATCTAACTCAATATAAATGACACTGTGTCTCTCTCTCTCTGTAATCTCTCTTTAACCAACACACTACACAAGGCCGCCAAGCCGGCGGCCTTATATAGTGTGGGGCGTGTACCTACTCCTCTGAACCATGATTGGCCAAAGCCACCCTGGCTTTGGCCAATTACGGCTCTCCGTTCTTACCGAGCTGTGATTGGCCAAAGTATGCGGGTCATAGTGCATGCTTTGCCAATCATCAGCCAGCAATGCACTGAAATGCCGCAGTGAATTATGGGCCATGACATTCCACTCGAATTTGGCGCGAACTGCCCATAATGTTCGCAATTCGGCAAACAGACGATGTTCGAGTCGAACATGGGTTTGACTCGAACACGAAGCTCATCCATACCTAAGAGTAAAACAAATCTAAATGCCTAATTACAACTGTAACGGGTGGGCCCGTGGAACCCAGAAGTTCTTAGAAAGTATGAGCCAGAAAATAATGGACATTGAGAATATGTCTTGGATTGCTTTAAAATGGGTCTGTAATATTAATCCACAATATTCCCCAGGATATCTGTAAAGAACTATTTACTGTGTGTTTGATTCTGAATTCAACATGTTAATTGAAAGAGGCTAATGTCATCACCTCCAACCACCTGGATGCCTGTTGCAATGTTAATGAATCCAGACTAGCTTCTAAAGACCTTTTCATTGTTGTTTGTGGTAATGTGGATTGGAGCTTGTTAGACAGTCTGGCTGCCTATTATGGGATGTTTAAGTGTCTTGCTGTGAGGAAAGGGGGGGGGGGGGGGGAATCACTCCAGCAACCCCTCCTGCTAAGACTGTTTACTGAAGGAGAAGTTTGAACACACCTGACCTGTATCACCATTGTCATTGGACAGTTTAACCCGCCCTGTTTCCCAATGATGGGAGGGAAGTGTTTTGAAGAGAAGTGTGTTACCATGTGCTTGCAATAAAGATTCATTCCCCTGTTTGGAACCTGAAAACAGAGCTGTGTCTCGTGATTAGGGGGGAATTATCAGTATGGATCTCGTTCGCCTGACTGGGGAGTGTCAGTAGTTGCCTTGTGTTCGGAAAGGGAATATCCTAAACGGCGTTAACCCCTTTCATACTTGGGGTGCTGTTACAACAACTTTGGCATGTGTTAGTAAAACCGTACCTGTCCTCACAACTACTTTGTGCATCCAGATACCTTGTTTTGTTCAGGGCAATTTTAGCTTTCATTTGGTGGTAAATGGTAATGGATTGCTTCTGATTTTTTTTTTATTATCAAAGGAAAACTGGCCCAAAATAGTGAAGGAAAAAAAAGAAAAATCATAAAAAAAAAAAAAGAATCATTTAACCACTTAACGACCGCTCACTGTATATATATACACGTCAGCACAATGGCACCGACAGGCACAATCACGTACAGTGTACGTGATTGCCTTTGTACAGTTGGGGGGTCCAGTCGGACCCCCCTTCTGTACAGTGAGCGGTCGGAATTCGTTGGGGAGCGATCCGACATGAGGGGACGGCCGTTCGAATCCGGCCACCCCCCCGCGATCGCTCCCGGCAAATGGAAATGCTCCCTCTGTCTGTGTTATGTACACACAGGCAGAGGAAGCAGGAGGAAGTGATGTCATCTCTTGTGCGGCGCTCACATATACCGAGCGCCGTACAAGAGAAGACATCAAGGTTAGTGCACAAACACTACACTAACACCAGCACACATAGGCACATAAATCGCCCCCCCAGGCCCCCCCAGATCACCCCCCAGCCCCCAGTCACAGTGTCACTGATTGCAGTGACCATTTATTTACTGATCACTGCAATCAGTGACATTTGTGACTGTAAAAGTGTCACTACATTTAGTTTTAGGTCCAGTGTAGCCCCCTAACCCCCCCTAATAAAGGTTTAACCCCTTGATCACCCCCCAGATAACCCTTTCACCCCCTAGCACGGCCGTCGCTAAGCGATCATTTTTCTGATTGCTGTCTTAGCGTCGGTGATGCAGATCGGTAGCCAGTAATTTTTTTAGGTTCGCCGCAGGTTTTTATAGCGTCACGTACCCTCATAAATTATCTAATAAAGGTTTAACCCCCTTGATCGCCCCCCAGGTAACCCTTTCACCCCCTATCACCACTGTCGCTAAGCGATAATTTTTCTGATCGCTGTCTTAGCGTCGGTGATGCAGATCAGTAGCTAGTATTTTTTTTTAGGTTCGCCGCAGGTTTTTATAGCGTCAGGTACCCCCATAAATTATCTAATAAAGGTTTAACCCCCTTGATCCCCCCCTTTTTTTTGTTTTTTTTTGTGTTTCCCTAAGAAAATTTAATTAAAATTATATTTGAAAATTTTTTTTTATCTAATAAAGGTTTAACCCCCTTGATCACCCCCCAGGTAACCCTTTCACCCTCTATCACCACTGTCGCTAAGCGATCATTTTTCTGATCGCTGTCTTAGCGTCGGTGATGCAGATCAGTAGCCAGTATTTTTTTTTAGGTTCGCCGCAGGTTTTTATAGCGTCAGGTACCCCCATAAATTATCTAATAAAGGTTTAACCCCCTTGATCCCCCCCTTTTTTTTGTTTTTTTTTGTGTTTCCCTAAGAAAATTTAATAAAAATTATATTTGAAATTTTTTTTTTATCTAATAAAGGTTTAACCCCCTTGATCGCCCCCCAGGTAACCCTTTCACCCTCTATCACCACTGTCGCTAAGCGATCATTTTTCTGATCGCTGTGTTAGCGTCGGTGATGCAGATCGGTAGCCAGTAATTTTTTTTTAGGTTCACCACAGGTTTTTATAGCGTCAGGTACCCCCATATATTATCTAATAAAGGTTTTAACCCCCTAATTGCCCCTAGTTAACCCTTTCACCAGTGATCATCATATAAGTGTTACGGGTGACGCTGGTTAGTTAGTTTGCTTTTTATAGTGTCAGGGCACCCGCCGTATATAACCCAATAAAGGTTTAACCCCCTGATCGCCCAGCGGGTGATATCAATTAGGTTTTAGCGTCAGAGAGGGTCTGCGTCACACCCCAGGCAGCGTCAGGTTAGTGCCAGTAACGCTAACACCCACGCGTGAAGCATACACCTCCCTTAGTGGTATAGTATTTGAACAGATCAATATCTGATCTGATCAGATCTATACTAGCGTCCCCAGCAGTTTAGTGTTCCCAAAAACGCAGTGTTAGCGGGATCAGCCCAGATACCCGCTAGCACCTGCGTTTTGCCCCTCTGTCCAGCCCAGGCCACCCAAGTGCAGTATCGATCGATCACTGTCACTTACAAAACACAACACACCTAACTGCAGCGTTCGCAGAGACAGGCCTGATCCCTGTGACTCCAGTGCTGTAGGAGGTGATTTCGCCACCACAGTTAAAAAAAAAAAAAAAAAAAAAGCAAATATGCCGAAGCATTGGGGCAGCAGGGGCGGAGGAGTGATTTTGCTCCTAATGCCGCGTACATACGGTCGAAATTCCGACGGAGGCTTGCCCGTGGAAAAGTCCGACCATGTGTGTGCGGCATAACTTTTTTGCGGGAGGATTCCCCCATGCTTCGGCATATATAAATGGTGCATGTATGCCCATCATTAGAAGTGGGTGGATGAAGGGCGGTATTCTAATGGTGGGCATACCCACCGATCAATCTCTTTTTTCGTTCAGCCACCTGGCTGCATGAAAAAAAAATATTACAATACATGTCCAACAAGGACCAGCAACGTACTGGTATGTTGCTGGACTTTGAATGGTTATACCAGATTGATGCCTGCGGGTTTAGGTATCATCTTGGTATCATTCTTTTCAGCCAGCGGCCGGCTTTCATGTAAAAGCAATCCTAGTGGCTAATTAGCCTCTGGACTGCTTTTACAAGCAGTGGGAGGGAATGTCCCCCCCCGGATATAAAAAACGCCATTGGGAAATTGGGAAAGCATTTTATCACACCGATCTTGGTGTGGTCAGATGCTTTGAGGGCAGAGGAAAGATCTAGGGTCTAGACCCCAGTTTTTTCAAAAAAAGAGTACCTGTCACTACCTATTGCTATCATAGGGGATATTTACATTCCCTGAGATAATAAAAAAAAAAAATGGAAGGAACAATTTAAAAATAAAATAAAAAAGCAAAATTAATAATAAAAAAAAAAAAAAAAAAAAAAAAAAAAAAAAGCACCCCTGTCCTGCCCTGCTCTTGCCCAATGGCGAACGCAAGCGTCGGTCTGGCGTCATATGTAAACAGCAATTGCACCATGCATGTGAGGTATCACCGCGAAGGTCAGATCGAGGGCAGTAGTTTTAGCAGTAGACCTCCCCTGTAAATCTAACGGGGTAACCTGTAAAGGCTTTTAAAAATGTATGTAGTTTGTCGCCAATGCGCGTTTGTGCGAAATTTTAAAGCATGTCGTGTTTGGTATCTATGTACTCGGCCTAAGATCATCTTTTTTGTTTCATCAAACATTTGGGCAATATAGTGTGTTTTAGTGCATTAAAATTAAAAAAAGTGTATTTTTTCCCAAAAAAATTCGTTTGAAAAATCGCTGCGCAAATACTGTGTAGAAAAAAAAATGCAACACCCACCATTTTATTCTGTACGGCCTTTGCTTTAAAAATATATATAATGTTTGGGGGTTCAACATAATTTTCTTGCAAAAAAAAAAATGTTTTCATGTAAACAAAAAGTGTCAAAAAGGGCTTTGTCTTCAAGTGGTTAGAAGAGTGGATGTAAGCTTCCTAATGTTGTGTATAAAATGCCAGAACAGTTCAAAACCCCCCCCAAATGACCCCATTTTGGAAAGTAGACACCCCAAGCTATATACTGAGAGGCATGTCGAGTCCATGGAATATTTTATCTGACACAAGTTGCGGAAAAAAGAAAATGTTTTATTTTTTTATTTTTTTTTGCACAAAGTTGTCACTAAATGATATATTGCTCAAACATGCCATGGGCATATGTGGAATTACACCCCAAAATACATTCTGTTGCTTCTCCTGAGTACGGGGATACCACATGTGTGAGACTTTTTGGGAGCCTAGCCGCGTAAGGGACCCCAAAAACCAAGCACCGCCTTCAGGCTTTCTAAGGGTGTTTGATTTCACTTCTCACTGCCTATCACAGTTTCGGAGGCCATGGAATGCCCAGATGGCACAAAACCCCCCCAAATGACCCCATTTTGGAAAGTAGACACCCCAAGCTATTTGCTGAGAGGTATTGTGAGTATTTTGCAGATCTCGCTTTTTGTCACAAAGTTTTGAAAATTGAAAAAAAAAAAAAAAGAAAAAAAAATTTCTTTCTTCATTTTCAAAAACAAATGAGAGCTGTAAAATACTCCCCATGCCTCTCAGCAAACAGCTTGGGGTGTCTACTTTCCAAAATGGGGTCATTTGGGGGGGTTTGTGCTATTTTGGCATTTTATGGCCTTCAAAACTGCGATAGGTAGTGAGGAGTGAAATCAAAAATTTGCGCCCTTCGAAATCCTGAAGGCGGTGCTTGGTTTCCGGGGTCCCGTACGTGGCTAGGCTCCTAAAGTCCCACACATGTGGTATCCCCGTACTCAGAAGCAGCAGAATGTATTTTGGGGTGCAATTCCACATATAACCATGGCATGTGTGAGCAATATATCATTTAGTGACAACTTTTTGTAATTTTTTTTTTTTTTCTTGTCATTATTCAATCACTTGGGAGAAAAAAAAAAAATATTCAATGGGCTCAACATGCCTCTCAGCAATTTCCTTGGGGTGTCTACTTTCTGAAATGGGGTCATTTGGGGGGGGGGGGGTTTGTACTGCCCTGCCATTTTAGCACCTCAAGAAATGAGATAGGCAGTCATAAATTTAAAGCTGTGTAAATTCCAGAAAATGTACTCTAGTTTGTAAACGCTATAACTTTTGCGCAAACCAATAAATATACACTTGACATTTTTTTTACTAAAGACATGTGGCTGAATACATTTTGGTCTAAATGTATGACTAAAATTGAGTTTATTCGATTTTTCTTATAACAAAAAGTAGAAAATATTTTTTTTCAAAATTTTCGGTCTTTTTCCGTTTATATCGCAAAAAATAAAAATCACTGAGGCAATCAAATACCATTAAAAGAAAGCTCGATTTGTGGGAAGAAAAGGACGCAATTTTCGTTTGGATACAACATTGCATGTCCGCACAATTTACAGTTAAAGCAGCGCAGTGCAAAATTCTGAATTCACCTCTGGTCCTTTAGCTACCAAATGGTCCGGGGCTTAAGTGGTTAAATAATAAATAAAAAATCTGATCCTGATGAGCGATCCCACATACTGTATGTTATTTGTTGTTTGTAGCTGTGGCACACCCAGAAGCAATAGTTCGTATTTTGCTTCTTTTTTTTCCGTCCTACCTAAAACACACCGACACTAACTGACACTGATGCCAATTAAAAAAAAAAATCCTATCCAAAATATACTGACCCTGACCTTTGACCCAAACCTTGACCTTTGACCCTGACCTTGACCCAAACGCTAACCCTGGCACTGACCTAGATCAAAGCTTGATCTAGGTATTTTTCTTTATTTTTTTATTTTAACCACTTGCTTACTGGGCACCTAACCCCCCCTCCTGCCCAGACCAATTTTCAGCTATCAGCGTTGTCACTCTTTGAATGACAATTGCACGGTCATGCAACACTGTACCCAAACAAAATTTTTTTTTTTTTTTTTTACACAAGAAGATTGAGCTTTCTTTTGGTGGTGTTAAATCACTGCTGGTTTTTTTTTATTTTTTGCTAAACAAAAAAAGACTAAAAATTGTAACAAAAACAAAACAATTTCATAGTTTGTTATAAAAGTTTTCAAACAGGTAATATTTCTCCTTCTTTGATGGGCACTGATGCAGAGGTGGGGGACTTGAGTCACATGACTTGACTTGAGTCACCTGTTTGAGGACTTGCGACTTGTTTGACAGAATTCAATAAATGACTCGACTTGACTTTGACTTGTCACTAATGACTTGCGACTTGACTTTGACTCGGGCTATATGACTTGCAATGACTTGGCACCACTAACACTAATCGCAAGCCGCTGTCTGCCTACCTGATCAGCGTGTCATGCAGACAGACGGCGGCCATTGCAGTGTTCAAAAGCCACGCCTCCTCGTCTGTGAAAGGCGGAACACTCAATTTCACAGCAGGCAGTGTTCAGCCTATCACGGACATCCTCTCATCCTCGTCTGTGTTATGAGGGTGAGCGGATGTCCGTGAAAAGCGGAACACTGAATGCTGGGAAATTGAGTGTTCCGCCTATCACAGACGAGGCGGAGGCGCGGCTTTTGAATACTGGAATGGCCGCCGGGATGCCGCCGATTACTTACACCGCTGACGGGCACAGTGAAGCATGGGCACAGTGAGACACGGGCACAGTGAGGCATTGGGCACAGTGAGGCATGGGCACATAACTAATATTATTTATTGTTATCCCTCCTATTATTTTTATACAGTATGGGGTAGACCAGTATTTTGACTTGATTAGTGACTTGACCAAAATAAATGACTTGACTTGACTGGCAGTAACTTGGGACTTGCTTGAGACTTGAAGCTTAAGACTTGAGACTTGCTTGTGACTTACTCCCATGTCTGCACTGATGGGCACTGATAGGGCGGCACTGGTGGGCACTGACATGTGGCAGAAAGAGGTGGCACTGATGGACACTGGTAGGTGACACTGATAGGCAGCACTGATGGACACTGATTGGCAACACTGATGGGCACTGATAGGTGGCACTGGTGGGCATTGATAGGTGACACTGGTGGCCACTGATAGGCAGCACTGATATGCACTGGTAGGTGGAACTGGTGGGCACTGCTTAACAGGAGTGGGTATCCATGTGCGGGACCACTGTCCCTCTGACAGAAGCCGGTAATCAGCCATTTTTCTTTTCTTACGCTATCAGCATGAGGGGAAAAAAAAACGATTACGATCTTCTGTTTAAATCACGTGATCAGCTGTCATTGGCTAATAAAGTCTCATTGACTCGCTGATCACAGAGTGCGCCACGCACACCTTACAGGGGGCGTGCAGGCAGCTAATGCACAGGAGGACGTACATGGACTCCCTCCCAGGAATGTAGGCCCTGTAGCAGTCTTTCAGCTATATCGTGGGCACGTGGAGGTAAATTCTTTTTACAAACACTTTTTTTTTCCTTTCTTTCTGCAAGGAACGAGAAAGATACATTGTATCCTTCTACATCCACATAAAAAAATAAAAAAAACACAGGGGCAGGCTTCACAGTGACTGATCAATGTGGTACTGGTAGCCAATCGGAGGCTACCACAGCATTCAGGTGACCCAGAATCGTGAGATCCGGGTCCCCATCGTTAGTACAGGGCCTGGGGCTCTCAATGAGACTCCCAGCACAAAGGGAGAGACGCATATATGAGGCCCTACATAAAAAAGCCCAGTGCAGTGAGGCCACATATGTGTGTTACATTGGCATGAAGGGGTTAAAGATCAGAATTGCAGCAGTGGATTTTTTTGTTTTGTTTTTTGTTTGTTGTCTATTTGTAGCTTTTGCTTCTGTACATATTCGATGCACTTCCTGCCTGAGAATAATTTAATTAATAAATGGCCTTCTGTGTAGTAAGAATCCATACTCCCAAAGATTGTTGCATTAAGTCACCAGTGCCTGTATGTACTTACAATACAAGAAAGGAGACTGTGCAAATGTCCAAGACCGAAGGTACTACTAGAGTTCAGCTTTAACTGCTTTACCAACAAAAGACTCAAAATTAGGGATGAGCTTCGAGTTCGAGTCAAACTCATGTTCGACTCGAACATTGCCTGTTCGCCCGTTCGCCGAACAGCGAACAAATTGGGGTGTTCGCGGCAAATTCGAAAAATCTATGGGAGAAATCTAAAGTGCTAATTATAAAGGCTAATAAGCAAGTTATTGTCCTAAAAAGTGTTTGGGGACCCGGGTCCTGCCCCAGGGGACATGTATCAATGCAAAAAGAAGTTTTAAAAACGGCAGTTTTTTCGGGAGCAGTGATTTTAATAATGCTTAAAATGAAAAAATAAAAGTGAAATATTCCTTTAAATTTCGTACCTGGGGGGTGTGTATGATATGCATGTGAAGTGGCGCATGTTTCCCGTGTTTAGAACTGTCCCTGCACAAAGTGTCATTTTTGAAAGAAAAAAAGTCATTTAAAACTCACTCGCGGCTATTAATGAATTGTCGGCTCCCGGCAATACATAGAAAAGTCATTGATAAAAAAAAAAAAAAGCGTGGGGGTTCCCCAGAATTTAATTACCAGGCCCTTCAGGTCTGGAATGGATATTAAGGGGAACCCCGCCGCAAATTGAAAAAAAAATTGACGTGGGGTTCCCCCAAATATCCATTCCAGGCCCTTTAGATCTGGCATGGATTTTAAGGGGAACTCCACCCCAAATTTAAAAAAAAAATGGCGTGGAGTCCCCCTAAAAATCCATACCAGACCCCTTATCCGAGCACGCAACCTGGCCGGCCGCAGGGGAAAAGGGGGGGACCAGAGAGCGGCCCCCCCTCCTTCCTGAACCATACCAGGCCACATGCCCTCAACATGGGGAGGATGTCCCCATGTTGATGGGGACAAGGGCCTCATCCCCACAACCCTTGCTCGGTGGTTGTGGGGGTCTGCGGGCGGGGGGCTTATCAGGATCTGGAAGACCCCTTTAACAAAGGGGACCCCCAGATCCCGGCCCCCCCCTATGTGAATTGGTAAGGGGTACATTGTACCCCTACCATTTCACGAAGAAAGCGTAAAAAAAAATGTTTAAAAAAACACACAAACACCTTGAAAAAGTCCTTTATTTAAAAAAAAAAACAAAAAAAACATTCCAGCGGTGAAATCCAGTGTCCCGCGGCGATCCCGATGTCCAGCGCTGTCCTTCATTGGTTGTGCCTGAGCGGACCTGATGGGGAACTCCCTCTCAGTATTTTAAATGTATAGACCCGCCCCTTCTAAAGTTCCCCATCAGGTCCGCTCAGCAGACCAGATGCGGAACATGAGAAGGGGCGGGTCTATACATGTATTACCAAAGTGAGAGCAGTTCCCCATCAGGTCCGCCCCCTCGGTATGTCGGACCCGCCTACGTCATTGGCTTGAGCGGGGAACTTCCTTCACTGTGTAATTTAAATTTACATAGTGAAGGAAGTTCCACGCTCAAGCCAATGACGTAGGCGGGTCTGACATACCGAGGGGGCGGACCTGATGGGGAACTGCTCTCACTTTGGTAATACATGTATAGACCCGCCCCTTCTCATGTTCCGCATCTGGTCCGCTGAGCGGACCTAATGGGGAACTTTAGAAGGGGCGGGTCTATACATTTAAAACACTGAGAGGGAGTTCCCTATCAGGTCCGCTCAGGCACAACCAATGAAGGACAGCGCTGGACATCGGGATCGCCGCGGGACACTGGATTTCATCGCTGGAATGTTTTTTTTTTTTTTTTTTTTTTTTTTTTAATAAAGGACTTTTTCAAGGTGTTTGTGTGTTTTTTTAAACATTTTTTTTACGCTTTCTTCGTGAAATGGTAGGGGTACAATGTACCCCTTACCAATTCACATGGGGGGGCCGGGATCTGGGGGTCCCCTTTGTTAAAGGGGTCTTCCAGATTCCGATAAGCCGCCCGCAGACCCCCACAACCACCGGGCAAGGGTTGTGGGGATGAGGCCCTTGTCCCCATCAACATGGGGACATCCTCCCCATGTTGAGGGCATGTGGCCTGGTACGGTTCAGGAGGGAGGGGGGGCCGCTCTCTCGTCCCCCCCTTTTCCCCTGCGGCCGGCCAGGTTGTGTGCTCGGATAAGGGGTCTGGTATGGATTTTTAGGGGGACTCCACGCCATTTTTTTTTAAATTTGGGGTGGAGTTCCCCTTAAAATCCATGCCAGATCTGAAGGGCCTGGAATGGATATTTGGGGGAACCCCACGTCAATTTTTTTTTAAATTTGCGGCGGGGTTCCCCTCAATATCCATTCCAGACCTGAAGGGCCTGGTAATTGAATTCTGGGGAACCCCCACGCTTTTTTTTTTTTTTTTTTTTTTATCAATGACTTTTGAATGTATTGCCGGGAGCCGACAATTCATTAATAGCCGCGAGTGAGTTTTAAATGACTTTTTCCTTTCAAAAATGACATTTTTTGCAGGGACAGTTCTAAGCACGGGAAACATGCGCCACTTCACATGCATATCATACACACCCCCCAGGTACGAAATTTAAAGGAATATTTCACTTTTATTTTTTCATTTCAAGCATTATTAAAATCACTGCTCCCGAAAAAACGGCCGTTTTTAAAACTTTTTTTTGCATTGATACATGTCCCCTGGGGCAGGACCCAGGTCCCCAAACACTTTTTAGGACAATAACTTGCATATTAGCCTTTATAATTAACACTTTAGATTTCGAACGTTCGAGTCCATTGTATTTAATAGGGTTCTAAAGTTCACACGAACATTTTGTCTGTTCGCAGGTTCTGGTGCGAACCGAACAGGGGGGTGTTCGGCTCATCCCTGCTCAAAATGTACACACATATGTGAGTCAGATCAGCTGGGCTCCTTGCCAACCAGACAGCTTTCTATAGAGTTTCAGTCAAAGAGTCTGAAAGCAAACATCTCCTTCTGTACTTTTTTTTTTTTTTTTTTTAAGACCCATAGTGCTTTGGGTCAACAGTGTCAGGAGTAAACTCTGTTTTAGATGTTTTATTTTAAAACAAATATTTTATATACATAGTGGAAAAAAGCTCAGATATAAAACTTTGCTTTTAAAAATTGTGAACCAAAATTTGGAAAATTAAAACTAATTTGACCTAAAACCATTATAGTTTCCTATTACTGAATATATTGTCATGTTTCACCAATTGGTTTTCAACCAATGAAGACCACTACTGTACACCTTTATAGCATGAAGTCAATTCTTGAATAGGCAGGAAAATCTATTATGTTTTTCTACAGTTCAGCAATTACCTGAAGCTCCTCTGTCTCCTGTTTCTCCCTTTGGTCCTGCTGGCCCCTGCTCTCCTCTTGGTCCGGTTTGTCCAGTTTTTCCCACTGGTCCAGGCAGCCCTAATTATGGAATACATTTTAAGAGTTAAAAAGCTGACCTCTCAGATATATTTTTTCATGTTAAGCAGGAGAGTAACTACTAATCATAGAACTCCAGAGCAAAATGTTCATGAGGCCCACCAGCTAAATTTTGATGGGGCCCCCCCGAGTGACCTAATACACAAAATAAATTTTAGTGCACACAAACAATTTAATTCATATCTATTTTTTTACAAAATGAAAGAGGTACTGTTTAGTAAATAGATATCAAACATGTCAAGCCCATATAGCAGTACCCCGCAGGGGCCACTGGTTTAAGATTTGGGCCTGCCGTTACCTTACTGTTCACCACGTCCGTCCTAGGGGTCTTCCTTGAAGAGTTGTTCACAAATGTCTGCACCAAACATTTAGTCTCTTTTTCTCAAGGGTTTTATTAAAGAATTTCCAAACAGAGGGATGGAGTGTTAGGAGAGATTCAGGTACCTTAGTTTTGCGGATCGCGGATACTTTCCTTAATCCAGAGGACCAACAGCTTCCACACTGGATCTAGCATCCACCGGATAGGTCTCTCTTACTGACCTAGCAGCCGGTGCGAGCTCGTTCAAAAGAAAAGTCTCCTCTGCCACAGACTTGTGTAACCACAGACTTGGTAAAGTTCCAAAACACAACACACAGTGCCAGAATCTTTCAGCCAGGCCGGCAGCACTGTGAGGTAGATTTGATCCGTATGCGTCCTCCAATTGAGTCCTCAATTGCTCGGTCCCTTCCTGCAGGCAAGGCGACACAGGACCATCTCTGGATCAGTAGGCCCCAGCAACTCCTGGGCCCACTCTCAGTAACGGAGCCTCGGGGATCTGCAGGCCCTGAGGCAGAAAAACTGCTAACACATCCCTGAGGCCAGGAGGGCCGTCAGGTCAGGATCGGAAGACCCTGAAAAATGGCTTCTGCCCCTTAAGTACCCTCTCCCAGAATGCACAGTGGGGTGACCAATCTCACTGAGCTGCTTATGGGCAAGAGGTACCCAATACATCCAGCCAGCTGCACTTTCAACCTTGACCTGTGGTGACGACACAGAGGAAGGTGGAAAATGTGCAACTCATCTTAACTGAAACAGACACAAAATTTGGTACAATTATTCTGAGCTGAACTATACCTAAATTTACACTAGCGCCTACCCAATAGGGGTACGGCGCTACACATAAAAATTACAAAAGCCTCTGAAAGGGTAAAAAATGATAGAAGTCAAAATTATCAGTAGGTAACTACAGCTCATAAGTTTAATAACCATTAATGAGGGACCTTGTGCACTCTATGCTCTGCAAGAACATAACAGTGGTCGGGCAACTCCAGCTGCCCAAATCACTTTTAAACAAAAAGCTCAGAGCCTGCTGAGCAAAACTGAAACAGTTCAACCACTTCAGGATTTGGATGTACTGGACATGATCCAAAAAGGTTCAATTATGTTTTTGTTTTTTTGAAGAACTACAAACAGCCCTCAGTTTTTAACTGAGGAGACACTATAGATTACTTTGTTTTCCAGGAAGACTGCATTAGTCATACAGGGTAAATTTCAGTGCTGGCCAGAAGCTCTGTGAACAATAAACCTACACTACAAAGAGAGGTAGTCAAATTCTTCTTACTGTACGACCTGCAAAGGAGATCTCTGACCGGTAACAACAATTCTGAAGGCTCTTCCTGTACTATTAACATCAGCTCTTCTTGATTGGAAATGGCTATTGTTAAGTACGAGCCGGCTAAATAACGTGTTGGTAAAATACTGGTGAGTTACCAGACCTCCAGAAACCACCTGGTGAAGTATTGGGCTACAGATCTTTAATGGTATTAAAAGTGTGTTTATTTTTACCTGGTTCACCCTTTTCCCCCTTTGCTCCATTTGCCCCATTCATGCCTGGTAGACCGTTCTTCCCGGGAGCTCCACATGTGATGATTGAGTAGGCATTCTCATCAGGGTCTTGGCATATCTGTGTTCCTGGAGTCACTAATGCCACATGGAGCAAAAGTAGACCAAGAACCTTCACAATTGACATATTCCAAATACAGTTGGTCTGTAGAGAGAAAAAAACATTTGCATTGTTTGCTCATCTTCCTTGTTTATTGCTATATTGCACCTTTTATTTGCCGGCAAAAATATTTCTGGTATATCAAAGGATTTTGTATATTGTTATTGATATGTTTTAATGATATGTATATTGAATAAAATGTACTACTTTTTAAAGACAGGTTTACTTGTTTGTATGTGTAGCGCTACCCCCAATTAAGAGAGCCGCTGGTTTTATTTTCGGGCCCTGAGTACAGCTCCACCAACCCCCGGCAATCTTGTATAGTCCCCTATGGCACAGTTAGTCTAGGGATGTTTTCTATCGCAATCTACACCTGGTAACACACACTTTAACCTCAGATTAGGTATGAGCACTATGGGTAAATGATAACACAGTGATAGCAAGTGGTAAGGTATAACAGCTTTACTTTAGGTTAAAAGGGCATGGGTTAAAACATAACATATAACTGGCTTACAGAGCCCTGCAGCAATAGATGTAGTATATAGCAATAGCACAGCGTGGTAATCCACCACGTGCAGCTATTACTATCTACGCGCCCTATGGTGCACTAAACAATATTCTATCTCCCCTCCCTGGTCAGGCCTGACATAGAATCAAACTCAGTCTTTTGAATAAAGATTTCTTCACATGAAAACTTGAAATGGTGGTGCACGTTCAGGAACAGTATTGTAATCCACAAAGTAGGTAGTCACAAGGAACACTATGCTGGAGACCCTTTAACTCTGTCCTGCAACCGGTCTCCAGCGGAACAGCAAATAAATGATCGGTGGGCCAAGGCAGTCTATAGGCCTAAACACAGTACAGCCTATTGGATTGAGCAGGTGCTCTCTCACCACTCCGGACGCGATCCCAGTCCGAGACTTCCACCTGCTGTGTCTCCACACACAGCGTCTGCAACGATCGGGTCCCCGATCCATCTGATGTCCGCAGAAACAAAGTCAAATACCACCCAGGCTCTGCAGTGGGATGAAAGGCTCTTCGGAAGTTGCGCAAGGCCCCAGGCTTCAGGACCTGCACTCCAGCAGATCCGCACAGGAAGAAGCTGTTTCTTGCAGCGCGGTGTCCAGAGAGGCCGAGCTCCGCCTCGCCTCCTTCTTAAATAGCCCCTCCCATGAGTCTCTGCGGTGGCAACATTGCACCCTGGGTGCCAAAAAGGACTCTGGGAAATGTAGTTCCGAGAGTATTAAAGGAGACCCCGCTACATATGACATAACTCTTTAAAATGCAATGGGCAATTTGCTTTCCTGAGTGTATTTACAATGTTTTTAGGGACTGAAATATCTGTTTCATGCACATAAGCCACTTTCTATACTAGATGAAAAAAACACTTCTGCTGCTGTATTTGAAACAGACCTTCCACTTCATTGGCACTTATTTGAGTATATATCTATATCTATATCTATAAATTGGAGATGCAATCTCAATCTTTGCAATATTTTTTTTTACGTCAAATCTTCATGCATATTACAAGCAGAAAAGTGGCGGCATAGTTTTGAACATAACCATGTTCTTCATCAAGCTGCATGTGATGTCATTGCTGACTGTGGAAACTTCACACTGGACCTCATGCAACTTGGATTCTGTGCCTCTCCACTCTTCCTCCAGACTCTGGAACCTTGATTTATAAATCAAATGCAACATTTTCCACAGTCTGTGATGATTTGGAGCCATGTCATCTGGTGTCGGTCCACTGTGTTTTATCAAGTCCAAAGTCAGCACAGCCCTCTACCAGGAAATTCTAGAGCACTGTATGCTTCCCTCTGCTGACCAGCTTTATGGAGATGATGATTTAATTTTCCAGCAGAACTTGGCACCTGCATACACTGCCAAAAGTACCAATACCTGGTTTAATGATCATGGTATCACTGTGCTTAAAGTTGTTGTAAACCCTTATAGGCCACTTTTTGCTACAGGTAAGCCTACAATAAGGCTCACCTGTAGCTACCATGGATATCTCCTAAACCTACACGGTTTAGAAGATATCCCCCGTATTTGCATGTGCCGATGTCATTGTCTTCATGCCACTCCACATTGATACAGTAATTCATACAAAAGGAGCCCCGACCAAGTATTAAGTGCATACTATACTTTTAGATAGGCATACTTTTCAGTAAAGAAATAACAGTGCAGTGCAATAAATGTCCATAAACAGTGAACAAAGATGAGAAAGATGTACTGAAGAGATCTGGGTGTAGGCTTCTTCATACAGTATATAACTTGTGTATCCAATGTAAGGAAAATCTGCTTACCAGACCAGATGGACCTTTTGAATGAACAAGAGGTCAAAAAAGCTTGTTTTCCACCATGAGGGGAAGATGGTCTCAGATGAAGCGGTGATCCAGCCAGATGGTAGGCACAGCATCAGATGTAGAGATGATATATAAAAAAGGGATGTGGAAACATTCTAAGTGTAGACTGTTTTAATCCAAAAATACATACAAATAAAATTCAGACAAAGTCCAAAAAAATTCAGCAAAAGCCACTGGGCGCTGATGTTCTATGATGGGGAAGTCCAAAATATAAAACAGCTGCTAAAGTGACCAAATCTCTTGTGCTTATGATGATAAATGAACCATGATATACAGCTGGTGGAAGTCACAAGTAGAGATCATATGCTGAAAACTGGCAAAAGATAGTGCTAATAGCACCAAAAATAAACATAAGCAGCACCAGATGATTAACAGTGAGAGATCCACCAAAGTGAACAGCAGGCAGATGAAGTGAGTGTAAGCGGCGGTGAACGCCGTAAAATCAGCCTAAGATGAATCAATGGTAAGCGGCAATGCAAGCCGCGAGCACAGCCTGGGACAGACGCGGGTGACGTCACCGAGTAAGCTCCTCCCCCGTACGTACGTTACGTCCAATAGGACTTCGTCAGCGGTGGGTCCTTATGTTTATTTTTGGTGCTATTAGCACTATCTTTTGCCAGTTTTCAGCATATGATCTCTACTTGTTAGCAGCTGTTTTATATTTTGGACTTCCCCATCATAGAACATCAGCGCCCAGTGGCTTTTGCTGAATTTTTTTGGACTTTGTCTGAATTTTATTTGTATGTATTTTTGGATTAAAACAGTCTACACTTAGAATGTTTCCACATCCCTTTTTTATATATCATCTCTACATCTGATGCTGTGCCTACCATCTGGCTGGATCACCGCTTCATCTGAGACCATCTTCCCCTCATGGTGGAAAACAAGCGTTTTTGACCTCTTGTTCATTCAAAAGGTCCATCTGGTCTGGTAAGCAGATTTTCCTTACATTGGATACACAAGTTATATACTGTATGAAGAAGCCTACACCCAGATCTCTTCAGTACATCTTTCTCATCTTTGTTCACTGTTTATGGACATTTATTGCGCTGCACTGTTATTTCTTTATATTATCTGTTTGGGTTATTGTGTGATATACCTGTTGGTGTCCAGCTGCAGCAGTTTTCGTAGTCATTTGTGCGCTGATTGCCTTTTATAATACTTTTCAGTAAGCCAACATTTCTGTATTACATTTTTTTTTTTTTTATTGGTCTAATGTAATATTCTAATCTTTTGAGATACTGAATCTTGGATTTTTAACTAGCTGTAAACCATAATTATCAAAATTGAAAGTAAAATGCTGGAAATATATCACTTTGTGTGTAACGCATCTATATAAAATATGAGTTTCATTTTTGAATTGAACTACTGAAATAAATTATCTTTTGGATGATATTCTAATGTTATGAGATGCACCTGTGTGTATATATATAATATATAATATATATACAGGTATATAAATACAGTGGGGCAAAAATGTATTTAGTCAGCCACCAATTGTGCAAGTTCTCCCACTTAAAAAGATGAGAGAGGCCTGTAATTGTCATCTTAGGTATATCTCAACTATGAGAGACAAAATGTGGAAACAAATCCAGACAATCACATTGTCTGATTTGGAAAGAATTTTTTTGCAAATTATGGTGGAAAATAAGTATTTGGTCACCTACAAACAAGCAAGATTTCTGGCTCTCACAGACCTGTATCTTCTTCTTTAAGAGGCTCCTCTGTCCTCCACTCATTACCTGTATTAATGGCACCTGTTTGAACTTGTTATCAGCATAAAAGACACCTGTCCACAACCTCAAACAGTCACAATACAAACTCCACTATGGTGAAGACCAAAGAGCTGTCGAAATTGTAGACCTGCACCAGACTGGGAAGACTGAATCTGCAATAGGCAAGCAGCTTGGTGTGAAGAAATCAACTGTGGGAGCAATAATTAGAAAATGGAAGACATACAAGACCACTGACAATTTCCCTCCATCTGGGGCTCCACGCAAGATCTCATCCCGTGGGGTCAAAATTATCACAAGAACGGTGAGCAAAAATCACAGAACCACACGCAGGGACCTAGTGAATGACCTGCAGAAAACTGGGACCAACGTAACAAAAGCTACTATCAGTAACACACTACACCACCAGGGACTCAGATCCTGCAGTGCCAGACGTGTCCCCCTGCTTAAGCCAGTACATGTCCGGGCCCGTCTGAGGTTTGCTAGAGAGCATTTGGATGATCCAGAAGAGGATTGGGAGAATGTCATATGGTCAGATGAAAACAAAGTAGAACTGTTTGGTAGAAACATAAATTGTTGTGTTTGGAGGAGAGAGAATGCTGAAATGCAACCAAAGAACACCATACCTACTGTGAAGAATGGGGGTGGCAACATCATGCTTTGAGGCTGTTTCTCTGCAAAGGGAACAGGACAACTGATCCGTGTAAATTAAAGAATGAATGGGGCCATGTATCGTAAGATTTTGAGTGCAAACCTCCTCCCATCAGCAAGGGCATTGAAGATGAAACGTGGCTGGGTCTTTCAGCATGACAATAATCCCAAACACACCGCCCGGGTAATGAAGGAGTGGCTTTGAGAGAAGCATTTCAAGGTCCTGGAGTGGCCTAGCCAGTCTCCAGATCTCAACCTCATAGAAAACCTTAGGAGTTGAAAGTCCGTGTTGCCCAGCCACAGCCCCAAAACATCACTGCTCTAGAGGAGATCTGCATGGAGGAAAGGGCCAACATACCAGCAATAGTGTGTGACAACTAGGGATGAGCTCGGTGTTCGAGTCGAACATAAGTTCGACTCGAACATCGGCTGTTCGCGCGTTCGACGAACAACGAACGATTTGGGCCGTTCGCGCCAAATTTGAGTGACGCGAACGGCCCACAATACACTGCTCAATCGCAGTGTAATCCCGGCGCTGTGATTGGCCAAGCGTGCACTGTGACCCTGCATGCTTGGCCAATCACAGCGCCGGTAGCGAGGAGAGCAATGATTGGCCACAGGCAGGATGCCTGTGGCCAATTATAGTTGAGGGGGTTTAGTACACGCCCCACACTATAAAAGGCCGCCAGCGCGGCGGCCTCGTGTAGTGTGTTCCGGAGCAGGGAAAGTGAAGGATAGGCAGGGACAGTGTCAAATCTATTCTTTGCTAAACCTTGTGTGTAGGGACAGAGAAGGATAGGCAGGGAGAGTGTCGGTGTCATATTCTTTGCTAAACCTTGTGTGTAGGGAGAGAGAAGGATAGGCAGGGGACAGTGTCAGTGTCATATTCTTTGCTTAACCTTGTGTGCAGGGAGAGAGAAGGATAGGCAGGGAGAGTGTCAGTGTCATTGTTGCTAAGCCTCCTGCACATTATACACCTGAAGTTAGCCCGTATTGCTGCTTTTTCCTGGTGTGTTACACCAACAGGCATTTGCAGCACTTACAGCGGGCGGAGTGTGCCTCCTGATCATATTACACCTGAACCTGTATTGCTGCTTTTTCCTGGTGTGTTACACCAACAGGCATTTGCGGCACTTACAGCAGGCGGAGTGTGCCTCCTGATCATATTACACCTGAAGTTAGCCTGTATTGCTGCTTTTTCCTGGTGTGTTACACCAACAGGCATTTGCAGCACCTACAGCAGGCGTAGTGTGATTCCTGCAAAATATACTCCTGAAGCTAGGCCTTATTGCTGGTTTTCCCATTTCCCTGCAGGCCATTAGAATGTCTGGAAGGCAAACAAGGAGAGGCAGACAGTCAGGAGCCAATAAAAGAGAGCAAGCAGGCTCTGTGTCTAGAGACAACAGTGCTGGTCGAGGACGCGGTGCATCGCCATCAGCACGTGGCCATAGGACACGCTTGTCCTTTTCGGCAACTGGACGTGTTGAGCCGCATCATGCCGAAGACTTGGTAGAGTGGATGACCAAGCCCTCCTCATCCTCTCTCACCCAGGCTCAGGGTACTGGCAAAGCAGCTGCCAAAGCGTCCTCTTCCCTGGTATCAATGTCATCATCAGTCACTCCTTCCCTAGACCCACCATGTCCTCCTGAGGAGTCCCCCGAACTGTTTGAGCACAGTGTTGGGTACATGCTCCAGGAGGATGCCCAGCGTTTCGAAGGGTCTGATGATGATACCCAGCTAGAGGAAGGCAGTAGCGTGAGAGCAGAGAGAGGGGATGCTCAAGAAGGACACCAATCTGGCAGTCATGTTCCAGCAGCTGCAGCATACTGCCAGATTGGCTCCAGTGATGAGGAGGGAGGGGATGATGAGATCACTGACTCCACGTGGGTGCCTAATAGGAGAGAGGTGGAGGAGGAGGAGGAGGAGGAGGAGGAGGAGGAGGATGAGGAGGAGGCACATCTCCAACGAGGCAGGATGCCCTCGGGGGGCCAGCGTAAGGGCAGTACACCGACGGAATCACACCGCAGAGCTTTGCCTGTGCAGGGCGCTGCCTCTGCCCGTTATTCAAAAAGTTCTTTGGTGTGGGCCTTTTTTGAGTCGAGTGCATCAGATCGCACAGCTGCTGTTTGCAACATATGTCTCAAGCGTATATCGCGTGGCCAAAACATCACCCGCTTGGGCACCACATGCTTGACCAGACATATGTTGACCTGCCATGCAGCTCATTGGCAAGCCTACCTTAAAGACCCACACCAAAGAACAAAGCGGACCTCTTCTTGCACCGCATCAGCTGGGATTTCCAACCCCACTATAACTTCAGTCCTCTCTGAAACATGCACTGAGAGGAATGAAGGTGTAGAATTAGGTGTGTCACAGGCAAGTACTTGCGGGCACTCTGCTAGCAGTACACCGACGTCCGATTCTAGCAGGCAAATTTCCCTGCCCCAGCTGCTGGACCGTCAAAAGAAGTTCACTCCCAGCCATCCACATGCCCAGCGGTTGAATGCTAGCTTGGCTAAATTGCTAGCGCTTCAACTGCTGCCTTTTCAGTTGGTAGACTCGGCCCCCTTCCGTGAGTTTGTGCAATGTGCGGTTCCTCAGTGGCAGGTTTCCAAACGGCACTTTTTCTCACGGAAGGCGATTCCGGCGCTCTACCGGCATGTGGAAGGCAATGTCTTGGCCTCGCTGGACAGGGCGGTCAGCGGTAGGGTGCATATTACCGCTGACTCATGGTCCAGCAGGCATGGACAGGGACGTTACCTTTCTTTCACGGCCCATTGGGTCACTCTTTTGGCAGCTGGGAAGGATGCAGGACAAGGTGCAGTAGTGTTGGAGGTTGTTCCACCGCCACGCCTCCAAAATGCTTCTACTGGTTGTGACACACCTCTGTCCTCCACCGACTCCTCTTCTTCTTCCTCCATGGCCTCTTCCTGTGCTTTGTCCTCGGAAACAGCGGTGCTCCGTAGGCGTTCAAGGGGCTACGCAATTACGCAGGCAAAAAGATGCCATGCCGTGCTTGCGCTGGTGTGTTTGGGGGACAGGAGCCACACTGGGGCAGAGGTTCTGTCTGCTCTGCAGGGGCAGGCCAAGAGGTGGTTGACGCCACGCCAGCTTAAGCCAGGAATGGTAGTTTGCGACAATGGCACCAACCTCCTATCCGCTCTCCGGGGACAACTGACCCATGTGCCCTGTGTGGCTCACGTCCTTAACCTGGTGGTGCAGCGGTTCTTGGGTAGGTACCCGGGCTTACAGGATGTCCTGAGGCAGGCCAGGAAAGTCTGTGTGCATTTCCGCAGATCTTATAAGGCCAGTGCTCGCCTGGCTGAGCTGCAAAAGGAGTTGAACCTGCCCAAGAACAGCCTTATATGTGACATGCCCACCAGGTGGAACTCAACGTTGGCCATGCTGCAGCAGCTGCACATGCAGCAGAGGGCCATCAATGAGTACCTGTGCGACTACAGCACCAGGACAGGGTCAGGGGAGCTCGGGTTTTTTTCACCACGCTAGTGGGGCATGATCAGGGATGCATGCACTGTCCTGGCACCATTTAAGGAGGCCACGAGGATGGTGAGCAGTGACAGTGCATGCATCAGTGACACTGTACCTCTTGTCCACCTGTTGGAACATACGCTGCGTGGAATAATGGACAGGGCATTAGAGGCAGAACAGAGGCAGGAAGAGGAGGACTTCCTTGCCTCTCAAGGCCCCCTTTACCCAGACAGTGTTCCTTCTGTCCCACCCATCGCACAGGAAGAAGAGGAGGAGGAGGATTGTGTCAGCATGGAGGTGGAGCCTGGCACTCAGCATCATCAGCAGCAGTCTTTTAGGGATGATTTACAGTCCCAAGAAACCAGTGGACTTGTACGTGGCTGGGAGGAGGTGGCTGCGGATCATGTCGTCCTTAGTGACCCAGAGGACTCCGGACCGAATGCCTCAGCTAACCTACGCTGCATGGCCTCCCTGATCCTGCAAAGTCTGCAGAAGGATCCTCGTATTCTTCGGATCAAGGAGAGGGACCATTACTGGCTGGCCACTCTCCTTGATCCACGGTACAAGGGTAAGGTGTGCGGACCTTATCTTACCGTCGCAGAGGGAGCAGAGGATGAGACAACTCCGGGAGGCCTTGCAGAAAGGTCTGTGCAACGCGTTCTCAGAGACTGGGAGGTTACAAACTCCTGGTCCTGGACAACGACTTGCTGAGGCTTCGGTCAGTCAAAGAAGGAGCGGTGGGGAAGGTGGCCATCTGACCGATGCGTTCAGACAATTCTTTAGTCCGCAGCCCCAAGGTATGATCGGTTCCAGCAACCATCGCCAGCGTCTGATATACATGGTGCAGGAATACCTAGGGGCAAGGTCAGACTTGGACACCTTCCCCACCGAAAATCCTCTGGCTTACTGGGTCTTGAGGATGGATCACTGGCCAGAGCTTGCACAGTATGCAATTGAGCTACTGGCCTGTCCTGCATCCAGCGTTCTTTCAGAACGCACATTCAGTGCTGCTGGAGGATTTGTCACGGATCACAGGGTGCGCCTGTCCACCGACTCTGTTGATCGACTGACCTTCATAAAGATGAACCAGTCTTGGATCACCACCAGCTACCAAACACCTGAAGCTGATATAACAGACTAATTTATTTTCAAATGTCACATCCCTTCAAGACTGATGCTGAGAGACTGTCCTGTTATGTTGACTGACTATCCTCCTCCTCCTCCTCCTCAATGATCCGATTGATGATGATAGCTTGGAAGAACATTTTTGTTTCTGGGTGCCGCCACCAGTGGCTAAGGCCCAATTTTTCAGCCCCTGTTTAACAGGGGCATGTAATTACAATTTTTGATGCAATACTTTGCAACAGGGCTCATTGCTGTGCTCCAAGTACAGTATCTGTGAGGGGTTGCAGTGTTGTGGCACCAGTGCCTAAGGCCCAATTTTTCTGCCCCTGTTCAACAGGGGCATGTAATTACAATTCTTGATCTAATAATTCACAGCAGGGCCCATTCCTGCGCCCACCAAGAGTAACTGTGAGGCCTTACAGTGTTGTGTCAACACCACCACCAAAGGCCCAATTTTTCAGCCCCTGTTCAACAGGGGAATGCAATTACAATTCTTGATCTAATAATTCACAGCAGGGCCCATTCATGCGCCCACCAAGAGTAACTGTGAGGGCTCACAGTGTTGTGGCAACACCAATATGTAAGGGGCAAATTTCAGCTGAGTATATACGGCAGGCCCCTACTTTCAAACATCCAACTTACAAACGACTCCTCCTTGCAAACGGAAGGATACAACAGGAAGTGAGAGGAAATCTACCCCTAGGAAGGCAAATTCTCTCCTGTAAGAGTTAATATGGGAAAAAAAGTGTCTCCTCTCCACTGATGCTTTATCACCAATTCTTGTTTCAATAAAAACCCCAAATTTTCAAAAAACATTTGTCATTAGGACGGAAAGTGAGGTGAACTGTTCTGAACAGGTGCACACTGCACAGACAGCAAAACAAATGTTACAGGGGTGATAACCCTTCCCTATGTTTTCCAAAAAGCTTAAAAATAGATTTTTTGGCTGGAGCTACACCTAAACAATGTACCTGTTCAAAATTACAAACAGATTCTACATAAGAACAAACCTACAGTCCCTGACTTGTTTGCACCGCCTGTATACGGCTGTTCAGAGTATATAGGGCCTTTTTTATTTTGTGTGCGGGGTTCCCCTTAATATCCATACAAGACCCAAAGGGGCTGGTAATGGGCTGGGGTGGGGGGGGGGGGGGTGATGGGGTAGCTATGCCATTTTTCTTAGATTTTCATCCATATTACCGGGACCAGACATTACATTAAAGCCGCAAGCAGTTTTAAATGGCTTTTTTTCCTTCAGAAATGTAATTTTGTGCAGGGACAGTTCTAAACACGGGAAACACGTGGCACTTCACAGGCATACTTTAGACACCCCCCAGGTACGATATTTAAAGGAATATTTTACTTTTTTTTTCACTTTATGCGTCATTAAAATGACTGCTCCCGAAAAACGGCCGTTTTTTAAAACTTTTTTTTGGATTGATACATGTCCCCTGGTGCAGAACCCGGGTTCCCAAACCCTTTTTAGGACAATAACATGCATAATAGTCATTATAATTAGCACTTTAGATTTCGAACGTTCGCATCCATTGTATTTAATAGGGTTCTAAAGTTCGTGCGAACTTTCGGTCCGTTCGCGGGTTCTGGTGCGAACCGAACCCGGGGGTGTTCGGCTCATCGCTAGTGACAACCTTGTGAAGACTTACAGAACATGTTTGACCTCTGTCATTGCCAACAAAGGATATATAACAAAGTATTGAGATGAACTTTTGATATTGACCAAATACTTATTTTCCACCATAATTTGCAAAAAAAAATCTTTACAAATCAGACAATGTGATTGTCTGGATTTGTTTCCACATTTTGTCTCTCATAGTTGAGGTATACCTGTGATGACAATTAGGCCCCTTTCACACTGAGGCGTTGAAAAAACGCTAAAAAATCATGAGTTTTTTTACCGCGTTTTTACCGCGTTTTTACAGCGTTCGCGGTAAAAATAGCGCTAACGCATATGCGTTTTTACCGCGTTTTTGCGGTAAAAGGATTATTTGGTATCCCACAATCCTCCACTCTACTGCGGTCATGTGACCTTCTGGGTGTTTTTTACCGCGTTTTTACCGCAGTACTCATTCATTTCAATGGGGATAGGCGTTTTACAGCGCTATTTTATGCGCCCCAAAGATGCTCCAAAGAAGCTGTTTGCAGGATTTTTTCCAACGCACAGCCAGAAAAACGCCTCAGTGTGAAAGCCCTCAGGGCTTTCACATTGAGAATGTTGGGGCAGGATTATTTCAGGCATCTTTAGAGCGCTATTTTTAACGCTAAAACGCGGTAAAAACACCTCAGTGTGAAAGGGGCCTTACAGGCCTCTCATCTTTTTAAGTGGGAGAACTTGCACAATTGGTGGCTGACTAAATACTTTTTTGCCCCACTGTGTGTATATGTATATAATATCCACTTCTCTACTGTGCACGAAAACCCCCTTCCTGCCCAAGCCATTTTTCAGCTTTCAGCGCTGTCACACTTTAAATTACAATTGCGCGGTCGTGCGACGTGGCTCCCAAACGAAATTTGCGTCCTTTTTTTCCCACAAATAGAGCTTTCTTTTGGTGGTATTTGATCACCTCTGCGGTTTTTATTTTTTTGCGCTATAAACAAAAGAAGAGTGTCCAGTTTGGAAAAAAAACACTATTTCTTGTTCATACATCACGGGACACAGAGCGGCATAGTCATTACTATGTGGGTTATATAGAATTACCATCAGGTGCTGGCACTGGCAACTTCCAAAACAGGAAGTACCCTCCCCTATATAAGCCCCTCCCATCCGGGAGCACCTCAGTTTTTTTGCCAGTGTCTAAGGTGTTGGCCAAGGTTAACATGTATTCATCTGGGCTTGTGTACAGGTTCTCTGGGCCTTAGCAAGCTATTCCGGATCCGACCAAAAAAGCTTCATAGCTAAACGGTCGGTACCCGGGCCTTGCAGAGAAGAGCAGGGTTTTGCCTGTAATGCCTCTCTTAGGAGGGCTGGACCCTGGGATCCAGAGCTCTGGTCATACCCAAAACCAAGAGGCTATCTTTGCAGGGTGCTATACAGGTCCAGGGGAGTGGAATCCTTGGGAACCCGGTCCCTGAAGGTCTAGTACAATGCCTGCCGTGAAAGGTGAAGTTTGGGCTTCTGTGGACCAAACAAAGTCCTGCGGCGGGGAAAAGGTAAGTGGGGGCCCCTCAGGAACTTGGTTCTATTGAGGGGACCCCCAAGCCTAATATGTCTTTCTGCCTGTTACCTAAAGGTATTCCCGCTAATAGCTGTATATGCCTAAGAAATCCTAGAAATGTCTTTTCATAAAGGAAGTTTTAAAAACTGTAAACCTAGAAATGTTTTTCATAAAGGAGGTTTTAAAAAAAAAAAAAAAAAAAAAGACAAAAGTGCGGTACCTGTGTTTGTCCACTAGAGGCCGCTGTGGAACGTCTTTTTTTTCTTGGGACTATTCCTTCCATGGTGAAAGTCCAGGCAGATGAGTGAGCTCTCTATCAGGGAAGCTGCATTCCTCTGTCATGCTGCCAAGTAGTTTCCTTCCATCCCCGAGTCCTGGTGAAACAGGGACCCTGGCTCCTCTCCCTACATGGCGCCAAGAGCGCACACGTGCACGCGCGTGCGCGCACACACGCTTTCTTTTTATAAGATTTAGCTTCAAAAAAGGGGGCGGAGCCTGGCGGATGACGCGCTCTGTGCGCCCAGCGCTTCTGCGCATGTGCGGGCGTCCCAGCAAGATAAAAGGACTCAGTCCACGCTGCTTGCTATGGACACAGAGCATGAAAAGGAGCTGGTAGCATGGTATAGGGGCTTACAGCGGGCGGTTGATACAGGCATCCCCAGAAAGACGCATTAGTAGACACCCACTGATGTACATAGCAGCAAATTGCATTAGACTATTTCAGTAAAGGGGTGTATTGCGGCTGGAATACCTCAGCTTTGAACTAAGGAATATGCCGCCTAAAAAACTCCGAGATATACCTCTCAGGAAGTGTAGGGGGTCTCCATCGGGCTCTGAGGATCTGGAGCAGTCATCTGCACCTTCCTCCCCTGAGAAATCAGAGGTTAATACCCATAAGGAACCCCCGGGAGTGCCAGGTACTGCGGCTGTCCTCAGTCCACCTGCTCCTGCATATATAACAGAGGAGGTTTTTGCCTCAACTCTGGAGGGATTGGAGCAGAGATTGGCAGCATTGATCGCTTCTTCTCTACAGGAAAGAAAGCGCGCCAGATCTCCATCCCCTCCATTAGAGTGCCTGTTGGCAGAGCAACAGTCCCAGGAAGGGACTGACCTTCCTGAAGGGGATCAGGAGGAGGTTAACTCTGTTTTTGAGGAATCGACAGTAGATGAACCATTTTCAGCATCACAGACTGAAAGATTGTGGGTCCAGACCCTAACTGACATGGTTCGATCTGCATTTAAAATGCCTCTTGTTGAACCATCAACTACTGCTGTCTCCTCGTTGGGGTCGCTAAAAGCTCCCCAGATTAATTGCTCCTTTCCAATTCATCCATTATTGGAAGGACTTATATACCAGGACTGGGAACATCCTGATAAACTATTTGTTCCACCTAAGAAATTTCAGGTGATCTATCCCATGGAGGAAAAATTCACCCAGAGATGGAATGTTCCTACGGTGGACGCAGCCATTTCTTCTGTGAACAAATCACTGACATGTCCAGTAGATAATGTTCAAAGATCCAGTAGATAAAAAATTGGAATCTTTATTAAAATCTGCTTTTTCCACAGCAGGGGCTGTTACACAGCCAGCAGTGGCAGCTATTGGGGTCTGCCAAGCTTTAAAGGATCAAATGAAAATGGTCCTGAGGGATTTGCCAGACCAGCAGGCCCAGGCTCTGGCTGATCTGCCTAGAGCATTATGCTTTGCGGTTGACGCCATCAAGGATTCTATCCATCAGGCCTCCCGCCTCACGCTGTCTTTGGTACATATGCGTAGGCTTCTGTGGCTCAAGAACTGGTCTGCTGAGGCTCCCTGTAAGAAGCTCTTAGTTAGCTTCCCATTTCATGGAGAACGCCTTTTTGGCGAAGACCTGGATAAATATATCCAGAAGATTTCCCGTGGTAAAAGTACTCTCTTACCAATTAAAAAGAGGTCTAGGGGTCCGTCTTTTAAGAGGACTACCTCTCCTATCCCTGGGACGTCTGCTACTAAGCAGTTCCGACGGCCTCCTCGGTCAAACTCAGGAGGTAAAAATCAGGGACAGTCACAGGGTAATAAAAAGCCCTGGATCCGAAGAGGTACTAAACCAGCCTCCAAGTCAAGCCTATGAAGGGCTGCCCCCACTCAAACGGGTGGGGGGAAGACTTCAGTTGTTCACAGAGACCTGGCGGGAGACGATCAAAGACAGATGGGTGCTCTCCGCAGTAACTCAGGGATACAAGTTGGAGTTAAAAGAGTCTCCTCCTTCCCATTTTTATGTGGTCAGGCATGCCAAAAGACCCTCTGAAAAGAAGGTGTCTCCTAGTGGCGTTAGAACAACTATTGCTCCAAGGAGTAATTATGGAGGTTCCTATGGAAGAGTGGGGGTTGAGTTTCTACTCAAACCTTTTCACAGTCCCGAAACCAAACGGGGACATAAGACCCATATTGGACCTAAAGAGTCTAAACAAATTTCTAAACGTCCGGTCTTTCCGGATGGAGTCGATCCGATCGGTCACCGCTGCCCTACAGAGGGAGGAATGGTTAGCCTCGATCGACATCAAAGATGCTTACTTGCATGTTCCCATCTTTCCAGGTCATCAAAAATTTCTACGCTTTGCAGTAGAAGGGCGCCATTTTCAGTTCAGAGCCTTACCATTCGGTCTGGCCACAGCACCACGAGTGTTCACAAAAATTCTGGCCCCACTGTTGGCCGATCTAAGAACACGAGGTGTAACGATAATGGCATACCTACACGACCTGTTGTTGATGGACCACTCAGTTGCCAAGCTAGAAGTGGTAATTGTCGATACAATCAAGTATCTAGAATCTCACGGTTGGGTCATCAACCTGGACAAGTCAGCCCTACAGCCAGTGAAAAACCTGGTATATCTAGGGCTACGGCTGGATTCAGACCAGAGGAAGATTTTCTTACCTCTAGACAAGGTATCCTCTTTGAGGGGCTTGGTCTGTCTGCTTTGTGCAAAAAGACAGCCGTCCATACGCCTGTGCATGAGGCTGCTAGGAAAGATGGTAGCATCATTCGAAGCTGTGCCATACGCCCAATTCCACTCAAGGAATTTACAGAGGGCCATATTGTCAGCCTGGAACGGAAAAATTCAGGCTCTAGACTTCCCGATGGCTTTGTCCCCTTCCGTTCGGAAGAGTCTCTGCTGGTGGTTGATCCCCCAGAATCTCCAGAAGGGAAAACCCTTCAGTCCGATATCCTGGAAGGTGGTCACTACAGATGCCAGCCTTATAGGCTGGGGGCAGTACTGGAGCAATGGTCTCTCCAGGGCAGATGGTCAAATGTAGTAAAAACCCTGTCCATCAATCTCTTAGAGATACGAGCAGCCCGGTATGCCCTAGTAGCCTGGGCATCCAGACTCCAAGGGTCCCCTGTCAGAATTCAATCAGACAATGCCACAGCAGTGGCATATATCAATCATCAGGGAGGCACCAGGAGTCGTGCAGTCCAGAGGGAAGTAAGTCACATCCTGGAATGGGCAGAAAAGCATGTCCCATGTATGTCAGCTGTCTTCATTCCAGGGGTGGAGAATTGGAAGGCGGACTTTCTAAGTCGCCAACAGTTATGCCCAGGGGAATGGTCCCTTCATCCCGAGGTCTTCCGAGCAATATGTCAGCGGTGGGGAACACCGGATGTAGATCTGCTAGCATCCAGATTCAATGCAAAGGTGGACAGATTTGTCTCCCGGACAAGGGATCCCCTCGCTTGCGGCTCGGATGCTCTGGTGTTCCCTTGGAATCAGTTCAGACTGATATATGCATTCCCTCCGCTACAATTGTTGCCTCGACTCCTTCGCAGAGTCAGGTTGGAAAAGAAGCCGGTAATCTTGGTGGCTCCAGCGTGGCCCCGAAGGGCCTGGTACGCGGAGATCATCGAAATGTCTGTGGGGAGTCCTTGGACCCTTCCACGTCGTCCGGACCTGCTTTCGCAAGGGCCGATATACCACCCTTCCTTACTAACTCTAAGTTTAACGGCCTGGCTATTGAATCCCACATCCTAAAGAAGAGAGGTCTCTCTAACTCTGTGGTATCAACTATAATCAATGCCAGGAAGCCTGTATCCAGGCAGATCTACTATAGAGTTTGGAAGGCGTACATCACTTGGTGCGAGGCCAGAAAGTGGCATCCACGTAAGTACGTTATAGGCAGAATTCTGGACTTCCTACAGTGGGCTGTAGACAGGAAGTTTGCCTTCAGTACTATCAGGGGTCAGGTTTCAGCCTTATCAATACTATTTCAAAGGCCCCTGGCTATGCATTCACTTGTCAAATCCTTTATGCAAGGAGTGACTCGTATTATTCCACCGATTAAAGCTCCCATATGTCCATGGGATCTAAATTTGGTTCTGTCGGTTCTGCAGAAGCAGCCATTTGAACCTTGCGGCACATTTCCTTGGTTCTACTCACCAGAAAATTGATATTTTTAGTAGCCATATGCTCGGGTAGAAGAGTGTCGGAAGTAGCCGCCATGTCCTGTAAAGAGCCATATCTGGTTATTCATGAGGACAGAATAGTATTACGTCCTCACCCAGCCTTTCTTCCTAAGGTGGTATCGAGGTTTCACTTGAACCAGGATGTGGTTCTTCCTTCTTTTCCCCAAACCGAGCTCGGTAGAGGAAAAGTTATTGCATTCTTTGAATGTAGTAAGAGCAGTTAAAGCTTATCTAAAAGCCACTGCTCAGATTCGTAGAACGGATTCTTTGCTTGTTCTGCCGGAAGGCCCCAGAAAGGGTCAGGCAGCATCAAAATCTACTTTAGCCAAGTGGATTCGACAGGTCATAATACAAGCCTATGGCTTGAGAAGTAGACCGCCTCCGTTCAAAGTTAGGGCGCACTCCACGAGAGCAGTTGGAACTTCATGGGCAGTGCATCACCAGGCCTCCCTGGCTCAAATTTGTAAGGCCGCAACATGGTCTTCAGTACACACGTTTACTAGGTTCTACCAGGTGGACGTTAGAAGTCAGGAGGATGTCGCCTTTGGGCGCAGTGTGTTGCAGGCCGCAAAAGATCCTCATGCCTGATGGCGCCCAGCTTATGTATGGTATATCCCCCCCCCTCATTTGGCATTGCTTTGGGACGTCCCACATAGTAATGACTATGCCGCTCTGTGTCCCGTGATGTATGAACAAGAAAGTAGGATTTTTAAAACAGCTTACCTGTAATATCCTTTTCTTGGAGTACATCACGGGACACAGAGCTCCCACCCCTCTTTTGGGGACACGTATTGCTTTGCTACAAAACTGAGGTGCTCCTGGATGGGAGGGGCTTATATAGGGGAGGGTACTTCCTGTTTTGGAAGTTGCCAGTGCCAGCACCTGAAGGTAATTCTATATAACCCACATAGTAATGACTATGCCGCTCTGTGTCCCGTGATGTACTCCAAGAAAAGGATTTTACAGGTAAGCTGTTTTAAAAATCCTACTTTTTGCTATAATAAATACCCTTTTTTTTTTTTTTTAAATAAAATTTTCCTCAGTTTAGGCCGATACGTATTCTTCTACATATTTTTGGTAAAAAAAAAAAATTGCAATAAGCGCGTATTGATTGGTTTGCGCAAAAGTTATAGCGTGTACAAAATAGGGGATAGATTTATAGCATTTTTATTTTTTTTATTAGTAATGGCGGCGATCTGCGATTTTTTTATTGTGACTGCGATATTGCGGCTGACACATCGGACACTTGACACATTTTTGGGACCATTCACGTTTATACAGCGATCCCTGCTATAAAAATGCATTGATTACTGTATAAATGTGATTGGCAGGGAAGGGGTTAACCACTAGGGGGCGGGAAGGGGTTAAATATGTTCCCTCAATGTGTTCTTACTGTGGGGGGAGGGGACTGACTGGGGGAGGTGACCGATGGTTGTCCCTATGTACAAGGGACACACCATCAGTCCCCTCTCCCTCACAGGACGTGGATCTCTGTGTTTACACACACAGAGATCCACTTTCCTGCTCGTTTCCCGGGCAATCGCGGGTGCCCGGCGGCAATCACGGCCGCCGGGCACCGGGGCCTCGTGAACGCGCCGCTGGCTTCAAGCGCGCGCCTCCTAGCTCGTTTTTAAAGGGAGGACGTCATATGACGTCCTCCCAGAACGAGAGTATCCTCCGCTCGCCGTCAATTGACAGTGGGCGGGGGACAAGTGGATATATATATAATCTCACTAGAGTACACCCCTCGCATTTTTGTAAATATTTTATTATATCTTTATATATTTTATTATATCTTTTCATGTGACAACACTGAAGAAATGACACTTTGCTACAATGTAAAGTAGTGAGTGTACAGCTTGTATAACAGTGTAAATTTGCTGTCCACTCAAAATAACTCAACACACAGCCATTAATGTCTAAACCGCTGGCAACAAAAGTGAGTACACCCCTAAGAAAAAAATGTTCAAATTGGGTCCAATTCGAAATTTTCCCTCCCCGGTGTCATGTGACTCATTAGTGTTACAAGGTCTCAGGTGTGAATGGGGAGCAGGTGCGTTAAATTTGGTGTCATCACTCTCTCATACTGGTCACTGGAAGTTCAACATCATGGAAAAGAACTGAGGATCTGAAAAAAAGAATTGTTGCTCTACATAAACATGGCCTAGGCTATAAGAAGATTGCCAAGACCCTGAAACTGAGCTGCAGCATGGTGGCCAAGACCATACAGGGGTTTAACAGGACAGGTTCCACTCAGAGCAGGCCTCGCCATGGACGACCAAAGAATTAGATGCACGTGCTCAGCGTAATATCCAGAGGTTGTCTTTGGGAAATAGAAGTATGAGTGGTGCCAGCATTGCTGCAGAGGTTGAAGGGTTGGAGGGTCAGCCTGTCAGTACCCTATGGCAAAACGGAGCTAACAGAGGAAAGTTGCAGATGCACTGTGCTGCACCCGCGGTGCAGGTAAACCGTGGCACGTCAGTGTTAAAGCAGTCTTAAAGGGGGTTAAGAATAGTAAGGGTTCATTTACATTTGCAGTTTGGGGAGTGCTAGAATCCCATCGTTAAGACATGTTTTTATCACCCCGCCCCAACCAATCCCCTTTTGCTGCAGTGGCCAGGGGTGTACACATGTCACAGCAGGTTCATGACCCATTCAAGTGAATGAGGCCACTCTGCAAGAGCCCTGCAACCTTATGCAGTACAGCAAACAAGAGGTTAAAGCATTGTTGCTTTCTCACCACCTGCTTTAACCCCTTGGACCCTGCAGCAGCATGCAGTTGTGGGGCACTTGCAGAGTGGCCCCATTTACTTGAATGGGTCATGATTGGCAGGCGGTGGCACCAACCAAAAGCAACAAGGAAATGATTGCCCCCCTTAACTTTGCACATGAATAAGCAATGAGGGTGCAGCTGCCAAATGCAACTAAGGGCTCATTCACAAGTTCCTCTGAAAAGTGATCCAAGTGTGTTTGACAGGTGGTGAAGAGGCAACAATGCTGTGCAATGCATGTGATTGCAACACCATAGTACGGCAATTAGAAGATTAAATTATATGAATGGTTATCATGGGGTACAACTTGTCATACAACTCGGAGGTCCAAATATGCTGGAAAAGTCACCCAAGTGTGAAACAAGCCATATATATATATATATATATATATATATATATATATATATATATATATATACATATACATATATTTTTTTTAATGAAAGGAGCTCTCATTTATATTTGTAAGTGATGTGTGCACATGGGCCAGAAGCAAATGTGTGGTGATGCCAAACAAATCAATGAATCCCACCCACCCCAAATCTAACTACCACATCCACCCCCACATTGAGTAAGCACAAATACATATCCTACATTTACCCGGCAAATGAGCAGCACCTCCTTTGCTAAAGAGGGACCTCACCATGTGCACCTAGATGGAGATCCTGACCAGCGCAGGAACTTCCGGGTGATTACAATGACTTATTTCCGGGTCAGAAGGGGAAACCACACTCTTTTGATCACAGCTGCAAATATTTGATCGCAACCACGATTAGTATTTTCGTTTAGATGCAGATATGCAAAACTCCACCTAAACACCTTTATCATTTACTTGCAGGTGTGCTGAAGAGATTAGTTTTTTTGGTGCACAATTATATCTTATAATTTCTATGGGTATACAGGTAAGATATTGCACTTCCCCAAAACCACCACCCCCAAAACTAATTAAAAAGAAAGGAAAGAGAAAAAAAAACAAGCTCAATAATGTACAGTGGAACCTCGGATAACGAGCATAATCTGTTCCAGGAGAATGCTCGTAATCCAAAGCACTCGCATATCAAAGCGAGTTTCCCCATTGAAGTCGATGGAAACGAAAATAATTTGTTCCGCATTGACATCAATGGCATGCAATACCGCATGCGGCCAGAGGCGGGGGGGTGCCGGAGAGCCTCGGAAATGGGCGGAAAGGCCCGAGGACAGTTCGGCTGACCTCTGCAAACCTCGGAAAGACTCTGTTCCCGAGCCTTTTCGAGGTTTGCCAAGGTCAGCTGAGCTGTCCTCAGGCCTTTCCATGCATTTCCAAATGGCGCCGATCGGTTCCGGTGCCCCCCACCTCAGGCCAAATGCAGTACTGCACATATTCAAACTATAACACCCACCACCAGCCCACATTCCACACAATACATTGGGGAGTATGTTCTGCTGGAAGCTGCATTTCTGTGTACCTGATTAAGCAATGAGATCAAAGAGCATAAGGTCAGCACATGCTCCCAAACCATGAATGCTTGTTCAGACAGGATTACACACACAGCATGGCCACATAAACCCACTTTTGATGGAAAAAATGCACAAGAATTTCAGCAAACAAACAGCCCTAGTTGGGCGTTTGTCAATATGCACAATATCATTCTTTCTCCCCCACAAATCACAGCAAAAAACCTGTCCAATTCTCAGGCCAAACGAACCCCTCCTACTGCAGTCCTTTATTTAAGGTTGTATTGTTAGCACACTGACACACGCCCAATAGAAGTACACGCCCAATAGAAGTACACGCCCACCAGTATCTTTCAATCTGTCTCTTCTTGTATGTCTAAAGTGATTGCACCTGATGAGCAGGAACACATAATAATTTACAATTGTATTATACCTTGGATATGTGCATCAAATCTCCAACTACAGGCCAAAGATCGAAGTCCATTTGCATGCACATAAACAAAGCAACCGTTTTCTAAGCATATGTACCTGTACAGTATAAACTCTACTATTTTAAATGTCCAAGTCTCTGGGCATGATTAGTGCTAACAAATGTTAACATCAGTCCCTGGCTGCAATGAGCTTCCAATCTAAAGTCCAAAACTAACTTACTTACATTAGAGACTATTTCGACAGGAGACAAATAAAATGCCAGTATGTCTTCGGATTGTGGTGAGAAACCCACACAGGGAGAACATATAAACTTCAACACAAGCATTAGCATGTTGAGGAATTGAACCAGCAACCCCAGTGCTGCTAGATGGAATTGCTACCCACTTAGCCAGTGGGCAGCCTTACACATGTAGTCTGCATCTCTGTGGTGTGAACCAGCCTTTAGTCCATAGCCATGCTCAGTGTCACAAGCAATATACAATATATTGGCCTAAGTATTGGGAAGCCTGCCTTTAAACGCACATGAACTGTAATGGCATCCCAGTTTTAGTTCATAGGGTTCAAAACTCATTTGGCCCACCCTTTGCAGCTATAACAGATTAAACTCTTCTGGGAAGGCTGTCCACAAGGTTTAGGAGTGTGTCTATGGGAAGGTTTGACCATTCTTTCAGAAGTGCATTTGTCAGATCAGGCACTGATGTTGGATGAGAAGGCCTGGCTTACAGCCTCCACTCTAATTCATCCTCAAGGTGTTCTGTTGTGTTGAGGTCAGGACTCTGTGCAGGCCAGTCAAGTTCCTCGACCCCAAACTCACTCATCCATGTCTTTATGGACCTTGCTTTGTGCACTGGTCCAAATCATTTGGTGGAGGGGGGATTATGAGATTGGATTGTTTTTAAGGGGTTGAGCTTGGCCTTTTAGTTCCAGTGAAGGGAACTCTTAAGGCGTCAGCATACCAAGACATTTTGGACAATTTCATGCTCCCAACTTTGTGGGAACAGCTTGGGGATGGCCCCTTCCTGTTACAACATGACTGCACATCAGTGCACAAAGCAAGGTCCATAAAGACATGGATGAGGGAGTTTGGGGTAGAGGAACTTGACTGGCCTGCACAGAGTCCTGACCTCCACCCGATAGAACACCCTTTGGCTGAATTAGAGCAGAGACTGCGAGCCAGGCCTCACAACTGCGCTTCTTCAAGAATGGTTAAACACTCCAATAGACACACTGAACCTTGTGGACAGCCTTCCCATGAGCTGTTATAGCTGCAAAGGGTGGGCCAAATTAAATTTTAACCCTACTGGGCTGCCATTAAAGTTCATGTGTGTGTAGGCTGGTGTCCCAATACTTTTGGCTAGATAGTGTATCTGGCAAGATTTACAATGGTTTTTTCACATCCCCAAACTGCTCATGCTTCTCTCCTGGAATAATGCCCAGATGCCTCAACATCTCCCATACAGCTGATTCTTTGACGGTGTTCCCTTTCATGAAAATAAGGCTCAAAATTACTGTAAGCAATCCCAACTTGGCAGTCTCATCATTCACTTTAATTCCATCCCCCTCTACAGGCTCCAGTCTGTTGGTGAGAACATATACATGGTTTTTGGTGTCGATTAGGGATGAGCTTCGTGTTCGAGTCGAACATACGTTCAAATCGAACATCGGCTGTTCGATCGTTCGACGAAGATCGAACGATTTGGGCCGTTCGTGCCAAATTCGAGTGACGCGAACGGCCCACAATGCACTACGCCATCGCAGTGTCATCCAGGCGCTGTGATTGGCCAAGCATGCACTATGACCCCGCATGCTTGGCCAATCACAGCGCCGGCAGCGAGGAGAGCAATGATTGGCCACAGGCAGGATGCCTGTGGCCAATTATTGCTGAGGGGGTTTAGTACACGCCCCACACTATAAAAGGCCGCCAGCGCGGCGGCCTTGTGTAGTGTGTTCCGGAGCAGGGAAAGAGAAGCATAGGCAGGGACAGTGTCATTTTTTTTCCTTTACTAATCCTGGATTCCTTGTGTTTAGGGACAAATAAGGATAGGTAGGGAGAGTGTCAGTGACAGTGTGCTATTCTGTGCTAATCCTTGTTTGTAGGGACAGAGAGGTACAGTGAGGGAAAGTGACAGTGTGCTATTCTGTTCTAAACCAATCTTGCTGAACCATATTTTCAATCCTTGAGTTTAGGGACAGAGAGGTACAGTGAGGGAAAGTGTCAGTGTGCTATTCTGTTCTAAAACTATTTTGCTGAACCATATTTTCAATCCTTGAGTTTAGGGACAGAGAGGTACAGTGAGTGAAACTGACAGTGTGCTATTCTGTTCTAAACCAATTTTGCTGTTCCATATTTTCAATCCTTGAGTTTAGGGACAGAGAAGGACACTCGTAGAAATTATCAGTGTGCTATTCTGTGCTAAATCTTGTTTGTAGGGAGGGACAGAGTAGGACAGTGAGGGAAAGTGTCAGTGTGCTATTCTGTTCTAAAACTATTTTGCTGAACCATATTTTCAATCCTTGAGTTTAGGGACAGAGAGGTACAGTGAGTGAAACTGACAGTGTGCTATTCTGTTCTAAACCAATTTTGCTGTTCCATATTTTCAATCCTTGAGTTTAGGGACAGAGAAGGACACTCGTAGAAATTATCAGTGTGCTATTCTGTGCTAAATCTTGTTTGTAGGGAGGGACAGAGTAGGACAGTGAGGGAAAGTGTCAGTGTGCTATTCTGTTCTAAACCAATTTTGCTGTTCCATATTTTCAATCCTTGTGTTTAGGGACAGAGAAGGATAGGCAGGGGACAGTGTCAGTGTCATTGTTGCTAAGCCTCCTGCACAGTATACACCTGAAGGTAGCCCTTATTGCTCTTTTTCCCATCTCCCTGCAGGCCATCCATTAAAATGTCTGGAAGGCAAACAAGGAGAGGCAGACAGTCAGGAGGCAAAAAAAGAGGGCAAGCAGGCTCTGTGTCTGGGGGCAACAGTGCTGGTCGTGGACGCGGTGCATTGTCATCAGCACATGGCCATGGGACACGCTTGTCCTTCTTTTCGGCAGCTGGACATGTTGAGCCACATCATGCCGAAGACTTGGTAGAGTGGATGACCAAGCCCACCTCATCCTCCTCATCCTCTCTCACCCAGGCTCAGGGTACTGGCAAAGCAGCTGTCAAAGCGTCCTCTTCTCTGGTATCATTATCTTCATTAGTCAATCCTTCCCTAGACCCACCATGTCCTCCTCCTGAGGAGTCCCCCGAACTGTTTGAGCACAGTGTTGGGTACATGCTCCAGGAGGATGCCCAGCGTTTGGAAGGATCTGATGATGATACCCAGCTAGAGGAAGGCAGCAGCGTGAGAGCAGAGAGAGGGGATGCTCAAGAAGGACACCAATCTGGCAGTCATGCTCCAGCAGCTGCAGCATACTGCCAGATTGGCTCCAGTGATGAGGAGGGAGGGGATGATGAGGTCACTGACTCCACGTGGGTGCCTAATAGGAGAGAGGAGGAGGAGGATGAGGAGGAGGCACATCTCCAACGAGGCAGGATGCCCTTGAGTGGCCAGCGTATGGGCAGCACACCGACGGAATCACACCGCAGAGCTCCGCCTGTGCAGGGCGCTGCCTCTGCCCGTCATTCAAAAAGTTCTTTGGTGTGGGCCTTTTTTGAGGCGAGTGCATCAGATCGCACAGCTGCTGTTTGCAACATATGTCTTAAGCGTATATCGCGTGGCCAAAACATCAGCCGCTTGGGCACCACATGCTTGATCAGACATATGTTGACCTGCCATGCAGCTCGTTGGCAAGCCTACCTTAAAGACCCACACCAAAGAACAAAGCTGACCTCTTCTTGCACCGCATCAGCTGGGATCTCCAACCCCACTATACCTTCACTCCTCTCTGAAACCTGCTCTGAGAGGAATGAAGGTGTAGAATTAGGTGTGTCACAGGCAAGTACTTGCGGGCACTCTGCTAGCAGTACACCAACGTCCGATTCTAGCAGTCAAATTTCCCTGCCCCAGCTGCTGGACCGTCGAAAGAAGTTCACTCCCAGCCATCCACATGCCCAGCGGTTGAATGCTAGCTTGGCTAAATTGCTAGCGCTTCAACTGCTGCCTTTTCAGTTGGTAGACTCGGCCCCCTTCCGTGAGTTTGTGCAATGTGCGGTTCCTCAGTGGCAGGTTCCCAAACGCCACTTTTTCGCACGGAAGGCGATTCCGGCTCTCTACAGGCATGTGGAAGGCAATGTCTTGGCCTCGCTGGACAGGGCGGTCAGCGGTAAGGTGCATATTACCGCTGACTCATGGTCCAGCAGGCATGGACAGGGACGTTACCTTTCTTTCACGGCCCATTGGGTCACTCTTTTGGCAGCTGGGAAGGATGCAGGACAAGGTGCAGTAGTGTTGGAGGTTGTTCCACCGCCACGCCTCCAAAATGCTACTACTGGTTGTGACACACCTCTCTCCTCCACCCCCTCCTCTTCTTTTTCCTCCATGGCCTCTTCCTGTGGTTTGTCCTCGGAACCAGCGGTGCTCTGTAGGCGTTCAAGGGGCTACGCAAGTACGCAGGCAAAAAGATGCCATGCCGTGCTTGCGCTGGTGTGTTTGGGGGACAGGAGCCACACTGGGGCAGAGGTCCTGTCTGCTCTGCAGGGGCAGGCCGAGAGGTGGTTGACGCCACGCCAGCTTAAGCCAGGAATGGTGGTTTGCGACAATGGCACCAACCTCCTCTCCGCCCTCCGACAGGGACAACTGACCCATGTGCCCTGTATGGCTCACGTCCTTAACCTGGTGGTGCAGCGGTTCTTGGGCAGGTACCCGGGCTTACAGGATGTCCTGAGGCAGGCCAGGAAAGTCTGTGTGCATTTCCGCAGATCTTATAATGCCAGTGCTCGCCTGGCTGATCTTCAAAAGGAGTTGAACCTGCCCAAGAACCGCCTTATATGTGACATGCCCACCAGGTGGAACTCAACGTTGGCCATGCTGCAGCGGCTGCACACGCAGCAGAGGGCCATCAATGAGTACCTGTGCGACTACGGCACCAGGACAGGGTCAGGGGAGCTCGGGTTTTTTTCACCACGCCAGTGGGGCATGATCAGGGATGCATGCACTGTCCTGGCACCATTTGAGGAGGCCACGAGGATGGTGAGCAATGACAGTGCATGCATCAGTGACACTGTACCTCTTGTCCACCTGTTGGAGCACACGCTGCGTGGAATAATGGACAGGGCACTTGAGGCAGAACAGAGGCAGGAAGAGGAGGACTTCCTTGCCTCTCAAGGCCCCCTTTACCCAGACAGTGTTCCTTTTGTCCCACCCATCGCACAGGAAGAGGAGGAGGAGGAGGAGGAGGAGGAGGAGGATTGTGTCAGCATGGAGGTGGAGGCTGGCACTCAGCATCATCATCAGCAGTCTTTTAGGGATGATTTACAGTCCCAAGAAACCAGTGGACTTGTACGTGGCTGGGAGGAGGTGGCTGCGGATCATGTCGTCCTTAGTGACCCAGAGGACTCCGGACTGAATGCCTCAGCTAACCTACGCTGCATGGCCTCCCTGATCCTGCAAAGTCTGCGGAAGGATCCTCGTATTCTTCGGATCAAGGAGAGGGACCATTACTGGCTGGCCACTCTCCTTGATCCACGGTACAAGGGTAAAGTTGCGGACCTTATCGTACCGTCGCAGAGGGAGCAGAGGATGAGACAACTCCGGGAGGCCTTGCAGAAAGGTCTGTGCAACGCGTTCCCAGAGACTGGGAGGTTACAAACTCCTGGTCCTGGACAACGAGTTGCTGAGGCTTCGGGCAGTCAAAGAAGGAGCGGTGGGGAAGGTTGCCGTCTGACCGATGCGTTCAGACAATTCTTTAGTCCGCAGCCCCAAAGTATGATCGGTTCCAACACCCATCGCCAGTGTCTGATATACATGGTCCAGGAATACCTAGGGGCAAGGTCAGACTTGGACACCTTCCCCACCGAAAATCCTCTGGCTTACTGGGTCTTGAGGATGGATCACTGGCCAGAGCTTGCACAGTATGCAATTGAGCTACTGGCCTGTCCTGCATCCAGCGTTCTTTCAGAACGCACATTCAGTGCTGCTGGAGGATTTGTCACGGATCACAGGGTGCGCCTGTCCACCGACTCGGTTGATCGACTGACTTTCATCAAGATGAACCAGTCTTGGATCACCACCAGCTACCACACACCAGATGCTGATATAACAGACTAATTGATTTTAAAATGTCACATCCCTTCAAGACTGATGTTGATGCTGAGTGCCTGTGCTGTTATGTTGACTGGCTATCCTCCTCCTCCTCCTCAATGATACGATTAATGATGATAGCTTGGAAGATCATTTTGGTTTATGGTTGACGCCACCAGTGGCTAAGGCCCAATTTTTCAGCCCCTGTTTAACAGGGGCGTGTAATTAAAATTTTTGATGCAATACTTTGCAACAGGCCTCATTGCTGTGCTCCAAGTACAGTATCTGTGAGGGGTTGCAGTGTTGTGCCACCAGTGCCTAAGGCCCAATTTTTCAGCCCCTGTTCAACAGGGGCATGCAATTATAATTATTGATCTAATAATTCACAGCAGGGCCCATTACTGCGCCCACCAAGAGTAACTGTCAGGCCTTACAGTGTTGTGGCACCAGCACCACCATCATCACCACCACCACCACCAAAGGCCCAATTTTTCAGCCCCTGTTCAACAGGGGCATGCAATTATAATTATTGTTCGAATAATTCACAGCAGGGCCCATTGCTGCGCCCACCAAGAGTAACTGTCAGGCCTTACAGTGTTGTGGCACCAGCACCACCATCAAAGGCCCAATTTTTACTACCACTGATCAACAATTATATGTTATTACAATTCCTGATATAATAGTTGACAGCAGGGCGTTCCAGCACCCACCAAGAATAACTGTGAGTGCTTTCAGTGTTGTGCCAACACCAACACCTAAGGGGCCAATTTCTGCAGAGTATATACGGCAGGTCCCTACTTTCAAACATCCAACTTACAAACTACTACTACTTGCAAACGGAAGAAAACAACAGGAAGTGAGAGGAAATCTACCCCTTGGAAGGAAAATTCTCTCCTGTAAGAATTAATATGGGAGAAAGGTGTCTCCTCTCTACTGATGCTTTATCACCAATCCTTGTTTCAATAAAAACACCACATTTCAAAAACAGTTGTCATTGGGACGCAAAGTGAGGTGAAATGTTCTGAACAGGGGCACAGACAGCAAAAAAAATGTGACAGGGGTGATAACCGTTCCCTATGTTTTCCAAAAAGCTAAAAAAAAGAAATTTGGCATGGAGCTACACTTAAATAATGCAGCTGTTCAAAATTACAAACAGATTCTACATAAGAACAAACCTACAGTCCCTGTCTTGTATGCACCGCCTGTATACGACTGTTCAGAGTATATAGGGCCTTTTTTATTTTGTGTGCGGGGTTCCCCTTAATATCCATACAAGACCCAAAGGGGCTGGTAATGGGCTGGGGTAGGGGGGGGGGGGTTGATGGGGTAGCTATGCCATTTTTCATAAAGATTTTCATCCATATTACCGGGAACAGACATTGCATTAAAGCCGCAAGCAGTTTTAAATGGCTTTTTTTCCTTTTAGAAATTTTATTTTGTGCAGGGACAGTTCTAAACACGGGAAACACGTGGCACTTCACAGGCATACTTTAGACACCCCCCAGGTACAATATTTAAAGGAATATTTGACTTTTTTTTTTTCACTTTATGCATCATTAAAATGACTGCTCCCGGAAAACGTCCGTTTTTAAAACTTCTTTTTGCATTGATACATGTCCCCTGGTGCAGAACCCGGGTTCCCAAACTCTGTTTCGGACAATAACATGGATAATAGTCGTTATAATTAGCACTTTAGAATCCGAACGTTCGCATCCATTGTATTTAATAGGGTTCTAATGTTCGTGCGAACTTTCGGTCCGTTCGCGGGTTCTGGTGCGAACCGAACCCGGGGGTGTTCGGCTCATCACTAGTGTCGATCTCCTCCAGCTCAAAACCAAATACCTCCTGCAGAGTTTTCTTACCACGGAGAAGTATTTCAGGATACACATCCTTGTATTCCTTCACCACATTCTTTATAATATCTGCACGTTTAATGAGCTGCTTTTTCTGGTCCCTCACCAAAAAATATTGTACCAATTCGCCAACCTTGAGATTTACTTGGTCAGGAGAATGCTTCTCAAGGCTCCTCTTTGCTTGTGATAGCGTTTGGGTCTGACTCAGCTCATCCTCCACATCCATATACTGAGCGGATGTGTCCCCGGGCAGCACTGGGACGACCTCTCCTCCTCTGCTGTGCCATGTCTGTACAACCTCTCACACCGAACACCGAGACTACAAGCGCCGACCGACCAATCGCCGCCCTCCGTTTATATTCCCGCCCATTTACCTCAGTAGTGATGGTGTTGGAACCCTTCTACACATAAATACTACATTTATGCCGCGTACACACGACCGCTTTTTTCGACGAGAAAAAGGGCATTTTTTTTTTCCGCCGAGAAAAACGATCGTCTGTGGGCTTGATGTCGTTTTTCTCGTCTAGAAAAACGGCATAAAAAACGACGAGAAAATTTAGAACATGTTCTAAATTTTCTCATCGTTTTTTCCAGCATTTTTTTCCGCGGCAGTTTTCCCATAGGGAAACACTGCCGCGGAGCCCACAGACGGTCGTTTTTCTCGTCAAGAGAAAAAATTACGGGAAAAACGACCGTGTGTAGGGAACCAAGCGGTTCCCTCGTTTTTCCTGTCATTATTCACGGCGGTTTTTTAACCGCTGTGAATAATGATCGTGTGTACGCGGCATTAGACATAGTTTTAGGACCTGGGTCAGGAGTTATGTTTAACAACTCCTATGGGGGATGAGACAATTTCTCTACATGAAGCAGCATGCTTGGAATTTGAACTCAGACACGTTAAGCAGAAGTTCTAACCTCTAAGCCACAGAGCCACCACATATGGAAACCTCCTACACATAAATACACATATACTGCATTTTTTTGGACATATAGGTGGTGGAATTACATTTCTCAAGAGTTAGCCCTCGTACACATGACCGAGTTTCTCGGCAAGAACCAGCAAGAAACTTGCTGGCAGAGATGTCTTGCCGAGAAACTCGTTCGTGTGTATGGTTTCTCGTCAAGACTGCTCTCTATTTTCTCGTTGAGATTCTCGTCGGCATGTTTCTCGACGAGAAAAGTGAGTGTGTGTACACTTACCTGTCCTCCCGGAAGCCCGCGCATGTTCGAAATGAATTTGACGCATGCGCGGTAGCTTCCTAGGCATAGATAGGGTATACCAAGATGGCGGCGACGGCATCGAATGTGACGAGCGCATGCTCGTCGTAGTCGATGACGTCACCGCGTACGCTCCATTCAAAGAACCGCGGGTTCTTTGAATCGAGCGTGTGTACACTCGGCCAGGACAAGTTTCTTGTCCAAGAATCTCGTCGAAAAAAAACAACATGTTTTTTTCGACGAGAATCTCGGCCGTGTGTACGAGGCTTAAATCTTCTAGTATTATTCTGTGATATTTGGTGGGTGAGTGTAGAATAGTGATGTTACCCTCTAATTTTTGGAAATTACATTTTGATTTCTGATGTTGGTACACATATCACGTTTTTTGGGCTTAATTTATGATTATTTGGAAAAAATAAAAACCACACTAAATTGTGACCCATTTTAAATTTGCATCAGCAATGGTATTGTTTGTGCTTTGTAAAGACACCTGTGTGAGTTTCGGTAAAGCCCCATTCACACAGGGGAGGCACGACGTGGCACGACTTCTGGGGGCGACCTCGGCGGCGCGATCTTAAGACGACTTGAGACGCCCGCCGAGGCGATTTGCATAAAGACTTCTGTATAGAAGTCAATGCAGGTCGCCTTGAGTCGCCCCCAAAAGTAGTACAGGAACCTTTTTCTAAGTCGGAGTGGCTCGAGTCGCTCCTATTTAGAACGGTTCCATTGAACAGCGTGGGACGCGACTCGTCAGGCGACCGAGTCGCCTGACGAGTCGCCCCTGTGTGAACTGGGCCTAAATATTCATGTGAGATGAAGAGTAACAAGTGAAAGTGACAGTGACAATATATTTTACCAAAACATCAAAACATTCCACATTCTAGCATTCTTAAAAACAAAATAGATGAGAAAAAATAAATAAAAATAAAAGCAGCAACATTGTTGCAAGGAACATTTTTTTCAGAGAAAGATACATTTCATCTCAACATTAAAAGGATTTATTTGGGGAAGTTACAAATGTACCATTAGAATCAATGGCTGAAACTTGCATTGGACTACAATAGCGCTGATTTGCATTCTCATAAACGCATTTTAGCCCAGAGCTAATTTTGTTATTTATTATAGCACCTTGTAAAAAAGCCATGGGAGCTAAAATGAGAGCTATTTGCAGGTCTGAGCATGATTAGTTGTGCTGGCACCTAGTTGGACAGACTTCTCAGACTTTTAAAGATATTTCAGTGTAGAAATATTTTTTTTCACAGTTTAAAAGCAGATTATCATTAAACAATATACCACATATTTCAGTACCATTTAGGCAATTATATCATGCTCTAAACATTATTTCCATGTGCACTACTCCAGGATTTAGCAGAGTAATGCCTTGTACACACGATCTGATTTTCCGATGAAAAAGGTCAGATGGACTTTGTTCATTGGAAATTCCGATCATGTATGGGCCCCCATCGGATTTTTTTCCGTCGGTGTTTAGAAATAGAACATGTTCTATTTTTTCCGATGGGAAAAAAAAAACAATAGGACATTCCGATCGTCTGTGTGGAACTCCGTCGGAGAAAAATCCACGCATGCTCAGAATCAAGTCGACACATGCTCGGAAGCATTGAACTTCATTTTTCTCTACTCGATGTAGTGTTGTACGTCACTGCGTTCTTGACGGTCGGAATTTTGTCTGACAGTGTGTATGCAAGACTGATGGAAGACAGCTTGAATGGAATTTCGATGAAAAATTCCATCGGATTTTATCCCATCGGAAAATCGGATCGTGTCTACAGGGCATAAGGGTTTGGGCGCTATTTGTTTTCAGAGAACTATAGTAAATTCTATTTTGGGAGTATTTTTTTATCAGCGCTATAGTGAATACCCTTTTAGAGCTCATTTGCGGTAATTAGCGCAAATTAGTGCCGCGTCGCTATAGTAAATGACCCCCACTGTGTGTATATATATAAATATAAATATATATATTACTAACCTCCATACCAGCCTTTGATTTTTAGGTCTCAGGGAACCCCTATTAAAATAATATATTAGGGGTCAATTGAAAGAATACTTCTTACATTGGAAGTCAGTGGAAAGAATACCCCTTACCTTAGTGATCATTGTAAAGTCATACAATGGTGGACAGTGGGAAGAACGCCCCTTATGCCCCATACACATGAGCGGTTTTACCGTTGGAAAAAAACAATGGTTTTCCCAACAGAATTCCTCTCAAACCTGCTTTGCATACACACGGTCACACAAAGGTCCGGTGAACTTTTGACTGCCAAAAACACGGTGATGTAAAAGACTACGACGAGCCGACAAAATGAAGTTCTATGCTTCCGAGCATGCGTCAATTTGTTTCCGAGCATGTGTGTTTTTTTCCCGTCAGAAAAGCATACAGATGAACGGTTTTTCCACTAGGATTTTTTCCTGACATGAAAAAAGAGATCCTGCTCTCTTTTTTTTCTGGCAGTTTTCCTGTGGGAAAAAAGTCAGATGGAGCATACACACGGCCGGGATTCCCGTCCAAAAGCTCTCATCTGACTTTTTCCGACGGGAAAACCAGTCGTGTGTACGGGGCATAACATTGGTAATCAGTGGGAAGAATGAACCTTACATTGTTGGCCAGTGGTTAGAATGTTTCTTACATTGGTGATCATTTGCAAGAACACCCCTTACATTTGTGGTCATTTAGAAGAATGTTCCTTACAATAATGATCAGTGGAAAGAATGTTCCTTACATTGGTGGTTATTGGGAAGAACGTTCCTTACATTGGTGGTTATTGGGAAGAATACTCCTTACTAGGGATGAGCTCGGTGTTCGAGTCGAACATACGTTTGACTCGAACATCGGCTGTTCGACCGTTCGGCGAACATCGAACGATTTGGGCCGTTCGCGCCAAATTCGAGTGACGCGAATGGCCCACAATACACTGCGCCATCGCAGTGCAATCCCGGCGCTGTGATTGGCCAAGCATGCACTGTGACCCCGCATGCTTGGCCAATCACAGCGCCGGCAGCTAGGAGAGCCATAATTGGCCAAATGCAGGTTGCCTGTGGCCAACTATAGCTCAGGGGGTTTAGCACACGCCCCACACTATAAAAGGCCGCCAGCGCGGCGGCCTTGTGTAGTGTGTTCCGGCGCAGGGAAAGAGAAGAATAGGCAGGGACAGTGTTGATATTCTTTGTGCTATTCTTGTGTGCAGGGAGAGAGAAGGATAGGCAGGGAGAGTGTCAGTGTCATATTCTTTGCTAAACCTTGTGTGCAGGGAGAGAGAAGGATAGGCAGGGAGAGTGTCAGTGTCATATTCTTTGATAAACCTTGTGTGCAGGGAGAGAGAAGGATAGGCAGGGGACAGTATCAGTGTCATATTCTTTACTAAACCTTGTGTGCAGGGAGAGAGAAGGATAGGCAGGGAGAGTGTCAGTGTCATATTCTTTGATAAACCTTGTGTGCAGGGAGAGAGAAGGATAGGCAGGGGACAGTGTCAGTGTCATTGTTGCTAAGCCTCCTGCACAGTATACACCTGAAGCTAGCCCTTATTGCTGTGTTTTCCTGGTGTGTTACACTAACAGGCATTTGCAGCACTTACAGCAGGCGGAGTTTGCCTCCTGCACATTATACACCTGAAGCTAGCCCGTATTGCTGTGTTTTCCTGGTGTGTTACACCAACAGGCATTTGCAGCACTTACAGCAGGCGTAGTGTGATTCCTGCAAAATATACTCCTGAAGCTAGGCCTTATTGCTGTGTTTTCCAAGTGTGTTACACCAACAGGCATTTGCAGCACTTACAGCGGGCGGATTGTGCCTCCTGCACATTATACACCTGAAGTTAGCCCATATTGCTGTGTGTTTCCTGGTGTGTTACACCAACAGGCATTTGCAGCACTTACAGCGGGCGGAGTGTGCCTCATGCACATTATACACCTGAAGCTAGCCCGTATTGCTGTGTTTTCCTGGTGTGTTACACCAACAGGCATTTGCAGCACTTACAGCAGGCGTAGTGTGATTCCTGCAAAATATACTCCTGAAGCTAGGCCGTATTGCTGTGTTTTCCTGGTGTGTTACACCAACAGGCATTTGCAGCACTTACAGCAGGCGTAGTGTGATTCCTGCAAAATATACTCCTGAAGCTAGGCCTTATTGCTGTGTTTTCCTAGTGTGTTACACCAACAGGCATTTGCAGCACTTACAGCAGGCGTAGTGTAATTCCTGCAAAATATACTCCTGAAGCTAGGCCTTATTGCTGGTTTTCCCATCTCCCTGCAGGCCATTAGAATGTCTGGAAGGCAAACAAGGAGAGGCAGACAGTCAGGAGCCAATAAAAGAGAGCAAGCAGGCTCTGTGTCTAGAGACAACAGTGCTGGTCGTGGACGCGGTGCATCGCCATCAGCACGTGGCCATGGGACACGCTTGTCCTTCTTTTCGGCAGCTGGACATGTTGAGCCGCATCATGCCGAAGACTTGGTAGAGTGGATGACCAAGCCCTCCTCATCCTCCTCATCCTCTCTCACCCAGGCTCAGGGTACTGGCAAAGCAGCTGCCAAAGCGTCCTCTTCCCTGGTATCAATGTCATCATCAGTCACTCCTTCCCTAGACCAACCATGTCCTCCTGAGGAGTCCCCCTAACTGTTTGAGCACAGTGTTGGGTACATGCTCCAGGAGGATGCCCAGCGTTTCGAAGGGTCTGATGATGATACCCAGCTAGAGGAAGGCAGTAGCGTGAGAGCAGAGAGAGGGGATGCTCAAGAAGGACACCAATCTGGCAGTCATGTTCCAGCAGCTGCAGCATACTGCCAGATTGGCTCCAGTGATGAGGAGGGAGGGGATGATGAGGTCACTGACTTCAAGTGGGTGCCTAATAGGAGAGAGGAGGAGGAGGCGGAGGATGAGGAGGAGGCACATCTCCAACGAGGCAGGATGCCCTCGGGGGGCCAGCGTAAAGGCAGCACACAGACGGAATCACACCGCAGAGCTCTGCCTCTACCCGTTATTCAAAAAGTTATTTGGTGTGGGTCTTTTTTGAGTCGAGTGCATCAGATCGCACAGCTGCTGTTTGCAACATATGGTAAAAAGGTAAATAATCCGCGCTAACCTATCTAAACCAATGGGATAAAACCATATGAAAATGTGAAAAAAATCTTTGAAGGTGTATGTGACAGGTGCTGCAAACTTATAAACAGCCGGAATAACAGCTGTAAACGTGTATGCTAAAATATATATAAATCAGTGCGCAACCTATTAAATAAGCCTACACAGTGCTTATAATTATACAAATGTGAAGTGAAAATAAACATATAAAAAGATAGACACTTAAACAAATGTCCTATAGTGACACCTAATTGGCAAGTGAAAAAAAAGGGTGAACAAAAACCAAAACCACAGCAATGCATATTATCCCCTGAAACTAATATACTCCTGGGTACACAGTTCAAGTGTGTTAGAGTTCATATAGACTGGAATGTCGGCATCAGACGATTTCCATCAAACAAACAACACCCGATCCTGTGGTGCAGATAAAGCGAGACTTTTTCAACTTGCTGGGATAAATGATAAAGGCAATGAAGGCTTACCAGCTCAGGTGGATCTCGATTACAGAGATCATATGGGGCTCATACATGAATAGAGACATACATCGACATGCCGCAGATCTGTACCTCCAATCGTCCGATATCCCGATCCTCCAGGGGCCCTCAGAGCAAGGTGATCACGCAAAGGACTCACTCGCTCATACAGCAAAAAAGGATGTTGAAATGAAAAAAGAAAAAAACCTCATGGTGCAATACTTTTCGTTTTAAAAAAGATACCCTTTATTAATTTCGGGCAAATAAAATCGCTTCACATGAAGTTTTAACACGAGGAAAGCGGCAATTTCAAAAAACTGATCGTACTCAGCTGCTGTGTTGCAGTCAGCTGTAGCGTAGTGACGTCCCGATCAACAGCTCCACCCTATGTCTCAAGCGTATATCGCGTGGCCAAAACATCACCCGCTTGGGCACCACATGCTTGACCAGACATATGTTGAACTGCCATGCAGCTCGTTGGCAAGCCTACCTTAAAGACCCACACCAAATAACAAAGCGGACCTCTCCTTGCACCACATCAGCTGGGATCTCCAACCCCACTATACCTTCAGTCCTCTCTGAAACCTGCACTGAGAGGAATGAAGGTGTAGAATTAGGTGTGTCACAGCCAAGTACTTACGGGCACTCTGCTAGCAGTACACCGACGTCCGATTCTAGCAGGCAAATTTCCCTGCCCCAGCTGCTGGACCGTTGAAAGAAGTTCACTCCCAGCCATCCACATGCCCAGCGGTTGAATGCTAGCTTGGCTAAATTGCTAGCGCTTCAACTGCTGCCTTTTCAGTTGGTAGACTCGGCCCCCTTCCGTGAGTTTGTGCAATGTGCGGTTCCTCAGTGGCAGGTTCCCAAACGCCACTTTTTCTCATGGAAGGCGATTCCAGCTCTCTACCGGCATGTGGAAGGCAATGTCTTGGCCTCGCTGGACAGGGCGGTCAGTGGTAAGGTGCATATTACCGCTGACTCATGGTCCAGCAGGCATAGACAGGGACGTTACCTTTCTTTCACGGCCCATTGGGTCACTCTTTTGGCAGCTGGGAAGGATGCAGGACAAGGTGCAGTAGTGTTGGAGGTTGTTCCGCCGCCACCCCTCCAAAATGCTACTACTGGTTGTGACACACCTCTCTCCTCCACCCCTCCTCTTCTTCCTCCATGGCCTCTTCCTGTGCTTTGTCCTCGGAACCAGTGGTGCTCCGTAGGCGTTCAAGGGGCTACGCAAGTACGCAGGCAAAAAGATGCCATGCTGTGCTTGCCCTGGTGTGTTTGGGGGACAGGAGCCACACTGGGGCAGAGGTTCTGTCTTCTCTGCAGGGGCATGCCGAGAGGTGGTTGACGCCACGCCAGATTAAGCCAGGAATGGTGGTTTGCGACAATGGCACCAACCTCCTCTCCGCCCTCCGACAGGGACAACTGACCCATGTGCCCTGTGTGGCTCACGTCCTTAACCTGGTGGTGCAGCGGTTCTTGGGCAGGTACCCGGGCTTACAGGATGTCCTGAGGCAGGCCAGGAAAGTCTGTGTGCATTTCCGCAGATCTTATAATGCCAGTGCTCGCCTGGCTGAGCTGCAAAAGGAGTTGAGCCTGCCCAAGAACCGCCTTATATGTGACATGCCCACCAGGTGGAACTCAACGTTGGCCATGCTGCAGCGGCTGCACACGCAGCAGAGGGCCATCAATGAGTACCTGTGCGACTACGGCACCAGGACAGGGTAAGGGGAGCTCGGGTTTTTTTCACCATGCCAGTGGGGCATGATCAGGGATGCATGCACTGTCCTGGCACCATTTAAGGAGGCCATGAGGATGGTGAGCAGTGACAGTGCATGCATCAGTGACACTGTACCTCTTGTCCACCTGTTGGAACATACGCTGCGTGGAATAATGGACAGGGCACTTGAGGCAGAACAGAGGCAGGAAGAGGAGGACTTCCTTGCCTCTCAAGGCCCCCTTTACGCAGACAGTGTTCCTTCTGTCCCACCCATCGCACAGGAAGAGGAGGAGGAGGATTGTGTCAGCATGGAGGTGGAGCCTGGCACTCAGCATCATCAGCAGCAGTCTTTTAGGAATGATTTACAGTCCCAAGAAACCCGTGGACTTGTACGTGGCTGGGAGGAGGTGGCTGCGGATCATGTCGTCCTTAGTGACCCAGAGGACTCCGGACCGAATGCCTCAGCTAACCTACGCTGCATGGCCTCCCTGATCCTGCAAAGTCTGCGGAAGGATCCTCGTATTCTTCGGATCAAGGAGAGGGACCATTACTGGCTGGCCACTCTCCTTGATCCACGGTACAAGGGTAAGGTTGCGGACCTTATCTTACCGTCGCAGAGGGAGCAGAGGATGAGACAACTCCGGGAGGCCTTGCAGAAAGGTCTGTGCAATGCGTTCCCAGAGACTGGGAGGTTACAAACTCCTGGTCCTGGACAACGAGTTGCTGAGGCTTCGGTCAGTCAAAGAAGGAGCGGTGGGGAAGGTGGCCGTCTGACCGATGCGTTCAGACAATTCTTTAGTCCGCAGCCCCAAGGTATGATCGGTTCCAGCAACCATCGCCAGCGTCTGATATACATGGTGCAGGAATACCTAGGGGCAAGGTCAGACTTGGACACCTTCCCCACCGAAAATCCTCTGGCTTACTGGGTCTTGAGGATGGATCACTGGCCAGAGCTTGCACAGTATGCAATTGAGCTACTGGCCTGTCCTGCATCCAGCGTTCTTTCAGAACGCACATTCAGTGCTGCTGGAGGATTTGTCACGGATCACAGGGTGCGCCTGTCCACCGACTCGGTTGATCGACTAACCTTCATAAAGATGAACCAGTCTTGGATCACCACCAGCTACCAAACACCTGAAGCTGATATAACAGACTAATTTATTTTCAAATGTCACATCCCTTCAAGACTGATGCTGATGCTGAGAGACTGTCCTGTTATGTTGACTGACTATCCTCCTCCTCCTCAATGATCCGATTGATGATGATAGCTTGGAAGAACATTTTTGTTTCTGGGTGCCGCCACCAGTGGCTAAGGCCCAATTTTTCAGCCCCTGTTTAACAGGGGCCTGTTATTACAATTTTTTATGCAATGCTTTGCAGCAGGGCTCATTCCTGCACTCCAACTAGAGTATCTGGGAGAGGTTGCAGTGTCGTGGCACCAGCACCAGTGCCTAAGGCCCAATTTTTCAGCCCCTGTTTAACAGGGGCGTGTAATTACGATTTTTGATGCAATACTTTGCAACAGGGCTCATTGCTGTGCTCCAAGTACAGTATCTGTGAGGGGTTGCAGTGTTGTGGCACCAGTGCCTAAGGCCCAATTTTTCTGCCCCTGTTTAACAGGGGCATGTAATAACAATTCTTGATCTAATAATTCACAGCAGGGCCCATTCCTGCGCCTACCAAGAGTAACTGTGAGGCCTTACAGTGTTGTGTCAACACCACCACCACCACCACCAAAGGCCCATTTTTTCAGCCCCTGTTCAACAGGGGCATGCAATTACAATTCTTGATCTAATAATTCACAGCAGGGCCCATTCATGCGCCCACCAAGAGTAACTGTGAGGGCTCACAGTGTTGTGGCAACACCAACATGTAAGGGGCAAATTTCAGCAGAGTATATACGGCAGACCCCTACTTTCAAACATCCAACTTACAAACGACTCCTCCTTGCAAACGGAAGGATACAACAGGAAGTGAGAGGAAATCTACCCCTAGGAAGGCAAATTCTCTCCTGTAAGAGTTAATATGGGAAAAAAGTGTCTCCTCTCCACTGATGCTTTATCACCAATTCTTGTTTCAATAAAAAACCCAAATTTTCAAAAAACATTTGTCATTAGGACGGAAAGTGAGGTGAACTGTTCTGAACAGGGGCACAGACAGCAAAACAAATGTTACAGGGGTGATAACCCTTCCCTATGTTTTCCAAAAAGCTTAAAAATAGATTTTTTGGCTGGAGCTACACTTAAACAATGTACATGTTCAAAATTACAAACAGATTCTACATAAGAACAAACCTACAGTCCCTGTCTTGTATGCACCGCCTGTATACGGCTGTTCAGAGTATATAGGGCCTTTTTTATTTTGTGTGCGGGGTTCCCCTTAATATCCATACAAGACCCAAAGGGGCTGGTAATGGGCTGGGGTAGAGGGTGGGGGGTTTTATTGGGTAGCTATGCCATTTTTCTTAAAGATTTTCATCCATATTACCGGGACCAGACATTACATTAAAGCCGCAAGCAGTTTTAAATGGCTTTTTTTCTTTTAGAAATGTAATTTTGTGCAGGGACAGTTCTAAACACAGGAAACACGTGGCACTTCACAGGCATACTTTAGACACCCCCCAGGTATGATATTTAAAGGAATATTTGACTCTTTTTTTTTTCACTTTATGCATCATTAAAATGACTGCTCCCGAAAAACTGCAGTTTTTAAAACTTATTTTTGCATTGATACATGTCCCCTGGTGCAGAATCCGGGTTCCCAAACCCTTTTTAGGACAATAACATGCATAATTGTCGTTATAATTAGCACTTTAGATTTCGAACGTTCGCATCCATTGTATTTAATAGGGTTCTAACGTTCGTGCGAACTTTCGGTCCGTTTGCGGGTTCTGGTGCGAACCGAACCCGGGGGTGTTCGGCTCATCACTACTCCTTATATTGGTGATCAGTGGGAAGAACGCCCCTCACATTGGTGATCAGTGGAAAGAATGCCCCTTATATTGCTTGTATTGGGAAGAATGTCCCTTATATTGGTGGTCAGAATGCCACACTTACCAACAGCTAAAAAGATCACTGATATTACCCATTGAGGTGGCTGCAAAGAGGCTGCAGAAATTATTAGAATAGAAATGAAATCATATTAATATAATTCAAATAGTACCTGATAGTATAATTTTACTCACCAACCAACACTTAGAAATCTGAATCAAGTGTAGTGCAATAGATCCAACGTGCCTCTATATATACTGATAGGATATTGGTTTACTTCCAACTAAACAAAGGACTGATGACAAATATGTAAAAATTCAAAATGCAAATATTTGTAAGTAATTATGTTGTAGAGGATGATATTAATTGTTTTAATGTGTCCTGGGGATAAAGATCACACCCTTCTCCTTGAAAACGTTTGAGAACAATGAAGATGAAAATTGTTCTCCTATTTACATTGAATGGATAGCATTATACTGTAAGTAAAGCATAGTTAACTAGATACATCCCAAACTAGGTGGACACACAGAATAAATTATATGTGAAATGACCAATAGGAGATACATTTTTAGTCCAGTAGCTAAACGGTTTAACCAGTTAACAATGGCATCATAGCTGAACGACAGCTACAGCACGGCTCGATAACTCTGGGAGGGTGTACAATGACGTCCTCCCAGAATCGCGTTCCCGTGTCACAGATCGCAGTAAAGGGCAAATTACAGCAGCCCTTTACCACATGATCGGGCTGTCCACTGGCATCATGTCCGGGTTCTCTCCGCTGCGGTGGGAGAAGCTGCAACGTGAGGCTGCTTCAGGTAATTTTTGTATAGTGCCAGTGCCCTGTGTCAGATCAGTGCTCCAATCCGTGCCATATCAGTGCCCAGCAGTGCCCCAATCAATGCCATATCAGTTCACAGCAGTGCCATTTCAGTGCTCAGCAGTGCCATATCAGTTCCCCAATCCATGCCATATCAGTGCCCAGTAGTGCCATATCGGTGCCCCAATCCGTGCCATATTAGTGCTCAGCATTGCCATATCAGTGCCCAGCAGTGCCATATCAGTGTCCCAATCCGTGCCATATCAGTGTTTAGCCGTGCCATATCAGTTCCCCAATCTATGCCATATCAGTGCCCAGCAGTGCCATATCGGTGTCCCAATCCATGCCATATTAGTGCTCAGCAGTGCCATATCAGTGCCCAGCAGTCCCATATCAGTGCCCAACAGTGCCCCAATCTGTGCCATATCAGTGCCCAGCAGTTCCATATCAGTGCTCAGCAGTGCCCAGAAGTGACATATCAGTGCCCAACAGTGCCCCAATCCGTGCCATATCAATGCCCAGCAGTGCCATATCAGCAGTGCCATATCAGTGCCCAGCAGTGCCCCAATCTGTGCCATATCAGTGCCCAGCAGTGCCATATCAGTGCCCAGCAGTGACCAAATCTGTGCCATATCAGTGCCTAGCAGTGCCAAATCCGTGCCCAGCAGTGCCCCAATCCGTGCCATATCAGTTCCCAGCAGTGCCCCAATCCATGCCATATCAGTGCTCATCAGTGCCATATCAGTGCCCAGCAGTTGCATATCAGTGCCCCATCCATGCCATATCAGTGCCCAGCAGTGCACCATTTGTGCCATCAGTGCCACATCTGTGCCCCATCAGTAGTCTACAGTAATTTATGTTCCTGTTCCTGGAACGCCTGACAGTGCTCCCTGCTAGGGATGAGCTTCGAGTTCGAGTCAAACTCATGTTCGACTCGAACATTGCCTGTTCGCCCGTTCGCCGAACAGCGAACAAATTGGGGTGTTCGCGGCAAATTCGAAAAATCTATGGTAGAAATCTAAAGTGCTAATTATAAAGGCTTATATGCAAGTTATTGTCCTAAAAAGTGTTTGGGGACCCGGGTCCTGCCCCAGGGGACATGTATCAATGCAAAAAGAAGTTTTAAAAACGGCCGTTTTTTCGGGAGCAGTGATTTTAATAATGCTTAAAATGAAAAAATAAAAGTGAAATATTCCTTTAAATTTCGTACCTGGGGGGTGTGTATGATATGCATGTAAAGTGGCGCATGTTTCCCGTGCTTAGAACTGTCCCTGCAAAAAATGTCATTTTTGAAAGAAAAAAAGTCATTTAAAACTGACTCGCGGCTATTAATGAATTGTCGGCTCCCGGCAATACATACAAAAGTCATTGATAAAAAAAAAAAAAAAAGCGTGGGGGTTCCCCAGAATTCAATTACCAGGCCCTTCAGGTCTGGAATGGATATTAAGGGGAACCCCGCCGCAAATTTAAAAAAAAATTGACGTGGGGGTCCCCCAAATATCCATTCCAGGCCCTTCAGATCTGGCATGGATTTTAAGGGGAACTCCACCCCAAATTTAAAAAAAAATGGCGTGGAGTCCCCCTAAAAATCCATACCAGACCCCTTATCCGAGCACGCAACCTGGCCGCCGCAGGGGAAAAGGGGGGGACGAGAGAGCGGCCCCCCCTCCCTCCTGAACCGTACCAGGCCACATGCCCTCAACATGGGGAGGATGTCCCCATGTTGATGGGGACAAGGGCCTCATCCCCACAACCCTTGCCCGGTGGTTGTGGGGGTCTGCGGGCGGGGGGCTTATCGGAATCTGGAAGACCCCTTTAACAAAGGGGACCCCCAGATCCCGGCCCCCCCTATGTGAATTGGTAAGGGGTACATTGTACCCCTACCATTTCACGAAGAAAGCGTAAAAAAATGTTTAAAAAAACACACAAACACCTTGAAAAAGTCCTTTATTTAAAAAAAAACAAAAAAAAAAACATTCCAGCGGTGAAATCCAGTGTCCCGCGGCGATCCCGATGTCCAGCGCTGTCCTTCATTGGTTGTGCCTGAGCGGACCTGATGGGGAACTCCCTCTCAGTATTTTAAATGTATAGACCCGCCCCTTCTAAAGTTCCCCATCAGGTCCGCTCAGCGGACCAGATGCGGAACATGAGAAGGGGCGGGTCTATACATGTATTGCCAAAGTGAGAGCAGTTCCCCATCAGGTCCGCCCCCTCGGTATGACGGACCCGCCTACGTCATTGGCTTGAGTGGGGAACTTCCTTCACTGTGTAATTTAAATTTACATAGTGAAGGAAGTTCCCCGCTCAAGCCAATGATGTAGGCGGGTCCGACATACCGAGGGGGCGGACCTGATGGGGGACTGCTCTCACTTTGGTAATACATGTATAGACCCGCCCCTTCTCATGTTCTGCATCTGGTCCGCTGAGCGAACCTGATGGGGAACTTTAGAAGGGGCGGGTCTATACATTTAAAACACTGAGAGGGAGTTCCCCATCAGGTCCGCTCAGGCACAACCAATGAAGGACAGCGCTGGACATCGGGATCGCCGCGGGACACTGGATTTCACTGCTGGAATGTTTTTTTTTTTAAATAAAGGACTTTTTCAAGGTGTTTGTGTGTTTTTTTTTAAACATTTTTTTTACGCTTTCTTCGTGAAATGGTAGGGGTACAATGTACCCCTTACCAATTCACATAGGGGGGGCCGGGATCTGGGGGTCCCCTTTGTTAAAGGGGTCTTCCAGATTCCGATAAGCCCCCAGCCCGCAGACCCCCACAACCACCGGGCAAGGGTTGTGGGGATGAGGCCCTTGTCCCCATCAACATGGGGACATCCTCCCCATGTTGAGGGCATGTGGCCTGGTACGGTTCAGGAGGGAGGGGGGGGCCGCTCTCTCATCCCCCCCTTTTCCCCTGCGGCCGGCCAGGTTGCGTGCTCGGATAAGGGGTCTGGTATGGATTTTTAGGGGGACTCCACGCCATTTTTTTTTTAAATTTGGGGTGGAGTTCCCCTTAAAATCCATGCCAGATCTGAAGGGCCTGGAATGGATATTTGGGGGAACCCCACGTCAATTTTTTTTTAAATTTGCGGCGGGGTTCCCCTTAATATCCATTCCAGACCTGAAGGGCCTGGTAATTGAATTCTGGGGAACCCCCACGCTTTTTTTTTTTTTATCAATGACTTTTGAATGTATTGCCGGGAGCCGACAATTCATTAATAGCCGCGAGTCAGTTTTAAATGACTTTTTTTCTTTCAAAAATGACATTTTTTGCAGGGACAGTTCTAAGCACGGGAAACATGCGCCACTTCACATGCAAATTATACACACCCCCCAGGTACGAAATTTAAAGGAATATTTCACTTTTATTTTTTCATTTTAAGCATTATTAAAATCACTGCTCCCCAAAAAACGGCCGTTTTTAAAACTTTTTTTTGCATTGATACATGTCCCCTGGGGCAGGATCCAGGTCCCCAAACACTTTTTAGGACAATAACTTGCATATTAGCCTTTATAATTAACACTTTAGATTTCGAACATTCGAGTCCATTGTATTTAATAGGGTTCTAAATTTCACACAAACATTTTGTCTGTTCGCAGGTTCTGGTGCGAACCGAACAGGGGGGTGTTCGGCTCATCCCTGCTCCCTGCATGTTTGGCCTCTGTATGTAGCTGGGCTGTGAAAAAGTCTCACACACATGGTATCGCCATACTCAAGAGGAGTAACAGAATGTATTTTATGGGGTAATTTGACATGTGAGAGAAATAACCCGTTAATATGACAATTTTGTGAAAAAAATCTTAATTTTGCAAAGAATTGTGGGAAAAGATTACAACATGAAAAAACTCATGTTTTCGAGTCAAACCGGGGTGATCGCCGTTTACCAAACAGCAAACATTATGGTGCAAATTAGAGCGCCACGGAACGCCCCATAATGCACTGCGAGATTGCAGTGCATTGCTGTATGATGATTGGCCAAAGCATGCACTATGACCCGCATGCTTTGGTCAATCACAGCGTGCTCCTCTGCGAGAGCTATAATTGGCCAAAGGCAGGGTGCCTTTGGCTATTTATGGCTCAGGGGGACTAAGTCCACATCCTGAAATTAAGCGTAGACTATACTGCTGCCAGGCATCCATTAGACACACTTCTCAGTCAATAAACAGTCTCTTGCTTGTTTTGTTGTTTTTTATTAAGGGATTGAACTTGGTTGGGGAAAAGGGACATGGGATGCCCATAACATAAATTAGTACTTTGTAGAATAAAGTAACTGCGTCACACTTCTCAGCAGAATAAGATGGCTGACCCTAAACTTGACAGACTCTTACCTCAGAACACTTCTTCCTCATCACACTTCCTCCAGCACACTACTTCACTGTCCAATTTTAGTAATCCTGTCACACCATCAGAACATGACTAGGCCTTACTCCTAATAAGTCCCAGTGTCTTTACTTGATGGCCCTTTGTAGGCTGGGACCGATTTACTAGAGAAGAATAAATGAAGATGGCCTACTGATCCCAGCAAGTCCGACTTGCAAATCCAGACCGCCCTCATGATTGCATCAATTTGACACAAACTCCCACAGTCTCTCCCTCTGGCTCTACATCCAGCTCCCCTGGCATGTCTCTTCCAGATCTCTCCACTGTTCATGAAGAATGTTCTTGCCAAATCTATTAACCTTCTATGAGCTGCCATCTAGATAAAGGAAGGCCCGTAGGCATGGTGTATCTGGATATTGCAACAGCATTTGACACAGTTCCCCATAAAAGTTTAATGTACAAAGTAATGTCCGTTGGCATAGACCATAGGGTGAGTACAATTATTGAAAATTGGCTACAAGGGTGAGTTCAGAGAATGGTGATATATGGGGAGTACTCAGAATGGTCAGGGGTGGAAAGTGGGGTCCCCCACGGTTCTGTACTGGGACCAATCCTATTTAATTTGTTCATAAACGACCTGGAGGATGGGGTAAACAGTTCAATCTCTGTATTTGCAGACGATACTAAGTTAAGCAGGACAATAACTTCTCTGCAGCATGTGGAAACCTTGCAAGAAGATCTGAACAAATTATTGGGGTGGGCAACTACATGGCAAATTAGGTTTAATGTGGAAAATGTAAAATGCATTTGGGTGGCAAACATATGAATGCAATCTACTTACTGGGGGGGGGGGACCTCTGGGGGAATCAACGATGGAAAAGGACCTGGGGTCCTAGTAGACAATAGGCTCAGCAATGGTATGCAATGCCAAGCTGCTGCTAACAAAGCATACAGAATATTGGCGTGCATTAAAAAGGTGATTAACTCCAGAGATAAAGTGATAATTCTCCCACTCTACAAGACTCTGGTCCGGCCGCACCTAGAGTATGCTGTCCAGTTCTGGGCACCAGTCCTCAGGAAGGATGTACTGGAAATGGAGCGAGTACAAAGAAGGGCAACAAAGCTAATAAAGGGACTGGAGGATATTAGTTATGAAGAAAGGTTGTGAACACTGAACTTATTCTCACTGGAGAAGAGACACTTGAGAGGGGATATGATATTAATTTACAAATACCGTACTGGTGACCCCACAATAGGGATAAATCTTTTCCGTGTAAGGGAGTTTAAGAAGACACGTGGCCACTCATTAAAATTAGAAGAAAAGAGGTTTAACCTTAAACTGCGAAGAGGGTTCTTTACGGTAAGAGCGGCATGGATGTGGAATTCCCTTCCACAGGCGATAGTTTCAGCGGGGGGCATCGATAGTTGCAAAAAACGAATAGATAAGCACCTGAACGACCACAACACACAGGGATATACAATGTAATACTGACATAAAATCACACACATAGGTTGGACTTGATGGACTTGGTGTCATTTTTCAGCCTCACCTACTATGTAACTATATGTAACTATGTGATCAGCACAGGGCCAATCAGCACTGTCCAGACAGAGGGTCAGGGGTCTTGCAGTCTCAAAGGACAGTCAGAAAACTCCTCCTACAAGCTTTAACCAATGCTTGGCTGGACACTGATAGAAGTCACAAGACTGCTATATACTGCTGATGAGAAAAGGTATTTATCAGTTTATATTTCCTAAAATAATAGCATTTTCATGTTCTGTGTACTATGGGAGACCAGATATAGCAAATGCAGGGTTCTGGGTTTACTAACACTTTAAGTTGGAAGTAGAAAACTTCTGAGACTGCAAATGCTCCTATACTGCACTGAAGGCCAATAATGCACTGTGCATTAAACATGCGACTTTAAGTGCAAGTGCACCTCATTTTAGTAAATGTGAAGCATTGCATATAAAGTCGCATGCGTTGTTAAGGCGCATGGCAGAGACATACATTTAAATCAGATGTAAATAGTTATTTTTCTTAATATTAGGTGCTATTGAATTATAATGGTGTAGTGGTTAGCATTACACCTAGTAGCAAAAGGGTCACTGGTTTAAATCCCTACCTCACCACAACACCACCTGACTGGAGTTTGCATGTTCTCCCTGTGCCTGCGTGGGCTTCCTCCAGGTGCTCCAAATTCCTCCCACACTCCAAAGACAGGCTGGTAGGTTACTTACCTCCTGGCCCTAGTAGTATGTGTATGTATGAATGTGAGTTAGGGACCTTATATTGTAAGCTCCTTGAGGCCAGGGACTAATGTGAATGTACAATGTATATGTAAAGAGCTGTGTAAATTGACGGAGCTATATAAGACAAAAACAAATTATTTGACAATGACAGGAAAGTCTCCTTTAGCATGTCTGTAATATTTGCCATGATTGATGGCTTCATTAATTAAGTACACATTCCCAACAGTGTTTAATGAATTGTATTTACATGCCATCATGCCAAGACAAACATTTATCATAAGATATTAGAAACGTTTATGGAGTGCCCATTGTGTAGAATGGTGTTATATAGTTACATAGTTATGCTGGCCATACATGGGTTGAATTTCGAAATAACTTTCTTTCAAAAATCTTATCTAAGAATTTTCGTTCGTATTTTGCACCATTAGTGGGCTGCAGCAACAGCCGATTTTCGCGCGGCCATCGAATTTTAATAATCCCACATGTTGGATATTTTTTGAAAAAAATAATTATTTTCTAATTAATGATGGGAGAATCGTGCGAGAAATGTAATCGAAAAAGAAATGCGTATGTGCAAGAAAAGAAAATTCCAGAAAGAAAAGAAGATTCCCGGAAAGAAAATAGGATTTTTTACTCACCATAAAATCCTTATCTCTGAGTTCATGGACCGACACAGCTTCTCTATTGACATAGTGGGTATTATCCATTAATTAGGAGTGACTAGGCAGAAAACTTGTAAAAAGTGTTGCATCACACCTTCTACAGCACCGCCCAGGGGGCGGACCCTCTGGGTATAATCCCTCTCTCAGCAAAGGAGGCTACCATGAGGCCCAGGACTTCGCCTGCAAAAGTGGCGTGACAGCCCAACTTTGGGATGTCCACTGCCGCACCGCAGCCCGAAGGTTTTGCAACTTTCCCCTAGGGGGAAAGAAACGTACACCTCTGAGGAGTCCAGAATCAACCCTAGACACACTAGTAGTTGGGACGGTTTCAATACTGACTTCTGAGTGTTCAGCACAAAACCAAGCATCGGAGGGTCTGACAGGTATAGACGCGCTCAGTTCTAAATTTAGTTTGAAGTGACCCTCAGAAGAAGATCGTCCAAGTTGCCCCTGATAGCAAAGCCACGCTATCTTAGTAGGGCCAGAATCAGGGCAAGCACCTTGGTGAACACCCTTGGTGCCAACGCGAGGTCAAAGGGGAGAGCCACCCTTGGCAGTGGTCTTCCCCGGCCGCCAACGCAGACATCTCTGATGCCTGGTGCATATGGAGACATGCAGTATGCGTCCTTGACGATCAAGGATGCCGAACATCCCCTGGATGGAGGGCAGCGACAACAGAGCGAGCCAACTCTTTACCAGAATCTTTGTACTTTCACAAAGCAGTTGAGGGCCCTGAGATCCAAGATTGGACGAACCCCCTCCAGTACTACGAACAGATTTGAGTATAATCCCTGAACCCGTTCCTGTACTAAGACAGGAAGGCTACCCTGAATCTCAGCAGGTCTTGTACCGCCCCATATAGGGCTTCCCGACAAGTCGGCAGAAGCTGGCGGTTAAGAGGGAAAAATTCTGTTCAGTAGGCAAGCAAGGTTGGGCTTGCAAACCCAGGGACGCTTGTTTCCTTTAGCAGGCGCTTTATCAGCCTGAGGTCGTTTACTTGCCGCACTAGGCGGATGAAGGGACCGTTTGTGTGCGGTGAAGGAGGGCCCTAGCCTATGGCTTGGCTCCTTACCTTCTTTGGATTGCAGAAGCAATGTGCTACTACCTCCTGTGGCATCTTTAAATGATGTCATCCAGTGAGGCCCCAAAAAGTCTGTCGCCCTAAAAGGGCAGATCCAAAAGGGCCTTCTTGGAAGATTGGTCCGCAGACCAGCACCTTTAGCCAGATCAGGTGGCGTAGCGCCACCGCATAACCCAAGGTCCAAGACAGCAAGGAGATAGTATCCAAGTCTGACTCGCAGACATGCTCAAGGCCCTGTACCAACTGGTCGGCCAGAGCTACCTCGTATGGAGGAGCCTCCCGTGCTTTTAACCCCTGGAGTAGCATCTTTGCCTACTCAGTAAGTGTCTGAGGCATCATAAAAAAACCCAGCCGTGCTGGACATACCTCTGAGTCCCCCACTGTGTATAGGTAGCGAGTGTCCCTGAGGACAGGAGCCCCTTCCACTGGAATCATGGTAACTTGTTAAGTCTGGACACAGGGGGGGTGCACTATTGGGGGAGAGGTCCATCCTTTCAGGAATTCTCCTCAAGGGGTATTGGACCGCCCAAAAAAAAAAAAAAAAACATCTTTGGGGCTGAAAAAAGAAAAAACCTCAGTGGGTTTCCCACTCCTTGTACAAGAGCTTATCAATATAAGACACACAAGGAAACACCTTAGCAGTGCGGGCTGGCTTTAGGGAACCCAAAGGGGACCAGTGTCTCTGCTGCTTCTGCAGCATTCTCTATTTGCAGTAAACAAGTCAGATACCAAAGCCTTCTTGCGTGCTGACCTGGACTTGGAGCATTCTCACTGTCCAATCGGTCACAGTCTGCAGTCTCTGATGCATCAGAATCCGGGCCATGAGCCATAGCTGGGCCTGGTTCTGCATCAGAATTATGACCGGATTGCAAAATGGCCGCCAAACGGCTGTACGGAAACACTGTGGGCTCTAAGAAAATGGCGGCCGAGCCGAATATAGAGGCAAAAGCGGCCGTGGACCACAAAAAGATGGCCGAGTGGCGGTATATACATACAGCGTGAATCCTAGGAAACATGGCCTCCTGAACAGTCGATAGAGGCCAAAGGGGGTGTGAACCACAAGAAAATGGCGTAGAGCGGTGATATACAAATATAGGCGGGAAACCACACGAAAATGGCCGCCGGACAGTCACTAGAGGCCGAAACAGGTATGGACCACCGCAAAATGGCCGCCGACAGCATGGAGGGGGAAAAGCACACACAGGTAAGCAGAAAATTACATTTTTTAAATGACAGCTACAGCCAGCCCTGTTCCAGATGGAACCCCTTAGATGTCCCCCAGCACCCAGCAACCTTAGCTCAAAGCCCAGGGAGGAGGAAAGACAGGGAGAGAGGAAAGAAAGGGGCCACAACCACTTACTTGATATCTCCAGGAATGTCCAGCCAAGTCACCCTGCTGAAGCAGGGGAGCTACTTACCCTTCCTGCGTGTATCCTGCTGGAAGACATTCCACAACAGATCATCATCCGCGCACGGAAGGTGACTGTCGGCCAGGCATGCTGTGATTGGACCTTAGGGAACGATCATATGCATGCCCTGGCGCGCGACGCTCACCGGACAGGCTGCTATGACTCAGCCGTAAGGTCAGCCGAAGCTGAGCGGTCCGATGCAAGCCTTGGAGCGTAAGCTCACCGGACAGGCTACTGTGACTCGGCCGCAATGTCAGCCGAAGCTGAGCGGTCCGATGCAGGCCCTGGAGCGTAGGCTCACCGGCCACCCATAGAGCGACGGGTATGTCGTGAAAAACCCAGCGCGTAGCTTGGGTGGGCACACGCTCGATGGCCGAAACTGGGGGGACTCCAAGGATCGAGAATCCAGCCTGTCACCCAGTTGGCAGTTGATCGAAGATCGCAGGAAAAAAATAAAAAATATATATCTTTTTTCCCCCGGACCGATGGGCCCGAAGGGAGCCATGTCCTACTCCTTGCTAGACAGAAAAAAACGGATCTGCGAGGTGCAGAGAGAGGGATTATACCCAGAGGGTCCGCCCCCTGGGCGGTGCTGTAGAAGGTGTGATGCAACACTTTTTACAAGTTTTCTGCCTAGTCATTCCTAATTAACGGATAATACCAACTATGTCATTAGAGAAGCTGTGTCGGTCCATGAACGAAAGAGTAAAGAAGATTCCCAGACACTAAAATTATTTTCTGTAGGAACATGAGGTGAAATTGAAGGTTTGGTCGGTCGAATTTCAAAATCAAATGGTGGCACCATCGGATCACAAAACGCACACATTTACTGATTTTCAAAAGAAAGTTCTTTCGAAATTCGACCCGTGTATGGCCAGTATTAGTCTGGTTGAAAAAAGACACAAGTCCATCTAGTTTAACCAATAAAAAGAAATCCTAAAATACAATCCCATATACACAATCCTATACCCACAGTTGATTCAGGGGAAGGCAGAAAAAAAAAAACCAGCAAAGCATGATCCAATTTTCTACATGACTAGTGTAGTAAGATAACACAACCTTTTCCCCCACCTTTTCCCCTTTAATCTTTTCCACATATCCTTTTACTCTTAACCCTTACCAATGAAGAGACACACAGATTTTTGGAGTATAAATAGCCATAACAGCCTATGTATTAACAAATAATTAAATCATTTCCAATACTTTTTAAATAACTTTTTGAAACCATACAACTTTTTTAACACCAGTCTGTTGGTCTTTGACAGCATCCCGGCTTAACCTTTTTCCACCACTACACTGCGGGACCTTTATAACGTATTAGGCCTCCAGTTGTATAACCAGCTCGGAGACAACCCCTTTTTCCCGCAGTGCAACCATAACCGTATTCCAGCAGACACCGTTCCACTGGAATAACCCCAGAGGAGCCCATACCACAGATGAGCCCCCCACCACTTCCATCACATCTGTTCTCTGCCACCATCAAAGACCAAGGACACCGCCACAGCCCGCAAGGATAACACCTTACCCTTAAAGGCCCCTCCACACCCACAGGGCCCACTGAATTACGTCTTGGAGAACCAATGCCCACAGGTCTATACCTACAGCTGAAAGGTGCACTCCATCTCCTCGCAGATTCTCCATTAACCTCAAATTCTGTGTGCCGAATAACCAAACTCTCATTCCTTACCACAAATCTACCCACAACTTTATTCACTCTGACCCTCGCCTTATTGAGCCTAGCCACCGACCTCGCCATGCGCCAAGTGGTGCGAGCAATAATGTCCGACCACAGCAACATGCCCGGAAAGGCCGAATGGAGCGCTAGGAAGTCCGACTTAACGGCCGCAATCAGGTCCCCAATAGGTCTCACCCCCAAGATGTTCCCCCCACATGAAGCACCAAAACGTCTGGTGGTCAGTCGAGCCGAGCGTAGCACTGCACCTCTGGCAGCACTCTGCTCCACCCCATCCCAGGGATGCCCATCCACCTAATCCATGCCTCCCACCGTGAAATGCCAAGCTGCCTACCATCCGGCCTCACATCAGCTCTCCTGGCCCCCCAAAAGACATATGAATGTCCTAAAATCCAGACGAGGCGTGATTGATTTCCATCTGAAACAAAAGAATAACAACAGTGGTAATATGCACAGAACCAAACACAGCACTCAGGAAAACCATGCAGCACATGACAAAAATGACCCGTCCCTATGCACCAGGAATGGCCCTACCCCAGCCGGATGCACCTCCATGAACTCCCTCACCACTCTCACTGGGCAAACCCCCGAATCCGGCAATGGATACAGTACCACACTCACCCCTTTTCCTTGCTGATCTGTTTTTGACTGGTGCAGCCGAAACAGCACCTTCTCATCCGTAGTCCCTACGTCCCTCAACAGCAAACCCCCTGCCACCTTCCTAGATGGGCTCACCAGCTCTCCTACCTGAAAAGCCCCAAAGAACGCCACCGAAAAAACAGTTCTGAACAAAATTACCTCGTACCCCGATGAGCAAACTGAACCCAGGGTCCCACAAATAGCCTGCAAGACCGAGAAGGAAACCGGCCTGCGGGTATCCTTGCGTAAGTGGCACTTACGGTAACCTTTTACCGCTTGCTTCACCCAAAAGCCTTTTGTGAAATCAGTCCGGCCCTGCAGTTTGAACAAAAATGCTAAACCTGCAAACTTCTTATCAATGGCCGATACAGACCCACCACCCTCCATGTGCCTGGCAATGAAATACACTACCATTCATCCTGTCTCTGCCTCCCCCAGCTCAGCATCTGCCAGCCGTGTGAACTCAGACCATTCTTCCCATACTTTGGAATATGCCGCCCACATCGGTCCACTCACCGACCTCCTGATCCATCCCACGGCGACTCCAATGCAATCTCCCACATCCACCCCGGGCAAGGCACCCCCTCTTTGTCTGCATGCGGGGCCAGCTCCCTGAATTTGTCCCACTGAAACCGAGATAAGGAATCAGCGAGCCCGTTGTCAACGCCCGGGATATGCAGAGTATACAGAAAGATGTTAAACTGTAAACAACGCAATACTAGGTGGCGCAACAACCGAACCACCGGCAGTGATGATGCGGAAATACGGTTGATGACCTGAACCACCCCCATGTTATCACAGTTCAACCTGATCTTCAAATTCCTACATGACTCCCCCCACAACTCCATATCCAATACCACCGGAAAGATCTCCAGTAATACCAGGTTCCGCGCAAACCCCGCCTCAACCCAAGAGCTGGGCCAAGCTTCGGCGCTCCGACACCCCTGGAAGAAAGCCCCATACCCCGTGGACCCAGGCGCGTCTGTGACCCACTCCAGATCAAAGTTACTCACCAGTCCTTCCATCCATAGCGAACGTCCGTTGTAAGTCTCCAAAAATGTGTGCCACACTCGCAAGTCCTCCTTAAGCTCCCTAGACAGCCAGATGAAATGGGTCGGAGCCCGAACCCCTGACGTAGCTGCCGACAGCCGTTGGCAGAACACCCTGCCCATGGGAATAATTCTACAGGCAAAATTCAACTTACCTAACAAGGACTGTAATATCCTAAACTGCAACCTTGTTCTGCTCCAACAACCCCCTAATCTCTAGCCGGTAATTCTCCACTTTGTCCCCAGGCAGCCTGCATTCCATTGCCACGGTATCGATCACTATCCCCAGGAAACTAAGTTCCGTAGTTGGGCCCTCCGTCTTGTCAGCTGCCAAGGGCACGCCGAACCTACCCGCAATGTGCTGCAACGTGGCTAGTAGAATCGCACACACATTAGTGGAAGGAGGCCCCACACACAAAAAGTCATCCAAATAATGGATAACCGAATCCAAACCCGACACGTCCCTAACCACCCATTCCAAAAATGAACTGAATGTCTCAAACATGGTGCACGAAATGGAGCAACCCATGGGCAAACACTGGTCAACATAAAACTCCTCCTGCCAACAGCACCCCAACAGCCGAAAACTGTCCATGTGTACCGGTAACAGGCGAAACGCAGACTCAATATCCGATTTTGCCATGAGCGCCCCATGCCCATAACGCCGCACCCAACGCACAGCAGCGTCAAATGACGTGTAAGACACTGTACATGCTTCCCGATCTATGGCATCATTCACCGACCCCCCCTTTAGGAAAGGAAAGGTGGTGAATAAGGCAAAACTTATTAGGTTCTTTCTTGGGCACCACCCATAGGGGAGACACCACCAAATCTTGCAACAGCTTTTCCTTAAATGGCCCCTCCTTACGCCCCATTTCCACCTCCTTGGCCAATTTCTCCGAAACCACCCCTGGGTTCTCTAATGGCGGCACCTCCGTCAAGGAACACAGTATAATAAAACCCTCAGAAAATCCAGAGGCCAACATCCGAGCAGCTACCCTATCCAGATACCTATTTAGGAAAGGCTGCATCCTTTCCCCCCTCACTGGCGTCCTCCCTCTTGTTCGCAGACACTTCCCTTTCTTGAAGAAACGGGACAAGGGATGATTACCCCTGCATCCGGAGCACTCATGTTTGAAACGACAGGCTCCCCCAAACTTGCAGGAGCCCTCGTAAAATTGCCAGCACACCTCCCATTTCTTTCCGGCCGGCAGTCCTGAGGCAGATGTCCCCCCCCGGCCCCCCCTAAAAAAACTGACTCGGTGCCCGTTGCGACGACATAAGATGCATCCAAAGACTCATGTCCTTGTGGTCCCATTGGAGCGAAGGACGAACTGCCCTCCATTGCCGAAACTGTTCGTTGTACCGCAGCCATGTGGTCCCTTTGTACACTCTATGAGCCTCCCCGATAGCATCCATATAGCAGAACAGCGCAGAACAGTGTTCCGGGCTCTTCTCACCTATGATGCTGGCCATTATAGCGAATGCCTGCAGCCAATTCCCAAATGTCCGGGGGATCAACCTGTACCTCCTCTTCTCCTCATCCTCCTTTTTAGAGTCATCTGGCTTGACCCTATCCAGGTTAAATTTCTTTAGCGGGAGCAAGGAAAAAATTTCTACATACTCACCCTTTCCAATCTTGTCCCGCACCTCTTGTTTCAAATGTGCCCCTAATGACCTCTCAAAGCACACATAAACTTCACACTTAGCCGCATCTGCAATAAAAACTACGTCTGCTCTAGTGGAAGCTGACTGCTCCCCCCCTTTGTTCCCCCGCTGTACTGCTCCCTGTAACCGCACCTGCCCCAGCGGCGGGGGGTGGGGCGTCCACCACCACCACAGGGGTCCCCGCATCCCCCGATGTACCCTTAGCCCCTCCCACCCACAGTGCAACCTGAGGGGCGCAGCTGTCCCCCCACAAAACGCTGCACCAGGTCCCGTAACCCCCCCCCCAACAATTCTTGAATACCCCCGTTTTACCAGGCGTGGCAGGCGAACCGCCCACCACTCGCAGGCCAATTGGAGCCGACATGACCAGGGATGAGCCGAACACCCCCCTGTTCGGTTCGCACCAGAACCTGCGAACAGACAGAATGTTCGCGTGAACTTTAGAACCCTATTAAATACAATGGACTCGAACGTTCAAAATCTAAAGTGCTTATTATAAAGGCTTATATGCAAGTTATTGTCCTAAAAAGGGTTTGGGGACCCGGGTTCTGCCCCAGGGGACATGTATCAATGCAAAAAGAAGGTTTAAAAACGGCCGTTTTTTGGGGAGCAGTGATTTTAATAAAGCTTAAAATGAAAAAATAAAAGTGAAATATTCCTTTAAATTTCGTACCTAGGGGGTGTGTATGATATGCATGTAAAGTGGCGCATGTTTCCCGTGCTTAGAACTGTCCCTGCATAAAATGTCATTTTTGAAGGAAAAAAAGTCATTTAAAACTCACTCGCGGCTATTAATGAATTGTCGGCTCCCGGCAATACATACAAAAGTGATTGATAAAAATAAATAAAAAAGCGTGGTGGTCCCCCAGAATTCAATTACCAGGCCATTCAGGTCTGAAATGGATATTAAGGGGAACCCCGCCGCAAATTAAAAAAAAAAATGCGTGCGGTTCCCCCAAATATCCATACCAGGCCCTTCAGATCTGGCATGGATTTTAGGGGGAACTCCACCCCAAATTTTTACAAAAATGGCGTGGAGTCCCCCCAAAAATCCATACCAGACCCTTATCCGAGCACGCAACCTGGCCGGCCGCAGGAAAAGAGGGGGGGGCAAGAGAGTGCCCCCCCTCCTGAACAGTACCAGGCCACATGCCCTCAACATGGGGAGGATGTCCCCATGTTGATGGGGACAAGGGCCTCATCCCCACAACCCTTGCCCGGTGGTTGTGGGGGTCTGCAGGCGGGGGGCTTATCAGAATCTGGAAGACCCCTTTAACAAAGGGGACCCCCAAATCCCGCCCCCCTCCTATGTGAATTGGTAAGGGGTACATTGTACCCCTACCCTTTCACAAAGAAAGTGTCAAAAAATGTAAAAAAAACACACAAACACCTTAAAAAAGTCCTTTATTAAAAAAGAAAAAAGAAAAAAAATTCCAGCGGTGAAATCCAGTGTCCCGCGGCGATCCGATGTCCAGCGTTGTCCGTCATTGGCTGAGCCTGAGCAGACCTGATGGGGAACTTCCTCCGCAGTCTATTACATGTATAGACTAGGGATGAGCTCGGTGTTCAAGTCGAACATACGTTCGACTTGAACATCGGCTGTTCGATCGTTCGACGAAGATCGAACGATTTGGGAGAAGGAAAGGCAGGGAGAGTGTCAGCGATATTCTTTTCTAGACCTTGTGTGCAGGGAGAGAGAAGGATAGGCAGGGAGAGTGTCAGTGTCATATTCTTTGCTAAACCTTGTGTGCAGGGAGAGAGAAGGATAGGCAGGGAGAGTTTCAGTGTCATATTCTTTGCTAAACCTTGTGTGCAGGGAGAGAGAAGGATAGGCAGGAGACAGTGTCAGTGTCATTGTTGCTAAGCCTCCTGCACAGTATACACCTGAAGCTAGCCCTTATTGCTGTGTTTTCCTGGTGTGTAGGGATGAGCTTCGTGTTCGAGTCGAACATACGTTCGACTCGAACATCGGCTGTTCGATCGTTCGACGAAGATCGAACGATTTGGGCCGTTCGCGCCAAATTCGAGTGACGCGAACGGCCCACAATGCACTACGCCATCGCAGTGTCATCCAGGCGCTGTGATTGGCCAAGCATGCACTGTGACCCCGCATGCTTGGCCAATCACAGCGCCGGCAGCGAGGAGAGCAATGATTGGCCACAGGCAGGATGCCTGTGGCCAATTATTGCTGAGGGTGTTTAGTACACGCCCCACACTATAAAAGGCCGCCAGCACGGCGGCCTAGTGTAGTGTGTTCCGGAGCAGGGATAGAGCAGCATAGGCAGGGACAGTGACTTTTATTTCTTTCTTGCTTAACCTGGATTCCTTTAGTTTAGGGAAAGAGAAGGATAGGTAGGGAGAGTGTCAGTGTGTTTTGTGCTTGTGCTATATTGTGCTTAAAAAAAACATTTTTTCTAGGGACAGAAAACTGTAGGTAGGGAGAGTGTCAGTTTCTTTCACTGTCAAAGTCCTTGTTTCCAGGGACCTGGAAGGACAGTGAGTGAATTCTCCTTGTGCTAAATTGTGCTTAAAAAAAACATTTTTTCTAGGGACAGAAAACTGTAGGTAGGGAGAGTGTGTCAGTTTCTTTCACTGTCAAAGTCCTTGTTTCCAGGGACCTGGAAGGACAGTGAGTGAATTCTCCTTGTGCTAAATTGTGCTTAAAAAAAACATTTTTTCTAGGGACAGAAAACTGTAGGTAGGGAGAGTGTGTCAGTTTCTTTCACTGTCAAAGTCCTTGTTTCCAGGGACCTGGAAGGACAGTGAGTGAATTCTCCTTGTGCTAAATTGTGCTTAAAAAAAACATTTTTTCTAGGGACAGAAAACTGTAGGTAGGGAGAGTGTGTCAGTTTCTTTCACTGTCAAAGTCCTTGTTTCCAGGGACCTGGAAGGACAGTGAGTGAATTCTCCTTGTGCTAAATTGTGCTTAAAAAAAACATTTTTTCTAGGGACAGAAAACTGTAGGTAGGGAGAGTGTGTCAGTTTCTTTCACTGTCAAAGTCCTTGTTTCCAGGGACCTGGAAGGACAGTGAGTGAATTCTCCTTGTGCTAAATTGTGCTTAAAAAAAACATTTTTTCTAGGGACAGAAAACTGTAGGTAGGGAGAGTGTGTCAGTTTCTTTCACTGTCAAAGTCCTTGTTTCCAGGGACCTGGAAGGACAGTGAGTGAATTCTCCTTGTGCTAAATTGTGCTTAAAAAAAACATTTTTTCTAGGGACAGAAAACTGTAGGTAGGGAGAGTGTGTCAGTTTCTTTCACTGTCAAAGTCCTTGTTTCCAGGGACCTGGAAGGACAGTGAGTGAATTCTCCTTGTGCTAAATTGTGCTTAAAAAAAACATTTTTTCTAGGGACAGAAAACTGTAGGTAGGGAGAGTGTGTCAGTTTCTTTCACTGTCAAAGTCCTTGTTTCCAGGGACCTGGAAGGACAGTGAGTGAATTCTCCTTGTGCTAAATTGTGCTTAAAAAAAACATTTTTTCTAGGGACAGAAAACTGTAGGTAGGGAGAGTGTGTCAGTTTCTTTCACTGTCAAAGTCCTTGTTTCCAGGGACCTGGAAGGACAGTGAGTGAATTCTCCTTGTGCTAAATTGTGCTTAAAAAAAACATTTTTTCTAGGGACAGAAAACTGTAGGTAGGGAGAGTGTGTCAGTTTCTTTCACTGTCAAAGTCCTTGTTTCCAGGGACCTGGAAGGACAGTGAGTGAATTCTCCTTGTGCTAAATTGTGCTTAAAAAAAACATTTTTTCTAGGGACAGAAAACTGTAGGTAGGGAGAGTGTGTCAGTTTCTTTCACTGTCAAAGTCCTTGTTTCCAGGGACCTGGAAGGACAGTGAGTGAATTCTCCTTGTGCTAAATTGTGCTTAAAAAAAACATTTTTTCTAGGGACAGAAAACTGTAGGTAGGGAGAGTGTGTCAGTTTCTTTCACTGTCAAAGTCCTTGTTTCCAGGGACCTGGAAGGACAGTGAGTGAATTCTCCTTGTGCTAAATTGTGCTTAAAAAAAACATTTTTCCTAGGGACAGAAAACTGTAGGTAGGGAGAGTGTGTCAGTTTCTTTCACTGTCAAAGTCCTTGTTTCAAGGGACAGAGAAGGACACCTGAAGGTAGCCCTTATTGCTTTTTTCCCATCTCCCTGCAGGCCATCTATTAGAATGTCTGGAAGGCAAACAAGGAGAGGCAGACAGTCAGGAGGTAGTGATGAGCCGAACACCCCCGGGTTCGGTTCGCACCAGAACCCGCAAACGGACCGAAAGTTCGAACGAACATTAGAACCCTATTAAATACAATGGATGCGAACGTTCGAATTCTAAAGTGCTAATTATAACAACTATTATGCATGTTATTGTCCTAAAAAGGGTTTGGGAACCCGGGTTCTGCACCAGGGGACATGTATCAATGCAAAAAGAAGTTTTAAAAACGGTCGTTTTTCGGGAGCAGTCATTTTAATGATGCATAAAGTGAAAAAAACAAAAAGTCAAATATTCCTTTAAATATCGTACCTGGGGGGTGTCTAAAGTATGCCTGTGAAGTGCCACGTGTTTCCCGTGTTTAGAACTGTCCCTGCACAAAATGACACTTCTAAAGGAAAAAAAAGCCATTTAAAACTGCTTGCGGCTTTAATGTAATGTCTGGTCCCGGTAATATGGATGAAATTCTTTAAGAAAAATGGCATAGCTACCCCATGACCCCCCCCCCCTACCCCAGCCCATTACCAGCCCCTTTGGGTCTTGTATGGATATTAAGGGGAACCCCGCACATAAAATAAAAAAGGCCCTATATACTCTGAACAGCCCTATACAGGCGGTGCATACAAGACAGGGACTGTAGGTTTGTTCTTATGTAGAATCTGTTTGTAATTTTGAACAGGTACATTGTTGAAGTGTAGCTCCAGACCAAAAATCTATTTTTAAACTTTTTGGAAAACATAGGTAAGGGTTATCACCCCTGTAACATTTGTTTTGCTGTCTGTGCCCCTGTTCAGAACATTTCACCTCACTTTCCGTCCCAATGACAACTGTTTTTGAAATGTGGTGTTTTTCTTGAAACAAGGATTGCTGATAAAGCATCAGTACAGAGGAGACACCTTTCTCCCATATTTATTCTTACAGGAGAGAATTTTCCTTCCTAGTGGTAGATTTCCTCTCACTTCCTGTTGTCTTCTTGCGTTTGCAAGTAGGAGTCGTTTGTAAGTTGGATGTTTGAAAGTAGGGACCTGCCGTATATACTCTGCAGAAATAGGCCCCTTAGTTGTTGGTGTTGGCACAACACTGTAAGCACTCACAGTTACTCTTGGTTGGTGCTGGAACGCCCTGCTGTCAACTATTATATCAGGAATTTTAATTACATATAATTGTTGAACAGTGGTAGTAAAAATTGGGCCTTTGATGGTGGTGCTGGTGCCACAACACTGTAAGCCCTGACAGTTACTCTTGGTGGGTGCAGCAATGGGCCCTGCTGTGAATTATTAGATCAAGAATTGTAATTACATGCCCCTGTTGAACAGGGGCTGAAAAATTGGGCCTTAGGCACTGGTGGCACAACACTGCAACCCCTCACAGATACTGTACTTGGAGCACAGCAATGAGCCCTGTTGCAAAGTATTGCTTCAAAAATTGTAATGACACGCCCCTGTTAAACAGGGGCTGAAAAATTGGGCCTTAGGCACTGGTGGCACAACACTGCAACTCCTCACAGATACTGTACTTGGAGCACAGCAATGAGCCCTGTTGCAAAGTATTGCTTCAAAAATTGTAATGACACGCCCCTGTTAAACAGGGGCTGAAAAATTGGGCCTTAGGCACTGGTGGCACAACACTGCAACTCCTCACAGATACTGTACTTGGAGCACAGCAATGAGCCCTGTTGCAAAGTATTGCTTCAAAAATTGTAATTACACGCCCCTGTTAAACAGGGGCTGAAAAATTGGGCGTTAGGCACTGGTGGCGGCACCCATAAACAAAAATGATCTTCCAAGCTATCATCATCAATCGTATCATTGAGGACTCGGAGGAGGAGGATAGCCAGTCAACATAACAGCACAGGCACTCAGCATCAGCATCAGTCTTGAAGGGATGTGACATGTTAAAATCAATTAGTCTGTTATATCAGCATCAGGTGTGTGGTAGCTGGTGGTGATCCAAGACTGGTTCATCTTGATGAAAGTCAGTCGATCAACCGAGTCGGTGGACAGGCGCACCCTGTGATCCGTGACAAATCCTCCAGCAGCACTGAATGTGCGTTCCGAAAGAACGCTGGATGCAGGACAGGCCAGTAGCTCAATTGCATACTGTGCAAGCTCTGGCCAGTGATCCATCCTCAAGACCCAGTAAGCCAGAGGATTTTCGGTGGGGAAGGTGTCCAAGTCTGACCTTGCCCCTAGATATTCCTGCACCATGTTTATCAGACGCTGGCGATGGTTGCTGGAACCGATCATACTTTGGGGCTGCGGACTAAAGAATTGTCTGAACGCATCGGTCAGACGGCCACCTTCCCCACCGCTCCTTCTTTGACTGGCCGAAGCCTCAGCAACTCGTTGTCCAGGACCAGGAGTTTGCAACCTCCCAGTCTCTGGGAACGCGTTGCACAGACCTTTCTGCAAGGCCTCCCGGAGTTGTCTCATCCTCTGCTCCCTCTGCGACGGTAACATAAGGTCCGCAACCTTACCCTTGTACCGTGGATCAAGGAGAGTGGCCAGCCAGTAATGGTCCCTCTCCTTGATCCGAAGAATACGAGGATCCTTCCGCAGACTTTGCAGGATCAGGGAGGCCATGCAGCGTAGGTTTGCTGAGGCATTCGCTCCGGAGTCCTCTGGGTCACTAAGGACGACATGATCCGCAGCCACCTCCTCCCAGCCACGTACAAGTCCACTGGTTTCTTGGGACTGTAAATCATCCCTAAAAGACTGCTGCTGATGATGCTGAGTGCCAGCCTCCACCTCCATGCTGACACAATCCTCCTCCTCCTCCTCCTCCTCCTCTTCCTGTGCGATGGGTGGGACAGAAGGAACACTGTCTGGGTAAAGGGGGCCTTGAGAGGCAAGGAAGTCCTCCTCTTCCTGCCTCTGTTCTGCCTCAAGTGCCCTGTCCATTATTCCACGCAGCGTGTGCTCCAACAGGTGGACAAGAGGTACAGTGTCACTGATGCATGCACTGTCACTGCTCACCATCCTCGTGGCCTCCTCAAATGGTGCCAGGACAGTGCATGCATCCCTGATCATGCCCCACTGGCGTGGAGAAAAAAAAACAAGCTCCCCTGACCCTGTCCTGGTGCCGTAGTCGCACAGGTACTCATTGATGGCCCTCTGCTGCGTGTGCAGCCGCTGCAGCATGGCCAACGTTGAGTTCCACCTGGTGGGCATGTCACATATAAGGCGGTTCTTGGGCAGGTTCAACTCCTTTTGCAGCTCAGCCAGGCGAGCACTGGCATTATAAGATCTGCGGAAATGCACACAGACTTTCCTGGCCTGCCTCAGGACATCCTGTAAGCCCGGGTACCTGCCCAAGAAGCGCTGCACCACCAGGTTAAGGACGTGAGCCACACAGGGCACATGGGTCAGTTGTCCCTGTCGGAGGGCGGAGAGGAGGTTGGTGCCATTGTCGCAAACCACCATTCCTGGCTTAAGCTGGCGTGGCGTCAACCACCTCTCGGCCTGGCCCTGCAGAGCAGACAGGACCTCTGCCCCAGTGTGGCTTCTGTCCCCCAAACACACCAGCGCAAGCACGGCATGGCATCTTTTTGCCTGCGTACTTGCGTAGCCCCGTGAACGGCTACGGAGCACCGCTGGTTCATAGGACAAACCACAGGAAGAGGCCATGGAGGAAGAAGAAGAGGAGGGGGTGGAGGAGAGAGGTGTGTCACAACCAGTAGTAGCATTTTGGAGGCGTGGCGGTGGGACAACCTCCAACACTACTGCACCTTGTCCTGAATCCTTCCCAGCTGCCAAAAGAGTGACCCAATGGGCCGTGAAAGAAAGGTAACGTCCCTGTCCATGCCTGCTGGACCATGAGTCAGCGGTAATATGCACCTTACCGCTGACCACCCTGTCCAGCGAGGCCAAGACATTGCCTTCCACATGCCGGTAGAGAGCCGGAATAGCCTTCCGTGAGAAAAAGTGGCGTTTGGGAACCTGCCACTGAGGAACCGCACATTGCACAAACTCACGGAAGGGGGCCGAGTCTACCAACTGAAAAGGCAGCAGTTGAAGCGCTAGCAATTTAGCCAAGCTAGCATTCAACCGCTGGGCATGTGGATGGCTGGGAGTGAACTTCTTTCGACGGTCCAGCAGCTGGGGCAGGGAAATTTGCCTGCTAGAATCGGACGTCGGTGTACTGCTAGCAGAGTGGGCGCAAGTACTTGGCTGTGACACACCTAATTCTACACCTTCATTCCTCTCAGTGCATGTTTCAGAGAGGACTGAAGTTATAGTGGGGTTGGAGATCCCAGCTGATGCGGTGCAAGGAGAGGTCCGCTTTGTTCTTTGGTGTGGGTCTTTGAGGTAGGCTTGCCAACGAGCTGCATGGCAGGTCAACATATGTCTGGTCAGGCATGTGGTACCCAAGCGGCTGATGTTTTGGCCACGCGATATACGCTTGAGACATATGTTGCAAACAGCAGCTGTGCGATCTGATGCACTAGCCTCAAAAAAGGCCCACACCAAAGAACTTTTTGAATGACGGGCAGAGGCAGCGCCCTGCACAGGCGGAGCTCTGCGGTGTGATTCCGTCGGTGTACTGCCCTTACGCTGGCCACCAAAGGGCATCCTGCCTCGTTGGAGATGTGCCTCCTCCTCATCCTCCTCCTCCTCCTCTCTCCTATTAGGCACCCACGTGGAGTCAGTGACCTCATCATCCCCTCCCTCCTCATCACTGGAGCCAATCTGGCAGTATGCTGCAGCTGCTGGAACATGACTGCCAGATTGGTGTCCTTCTTGAGCATCCCCTCTGTCTGCTCTCACGCTACTGCCTTCCTCTAGCTGGGTTTCATCATCAGACCCTTCGAAACGCTGGGCATCCTCCTGGAGCATGTACCCAACACTGTGCTGAAACAGTTCGGGGGACTCCTCAGGAGGAGGACATGGTGGGTCTAGGGAAGTAGTGACTGATGATTTGTCTGACATTGATACCAGGGAAGACGACGCTTTGGCAGCTGCTTTTCCAGTACCCTGAGCCTGGGTGAGAGAGGATGAGGAGGAGGAGGAGGGCTTGGTCATCCACTCTACCAAGTCTTCGGCATGATGTGGCTCAACATGTCCAGCTGCCGAAAAGAAGGACAAGCGTGTCCCATGGCCATGTGCTGATGACAATGCACCGCGTCCACGACCAGCACTGTTGCCCCCAGACACAGAGCCTGCTTGCCCTCTTTTATTGCCTCCTGACTGTCTGCCTCTCCTTGTTTGCCTTCCAGACATTCTAATAGATGGCCTGCAGGGAGATGGGAAAAAAGCAATAAGGGCTACCTTCAGGTGTCCTTCTCTGTCCCTTGAAACAAGGACTTTCACAGTGAAAGAAACTGACACTCTCCCTACCTACAGTTTTCTGTCCCTAGAAAAAATATTTTTTTTAATCACAATATAGCACAAGGACAATTCACTCACTGTCCTTACAGGTCCCTGGAAACAAGGACTTGCAGAGTGAAAGAAAAAAAACACTCTCCCTACCTACAGTTTTCTGTCCCTAGAATAAATGTTTTTTTTAAGCACAATATAGCACAAGGACAATTCACTCACTGTCCTTACAGGTCCCTGGAAATAAGGACTTGCAGAGTGAAAGAAAAAAAACACTCTCCCTACCTACAGTTTTCTGTCCCTAGAAAAAATGTTTTTTTTTAATCACAATATAGCACAAGGACAATTCACTCACTGTCCTTCCAGGTCCCTGGAAACAAGGACTTGCAGAGTGAAAGAAAAAAAACACTCTCCCTACCTACAGTTTTCTGTCCCTAGAAAAAATGTTTTTTTTAATCACAATATAGCACAAGGACAATTCACTCACTGTCCTTACAGGTCCCTGGAAACAAGGACTTGCAGAGTGAAATAAACTGACACTCTCCCTACCTACAGTTTTCTGTCCCTAGAATAAATGTTTTTTTAAGCACAATATAGCACAAGGACAATTCACTCACTGTCCTTACAGGTCCCTGGAAACAAGGACTTGCAGAGTGAAAGAAAAAAAACACTCTCCCTACCTACAGTTTTCTGTCCCTAGAAAAAATGTTTTTTTTAATCACAATATAGCACAAGGACAATTCACTCACTGTCCTTACAGGTCCCTGGAAACAAGGACTTGCAGAGTGAAATAAACTGACACTCTCCCTACCTACAGTTTTCTGTCCCTAGAATAAATGTTTTTTTTAAGCACAATATAGCACAAGGACAATTCACTCACTGTCCTTACAGGTCCCTGGAAACAAGGACTTGCAGAGTGAAAGAAAAAAAACACTCTCCCTACCTACAGTTTTCTGTCCCTAGAAAAAATGTTTTTTTTAATCACAATATAGCACAAGGACAATTCACTCACTGTCCTTACAGGTCCCTGGAAACAAGGACTTGCAGAGTGAAAGAAAAAAAACACTCTCCCTACCTACAGTTTTCTGTCCCTAGAAAAAATGTTTTTTTTTAATCACAATATAGCACAAGGACAATTCACTCACTGTCCTTACAGGTCCCTGGAAACAAGGACTTGCAGAGTGAAATAAACTGACACTCTCCCTACCTACAGTTTTCTGTCCCTAGAATAAATGTTTTTTTTAAGCACAATATAGCACAAGGACAATTCACTCACTGTCCTTACAGGTCCCTGGAAACAAGGACTTGCAGAGTGAAAGAAAAAAAACACTCTCCCTACCTACAGTTTTCTGTCCCTAGAAAAAATGTTTTTTTTAATCACAATATAGCACAAGGACAATTCACTCACTGTCCTTACAGGTCCCTGGAAACAAGGACTTGCAGAGTGAAAGAAAAAAAACACTCTCCCTACCTACAGTTTTCTGTCCCTAGAAAAAATGTTTTTTTTAATCACAATATAGCACAAGGACAATTCACTCACTGTCCTTACAGGTCCCTGGAAACAAGGACTTGCAGAGTGAAATAAACTGACACTCTCCCTACCTACAGTTTTCTGTCCCTAGAATAAATGTTTTTTTTAAGCACAATATAGCACAAGGACAATTCACTCACTGTCCTTACAGGTCCCTGGAAACAAGGACTTGCAGAGTGAAAGAAAAAAAACACTCTCCCTACCTACAGTTTTCTGTCCCTAGAAAAAATGTTTTTTTTAATCACAATATAGCACAAGGACAATTCACTCACTGTCCTTACAGGTCCCTGGAAACAAGGACTTGCAGAGTGAAAGAAAAAAAACACTCTCCCTACCTACAGTTTTCTGTCCCTAGAAAAAATGTTTTTTTTAATCACAATATAGCACAAGGACAATTCACTCACTGTCCTTCCAGGTCCCTGGAAACAAGGACTTGCAGAGTGAAATAAACTGACACTCTCCCTACCTACAGTTTTCTGTCCCTAGAATAAATGTTTTTTTTAAGCACAATATAGCACAAGGACAATTCACTCACTGTCCTTAGAGGTCCCTGGAAACAAGGACTTGCAGAGTGAAAGAAAAAAAACACTCTCCCTACCTACAGTTTTCTGTCCCTAGAAAAAATGTTTTTTTTTAAGCACAATATAGCACAAGGACAATTCACTCACTGTCCTTCCAGGTCCCTGGAAACAAGGACTTGCAGAGTGAAAGAAAAAAAACACTCTCCCTACCTACAGTTTTCTGTCCCTAGAAAAAATGTTTTTTTTAAGCACAATATAGCACAAGGACAATTCACTCACTGTCCTTCCAGGTCCCTGGAAACAAGGACTTGCAGAGTGAAAGAAAAAAAACACTCTCCCTACCTACAGTTTTCTGTCCCTAGAAAAAATGTTTTTTTTAATCACAATATAGCACAAGGACAATTCACTCACTGTCCTTACAGGTCCCTGGAAACAAGGACTTACAGAGTGAAAGAAACTGACACTCTCCCTACCTACAGTTTTCTGTCCCTAGAATAAATGTTTTTTTAAGCACAATATAGCACAAGGACAATTCACTCACTGTCCTTCCAGGTCCCTGGAAACAAGGACTTGCAGAGTGAAAGAAACTGACACTGTCCCTACCTACAGTTTTCTGTCCCTAGAATAAATGTTTTTTTTAATCACAATATAGCACAAGGACAATTCACTCACTGTCCTTCCAGGTCCCTGGAAACAAGGACTTGCAGAGTGAAATAAACTGACACTCTCCCTACCTACAGTTTTCTGTCCCTAGAATAAATGTTTTTTTTTTAAGCACAATATAGCACAAGGACAATTCACTCACTGTCCTTAGAGGTCCCTGGAAACAAGGACTTGCAGAGTGAAAGAAAAAAAACACTCTCCCTACCTACAGTTTTCTGTCCCTAGAAAAAATGTTTTTTTTTAAGCACAATATAGCACAAGGACAATTCACTCACTGTCCTTCCAGGTCCCTGGAAACAAGGACTTGCAGAGTGAAAGAAAAAAAACACTCTCCCTACCTACAGTTTTCTGTCCCTAGAAAAAATGTTTTTTTTAAGCACAATATAGCACAAGGACAATTCACTCACTGTCCTTCCAGGTCCCTGGAAACAAGGACTTGCAGAGTGAAAGAAAAAAAACACTCTCCCTACCTACAGTTTTCTGTGCCTAGAAAAAATGTTTTTTTTAATCACAATATAGCACAAGGACAATTCACTCACTGTCCTTCCAGGTCCCTGGAAACAAGGACTTGCAGAGTGAAATAAACTGACACTCTCCCTACCTACAGTTTTCTGTCCCTAGAATAAATGTTTTTTTAAGCACAATATAGCACAAGGACAATTCACTCACTGTCCTTCCAGGTCCCTGGAAACAAGGACTTGCAGAGTGAAAGAAACTGACACTGTCCCTACCTACAGTTTTCTGTCCCTAGAATAAATGTTTTTTTTAATCACAATATAGCACAAGGACAATTCACTCACTGTCCTTCCAGGTCCCTGGAAACAAGGACTTGCAGAGTGAAATAAACTGACACTCTCCCTACCTACAGTTTTCTGTCCCTAGAATAAATGTTTTTTTTTAAGCACAATATAGCACAAGGACAATTCACTCACTGTCCTTAGAGGTCCCTGGAAACAAGGACTTGCAGAGTGAAAGAAAAAAAACACTCTCCCTACCTACAGTTTTCTGTCCCTAGAAAAAATGTTTTTTTTTAAGCACAATATAGCACAAGGACAATTCACTCACTGTCCTTCCAGGTCCCTGGAAACAAGGACTTGCAGAGTGAAAGAAAAAAAACACTCTCCCTACCTACAGTTTTCTGTCCCTAGAAAAAATGTTTTTTTTAAGCACAATATAGCACAAGGACAATTCACTCACTGTCCTTCCAGGTCCCTGGAAACAAGGACTTGCAGAGTGAAAGAAAAAAAACACTCTCCCTACCTACAGTTTTCTGTGCCTAGAAAAAATGTTTTTTTTAATCACAATATAGCACAAGGACAATTCACTCACTGTCCTTACAGGTCCCTGGAAACAAGGACTTGCAGAGTGAAAGAAACTGACACTCTCCCTACCTACAGTTTTCTGTCCCTAGAATAAATGTTTTTTTAAGCACAATATAGCACAAGGACAATTCACTCACTGTCCTTCCAGGTCCCTGGAAACAAGGACTTGCAGAGTGAAAGAAACTGACACTGTCCCTACCTACAGTTTTCTGTCCCTAGAATAAATGTTTTTTTTAAGCACACTATAGCACAAGCACAAAACACACTGACACTCTCCCTACCTATCCTTCTCTTTCCCTAAACTAAAGGAATCCAGGTTAAGCAAGAAAGAAATAACAGTCACTGTCCCTGCCTATGCTGCTCTATCCCTGCTCCGGAACACACTACACTAGGCCGCCGTGCTGGCGGCCTTTTATAGTGTGGGGCGTGTACTAAACACCCTCAGCAATAATTGGCCACAGGCATCCTGCCTGTGGCCAATCATTGCTCTCCTCGCTGCCGGCGCTGTGATTGGCCAAGCATGCGGGGTCACAGTGCATGCTTGGCCAATCACAGCGCCTGGATGACACTGCGATGGCGTAGTGCATTGTGGGCCGTTCGCGTCACTCGAATTTGGCGCGAACGGCCCAAATCGTTCGATCTTCGTCGAACGATCGAACAGCCGATGTTCGAGTCGAACGTATGTTCGACTCGAACACGAAGCTCATCCCTATCAGGAGGCAATAAAAGAGGGCAAGCAGGCTCTGTGTCTGGGGGCAACAGTGCTGGTCGTGGACGCGGTGCATTGTCATCAGCACATGGCCATGGGACACGCTTGTCCTTCTTTTCGGCAGCTGGACATGTTGAGCCACATCATGCCGAAGACTTGGTAGAGTGGATGACCAAGCCCTCCTCCTCCTCCTCATCCTCTCTCACCCAGGCTCAGGGTACTGGAAAAGCAGCTGCCAAAGCGTCCTCTTCCCTGGTATCAATGTCAGACTCATCATCAGTCACTCCTTCCCTAGACCCACCATGTCCTCCTCCTGAGGAGTCCCCCGAACTGTTTCAGCACAGTGTTGGGTACATGCTCCAGGAGGATGCCCAGCGTTTCGAAGGGTCTGATGATGAAACCCAGCTAGAGGAAGGCAGTAGCGTGAGAGCAGACAGAGGGGATGCTCAAGAAGGACACCAATCTGGCAGTCATGTTCCAGCAGCTGCAGCATACTGCCAGATTGGCTCCAGTGATGAGGAGGGAGGTGATGATGAGGTCACTGACTCCACGTGGGTGCCTAATAGGAGAGAGGAGGAGGAGGAGGATGAGGAGGAGGCACATCTCCAACGAGGCAGGATGCCCTTTGGTGGCCAGCGTAAGGGCAGTACACCGACGGAATCACACCGCAGAGCTCCGCCTGTGCAGGGCGCTGCCTCTGCCCGTCATTCAAAAAGTTCTTTGGTGTGGGCCTTTTTTGAGGCTAGTGCATCAGATCGCACAGCTGCTGTTTGCAACATATGTCTCAAGCGTATATCGCGTGGCCAAAACATCAGCCGCTTGGGTACCACATGCCTGACCAGTAGGGATGAGCTTCGTGTTCGAGTCGAACATACGTTCGACTCGAACATTGGCTGTTCGATCGTTCGACGAAGATCGAACGATTTGGGCCGTTCGCGCCAAATTCGAGTGACGCGAACGGCCCACAATGCACTACGCCATCGCAGTGTCATCCAGGCGCTGTGATTGGCCAAGCATGCACTGTGACCCCGCATGCTTGGCCAATCACAGCGCCGGCAGCGAGGAGAGCAATGATTGGCCACAGGCAGGATGCCTGTGGCCAATTATTGCTGAGGGTGTTTAGTACACGCCCCACACTATAAAAGGCCGCCAGCACGGCGGCCTAGTGTAGTGTGTTCCGGAGCAGGGATAGAGTAGCATAGGCAGGGACAGTGACTGTTATTTCTTTCTTGCTTAACCTGGATTCCTTTAGTTTAGGGAAAGAGAAGGATAGGTAGGGAGAGTGTCAGTGTGTTTTGTGCTTCTGCTATAGTGTGCTTAAAAAAAACATTTATTCTAGGGACAGAAAACTCTAGGTAGGGACAGTGTCAGTTTCTTTCACTCTGCAAGTCCTTGTTTCCAGGGACCTGTAAGGACAGTGAGTTAATTGTCCTTGTGCTATATTGTGCTTAAAAAAAACATTTATTCTAGGGACAGAAAACTCTAGGTAGGGACAGTGTCAGTTTCTTTCACTCTGCAAGTCCTTGTTTCCAGGGACCTGTAAGGACAGTGAGTTAATTGTCCTTGTGCTATATTGTGATTAAAAAAAACATTTATTCTAGGGACAGAAAACTCTAGGTAGGGACAGTGTCAGTTTCTTTCACTCTGCAAGTCCTTGTTTCCCGGGACCTGTAAGGACAGTGAGTTAATTTTCCTTGTGCTATATTGTGATTAAAAAAAACATTTTTTCTAGGGACAGAAAACTGTAGGTAGGGAGAGTGTTTTTTTTCTTTCACTCTGCAAGTCCTTGTTTCCAGGGACCTGTAAGGACAGTGAGTTAATTGTCCTTGTGCTATATTGTGCTTAAAAAAAACATTTATTCTAGGGACAGAAAACTCTAGGTAGGGACAGTGTCAGTTTCTTTCACTCTGCAAGTCCTTGTTTCCAGGGACCTGTAAGGACAGTGAGTTAATTGTCCTTGTGCTATATTGTGATTAAAAAAAACATTTATTCTAGGGACAGAAAACTCTAGGTAGGGACAGTGTCAGTTTCTTTCACTCTGCAAGTCCTTGTTTCCAGGGACCTGTAAGGACAGTGAGTTAATTTTCCTTGTGCTATATTGTGATTAAAAAAAACATTTTTTCTAGGGACAGAAAACTGTAGGTAGGGAGAGTGTTTTTTTTCTTTCACTCTGCAAGTCCTTGTTTCCAGGGACCTGTAAGGACAGTGAGTTAATTGTCCTTGTGCTATATTGTGCTTAAAAAAAACATTTATTCTAGGGACAGAAAACTCTAGGTAGGGACAGTGTCAGTTTCTTTCACTCTGCAAGTCCTTGTTTCCAGGGACCTGTAAGGACAGTGAGTTAATTTTCCTTGTGCTATATTGTGATTAAAAAAAACATTTATTCTAGGGACAGAAAACTCTAGGTAGGGACAGTGTCAGTTTCTTTCACTCTGCAAGTCCTTGTTTCCAGGGACCTGTAAGGACAGTGAGTTAATTTTCCTTGTGCTATATTGTGATTAAAAAAAACATTTTTTCTAGGGACAGAAAACTGTAGGTAGGGAGAGTGTTTTTTTTCTTTCACTCTGCAAGTCCTTGTTTCCAGGGACCTGTAAGGACAGTGAGTTAATTTTCCTTGTGCTATATTGTGATTAAAAAAAACATTTTTTCTAGGGACAGAAAACTCTAGGTAGGGAGAGTGTTTTTTTTCTTTCACTCTGCAAGTCCTTGTTTCCAGGGACCTGTAAGGACAGTGAGTTAATTGTCCTTGTGCTATATTGTGCTTAAAAAAAACATTTTTTCTAGGGACAGAAAACTCTAGGTAGGGAGAGTGTTTTTTTTTTTCACTCTGCAAGTCCTTGTTTCCAGGGACCTGTAAGGACAGTGAGTTAATTGTCCTTGTGCTATATTGTGCTTAAAAAAAACATTTATTCTAGGGACAGAAAACTCTAGGTAGGGACAGTGTCAGTTTCTTTCACTCTGCAAGTCCTTGTTTCCAGGGACCTGTAAGGACAGTGAGTTAATTGTCCTTGTGCTATATTGTGATTAAAAAAAACATTTATTCTAGGGACAGAAAACTCTAGGTAGGGACAGTGTCAGTTTCTTTCACTCTGCAAGTCCTTGTTTCCCGGGACCTGTAAGGACAGTGAGTTAATTTTCCTTGTGCTATATTGTGATTAAAAAAAACATTTTTTCTAGGGACAGAAAACTGTAGGTAGGGAGAGTGTTTTTTTTCTTTCACTCTGCAAGTCCTTGTTTCCAGGGACCTGTAAGGACAGTGAGTTAATTGTCCTTGTGCTATATTGTGCTTAAAAAAAACATTTATTCTAGGGACAGAAAACTCTAGGTAGGGACAGTGTCAGTTTCTTTCACTCTGCAAGTCCTTGTTTCCAGGGACCTGTAAGGACAGTGAGTTAATTGTCCTTGTGCTATATTGTGATTAAAAAAAACATTTATTCTAGGGACAGAAAACTCTAGGTAGGGACAGTGTCAGTTTCTTTCACTCTGCAAGTCCTTGTTTCCAGGGACCTGTAAGGACAGTGAGTTAATTTTCCTTGTGCTATATTGTGATTAAAAAAAACATTTTTTCTAGGGACAGAAAACTGTAGGTAGGGAGAGTGTTTTTTTTCTTTCACTCTGCAAGTCCTTGTTTCCAGGGACCTGTAAGGACAGTGAGTTAATTGTCCTTGTGCTATATTGTGCTTAAAAAAAACATTTATTCTAGGGACAGAAAACTCTAGGTAGGGACAGTGTCAGTTTCTTTCACTCTGCAAGTCCTTGTTTCCAGGGACCTGTAAGGACAGTGAGTTAATTTTCCTTGTGCTATATTGTGATTAAAAAAAACATTTATTCTAGGGACAGAAAACTCTAGGTAGGGACAGTGTCAGTTTCTTTCACTCTGCAAGTCCTTGTTTCCAGGGACCTGTAAGGACAGTGAGTTAATTTTCCTTGTGCTATATTGTGATTAAAAAAAACATTTTTTCTAGGGACAGAAAACTGTAGGTAGGGAGAGTGTTTTTTTTCTTTCACTCTGCAAGTCCTTGTTTCCAGGGACCTGTAAGGACAGTGAGTTAATTTTCCTTGTGCTATATTGTGATTAAAAAAAACATTTTTTCTAGGGACAGAAAACTCTAGGTAGGGAGAGTGTTTTTTTTCTTTCACTCTGCAAGTCCTTGTTTCCAGGGACCTGTAAGGACAGTGAGTTAATTGTCCTTGTGCTATATTGTGCTTAAAAAAAACATTTTTTCTAGGGACAGAAAACTCTAGGTAGGGAGAGTGTTTTTTTTTTTCACTCTGCAAGTCCTTGTTTCCAGGGACCTGTAAGGACAGTGAGTTAATTGTCCTTGTGCTATATTGTGCTTAAAAAAAACATTTATTCTAGGGACAGAAAACTCTAGGTAGGGACAGTGTCAGTTTCTTTCACTCTGCAAGTCCTTGTTTCCAGGGACCTGTAAGGACAGTGAGTTAATTTTCCTTGTGCTATATTGTGATTAAAAAAAACATTTATTCTAGGGACAGAAAACTCTAGGTAGGGACAGTGTCAGTTTCTTTCACTCTGCAAGTCCTTGTTTCCAGGGACCTGTAAGGACAGTGAGTTAATTTTCCTTGTGCTATATTGTGATTAAAAAAAACATTTTTTCTAGGGACAGAAAACTGTAGGTAGGGAGAGTGTTTTTTTTCTTTCACTCTGCAAGTCCTTGTTTCCAGGGACCTGTAAGGACAGTGAGTTAATTGTCCTTGTGCTATATTGTGCTTAAAAAAAACATTTATTCTAGGGACAGAAAACTCTAGGTAGGGACAGTGTCAGTTTCTTTCACTCTGCAAGTCCTTGTTTCCAGGGACCTGTAAGGACAGTGAGTTAATTTTCCTTGTGCTATATTGTGATTAAAAAAAACATTTATTCTAGGGACAGAAAACTCTAGGTAGGGACAGTGTCAGTTTCTTTCACTCTGCAAGTCCTTGTTTCCAGGGACCTGTAAGGACAGTGAGTTAATTTTCCTTGTGCTATATTGTGATTAAAAAAAACATTTTTTCTAGGGACAGAAAACTGTAGGTAGGGAGAGTGTTTTTTTTCTTTCACTCTGCAAGTCCTTGTTTCCAGGGACCTGTAAGGACAGTGAGTTAATTTTACTTGTGCTATATTGTGCTTAAAAAAAACATTTTTTCTAGGGACAGAAAACTGTAGGTAGGGAGAGTGTTTTTTTTCTTTCACTCTGCAAGTCCTTGTTTCCAGGGACCTGTAAGGACAGTGAGTTAATTGTCCTTGTGCTATATTGTGCTTAAAAAAAACATTTATTCTAGGGACAGAAAACTCTAGGTAGGGACAGTGTCAGTTTCTTTCACTCTGCAAGTCCTTGTTTCCAGGGACCTGTAAGGACAGTGAGTTAATTTTCCTTGTGCTATATTGTGATTAAAAAAAACATTTATTCTAGGGACAGAAAACTCTAGGTAGGGACAGTGTCAGTTTCTTTCACTCTGCAAGTCCTTGTTTCCAGGGACCTGTAAGGACAGTGAGTTAATTTTCCTTGTGCTATATTGTGATTAAAAAAAACATTTTTTCTAGGGACAGAAAACTGTAGGTAGGGAGAGTGTTTTTTTTCTTTCACTCTGCAAGTCCTTGTTTCCATGGACCTGTAAGGACAGTGAGTTAATTGTCCTTGTGCTATATTGTGCTTAAAAAAAACATTTATTCTAGGGACAGAAAACTCTAGGTAGGGACAGTGTCAGTTTCTTTCACTCTGCAAGTCCTTGTTTCCAGGGACCTGTAAGGACAGTGAGTTAATTTTACTTGTGCTATATTGTGCTTAAAAAAAACATTTTTTCTAGGGACAGAAAACTGTAGGTAGGGAGAGTGTTTTTTTTCTTTCACTCTGCAAGTCCTTGTTTCCAGGGACCTGTAAGGACAGTGAGTTAATTGTCCTTGTGCTATATTGTGCTTAAAAAAAACATTTATTCTAGGGACAGAAAACTCTAGGTAGGGACAGTGTCAGTTTCTTTCACTCTGCAAGTCCTTGTTTCCAGGGACCTGGAGAGACATTGAGTGAATTGTCCTTGTGCTATATTGTGATTAAAAAAAACATTTATTCTAGGGACAGAAAACTCTAGGTAGGGACAGTGTCAGTTTCTTTCACTGTGAAAGTCCTTGTTTCAAGGGACAGAGAAGGACACCTGAAGGTAGCCCTTATTGCTTTTTTCCCATCTCCCTGCAGGCCATCTATTAGAATGTCTGGAAGGCAAACAAGGAGAGGCAGACAGTCAGGAGGCAATAAAAGAGGGCAAGCAGGCTCTGTGTCTGGGGGCAACAGTGCTGGTCGTGGACGCGGTGCATTGTCATCAGCACATGGCCATGGGACACGCTTGTCCTTCTTTTCGGCAGCTGGACATGTTGAGCCACATCATGCCGAAGACTTGGTAGAGTGGATGACCAAGCCCTCCTCCTCCTCCTCATCCTCTCTCACCCAGGCTCAGGGTACTGGAAAAGCAGCTGCCAAAGCGTCGTCTTCCCTGGTATCAATGTCAGACAAATCATCAGTCACTCCTTCCCTAGACCCACCATGTCCTCCTCCTGAGGAGTCCCCCGAACTGTTTCAGCACAGTGTTGGGTACATGCTCCAGGAGGATGCCCAGCGTTTCGAAGGGTCTGATGATGAAACCCAGCTAGAGGAAGGCAGTAGCGTGAGAGCAGACAGAGGGGATGCTCAAGAAGGACACCAATCTGGCAGTCATGTTCCAGCAGCTGCAGCATACTGCCAGATTGGCTCCAGTGATGAGGAGGGAGGGGATGATGAGGTCAATGACTCCACGTGGGTGCCTAATAGGAGAGAGGAGGAGGAGGAGGATGAGGAGGAGGCACATCTCCAACGAGGCAGGATGCCCTTTGGTGGCCAGCGTAAGGGCAGTACACCGACGGAATCACACCGCAGAGCTCCGCCTGTGCAGGGCGCTGCCTCTGCCCGTCATTCAAAAAGTTCTTTGGTGTGGGCCTTTTTTGAGGCTAGTGCATCAGATCGCACAGCTGCTGTTTGCAACATATGTCTCAAGCGTATATCGCGTGGCCAAAACATCAGCCGCTTGGGTACCACATGCCTGACCAGACATATGTTGACCTGCCATGCAGCTCGTTGGCAAGCCTACCTCAAAGACCCACACCAAAGAACAAAGCGGACCTCTCCTTGCACCGCATCAGCTGGGATCTCCAACCCCACTATAACTTCAGTCCTCTCTGAAACATGCACTGAGAGGAATGAAGGTGTAGAATTAGGTGTGTCACAGCCAAGTACTTGCGCCCACTCTGCTAGCAGTACACCGACGTCCGATTCTAGCAGGCAAATTTCCCTGCCCCAGCTGCTGGACCGTCGAAAGAAGTTCACTCCCAGCCATCCACATGCCCAGCGGTTGAATGCTAGCTTGGCTAAATTGCTAGCGCTTCAACTGCTGCCTTTTCAGTTGGTAGACTCGGCCCCCTTCCGTGAGTTTGTGCAATGTGCGGTTCCTCAGTGGCAGGTTCCCAAACGCCACTTTTTCTCACGGAAGGCTATTCCGGCTCTCTACCGGCATGTGGAAGGCAATGTCTTGGCCTCGCTGGACAGGGCGGTCAGCGGTAAGGTGCATATTACCGCTGACTCATGGTCCAGCAGGCATGGACAGGGACGTTACCTTTCTTTCACGGCCCATTGGGTCACTCTTTTGGCAGCTGGGAAGGATTCAGGACAAGGTGCAGTAGTGTTGGAGGTTGTCCCACCGCCACGCCTCCAAAATGCTACTACTGGTTGTGACACACCTCTCTCCTCCACCCCCTCCTCTTCTTCTTCCTCCATGGCCTCTTCCTGTGGTTTGTCCTATGAACCAGCGGTGCTCCGTAGCCGTTCACGGGGCTACGCAAGTACGCAGGCAAAAAGATGCCATGCCGTGCTTGCGCTGGTGTGTTTGGGGGACAGAAGCCACACTGGGGCAGAGGTCCTGTCTGCTCTGCAGGGCCAGGCCGAGAGGTGGTTGACGCCACGCCAGCTTAAGCCAGGAATGGTGGTTTGCGACAATGGCACCAACCTCCTCTCCGCCCTCCGACAGGGACAACTGACCCATGTGCCCTGTGTGGCTCACGTCCTTAACCTGGTGGTGCAGCGCTTCTTGGGCAGGTACCCGGGCTTACAGGATGTCCTGAGGCAGGCCAGGAAAGTCTGTGTGCATTTCCGCAGATCTTATAATGCCAGTGCTCGCCTGGCTGAGCTGCAAAAGGAGTTGAACCTGCCCAAGAACCGCCTTATATGTGACATGCCCACCAGGTGGAACTCAACGTTGGCCATGCTGCAGCGGCTGCACACGCAGCAGAGGGCCATCAATGAGTACCTGTGCGACTACGGCACCAGGACAGGGTCAGGGGAGCTTGGTTTTTTTTCTCCACGCCAGTGGGGCATGATCAGGGATGCATGCACTGTCCTGGCACCATTTGAGGAGGCCACGAGGATGGTGAGCAGTGACAGTGCATGCATCAGTGACACTGTACCTCTTGTCCACCTGTTGGAGCACACGCTGCGTGGAATAATGGACAGGGCACTTGAGGCAGAACAGAGGCAGGAAGAGGAGGACTTCCTTGCCTCTCAAGGCCCCCTTTACCCAGACAGTGTTCCTTCTGTCCCACCCATCGCACAGGAAGAGGAGGAGGAGGAGGAGGAGGAGGAGGAGGATTGTGTCAGCATGGAGGTGGAGGCTGGCACTCAGCATCATCAGCAGCAGTCTTTTAGGGATGATTTACAGTCCCAAGAAACCAGTGGACTTGTACGTGGCTGGGAGGAGGTGGCTGCGGATCATGTCGTCCTTAGTGACCCAGAGGACTCCGGAGCGAATGCCTCAGCAAACCTACGCTGCATGGCCTCCCTGATCCTGCAAAGTCTGCGGAAGGATCCTCGTATTCTTCGGATCAAGGAGAGGGACCATTACTGGCTGGCCACTCTCCTTGATCCACGGTACAAGGGTAAGGTTGCGGACCTTATGTTACCGTCGCAGAGGGAGCAGAGGATGAGACAACTCCGGGAGGCCTTGCAGAAAGGTCTGTGCAACGCGTTCCCAGAGACTGGGAGGTTGCAAACTCCTGGTCCTGGACAACGAGTTGCTGAGGCTTCGGCCAGTCAAAGAAGGAGCGGTGGGGAAGGTGGCCGTCTGACCGATGCGTTCAGACAATTCTTTAGTCCGCAGCCCCAAAGTATGATCGGTTCCAGCAACCATCGCCAGCGTCTGATAAACATGGTGCAGGAATATCTAGGGGCAAGGTCAGACTTGGACACCTTCCCCACCGAAAATCCTCTGGCTTACTGGGTCTTGAGGATGGATCACTGGCCAGAGCTTGCACAGTATGCAATTGAGCTACTGGCCTGTCCTGCATCCAGCGTTCTTTCGGAACGCACATTCAGTGCTGCTGGAGGATTTGTCACGGATCACAGGGTGCGCCTGTCCACCGACTCGGTTGATCGACTGACTTTCATCAAGATGAACCAGTCTTGGATCACCACCAGCTACCACACACCTGATGCTGATATAACAGACTAATTGATTTTAAAATGTCACATCCCTTCAAGACTGATGCTGATGCTGAGTGCCTGTGCTGTTATGTTGACTGGCTATCCTCCTCCTCCGAGTCCTCAATGATACGATTGATGATGATAGCTTGGAAGATCATTTTTGTTTATGGGTGCCGCCACCAGTGCCTAACGCCCAATTTTTCAGCCCCTGTTTAACAGGGGCGTGTAATTACAATTTTTGAAGCAATACTTTGCAACAGGGCTCATTGCTGTGCTCCAAGTACAGTATCTGTGAGGAGTTGCAGTGTTGTGCCACCAGTGCCTAAGGCCCAATTTTTCAGCCCCTGTTTAACAGGGGCGTGTCATTACAATTTTTGAAGCAATACTTTGCAACAGGGCTCATTGCTGTGCTCCAAGTACAGTATCTGTGAAGGGTTGCAGTGTTGTGCCACCAGTGCCTAAGGCCCAATTTTTCAGCCCCTGTTCAACAGGGGCATGTAATTACAATTCTTGATCTAATAATTCACAGCAGGGCCCATTGCTGCACCCACCAAGAGTAACTGTCAGGGCTTACAGTGTTGTGGCACCAGCACCACCATCAAAGGCCCAATTTTTACTACCACTGTTCAACAATTATATGTAATTAAAATTCCTGATATAATAGTTGACAGCAGGGCGTTCCAGCACCAACCAAGAGTAACTGTGAATGCTTACAGTGTTGTGCCAACACCAACAACTAAGGGGCCTATTTCTGCAGAGTATATACGGCAGGTCCCTACTTTCAAACATCCAACTTACAAACGACTCCTACTTGCAAACGCAAGAAGACAACAGGAAGTGAGAGGAAATCTACCACTAGGAAGGAAAATTCTCTCCTGTAAGAATAAATATGGGAGAAAGGTGTCTCCTCTGTACTGATGCTTTATCAGCAATCCTTGTTTCAAGAAAAACACCACATTTCAAAAACAGTTGTCATTAGGACGGAAAGTGAGGTGAAATGTTCTGAACAGGGGCACAGACAGCAAAACAAATGTTACAGGGGTGATAACCCTTACCTATGTTTTCCAAAAAGTTTAAAAATAGATTTTTGGTCTGGAGCTACACTTCAACAATGTACCTGTTCAAAATTACAAACAGATTCTACATAAGAACAAACCTACAGTCCCTGTCTTGTATGCACCGCCTGTATACGGCTGTTCAGAGTATATAGGGCCTTTTTTATTTTATGTGCGGGGTTCCCCTTAATATCCATACAAGACCCAAAGGGGCTGGTAATGGGCTGGGGTAGGGGGGGGGTCATGGGGTAGCTATGCCATTTTTCTTAAAGATTTTCATCCATATTACCGGGACCAGACATTACATTAAAGCCGCAAGCAGTTTTAAATGGCTTTTTTTTCCTTTAGAAGTGTCATTTTGTGCAGGGACAGTTCTAAACACGGGAAACACGTGGCACTTCACAGGCATACTTTAGACACCCCCCAGGTACGATATTTAAAGGAATATTTGACTTTTTTTTTTCACTTTATGCATCATTAAAATGACTGCTCCCGGAAAACGACCGTTTTTAAAACTTATTTTTGCATTGATACATGTCCCCTGGTGCAGAACCCGGGTTCCCAAACCCTTTTTAGGACAATAACATGCATAATAGTTTTTATAATTAGCACTTTAGAATTCGAACGTTCGCATCCATTGTATTTAATAGGGTTCTAATGTTCGTTCGAACTTTCGGTCCGTTCGCGGGTTCTGGTGCGAACCGAACCCGGGGGTGTTCGGCTCATCACTACTGACCAGACATATGTTGACCTGCCATGCAGCTCGTTGGCAAGCCTACCTCAAAGACCCACACCAAAGAACAAAGCGGACCTCTCCTTGCACCGCATCAGCTGGGATCTCCAACCCCACTATAACTTCAGTCCTCTCTGAAACATGCACTGAGAGGAATGAAGGTGTAGAATTAGGTGTGTCACAGCCAAGTACTTGCGGCCACTCTGCTAGCAGTACACCGACGTCCGATTCTAGCAGGCAAATTTCCCTGCCCCAGCTGCTGGACCGTCGAAAGAAGTTCACTCCCAGCCATCCACATGCCCAGCGGTTGAATGCTAGCTTGGCTAAATTGCTAGCGCTTCAACTGCTGCCTTTTCAGTTGGTAGACTCGGCCCCCTTCCGTGAGTTTGTGCAATGTGCGGTTCCTCAGTGGCAGGTTCCCAAACGCCACTTTTTCTCACGGAAGGCTATTCCGGCTCTCTACCGGCATGTGGAAGGCAATGTCTTGGCCTCGCTGGACAGGGCGGTCAGCGGTAAGGTGCATATTACCGCTGACTCATGGTCCAGCAGGCATGGACAGGGACGTTACCTTTCTTTCACGGCCCATTGGGTCACTCTTTTGGCAGCTGGGAAGGATGCAGGACAAGGTGCAGTAGTGTTGGAGGTTGTCCCACCGCCACGCCTCCAAAATGCTACTACTGGTTGTGACACACCTCTCTCCTCCACCCCCTCCTCTTCTTCTTCCTCCATGGCCTCTTCCTGTGGTTTGTCCTATGAACCAGCGGTGCTCCGTAGCCGTTCACGGGGCTACGCAAGTACGCAGGCAAAAAGATGCCATGCAGTGCTTGCGCTGGTGTGTTTGGGGGACAGAAGCCACACTGGGGCAGAGGTCCTGTCTGCTCTGCAGGGCCAGGCCGAGAGGTGGTTGACGCCACGCCAGCTTAAGCCAGGAATGGTGGTTTGCGACAATGGCACCAACCTCCTCTCCGCCCTCCGACAGGGACAACTGACCCATGTGCCCTGTGTGGCTCACGTCCTTAACCTGGTGGTGCAGCGGTTCTTGGGCAGGTACCCGGGCTTACAGGATGTCCTGAGGCAGGCCAGGAAAGTCTGTGTGCATTTCCGCAGATCTTATAATGCCAGTGCTCGCCTGGCTGAGCTGCAAAAGGAGTTGAACCTGCCCAAGAACCGCCTTATATGTGACATGCCCACCAGGTGGAACTCAACGTTGGCCATGCTGCAGCGGCTGCACACGCAGCAGAGGGCCATCAATGAGTACCTGTGCGACTACGGCACCAGGACAGGGTCAGGGGAGCTTGGTTTTTTTTCTCCACGCCAGTGGGGCATGATCAGGGATGCATGCACTGTCCTGGCACCATTTGAGGAGGCCACGAGGATGGTGAGCAGTGACAGTGCATGCATCAGTGACACTGTACCTCTTGTCCACCTGTTGGAGCACACGCTGCGTGGAATAATGGACAGGGCACTTGAGGCAGAACAGAGGCAGGAAGAGGAGGACTTCCTTGCCTCTCAAGGCCCCCTTTACCCAGACAGTGTTCCTTCTGTCCCACCCATCGCACAGGAAGAGGAGGAGGAGGAGGAGGAGGAGGATTGTGTCAGCATGGAGGTGGAGGCTGGCACTCAGCATCATCAGCAGCAGTCTTTTAGGGATGATTTACAGTCCCAAGAAACCAGTGGACTTGTACGTGGCTGGGAGGAGGTGGCTGCGGATCATGTCGTCCTTAGTGACCCAGAGGACTCTGGAGCGAATGCCTCAGCAAACCTACGCTGCATGGCCTCCCTGATCCTGCAAAGTCTGCGGAAGGATCCTCGTATTCTTCGGATCAAGGAGAGGGACCATTACTGGCTGGCCACTCTCCTTGATCCACGGTACAAGGGTAAGGTTGCGGACCTTATGTTACCGTCGCAGAGGGAGCAGAGGATGAGACAACTCCGGGAGGCCTTGCAGAAAGGTCTGTGCAACGCGTTCCCAGAGACTGGGAGGTTACAAACTCCTGGTCCTGGACAACGAGTTGCTGAGGCTTCGGCCAGTCAAAGAAGGAGCGGTGGGGAAGGTGGCCGTCTGACCGATGCGTTCAGACAATTCTTTAGTCCGCAGCCCCAAAGTATGATCGGTTCCAGCAACCATCGCCAGCGTCTGATAAACATGGTGCAGGAATATCTAGGGGCAAGGTCAGACTTGGACACCTTCCCCACCGAAAATCCTCTGGCTTACTGGGTCTTGAGGATGGATCACTGGCCAGAGCTTGCACAGTATGCAATTGAGCTACTGGCCTGTCCTGCATCCAGCGTTCTTTCGGAACGCACATTCAGTGCTGCTGGAGGATTTGTCACGGATCACAGGGTGCGCCTGTCCACCGACTCGGTTGATCGACTGACTTTCATCAAGATGAACCAGTCTTGGATCACCACCAGCTACCACACACCTGATGCTGATATAACAGACTAATTGATTTTAACATGTCACATCCCTTCAAGACTGATGCTGATGCTGAGTGCCTGTGCTGTTATGTTGACTGGCTATCCTCCTCCTCCGAGTCCTCAATGATACGATTGATGATGATAGCTTGGAAGATCATTTTTGTTTATGGGTGCCGCCACCAGTGGCTAAGGCCCAATTTTTCAGCCCCTGTTTTACAGGGGCGTGTAATTACAATTTTTTTAGCAATAATTTGCCATAGGGCTCATTGCTGTGCTCCAAGTACAGTATCTGTGAGGGGTTGGAGTGTTGTGGCACCAGTGCCTAAGGCCCAATTTTTCAGCCCCTGTTCAACAGGGGCATGCAATTACAATTCTTGATCTAATAATTCACAGCAGGGTCCATTGCTGCACCCACCAAGAGTAACTCTGAGGGCTTACAGTCTTGTGGCAACGCCACCACCACCACCACCACGAAAGGCCCAATTTTTCAGCCCCTGTTCAAAAGGGGCATGTAATTACAATTCTTGATCTAATAATTCACAGCAGGGCCCATTGCTGCACCCACCAAGAGTAACTGTCAGGGCTTACAGTGTTGTGGCACCAGCACCACCATCAAAGCCCCAATTTTTACTACCACTGTTCAACAATTATATGTAATTAAAATTCCTGATATAATAGTTGACAGCAGGGCGTTCCAGCACCAACCAAGAGTAACTGAGTGCTTACAGTGTTGTGCCAACACCAACAACTAAGGGGCCTATTTCTGCAGAGTATATACGGCAGGTCCCTACTTTCAAACATCCAACTTACAAACGACTCCTACTTGCAAACGAAAGAAGACAACAGGAAGTGAGAGGAAATCTACCCCTAGAAAGGAAAATTCTCTCCTGTAAGAATAAATATGGGAGAAAGGGGTCTCATCTGTACTGATGCTTTATCAGCAATCCTTGTTTCAAGAAAAACACCACATTTCAAAAACAGTTGTCATTGGGACGGAAAGTGAGGTGAAATGTTCTGAACAGGGGCACAGACAGCAAAACAAATGTTACAGGGGTGATAACCCTTACCTATGTTTCCCAAAAAGTTTAAAAATAGATTTTTGGGCTGGAGCTACACTTCAACAATGTACCTGTTCAAAATTACAAACAGATTCTACATAAGAACAAACCTACAGTCCCTGTCTTGTATGCACCGCCTGTATACGGCTGTTCAGAGTATATAGGGCCTTTTTTATTTTATGTGCGGGGTTCCCCTTAATATCCATACAAGACCCAAAGGGGCTGGTAATGGGCTGGGGTAGGGGGGGGGGGTCATGGGGTAGCTATGCCATTTTTCTTAAAGAATTTCATCCATATTACCGGGACCAGACATTACATTAAAGCCGCAAGCAGTTTTAAATGGCTTTTTTTTCCTTTAGAAGTGTCATTTTGTGCAGGGACAGTTCTAAACACGGGAAACACGTGGCACTTCACAGGCATACTTTAGACACCCCCCAGGTACGATATTTAAAGGAATATTTGACTTTTTTTTTTTCACTTTATGCATCATTAAAATGACTGCTCCCGAAAAACGACCGTTTTTAAAACTTCTTTTTGCATTGATACATGTCCCCTGGTGCAGAACCCGGGTTCCCAAACCCTATTTATGACAATAACATGCATAATAGTTGTTATAATTAGCACTTTAGAATTCGAACGTTCGCATCCATTGTATTTAATAGGGTTCTAATGTTCGTTCGAACTTTCGGTCCGTTCGCGGGTTCTGGTGCGAACCGAACCCGGGGGTGTTCGGCTCATCACTACTGGTGTGTTACACTAACAGGCATTTACAACACTTACAGCGGGCGGAGTGTGCCTCCTGCACATTATACACCTGAAGCTAGCCCGTATTGCTGTGTTTTCCTGGTGTGTTACACTAACAGGCATTTGCAGCACTTACAGCGGGCGGAGTGTGCCTCCTGCACATTATACACCTGAAGCTAGCCCGTATTGCTGTGTTTTCCTGGTGTGTTACACTAACAGGCATTTGCAGCACTTACAGCGAGCGGAGTGTGCTTTCTGCTAAATATACACCTGAAGCTAGCCCATATTGCTGTGTTTTCCTGGTGTGTTACACTAACAGGCATTTGCAGCACCTACAGCGGGTGGAGTGTGCCTCCTGCACATTATACACCTGAAGCTAGCCCGTATTGCTGTGTTTTCCTGGTGTGTTACACTAACAGGCATTTGCAGCACTTACAACGGGCGTAGTGTGCTTTTTGCTAAATATACACCTGAAGCTAGCCCTTATTGCTGTGTTTTCCTGGTGTGTTACGCTAACAGGCATTTGCAGCACTTACAGCGGACGGAGTGTGCCTGATGCACATTATACACCTAAAGCTAGCCCGTTTTGCTGTGTTTTCCTGGTGTGTTACACTAACAGGCATTTGCAGCACTTATAGCGGGCGTAGTGTGCTTTCTGCTAAATATACACCTGAAGCTAGCCCGTATTGCTGTGTTTTCCTGGTGTGTTACACTAACAGGCATTTGCAGCACTTACAGCGGGCGGAGTGTGCCTCCTGCACATTATACACCTGAAGCTAGCCCGTATTGCTGTGTTTTCCTGGTGTGTTACACTAACAGGCATTTGCAGCACTTACAGCGGGCGTAGTGTGCTTTCTGCTAAATATACACCTGAAGCTAGCCCTTATTGCTGTGTTTTCCTAGTGTGTTACACTAACAGGCATTTGCAGCACTTACAGCGGGCGGATTGTGCTTTCTGCTAAATATACACCTGAAGCTAGCCCGTATTGCTGTGTTTTCCTGGTGTGTTACACTAACAGGCATTTGCAGCACTTACAGAGGGCGGAGTGTGCCTCCTGCACATTATACACCTGAAGCTAGCCCGTATTGCTGTGTTTTCCTGGTGTGTTACACTAACAGGCAGTTGCAGCACTTACAGCGGGCGTAGTGTGCTTTCTGCTAAATATACACCTGAAGCTAGCCCTTATTGCTGTGTTTTCCTGGTGTGTTACACTAACAGGCATTTGCAGCACTTACAGCGGGCGGAGTGTGCCTCCTACACATTATACACCTGAAGCTAGCCCGTATTGCTGTGTTTTCCTGTTGTTATTACACTAACAGGCATTTGCAGCACTTACAGCGGGCGTAGTGTGCTTCCTGCTAAATATACACTGAAGCTAGCCCTTATTGCTGTGTTTTCCTAGTGTGTTATACTAACAGGCATTTGCAGCACTTACAGCGGGCGTAGTGTGCCTCCTGCACATTATACACCTGAAGCTAGCCCTTATTGCTCAAGCTTTTTTTCTTTTGTGTTACACCTGAAGCTAGCCCTTTTTGCTGTGTTTTCCTTGTGTGTTACACTAACAGGCATTTGCAGCACTTACAGCGGGCATAGTGTGCTTTCTGCTAAATATACACCTGAAGCTAGCCCTTATTGCTGTGTTTTCCTAGTGTGTTACACTAACAGGCATTTGCAGCACTTACAGCGGGTGGAGTGTGCCTCCTGTACATTATACACCTGAAGCTAGCCCATATTGCTGTGTTTTCCTGGTGTGTTACACTAACAGGCATTTGCAGCACTTACAGCGGGCGGAGTGTGCCTCCTGCACATTATACACCTGAAGCTAGCCCGTATTGCTGTGTTTTCCTGGTGTTGTTACACTAACAGGCATTTGCAGCACTTACAGCGGGCGTAGTGTGCTTTCTGCTAAATATACACCTGAAGCTAGCCCTTATTGCTGTGTTTTCCTAGTGTGTTACACTAACAGGCATTTGCAGCACTTACAGCGGGCGGATTGTGCTTTCTGCTAAATATACACCTGAAGCTAGCCCGTATTGCTGTGTTTTCCTGGTGTGTTACACTAACAGGCATTTGCAGCACTTACAGCGGGGGGGAGTGTGCCTCCTGCACATTATACACCTGAAGCTAGCCCGTATTGCTGTGTTTTCCTGGTGTGTTACACTAACAGGCAGTTGCAGCACTTACAGCGGGCGTAGTGTGCTTTCTGCTAAATATACACCTGAAGCTAGCCCTTATTGCTGTGTTTTCCTGGTGTGTTACACTAACAGGCATTTGCAGCACTTACAGCGGGCGGAGTGTGCCTCCTGCACATTATACACCTGAAGCTAGCCCGTATTGCTGTGTTTTCCTGGTGTGTTACACTAACAGGCATTTGCAGCACTTACAGCGGGCGTAGTGTGCTTCCTGCTAAATATACACCTGAAGCTAGCCCTTATTGCTGTGTTTTCCTAATGTTTTACACTAACAGGCATTTGCAGCACTTACAGCGGGCGTAGTGTGCCTCCTGCACATTATACACCTGAAGCTAGCCCTTATTGCTCAAGTTTTTATTCTTTTGTGTTACACTAAGAGGCATTTGCAGCACTTACAGCGGGCGTAGTGTGCTTTCTGCTAAATATACACCTGAAGCTAGCCCTTATTGCTGTGTTTTCCTTGTGTGTTACACTAACAGGCATTTGCAGCACTTACAGCGGGCGGAGTGTGCCTCCTGCACATTATACACCTGAAGCTAGCCCGTATTGCTGTGCTTTCCTGGTGTTGTTACACTAACAGGCATTTGCAGCACTTACAGCGGGCGTAGTGTGCTTCCTGCTAAATATACACCTGAAGCTAGCCCTTATTGCTGTGTTTTCCTAGTGCGTTACACTAACAGGCATTTGCAGCACTTACAGCGGGCGTAGTGTGCCTCCTGCACATTATACACCTGAAGCTAGCCCTTATTTCTCGAGCTTTTTTTCTTTTGTGTTACACTAACAGGCATTTGCAGAACTTACAGCGGGCGTAGTGTGCTTCCTGCAAAATAAACACCTGAAGCTAGCCCTTATTGCTGTTTTTTTCCTGTTGTGTAACACAGGCAGTCATCTGCAGCACTTACAGCGGGCATTGTGTGCTTCCTGCAAAATATACACCTGAAGCTACCCCTTATTGCTGGTTTTCTCATCTCCCTGCAGGCCATTAGAATGTCTGGAAGGCAAACAAGGAGATGCAGACAGTCAGGAGCCAATAAAAGGGGGCAAGCAGGCTCTGTGTCTAGAGACAACAGTGCTGGTCGTGGACGCGATGCATCGTCATCAGCACGTGGCCATGGGACACGCTTGTCCTTATTTTCGGCAGCTGGACGTGTTGAGCCGCATCATGCCGAAGACTTGATAGAGTGGATGACCAAGCCGATAGCTTCATTAATTAAGTACACATTCCCAACAGTGTTTAATGAATTGTATTTACATGCCATCATGCCAAAACAAACATTTATCATAAGATAAAATAAACGTTTAGGAAGTGCCTGTTGTGTAGAATGGTGTTATATAGTTACATAGTTTGTCTGGTTAAAAAAAGACACAAGTCCATCTAGTTTAACCAATAAAAAGTAAAAAGAAATCCTAAAAAAAAAAATCATACAATCCCATATACACAATCCTATACCCACAGTTTATCCAGACGAAAAACCCCAGCAGAGCATGATCCAATTTGCTACAGCAGGAGAAAAATTCCTTCCTGATACCCCAAGAGGCATTTGGATATTCCCAGGATAAATTTTACCTATAAATGTTAGTATCTAGTAGGGATGAGCCAAACACCCCCGGGTTCGGTTCGCACCAGAACCCGCGAACGGACCGAAAGTTTGCACGAACGTTAGAACCCTATTAAATACAATGGATGCGAACGTTCGAAATCTAAAGTGCTAATTATAATGACTAATATGCATGTCATTGTCCTAAAAAGGGTTTGGGAACCCGGGTTCTGCACCAGGGGACATGTATCAATGCAAAAAGAAGTTTTAAAAACGGCCGTTTTTCGGGAGCAGTCATTTTAATGATGCATAAAGTGAAAAAAAAAGTCAAATATTCCTTTAAATATCGTACCTGGGGGGTGTCTAAAGTATGCCTGTGAAGTGCCACGTGTTTCCTGTGTTTAGAACTGTCCCTGCACAAAATGACATTTCTAAAGGAAAAAAAAGCCATTTAAAACTGCTTGCGGCTTTAATGTAATGTCTGGTCCCGGTAATATGGATGAAAATCTTTGAGAAAAATGGCATCGCTACCCCATCACCCCCCCCCCCCCCTACCCCAGCCCATTACCAGCCCCTTTGGGTCTTGTATGAGTATTAAGGGGAACCCCGCACACAAAATAAAAAAGGCCCTATATACTCTGAACAGCCGTATACAGGCGGTGCATACAAGACAGGGACTGTAGGTTCGTTCTCATGTAGAATCTGTTTGTAATTTTGAACAAGTACATTCTTTAAGTGTAGCTCCAGCCAAAAAAACTATTTTTAAGCTTTTTGGAAAACATAGGGAAGGGTTATCACCCCTGTAACATTTGTTTTGCTGTCTGTGCCCCTGTTCAGAACATTTCACCACACTTTCCGTCCCAATGACAAATGTTTTTGAAAAGTGGGGTTTTTATTGAACAAGGATTGGTGATAAAGCATCAGTAGAGAGGAGACACCTTTTTCCCATATTAACTCTTACAGGAGAGAATTTCCCTTCCTAGGGGTAGATTTCCTCTCACTTCCTGTTGTCTCCTTTCGTTTGCAAGTAGGAGTCGTTTGTAAGTTGGATGTTTGAAAGTAGGGGCCTGCCGTATATACTCTGCTGAAATTTGCCCCTTACATGTTGGTGTTGCCACAACACTGTAAGCCCTCACAGTTACTCTTGGTGGGCGCATGAATGGGCCCTGCTGTGAATTATTAGATCAAGAATTGTAATTGCATGTCCCTGTTGAACAGGGGCTGAAAAATTGGGCCTTTGGTGGTGGTGGGGTTGACACAACACTGTAAGGCCTCACAGTTACTGTTGGTGGGCGCAGGAATGGGCCCTGCTGTGAATTATTAGATCAAGAATTGTAATTACATGCCCCTGTTAAACAGGGGCAGAAAAATTGGGCCTTAGGCACTGGTGCCACAACACTGCAACCCCTCACAGATACTGTACTTGGAGCACAGCAATGAGCCCTGTTGCAAAGTATTGCATCAAAAATTCTAATTACACGCCCCTGTTAAACAGGGGCTGAAAAATTGGGCCTTAGGCACTGGTGCTGGTCCCACGACACTGCAACCTCTCCCATATACTCTAGTTGGAGTGCAGGAATGAGCCCTGCTGCAAAGAATTGCATAAAAAATTGTAATTACATGCCCCTGTTAAACAGGGGCTGAAAAATTGGGCCTTAGGCACTGGTGCTGGTACCACGACACTGTAACCTCTCCCAGATACTCTAGTTGGAGTGCAGGAATGAGCCCTGCTGCAAAGCATTGCATACAAAATTGTAATTACATGCCCCTGTTAAACAGGGGCTGAAAAAATGGGCCTTAGAAACTGGTGCTGGTGCCACGACACTGCAACCTCTCCCAGATACTCTAGTTGGAGTGCAGGAATGAGCCCTGCTGCAAAGCATTGCATAAAAAACTGTAATTACATGCCCCTGTTAAACAGGGGCTGAAAATTTGGGCCTTAGGCACTGGTGCTGGTGCCACGACACTGCAACCTCTCCCAGATACTCTAGTTGGAGTGCAAGAATGAGCCCTGCTGCAAAGCATTGCATAAAAAATTGTAATTACATGCCCCTGTTAAACAGGGGCTGAAAAATTGGGCCTTAGGCACTGGTGCTGGTGCCATGACACTGCAACCTCTCCCAGATACTCTAGTTGGAGTGCAGTAATGAGCCCTGCTGCAAAGCATTGCATAAAAAATTGTAATTACATGCCCCTGTTAAACAGGGGCTGAAAAATTGGGCCTTAGCCACTGGTGGCGGCACCCAGAAACAAAAAAGTTCTTCCAAGCTATCATCATCAATCGGATCATTGAGGAGGAGGAGGATAGTCAGTCAACATAACAGGACAGTCACTCAGCATCAGCATCAGTCTTGAAGGGATGTGACATTTGAAAATAAATTAGTCTGTTATATCAGCTTCAGGTGTTTGGTAGCTGGTGGTGATCCAAGACTGGTTCATCTTTATGAAGGTCAGTCGATCAACCGAGTCGGTGGACAGGCGCACCCTGTGATCCGTGACAAATCCTCCAGCAGCACTGTATGTGCGTTCTGAAAGAACGCTGGATGCAGGACAGGCCAGAAGCTCAATTGCATACTTGCAAGCTCTGGCCAGTGATCCATCCTCAAGACCCAGTAAGCCAGAGGATTTTCGGTGGGGAATGTGTCCAAGTCTGACCTTGCCCCTAGGTATTCCTGCACCATGTATATCAGACGCTGGCGATGGTTGCTGGAACCGATCATACCTTGGGGCTGCGGACTAAAGATTTGTCTGAACACATCGGTCAAACGGCCACCTTCCCCGCCGCTCTTTCTTTGACTGACCGAAGCCTCAGCAACTCGTTGTCCAGGACCAGGAGTTTGTAACCTCCCAGTCTCTGGAAACACATTGCACAGACCTTTCTGCAAGGCCTCCCGGAGTTGTCTCATCCTCTGCTCCCTCTGCGACGGTAAGATAAGGTCTGCAACCTTACCCTTGTACCGTGGATCAAGGAGAGTGGCCAGCCAGTAATGGTCCCTCTCCTTGATCCGAAGAATACGAGGATCCTTCTGCAGACTTTGCAGGATCAGGGAGGCCATGCAGCGTAGGTTAGCTGAGGCATTCGGACCGGAGTCCTCTGGGTCACTAAGGACAACATGATCCGCAGCCACCTCCTCCCAGCCACGTACAAGTCCACGGGTTTCTTGGGACTGTAAATCATCCCTAAAAGACTGCTGCTGATGATGCTGAGTGCCAGGTTCTACCTCCATGCTGACACAATCCTCCTCCTCCTCCTCCTCTTCCTGTGTGATGGGTGGGACAGAAGGAACACTGTCTGGGTAAAGGGGGCCTTGAGAGGCAAGGAAGTCCTCCTCTTCCTGCCTCTGTTCTTCCTCAAGTGCCCTGTCCATTATTCCACGCAGCGTATGTTCCAACAGGTGGACAAGAGGTACAGTGTCACTGTTGCATGCACTGTCACTGCTCACCATCCTCGTGGCCTCCTCAAATGGTGCCAGGACAGTGCATGCATCCCTGATCATGCCCAACTGGCGTGGTGAAAAAAAACAGAGCTCCCCTAACCCTGTCCTGGTGCCGTAGTCGCACAGGTACTCATTGATGGCCCTCTGCTGTGTGTGCAGCTGCTGCAGCATGGCCAACGTTGAGTTCCACCTGGTGGGCATGTCACATATAAGGCGGTTCTTGGGCAGGTTCAACTCCTTTTGCAGCTCAGCCAGGCGAGCACTGGCATTATAAGATCTGCGGAAATGCACACAGACTTTCCTGGCCTGCCTCAGGACATCCTGTAAGCCCGGGTACCTGCCCAAGAACCGCTGCACCACCAGGTTAAGGACGTGAGCCACACAGGGCACATGGGTCAGTTGTCCCTGTCGGAGGGAGGAGAGGAGGTTGGTGCCATTGTGCGCAAACCACCATTCCTGGCTTAAGCTGGCGTGGCGTCAACCACCTCTCGGCCTGCCCCTGCAGAGCAGACAGAACCTCTGCCCCAGTATGGCTCCTGTCCCCCAAACACACCAGCGCAAGCACGGCATGGCAACTTTTTGCCTGCGTACTTGCGTAGCCCCTTGAACGCCTACGGAGCACCACTGGTTCCGAGGACAAAGCACAGGAAGAGGCCATGGAGGAAGAAGAAGAGGAGGGGGTGGAGGAGAGAGGTGTGTCACAACCAGTAGTAGCATTTTGGAGGCGTGGCGGCGGAACAACCTCCAACACTACTGCACCTTGTCCTGCATCCTTCCCAGCTGCCAAAATAGTGACCCAATGGGCCGTGAAAGAAAGGTAACGTCCCTGTCCATGCCTGCTGGACCATGAGTCAGTGGTAATATGCATCTTACCACTGACCGCCCTGTCCAGCGAGGCCAAGACATTGCCTTCCACATGCCGGTAGAGAGCCGGAATCGCCTTCCGTGAGAAAAATTTGCGTTTGGGAACCTGCCACTGAGGAACCGCACATTGCACAAACTCACGGAAGGGGGCCGAGTCTACCAACTGAAAAGGCAGCAGTTGAAGCGCTAGCAATTTAGCCAAGCTAGCATTCAACCGCTGGGCATGTGGATGGCTGGGAATGAACTTCTTTCGACGGTCCAGCAGCTGGGCCAGGGAAATTTGCCTGCTAGAATCGGACGTTGGTGTACTGCTAGCAGAGTGCCCGCAAGTACTTGGCTGTGACACACCTAATTCTACACCTTCATTCCTCTCAGTGAAGGTTTCAGAGAGGACTGAAGGTATAGTGGGGTTGGAGATCCCAGCTGATGCGGTGCAAGGAGAGGTCCGCTTTGTTCTTTGGTGTGGGTCTTTAAGGTAGGCTTGCTAACGAGCTGCATGGCAGGTCAACATATGTCTGGTCAAGCATGTCGTGCCCAAGCAGCTGATGTTTTGGCCACGCGATATACGCTTGAGACATATGTTGCAAACAGCAGCTGTGCGATCTGATGCACTCGACTCAAAAAAGGCCCACACCAAAGAACTTTTTGAATAACGGGCAGAGGCAGCGCCCTGCACAGGCGAAACTCTGCAGTTTGATTCAGTCGGTGTGCTGCCCTTACGCTGGCCCCCCGAGGGCATCCTGTCTCGTTGGAGATGTGCCTCCTCCTTATCCTCCTCCTCCTCCTCTCTCCTATTAGGCACCCACGTGGAGTCAGTGACCTCATCATCCCCTCCCTCCTCATCACTGGAGCCAATCTGGCAGTATGCTGCAGCTGCTGGAACATGCCTGCCAGATTGGTGTCCTTCTTGAGCATCCCCTCTCTCTGCTCTCACACTACTGCCTTCCTCTAGCTGGGTATCATCATCAGACCCTTCGAAACGCTGGGCATCCTCCTGGAGCATGTACCCAACACTGTGCTCAAACAGTTCGGGGGACTCCTCAGGAGGACATGGTTGGTCTAGGGAAGGAGTGACTGATGATGACATTGATACCAGGGAAGAGGACGCTTTGGCAGCTGCTTTGCCAGTACCCTGAGCCTGGGTGAGAGAAGATGAGGAGGGCTTGGTCATCCACTCTACCAAGTCTTCGACATGATGCGGCTCAACACGTCCAGCTGCCAAAAAGGACAAGTGTGTCCCATGGCCATGTGCTGATGATAATGCACCGCGTCCACGACCAGCACCGTTGCCCCCAGACACAGAGCCTGCTTGCCCTCTTTTATTGGCTCGTGACTGTCTGCCTCTCTTTGTTGGCCTTCCAGACATAGCAATGGCCTGCAGGGAGATGGGAAAACCAGCAATAAGGGGTAGCTTCAGGTGTATATTTTGCAGGAAGCACACAACGCCCGCTGTAAGTGCTGCAGATGACTGCCTGTGTTACACAACAGGAAAAAACAGCAATAAGGGTTGGCTTCAGGTGTTTATTTTGCAGGAAGCACACTCCGCCCGCTGTAAGTGCTGCAAATGCCTGTTAGTGTAACACAAAAGAAAAAAAGCTCGAGCAGTAAGGGCTAGCTTCAGGTGTATAATGTGCAGGAGGCACACTCCGCCCACTGCAAGTGCTGCAAATGCCTGTTAGTGTAACACACCAGGAAAACACAGCAATACGGGCTAGCTTCAGGTGTATAATGTGCAGGAGGCACACTCCGCCCACTGTAAGTGCTGCAAATGCCTGTTAGTGTAACACACCAGGAAAACACAGCAATACGGGCTAGCTTCAGGTGTATATTTAGCAGGAAGCACACTCCGCCCGCTGTAAGTGCTGCAAATGCCTGTTAGTGTAACACACCAGGAAAACACAGCAATACAGGCTAGCTTCAGGTGTATATTTAGCAGGAAGCACACTCCGCCCGCTGTAAGTGCTGCAAATGCCTGTTAGTGTAACACACCAGGAAAACACAGCAATACGGGCTAGCTTCAGGTGTATATTTAGCAGTAAGCACACTCCGCCCGCTGTAAGTGCTGCAAATGCCTGTTAGTGTAACACACCAGGAAAACACAGCAATACGGGCTAGCTTCAGGTGTATATTTAGCAGGAAGCACACTCCGCCCGCTGTAAGTGCTGCAAATGCCTGTTAGTGTAACACACCAGGAAAACACAGCAATACGGGCTAGCTTCAGGTGTATATTTAGCAGGAAGCACACTTCGCCCGCTGTAAGTGCTGCAAATGCCTGTTAGTGTAAGACACCAGGAAAACACAGCAATACGGGCTAGCTTCAGGTGTATATTTAGCAGGAAGCACACTCCGCCCGCTGTAAGTGCTGCAAATGCCTGTTAGTGTAACACACCAGGAAAACACAACAATACGGGCTAGCTTCAGGTGTATATTTAGCAGGAAGCACACCCCGCCCGCTGTAAGTGCTGCAAATGCCTGTTAGTGTAACACACCAGGAAAACACAGCAATACGGGCTAGCTTCAGGTGTATATTTAGCAGGAAGCACACTCCGCCCGCTGTAAGTGCTGCAAATGCCTGTTAGTGTAACACACCAGGAAAAAAACAGCAATACGGCTAGCTTCAGGTGTATATTTAGCAGGAAGCACACTCCGCCCGCTGTAAGTGCTGCAAATGCCTGTTAGTGTAACACACCAGGAAAACACAGCAATACGGGCTAGCTTCAGGTGTATATTTAGCAGGAAGCACACTCCGCCCGCTGTAAGTGCTGCAAATGCCTGTTAGTGTAACACACCAGGAAAACACAGCAATAAGGGCTAGCTTCAGGTGTATACTGTGCAGGAGGCTTAGCAACAATGACACTGACACTGTCCCCTGCCTATCCTTCTCTCTCCCTGCACACAAGGTTTATCAAAGAATATGACACTGACACTCTCCCTGCCTATCCTTCTCTCTCCCTGCACACAAGGTTTAGCAAAGAATATGACACTGACACTGTCCCCTGCCTATCCTTCTCTCTCCCTGCACACAAGGTTTAGCAAAGAATATGACACTGACACTCTCCCTGCCTATCCTTCCCTCTCCCTGCACACAAGGTTTAGCAAAGAATATGACACTGACACTGTCCCCTGCCTATCCATCTCTCTCCCTGCACACAAGGTTTAGCAAAGAATATGACACTGACACTCTCCCTGCCTATCCTTCTCTCTCCCTACACACAAGAATAGCACAAAGAATAGCACAATGACACTGTCCCTGCCTATCCTTCTCTTTCCCTGCGCCGGAACACACTACACAAGGCCGCCGCGCTGGCGGCCTTTTATAGTGTGGGGCGTGTGCTAAACTCCCTGAGCTATAATTTGCCACAGGCAACCTGCCTGTGGCCAATTATGGCTCTCCTAGCTGCCGGCGCTGTGATTGGCCAAGCATGCGGGGTCACAGTGCATGCTTGGCCAATCACAGCGCCGGGATTGCACTGCGATGGCGCAGTGTATTGTGGGCCGTTGGCGTCACTCGAATTTGGCGCAAACGCCCCAAATAGTTCGATCTTCGTCGAACGATCGAACAGCCGATGTTCGAGTCAAACGTATGTTCGACTCAAACACCGAGCTCATCCCTAGTATCTAGTTATATTATGTACATTTAGGAAAGAATCCAGGCTTTTTTATAGCAATCTACTGAGCTTGCCAGAACCACCTTTGAAGAAACCTTTCCATATTTAGAGATGAAATCTCTTTTCCTCCAGACGTAAAGAGTGTACCCGTGTCCTCTGTGTTGACCATAAAGTGAATAACTCAACACCAAGTTCACTATATGGACCACTTATGTATTTGTACATGTTGATCATATCTCCCCTTAAATTCCTCATCTCAAGAGAGAATAAATTCAGTTCCTCTAATCTTTCCTCATAGCTGAGCTCCTCCATGCCTCTTATTAGTTTGGTTGTCCTTCTCTGTACTTTCTCCAGTTCCCCAATATCCTTCTCCAATATGAATTTGGTGCTGTAAAAAACATCTTACATGGTCTTTCACACATGGATTACATTGACATTTATTGAACACGACACTGAGCCAGAAGTTTGGCCACCTCCTCCTTCCCCCACAGCCGGCCCATTCACAGAGCACAATGCGATTTGCACATGTGCAGTAGGGAACCGTCTGTGTGCCGGTTTCCATTAGTGAAGTTGGCGGCGGCAGCACCCGAAAGCCTATTAATAAAAAAAACAGCTTGGGTGAAGACACCTCTGGATCCCTGGACAGGTAAATGTCCTAATATTAAAAGTCAGCAGCTACAGTATTTGTAGTTGCTGACTCATTTTTTTTTCTGAAGGCGCCAGGAGCTCCACTTTTACAAATAACACTAAAAAAAAACTTTTCTTAATGTAGCGAGGTCCCAGGTCCCCTTTGGTCTAATGAGTACCTCCAGAGTTAGGGCCAGCTGACATCCTTCTGTATAGAGTGGGTTACCAGGCATGGTGGGTGTAGTGCGAGATAGATTCATGGGCGTCAGACACTTCTTGGATGCAAAGAGATTTATTTTCTCTTGAACAGAACTGTGGGAGAAAGGGTTAGGGCCAGGACACCGTTATGTGGTTGCAATGTTTTTGGCAGAATCTGAGACTTCTATAGGTAGACAGCCATGCAGGGAAAGGCATCCAGCAGGACACCACATTTGCATGTGTAGGATCACTGTCTCCTATGGCAACAGTCTTATAACAGTTTCTAACACAAGTTGTAACGAATATCTTTCCTTCCTCTACAATCTCCTATTGTAGATCTTCACTCCACTGAGCTCCCAGTCTCTCTCACTAGACTTGCTAATCGACTGCCACCGGATCCCCTTAGCTCCTCCAATCTTCACACTCAGTATCTTCCTCAAGTGTCACCCCCGCTTCCCTACTGGGTCCTTAGCTTGGCATTCACAGATACTCCTCAAGCATCACCCCACTGGCCTGCTCAGTCCTTGGCTTGGCACACAAGACTGCTCTGCGAGCATCACCTCCGCTGGCTGGGTCCCTGGCTTGACACCTGCTGAAGTTTCCCAATTCTTCACCATCCCTGTTTGGTGAGAATGCTGCTCTGGTACTTTCTTCAGCTACTCACAGTGGTCCCTGGAAAAAAGGTGGTTGGTCCCTTAGTGGCGACAGCTTCCCCTCTACCTTCGACTATGACAGGCTCTCAGGCCAGGAGAACCATCACTTCTGGTTGGACTGCAAGCCGCAATCCAAACCCTACGCTGGTCTCTCACTTTTTGATAGGCCCTCAGACAGCCTAACAGCCAGATGTCCCTGGGATAGGCCTCAGACTCTGGCCTAGCAGCTAGGGGCAGCACAACACACGTCCACACAGACAGCCATCCAGGTGGCACAGAACACTGATCACCTGACCCCACCCAAATATATAGGTTCTCCCAGCAGGCCAAGGGATTCAAGAAAACCCCTGCCGTTTGGTTCAGATATCCCATATACTCCGAATCTGTCCTTGCATTGCCCTTGTCTTATCTAATGTCGCCAGGTTCCAGGCCATCCAGTGACAGAAGAGGGAAGTGCAGCAATTCCAGACCTAGGGTGAAATCAATTGATCCCTAACAATTGGCCAAGGGAACTATACCTGGCAGGTAAATTAAAGAGCAACCCTGCCTAAACATCAGGGTGCTACATTAATTAAAGTGTTACTAAACCCACAACAGTAAAATCAGTCTGCATATTCAGTAAAGCATGCCTGTTATACTCACTGTGGAACCTAAGGGGTTAATCCTCTGCATTGTGTAAAAAGGCTGTTTAGTTCTGTTTTCACTGATCCTCCCCTCCTTCCACTGTCCCCTAATAATTTCCTGATAACACAGAGTCCATGGAGTCAGGTAAGCTGTAGTCCCTCCCCCCCCCCCCCCACCTCGCGCGGGAGACAGACGGATCAATCTGAGGTCTCCATACCTTAGATCAGGGGTGTCTTTTTTCAAAGAGAGCAAGATTTGATGAAGTGAACATGCGTGAGGGCCGACCATTTTGCCTGGCATTCTTTGAACCATTAAAATTAAATGCAAATTAAATATTTTATGCAAAGTTTATTGCAAATGGCATACTTTTCATTTTAGTCACATGGATGACAAATCTAAACAGGTGTTAAATCACACTGCCTACACACGGTCGGAAATTCCGACCAAAAGCTCACATTGGACTTTTCTTGTCGGAATTTCCGATCGTGTGTACGCAGCATTATGAAAAGTTGCAGCTTTGTTACAAAGGCTTTGAGGTGGAAATAAAGCTGGTTCACCGCTGCATATTTCCCCTCCTGAAGACTCGTGTTCAGTACATTCAGATGCTTTGTTATGTCAACTAGAAACCCCAAATCAGCCAGCCAAATAGGATCAGATAGCTCTCTCAACTGTTGTCCCTTTCTTTCCAAGAATTCTGAGATTTCCTTTCTGAGGGAGCAGAAGAAACGCTGCAGTGCAGACCCCCGACTGAGCCATCTTACATTGTTGTGATATAAAACATCTTCGTATTCAGCCTGGATGTCCAGTAGAATCAGTTTAAACTGGTGGTGGCACAGGGCTTTAGACCGAATAATATTAATAGTCTTTACCACCGGTTTCATAACATGATCATATTTGAGATGTTTAGCACAGAAAACTTGTTGATGAATAATACAATGGAGTTTAATAGCTTTGCCTCCTTCTTTGATCACCTTGTTACAGATTAGAGTTGATAATAAGACACGTGCAATTCGTTTAGTTACGAATTCGTTATTCGTCAAAATTCATTATATTCGTTGATTCGTAAACATGCTAATAAACAAGCAGTTTGATAAAATTACAAACAAACAACGAATTATCGAAAAGAACGAATATGGAAAACAACAATAATAGTAAATTTGAAACAGCCAAAATACGAAAAAGTAAAAAACAAAAACATAAAAACAACGAAAATACCGAACAAAGATCATAAAATAACGAAAATCAAAATGAACGAAAACGCAAAATTACGAATATTTGGAAAACGTAAAACAAAACAACAAAAATAACGAACAAAGATCCATATTAACGAAAATCAAAATGAACGAAAAAAAAATTGCAAATCTGCGGAAAACGGAAATCAAAACAACGAAAATTCGAAAAAAACTTAAATTCTATTTCGTTAGTTCTGAATTAGTTCTGGACGTTGGCCAATGGCCAATAAGCTTGTCCCTTCCCCTGAAGTGGTTGTCTCTTCCCCCAGTGAGTTTGTTTCTTATTCCCTTGTGTGTTTTTCTGTGTTAGACTGCAGTGCATTCCATCCACAGTCCAGATAGGGTGTGGTTGGGTAGGTTGCACTGTTCTGTTGGATTTGTGAGTAAAGTTGTGACTTGTGAGAGAGAAATTATTTGTTTCTTAAGCATACTCTGTCTATATTCTAATTTCTATATTTGTATTTTGTAATATCTCTGACATATTTTTGTTTTCTCCTATTCTGACACATTATGTAAAATTACGAATTATGCCCTGATTACTAATCTACGAAAACAATGTTACGAAAGTACGAATAAATGAGCCAGTCAATCTCACGAAAGTACGAATTACAAAATTACGACGAGTAGTGTTTTGAATAAACGGAAAATGTATTCTAACGAAAGTACGAATGTAATTAAATGTACAAAAGTAAGATTTTCCAATCAACGGAAATTAGACACGAAACTACGAATCATTGCAAATCAACGAAAATATAGTTCTTACAAAAATACGAACGCGGCGGAATATAAAATATAACGTAAATACGAATTTTGAATCAACGAAAATTAGACTAACGGATAAACTAATCAACAGAAAAATAACCCTTACGGAAATACAAAAGAGTCCGAATACGATAACCCACGTCTTACGAAATTACGAATCATTACGAATCAACGGAAACGCACAGAAACTAAACCAAACTAAACAAATTTTTATGTTGTGCACATGTCTATTGATAATCCACTTCATTCACCAGCCATGGTAGGTGTCCCGTCAGTAATAATCCCAATAACTTTGTTCCAAGGCAGTTTCATGTCGTCGATGGCAGAGCTAACAGAAACAAATAAATATTTTCCTCTTGTTTGGTCCGTAAGGCTCTGGAGGTCAAGTAGCTCTTCAGTCACATTCATTTCATCGTCCACACCTCTTATGAAAATCAGCAACTGAGCTGTGTCAGATCTGTATTTTCATCACAGGCTACTGAAAAGAAGTCAAAATCACCTCCTTAGGACGTCAACTGTCTCTTAATATCTGATGAAATCTCTACAATTCTCCGTGCTACAGTGTTACGAGCCAGGCAAACAGTGGCGGAATTATCAGGGTCGCAACAGTCGCAGTGGCGACTGGGCCCTGTAATTCCGCCAAGTCCGGGGGGCCCGCCACCCGCCCGTGTGAGGTGCCCGACCGCCGCCCGCCAGTGTGAGGGGCCCACCTGACTGTCATGTCATCACTGTGTCGCCCACTAAGAGAAGGCAGAGGCAGCGCTGAGAGACTGGGGCCGCCCCGCTCCGAGCTGAGAGGAGTGTAATTGGCCGGTTTTTTAGTAGGCGGTGCTCTCCCAGGGTTAGTCGTGTTTGGCCCGGGTTTTTTCAAACTGTCACTGGGCATGTAGAGACAGGAACGGCCGGTTACACTGCAAATTAGTGGGACATGGACCATCAGCTGGCCGAGTTGGATGAAGGGAGTCCTGGGCCGTCATGCTCCTCCAGTGACTGTCAGATCTGAAGCTTTCCCGGGCAGCTGCACACTGGCTGCTAACTTCTCTCTCCCTCCTGCACTCCTTTGGGGCAACACAGCAGTAAAAGAGCCGTGCCGGTGAGTACACTTACTCTAGCCCTACAGCCGCAGAACAGATGCCTCTGATCCTTCTCACATGCTCCCCCCTCCTCTCCCTCCCTGTGCTTGATAATGGAGGTGAAGTCTGCTCCAGCCAGCTACTGTCTCTGATGTTTTTCCAACCACTGCATGGTGCCTCTCTGACCCCCCCCCCCCCTGTGCTCTCCCCCCTCCTCTACTTGGGCTTGATAACAGGTCACACACTGCAATGGCTCCTTTTCAGCCTCACAGACTGCACACCTCCTGTCCCTGCTTTCTCTGCATGCCTGCTTGCTGTGAATCTCCCTGAGCTCCCTCAAACACCACAGTAGAAGAGGGGGCACATTTAGGGCCGGTTCACACTGCTGCGAGGTCGAACATCACATGTGATTCGCACTGCACTGCTGTGCAAATCTCATGTGATGTCTGTGCGATGCAAATTCAGCCATACAGATTGTATGGCTGAAATCTCATTCAGATCAAACTCACACAGAGCCCATTTTTTGGTCCACACCAGAATCGGATCGCATGGGTCAGTGTTTCTCAACTCCAGTCCTCAAGGCGCCCCAACAGGTCATGTTTTCAGGATTTCCCTCAGATGAAACAGCTGTGGGAATTAATAAAGCAGTTAAACTGATCAAATCACATGTGCAAAACAATGGAGAGCCTGAAAACATGACCTGTTGGGGCGCCTTGAGGACTGGAGTTGAGAAACACTGGCATGGGTGTTCACACCCATGCGATCCAATTCCTGTCCGAATTCACAGTTCGCATATGCAAACTTTACTGGAGGTGTCATTAACATTGTATTGACACCCCCAGCAGTTCGCAAAGGGCAGTGTAAACTGCCTGTGAGTTGTATGCGATGCGGGAACCCATACTGGATTCGCAGGGTTCCCGCATCGCTGCAGTGTGAACTGGGCCTAAGAGTACCTGTCTTGCTTAGCAGTAGCCTGGCCTGTCATCACAAATTCTGGCCCTGCTACCCGCACCTACGATTTCTGTGGGGAAGCAAGCAGCGAGTACTTCTGGCTCCCTTGCCGGCCTGGCCAACCACAACTCACAAACGGCCGTCAGGAAAACACTTTGGGAAAAAAAATTGTCTGTGATTCTGAATTGTGCATGTGCAGTCTGAAGCCAGCCGTTTAGTGAACTGCTGGGCTCAGCCTCAGATTAGGCAGTGGGATGTGGTTTAAATTCACACACCCCACCACACAAGTAGAGGCTGATCCCAGCAGTTCACTAATCGGCTGGCTCCAGACTGCGCATGCACAGTCCAGAGTCACAGACAAGGATTTTTCTTCTAAAGTAGTTTATCGCCAGCCGCTCATGAGTTGTGACCAGACTAGGAGGTATTAAACCACCTGCAAACCACACTAATTTCATGATACGCCCCTGCCCCAAAAATCAGCAAAAAAAATGTCAAAAAACATCTTTTTTTTGGGGGGGTAAGTGACAGATCACTGCAAGGCCACACACAGGCCTATAGTACTTAATTGTGTGCGATCTGTGCTGGTGTCACAGAGCTGAGGGGGTGTGACAGGTGAGATCTGCTGGTGTGTGCCTAGAACAGATCACTCTGTCCTCCCATCCTCTACACTGACCCCCAATAATGATGGGGACCATCCTCCTCCATATACATACATGTCTAAGTCCCAGTCACACCACTGCGACTTTATTTACTTTGACAGTTCCAAATCACGTGACAAGTTGCACCCCATTGCTGGCAATGGACTAGTTCATATAAGCGGTGGTACTTGAGGGGGGGTGGCAGCGGTGGTACTTGAGGGGGGTTGGCAGCGGTGGTACTTGAGGGAGGTGGCAGCGGTGGTGCCATCCTCTCCCACCACCACCTGTGCCTCCTTACTGATCCCATCCCCCCACCTCTGATCTCATCCCTATCCCCCCCCCATTACTTCTACAACAGAGGTGATGGGGGGAGGATAGGGATGAGATCAGTGGTGGGGGGATGGGATCAGTAAGAGGCACAGGTGGTGGTGGAAAAATGTAAAAAATATGTGGTGTTGGGGTGTGTGGCGTTGCCTTCCACCTGAATGGTGGTGTGGGTAGAGAAATACTTAAGTGCTAATTAAGTGAGATCCACCTCCACAAGGGTGGTTGTATCCAAATTGATAGTGAACCTTCCAAAGTGATAATGGCATCTTCAATTGTTGTGTCAAGTGAAACCCGTTGCTACATGCCCCCTATGAAGAGAGAATCAATGATCGAGTCGCTCTTCCTGGGGGCCAGTCAACAAGGGATGTGTAGAAAAACTTGGTTGCTAAGAGTTTAGGAATTAACCTGAAAAGTGATCCAAACTCGTGTCACCCTTCAACTGGTGGTATTAACCCTTACTGGTTAAATTAGAAACACTCAAGTGCACTAAATGCTAAATCAGGTGTTCAAACAACATATCCTAAACATCACAGCAATAAGCATCAGGATAAAAAAACATAGTATAGTTGCCCTATAATCAAACACCTGTGGGCAGTACTTCGTGAAGAAAAAAAAATAATAATAATAATAATAATTATTTTTTTTCACAAAGTACTGAGTGTTTCTAATTTAACCAGTAGCCCTCAAGTACCACCGCTGCCACCCCCCCCCCCCCCCCCTGAAGTTGAAATCAGAAACAGAAATGTCTTACTTTGTTGTACAGTGTAAAAAAATTAAGTATCAAAATCAGGCTTTCGGGGGGGGGGGGGGGGGGCCCTTTCATGATTTCTTGCACCGGGGCCCTGGAGTCTCTAGTTACGCCACTACAGGCAAATGTTGGTAAACTCTTGCTTCTTCCCTGGACAGATATTCTCAACCATTTTCATAACGCATTCTTTGATAAAGTCACCCTCAGCAAAAGATTTGCAATTTTTAGCAATTAACTTTGCCACCTCATAGTTGGCCCTTGTGGCATTTTCATTTGACTCACAGGCTCTTGTGAAAAATCGCTGTTGTGACATTAAAACAGCTTCAAGTTTCTTCAACTTTTCACTGCGGTCATGCCCTGTTAGCTTGACGTATGTGCTATGTCGCGACTGGTAGTGTCTCTTGACATTATTAGTGCTAACCGTACTGTTAGAGACATTAGAAATTATACTTTAAATGTCAACTATGAATATGCATATTAATATGACTATATCTTCTAAAGTTAAAATGTTTGCTTTATATAACTCTATTAATACTTAAATATGCTGAATAAGCTCTAATAGCCCTAATTACTGGAATAAGTCATATGACCATATTCTATTGTGCAAAGATGTGCTGACTCTTACATCTGTCAAAATATGGGCTGCGAACCATGAGATAATTTATGTATTCATTGTATGAAATTTCCTGTCATAAGGTGTTGGCTGAAAAAGGATATTTCCCTATTCCCTGCTAACGTCAGAATAAAGGTTGAAATTATACATGGTCAGGACGTTACGAGCAGGAAAAGGGAAGGTTTAAGGGTTATAAAAGCAGAATGTAAATCTATGACAGGCAGAAATGGATCTCTGAAGCAGAAGATATACATTTAACCATTTCTCTTGCATATGCAATAAAATATCTTGACTTGTAACGAGAGTCGGTCCGAAATTACTTGACATTTTGGTCCTTCGAGCCGGAAGTCCAAATTCCTGGAAAGCACTAGCCAACAACCCAGTGAACCGATGTCCGTACGGCAAAAAACTGTAAGTCCTCCGTCTTAAAATTTGACGTTAACAGAGGCCGGCTCACTGAACTAGTGCCTCCCGGGCAGCGACTTACCGGATCAGCACAAGAGACCGCTCTCGGGGCAAGGTAAGATATTTTCATTTATTATATTATACTTTTAGGCCTAAATGTGATTAGGGATTTAATGAATTAAGGGATTTTGTTACATACATCTAATATAGAGATTAATTGAATGTTTATCTGTTGTGTATATGTTTTGCTTTATCCAAGTTGAGGGAATATAAGTAGATACGTCCGTAGTTTAAATCCCTTTGATATAGGAGTATGGTCCCATACTAATACCCGGGTGCAGATAAAGGAAATTTGTCGACAAAGGACCTAGGTCCTGACAGCCTTGTAAACTGCAGGAATTCCCGTGGGGGACACATAAATATTCCTACATCAAAAACATGAACCCCTGTTGATACAAAAGGTATGGCCTGATAGATTTCCAGGTAACAAATAGAGGTAATTTGACGAGCCCTTGCGCTCAGCCAGCCTCGTATGTTGTGTAAAAAACCTGTACAGGCATTTATAAATACCGTTGAATCAACAAATATTAATGTTTTGATAAAGTGTGGGAACAACAGTCGAGAGAAATTAAGTCTCTTTTGTAATTCTGTTCATGCTCCCTACAGTTTACTGAAATATTAATGTTTTGATCAGGGGGGGTTGACCAGTCAGGTGAATTTACGTTCGCCTTGTAATTCTGTTCATTCTCCCTATAAATGAATAAAACATTAAGTAAGAAGACAAGACACCAGTATTATAGCAGCACACAAGATCAATAATCTAGAAGTGATATGTCACGACTAGAAAGTTTGTGAGTAGCTGCAGAAGTGATAAGATACTGTGTGCAGGTATTGTGTCAGTGTGAGAAGACCTTACAAAAAAAACTCCGTGTGCACGTTAAAATGAGTATGATCCATGGAAAGTCTGATGGTTTGAATGATGATGCAAAGTATATGTGTAGTCTAGACAAAGAGAATGTGAAACTCCTTAAGACATGGAAAACAAAGTATGATTTTGATGCATTTTTAAATAAGGATTGTTGTGTAATACTGTGTTGTGTAGAAAGCTTAAAAAATAAATAAAAATTATGCCGGCATGTATGTATGTATGTATGTATGTATGTATGTATGTATGTGTATATATATGTATGTATGTATGCGTATATATTTATATATATATATATAAAAAAAAAAAGAAAAGAAAATTAAGGAAACAGAATAAATTAGGTCTTCCCCAGGCAAAGAAATGGCTTGAGGAGGCTAACTGTAGGTTAAAATCATAAAAAAAATCATAAAAAGACTATGTTTTTAGACAAAGAGGAGGACAATAATATGACCGTCCTCCGAAGTTTAGTGCAGCAAGTATTGACTGAACAAAATGCGACAAACCTAATGCACCCGACAGCCCCTACACACCCTTTAGAGGACTCTCCAATCCCACCGACAGACGCTGCTCCCCCTCTGACTTCACCACCCGCTCCCAATTCCCTATTGCAGACCTGCAGTCCCCACCACCAGATGGGACAGAGGTATGCAACAAGTTACCCTGCTGACCCTCCTTACAGCAATCCCAAGGTCCACATAGCTCAATTCAGGGATGGTATCATGGGAATGGTTGCTAGCTATCATCTCAATGTGAGGGAAATAGAGCAGGTCACCAGACAGGTACTGGGACCTGACTGGCATCATGTAGTGGGAGATTGGAGTGGATTAAACAACCAGGGAGGGGTGTTGCCTCAGGATGATGCAGCACTCAAAAACAGAAGAAATGCTCTTATAGCAAAGATAGAGAGAGGATAGATGGATACGTCAAGCCGACTGGTCCATTATAAATCAGTGTATATGGGGAGAAGAGGAAACAGTGGATAATTTCATTGTTAGGATAAAGAAGAATTTTAATAACCACTCTGGGATAGAAATCCCAGTAGATCAAGTGAACGATAGCCCATATGAACAACAGCTAAAGAATGCAATCCTGAAGGGGCTGCTAGTCCTTATATCAAGTTTTGTTAACGAACACATGATTAACCATAGGATCTGCAGACTCTAGGAGCTAATCAAGTATGCGAGGCATGCTGAGGGGCACTTCCAACCAAAAAAGAAAGTAAAGAAAAGGATGAGGGGGGAGTGTTTCCTGTATGGTAAAAGTGTGTCTGCAGAGAGAGAAGCAGAAGGATGGAAAAGAATCTGATATTTTGGATGTGTGTAATGTTGAAACTTGTTTGCATGCTGAAGCCAAGCCAGAAATAACCTGGGTTGCAAAGAGTAGTCTCTGTGACACTGGGACTTGTAGGACCCTGATGCACCCGCTGGATATGCCACCAGGGGTACAGGGAAAAGGTTTAGTATATGTAAAATCTGCAAATGGGTTGATGCACCAGGAGGCCGTGTCTGAAGGCCTTACTGTGGAAAATCCACAGACAGGTAAAAAGGCTCAGTGTAAAATTGTAATGTCAACTAAATGTCCTGTTAATTCGTTGGGTAGAGACATGTTGCATGCTCTTGATATTTCTGTCGTACCAGTGGAGGGGGGCCTCAAAGCCCATCGGCTGTGTGAAAAACAAATCACAGCTGTGGATAATGAGCCCTGATACTGGTACAGCTTGGATTTACAAACTGAGGGGTTAAAGATGCCCAAAACCCTGACAGAAATAATTGAAGAGCCTGTGAGGAAAGGTACAAGGTCCAGACAAACCTCTATTGCACTATCTACTACAAAAGGACCACTGGGCCTGATAGGTCCTATGAGAAACAGTTAATGAGTTGCACTAACACTGAAGTGCTCTTAAGATACCTGTACTGTGATAAGAAAGGAAATAACATGGCTACTTGTCTCCTACCACAGCCTATTCTGCAAATATACAGGCAGGATACTGTACCTCATGTTTCGGTCACGCGGAACTCCGAGGTATCATGGCATGAGCTGGGAGAACTTATCACAGACTGGGTCAAATTAACAGATGAGGAACTGAAATCCAGAGGGAATCAGAGGTACAGATTAGCGTGGTTTGTTGAATGTACAACCAGAACTTGCGTGATTGAAGTTTTGACAAAAGACAGTGACTGACACTTTTTGACCCGAGGGGAAGGGGATGCCTTAAAAGACGTCCCCGATTTCTTGTGATCAAAAGGAAAGACAGACGTAGGGCTAATTAAGACAGACAGTCAGTTCTGGTTTGCACTTATGTACAAAGGAAAACTCACAAGAAATGTTCAATGCTTTGTCTCGAGTTGTACCTCCCAGTGGGAGTCAAATTCTCTTGTATGTGGATGACATTCTGGTAGCGGCTCCTCTGGAGCGACAATGTAAAATTGACACCTTGGCTCTGATGCATTTCCTCGCAGAACAAGGTCACAAGGTTAGCAAAATAAAATACAACTTTTGAAAACCAAGGTGAAATACCAGGGTTACATTATATCTCAAAAAGGCAGACATCCAGATGAGATCCGAAAAGAGGCCATCCTTCAAGCCCCCAAACCACGTAAAAATAAAGAAATTATGTAATTTCTTGGCATGGCAAATTTCTGTAGAGCATGGATAGCTAATTATGCTACGGAGGTGGTGCCTCTTTCTGATCTCATCTATGGTACACAAATGTCTGCAAAAGGTTCCATCCAGTGGAATGTGCAAGCAGAGGATGCATTTACAAAGGTGAAGCACCTCATTGTGGGTTCTACTGTGCTTAGCCTACCCAATTACAGTAGAAACCCTTTAGCAGACTGTAGATTGTAAAGAGGGGTACATGACTTCTGCTCTCACTCAGGTTTATGAGAAAGAACACAAACTAGTTGCATTTTACTTAACTAATTTGCCCCACTGTGTACAAGCTGTAGTAGCAGCCTCATTGGCCATACGGTCATCTGCATTGATAGTATTGTTCCACCCCTGGTACTTAAAGGTCTCACATGTTATTTAGGTGATCTTACTATAAGACAGAATCTCCTATTTATCTCCAGTCAGGCATTTATCATGTATGACTACACTTCTGGGACAACCACACGTTACAATCAAGAAGTGTACTACATTGAATCCTGCTACACTAATGCCAACACCTGGTGATGGGGATCCACATGATTGTGCAGCTCAAAATTGATGAACGGGTACTCCCTAGGAAGGATATCACTGATGTTCCCTTTCTAGATGCTGACATTTTTGTTGATGGGTCGTGTAGAAAAAACGATAAATCAAACGGCTTATGCTATAGTAACACATGACCAGGTCATTGAAGCTAGACCCTTTCCCAGTTCCTATTCTGCACAACAAGCTGACATTATAGCCCTGTCAAGGGCCTGCAGTCTAGGGGAAGGGAAAAATAAATAGATATTTATACTGACAGCCAATATGCTTTCTCTACACATATTTGCCCAGCAATGGAAAAAAGGGGTATGATTACGTTGCCATGGGAAACCGATCACACAGAGATCTCATTCTTGCCCTTCTAGAATATGTACAAAAACCAGCACAAGTGGCTATTTGTAAATGTGCGGCACATAGAAAGGGAACAGATCCAATTACCCTAGGAAATGCACTAGCAGACAAGACAGCAAAGGAAGCTTCTGAAGGACAGCAATGACAAACATATACAGTTTCCCAAGTAAATGATGAGGTACAGAGAGCTATTGATGAAACATGGTTATCAGAAATGCAGAAAACATCACCGGCAGGTGAAAATCAAAGTGGTTATATACAGGGTCAACACTGGTCAATGGTATATACACATGTACAGAAGGTAAACCTAACTTATCTACATCACTATTCACGTATGCTGTGTTATTGAGTCATGGGTAGGCCCATACCTCAAAAGGAGGGATGGTACTGGGTGTACACAACATATGGGTTTACAAAACTACTCTGAAAATTTTGTCTCACATATCCGATTTGTAACAGATACCATGCACAAGGTGCCCTAAGAGCCTTAAGGGGTCATTTCCCACATCCCCCTTATCCCTTTCACACAATATGCATGGATTTTATTGAATTGAACAAATGTGAGAATAAGTACTGTCTGGTTATTGTGTACAGGTTTATAAAGTGGGTGGAAACTTTTCCTATGACGCACACGGATGGACAGTCAGTAGCCAAAGTACTAATCAAAGAGGTGATTCCACGACAAGGGATCCCCGCGCTGATTTACAGTAACAATGGCTCCAATTTTGTAAACTAAACAATACAACTAATTGGTATATGGTACAATATCTGACCTACTAGGGAGAATCACTATTTAGGTTATAACCCCTGGTCAGAACACCCCAGCCCCCGAGCCAACTCAGTTTCAACTTAATACCTCTTTGTTTAAAACAGATTTTACTTACAAGGAACAATTAAGTATAGAAACAGGATTTGGAGATAAAAATTAGTGGATAGAATGGGTCAGATACACAACTCAATCTAAGGGGTTAAGTGATTGTATTTCTTGTGCAAACCCAAGACCACAACTAGCTACCATTCCTCTCCCTGAAGAGGAAACAGATTTAGCTTGCATAATAAGACTGTTTTCAGAAAATATTACTGGGTCTGAATGTGCAAATGAGAAAAAGAGATACCCTAAAACTAAAATGCAAAGTACACCCCCTTCACTACAAGCATTACCAGGAAATTTTTCTAGTTTCTCTAACAAAGATAAGGATGGTACAAAGGTTGGCACTCTATCTCCTGAATACTGTGCGACCACAACATCAACTACAGACATTAAGTATCAACTAAAATGGTTTCAGGAACAGAAACGGCAACTAGCTGATGTTTGGTGGCTGTGTGGGGACAAGAAACTAAGGCTCAGACTGCCACCTAGATGGGAGGGTAGTTGTGCCCTTACCCGCCTGTTGCTTCCCTTTTATATTGTTCCTATGACTAATAAATTGATGAGACTACCAGGTAAACACTATTTTAAGAGACTTAAGTGTCCAGAATCATTTTGACAACCAGGTATATATAGACTCAATAGGTGTTCCACGAGGAGTTTCCGGATGAATTTAAAGCACAGAATCAAGTAACAGCAGGACTCACCTCACTCTTCCTATGGGTACAGCCCAATAAGAATGTCGACTGGATAAACTACATTTACTACAACCAGCAGAGGTTTGTGAATTACACCAGAGATGCTATCAAAGGTATAGCAGCACAATTGGACGCCACCTCTTTGACAGCGTGGCAGAACCGTATAGCATTGGATATGTTGCTGGCAGAAAGGGGCGGGGTATGCGAAATGTTCGGCACCTTCTGCTGCACTTTTATTCCAAATAATACGGCACCTGATGGAAGTATCACCAAGGCTTTGCAAGGCCTACAAATGTTATCCCAGGAACTAACTGAGAACTCTGGTGTAGAGAACCCCTTAACAGGACTCTTTGAAAAATGGTTTGGTAAATGGGGTGATCTTGCAAAAGGTTTGCTCATGTCTGTTGTCATGGCAGCCACGGTCCTTACGCAGTGTGGATGTTGCTGCATTCCTTGTATTAGAGGAATTCTTCAAAGACTGATTGACACATCACTAACAAAGACTATGTTTTTTCAGAACAACACTGAACTATACCCGGAACCTGATGAAGATGAACTTACAGTCCTTTCAAAAGACTTATTTGTCTAAATGATAATACCTGGTAAAATAAAGAACCTGGATATTTGAATTATTGAGATTATAAGTATAAAAGGGGGCAGCTGTTAGAGAAATTAGAAATTATACTTTAAATGTCAACTATGAATATGCATATTAATATGACTATATCTTCTAAAGTTAAAATGTTTGCTTTATATAACTCTATTAATACTTAAATATGCTGAATAAGCTCTAATAGCCCTAATTACTGGAATAAGTCATATGACCATATTCTATTGTGCAAAGATGTGCTGACTCTTACATCTGTCAAAATATGGGCTGCGAACCATGAGATAATTTATGTATTCATTGTATGAAATTTCCTGTCATAAGGTGTTGGCTGAAAAAGGATATTTCCCTATTCCCTGCTAACGTCAGAATAAAGGTTGAAATTATACATGGTCAGGACGTTACGAGCAGGAAAAGGGAAGGTTTAAGGGTTATAAAAGCAGAATGTAAATCTATGACAGGCAGAAATGGATCTCTGAAGCAGAAGATATACATTTAACCATTTCTCTTGCATATGCAATAAAATATCTTGACTTGTAACGAGAGTCGGTCCGAAATTACTTGACACGTACACACATATGCGGCTTTGGCTTTAAGGGGTTATACCGGGATGATGCCTGCAGCTGCACCTTTTTTTGAGTGGGCGGTCGGCTCTTCAGGGAGAACAGCCGATGCGGCTAAAAGCCACTCGGCTGTTATCCCGAAGGAGCGGTAGAAATAATTTGTTCCACATTGACTTCTATGGCATGCAATACCGCATGTAGCCAGAGATGGGGGGTGGAGTATTTCCAAGTGTTTCTGAGTATTTCCGAACGGCTCCAATCAGCTCTGGCGCCCACGCACCTCTGGCCAAATGCGGTACTGTACACCGCAGAGGTTTGAATCCTGCTCATTTTTCAAGACAACACTCGCAAACTGAGTCAGGATTTAAAAAAAAATTGCTTGTATTGTGAAACGCTTGTAACTGTGTTACTCGCAATCCGAGGTTCCACTGTATATATAATGTTTGGGGGTTTTAAGTAATTTTCTAGCAAAAAATACGGATTTTAACGTGTAAACAACAAATGTCAGAAATAGGCTTGAGCATGAAAAGGTTAAATTCCTTATAAACAGCCACAGTCTCTTGGCATATCAGACAAACACAGTGATTCCGTATTTCAGTGAAGAAATATTCCACTTTCCACCTGTCCTGGAAGCGGCGGCCCTCACTGTCAACTTTCCTTCTCTTGTTTACAGTCGCCATTTTAGAAATTGACCAGAAGGGAAAAGGATCATGTGAGCACGGTGCCAGAGGTTTTGGTGTAAACCCTTGTACACATGATCAGATTATTGGACAAATTTTTTGTTGGATGCTAGTCTAAGGTGACCAGATCTTTAAAAAGAAATCCAGGGACATAATTTTACTAGTAATGGCGGCAATCGGTGACTCTCTGCCCGTCACCGCCTCCGCCCGCCTCATAACTTGTCAAGTCTTAATCTCTGGGCCCCGGCTACTACTGGGTGGGGAGCGGAGGAAGATCACTCTGCCAGGGAAGGCAAGGAGATAATCTGGCTGGTGGCTGGCCGGTACTTGAGCCAAGGCAGAAAAAAAATGCGAGCGGAGCTGAATGGGCATGCACCCGAAACTGAAGAAATATTCCCTCCGCTCCAACCAGCACATGATCATCAGAAAGGGGCACAGATAATGGAAAAAAATACACCCCCTAAGCTAGTAGGAGTGGGGGTGTGTAATTCAGATTTTTATTCTGCACTGACCATCTTTGATATTGACCCAGCCCCTGTTCAAATCCAATCCGGGGACAAAACCAGGGACAGACTTGGTCCGGGGATAGTGTCCTCAATCCGGGGACTGTTCCCGGAAACCGGCGATTAGGGATGAGCTCGGTGTTTGAGTCGAACATAGGTTTGACTCGAACATCGGCTGTTCGCGCGTTCGGCGAACAACGAACGATTTGGGCCGTTCGCGCCAAATTCGAGTGACGCGAACGGCCCACAATACACTGCGCCATCGCAGTGTAATCCCGGCGCTGTGATTGGCCAAGCATGCACTGTGACCCTGCATGCTTGGCCAATCACAGCGCCAGCAGCGAGGAGAGCAATGATTGGCCACAGGCAGGATGCCTGTGGCCAATTATAGCTGAGGGGGTTTAGTACACGCCCCACACTATAAAAGGCCGCCAGCGCGGCGGCCTCGTGTAGTGTGTTCCGGAGCAGGGAAAGTGAAGGATAGGCAGGGACAGTGTCAAATCTTGTCAAATCTATTCTTTGCTAAACCTTGTGTGTAGGGAGAGAGAAGGATAGGCAGGGAGAGTGTCAGTGTCATATACTTTGATAAACCTTGTTTGCAGGGAGAGAGAAGGATAGGCAGGGGACAGTGTCAGTGTCATATTCTTTGCTAAACCTTGTGTGCAGGGAGAGAGAAGGATAGACAGGGAGAGTGTCAGTGTCATATACTTTGATAAACCTTTTGTGCAGGGAGAGAGAAGGATAGGCAGGGGACAGTGTCAGTGTCATTGTTGCTAAGCCTCCTGCACATTATACACCTGAAGTTAGCCCGTATTGCTGCTTTTTCCTGGTGTGTTACACCAACAGGTTTTTGCGGCACTTACAGCGGGCGGAGTGTGCCTTCTGACCATATTACACCTTAACTTAGCCTGTATTGCTGCTTTTTCCTGGTGTGTTACACCAACAGGATTTTGCGGCACTTACAGCGGGCGGAGTGTGCCTCCTGACCATATTACACCTGAACTTAGCCTGTATTGCTGCTTTTTCCTTGTGTGTTACACCAACAGGATTTTGCGGCACTTACAGTGGGCGGAGTGTGCCTCCTGACCATATTACACCTTAACTTAGCCTGTATTGCTGCTTTTTCCAGGTGTGTTACACCAACAGGATTTTGCGGCACTTACAGCGGGCGGAGTGTGCCTCCTGACCATATTACACCTGAACTTAGCCTGTATTGCTGCTTTTTCCTGGTGTGTTACACCAACAGGATTTTGCAGCACTTACAGCGGGCGGAGTGTGCCTCCTGACCATATTACACCTTAACTTAGCCTGTATTGCTGCTTTATCCTGGTGTGTTACACCAACAGGATTTTGCGGCACTTACAGCGGGCGGAGAGTGTGCCTCCTGACCATATTACACCTTAACTTAGCCTGTATTGCTGCTTTTTCCTGGTGTGTTACACCAACAGGATTTTGCGGCACTTACAGCGGGCGGAGTGTGCCTCCTGACCATATTACACCTGAACTTAGCCTGTATTGCTGCTTTTCCCATTTCCCTGCAGGCCATTAGAATGTCTGGAAGGCAAACAAGGAGAGGCAGACAGTCAGGAGCCAATAAAAGAGGGCAAGCAGGCTCTGTGTCTAGAGACAACAGTGCTGGTCGTGGACGCGGTGCATCGCCATCAGCACGTGGCCATGGGACACGCTTGTCCTTCTTTTCGGCAGCTGGACGTGTTGAGCCGCATCATGCCGAAGACTTGGTAGAGTGGATGACCAAGCCCTCCTCATCCTCCTCATCCTCTCTCACCCAGGCTCAGGGTACTGGCAAAGCAGCTGCCAAAGCGTCCTCTTCCCTGGTATCAATGTCATCATCAGTCACTCCTTCCCTAGACCAACCATGTCCTCCTGAGGAGTCCCCCGAACTGTTTGAGCACAGTGTTGGGTACATGCTCCAGGAGGATGCCCAGCGTTTCGAAGGGTCTGATGATGATACCCAGCTAGAGGAAGGCAGTAGCGTGAGAGCAGAGAGAGGGGATGCTCAAGAAGGACACTGTGACAGTGGGGTCACTTTGGACACAGGGTGAATAAAAGAAACCCCCGATATGGTCTGTGATAGCCATATTCAAGGCTGCATATACATTGTATATAGATTGGATGTATACTGTGTGTGGGGGTTATGTAATCATTGCTGTGAGGAATTAAGGTGTTTTGCATTCTATTGTTCATTAAGTCTGTCCTTGTGTGTATTGTAAAGTGCCAGACAGACTGGCTGCCAACCCTTTGTGAGAAGATGTGTATTGTGTGGGATCTTTTGAAGCCTAGCAGACGTCAGGATGAGGTGTTGAGTCTTGGGATGTGTGGGTGGAGCTGGGCCCTTGTTCATGTTAAATCATGTGTATTGAATTGTGTATAAAGTTACAATGTTTCTCAATAATAAAGTGATTCCTATTACAGAAGAAGACATAGTGCGTCTCGTTTTCTTCCAGAGGGATTGGTTCCTATGGGAAAGGGTCGTTTAGCTGTGGATATTGGTAGCGAGTGGATGTGTGTCTAGGAGAGGGAACATCGTAAACGGCGTTTTACTCCTTTATATTGGGGTGCCGTTACATTGGTTGGCAGCAGCGGGATTTTCCCTCCAGTTCCTGGGACACTCCAAACCACCACAGTGAATGACCAGCTATGCAGCCGAAGGAGGGTGATGCAGGACCCTGGTCAGTTGAAGATTTGTTTCAGCAACGAGTGCGACAGCGGTTGGCATTATATGGTGCTAACCCATCAGAGACCACCATACAGGAAGCCATTAGAGACATCGAGCGGCAGGATGAGCGGCAACATGAGCAGAGAATGGCGGAAATACGGCAATCGGAGACAACACCTAAAAAAGCAGCACCAACTGAAAGGAGAGGACAGATACAAATACCAGCCGACATGGAAAAGGAATTCAGAAGGAGGTTGCGAGAGATGCAGATACAGCATAGAGGACCAGTATCAGAGGAGGTCCTGCTGGGATGGTCTGATTCAATCCGCTGCGAACTCTGGGAGAAAGTGCTAGCCCTCGAGCAGCAACACCAGGGAAACGTTCTCCCCTCCATCCATGTAAGGTACTGGTCGCAGTATGAAGTACGAATGCTGTTATTGGGGGAACAACCGAAGCAGGAGTGGACAGCTGAGTTAAGCAGGCTGATCCGGGCAGAGATGCGGTTGGACGAGAGCTACAGAGCCCTCCGGTGGTATGTAGCCCAAGAGTGCCAGTGGTCAGCGGATGACAGCCCCACGGAAGGCTTTGACTATAATGGCCTGGGATTGTTGTATTGGAGGCTGTCCGAGGACCCTGACTTTGGGAGTGATCGGGAGTGGCGTTTGGAGGAAATAATGGAGCACAGAGAGCAAAGACTGAATGTCTCGGAAGGGCACTGGGCACAGGAAGATTTGAAGTTTCTGGCCGTTCAGGAATGGGAGATGGAGATTGCCTACAAACAGCTGCTAGACTCAGCTCAGCAGAAGGGTGGGGCTACCTTTGCCTGGGACTATCAGGAAATACCAGTGGACAACTATGAAATCCTGGCTGAAGAATCAGCAGTGGAAAATCTGAAGATTGCCACCCCTAAAGCCGAAGTGGATGATATGGAGTTCCAGGGAGCTAGCCTGGCTGAAGAATCGGCAGTGGAAAAGCTGAAGATTGCCCTCCCTAAAGCCGAAGTGGATGATATGGAGTTCCAGGGAGCTAGAGCAGTTGGCTCATCTCCCCAGCCACAGATTACAGAGGGTATGGCCTTAAGGGACTGTTCAGAGGATGTTAGGGATTATGCATCGCCGGCCCAAGTACTGGCGGCAGGACAAAGTACTGCAGACCCCTGCTCTACACCCGTGGCAGTTTTGGAGGCCCGAGGTGAGAAGGCGATGGTTCCTCTTTCCCAGTGGATTTCAGAGATGCAGGGAGGAGAAGCAGGCCATTCCCCCCCAACAGTTAACCAGAGCAGATAGTGTGGAGTACCCAGCAGAAGAGCTGGCAACAGAGCAGAGTGCCACGGGCCTCTGCTCTCAACTAACAGAAAAGGGAGTTCCTGTGGTATTGGATGGGACTTCGGTCCTCACTGACACAACCCCAGAAAATGGTGTGACACTGAGACAGGAGGATGTCAGCCTTGCTTTGCAAGCACTGGGGGATTTTCACCTACCACAAGTGGATGGGACTTCAGTCTCCACTTGTATACCCCAGGGATGCCGGGCAGTCGACCCAGATCCCCAACAGCATGACGGACTGAGCCCAGTCACCCTGTCTTCTCTCCAGCGGCTGAAAGGACTCCAGGCAGAAGGGCCAGTCCAGGCCTCTCCCCAGCGGTGGGTATATTCTCTGAGAGAGGCAGAGGTTGGCTGGGTAAGTAATGCTCTGTTTGGAGCAATTTATTTGGGGTACTGTGTGGATACCGGCATTAGAAGAAGGGACCTATGGACTAACTTCGGAGTCAACCCGTCTGGGGTTCCCTCCTCTGTTCGTCTCCTGCCGAAAGGGGAGAGATGTAACGGGAAGGCCCGGGGAACTCAGAATCGCTTAGAAAGTATGAGATACCCTTGCTTCAGCTCCCCCAATGCCTCTTATGTGTCAACCACCCTGTGTCTCTATTAGGGGCACAGGGTGAATGAAAACCCCAATATGGTCTGTGATAGCCATATTCAATGCTGCACATACATTGTATCTAGATTGGGTCTGTAATATTGATCCACCATATTCCTCAGAATATCTGCAAAGAACTGTTTACTGTTTAATTATGACCTCAACAGGGTAATTGAAAAGTGATGCCTTCATGATGTTGGGACACATACTGTTAGATGCTAATGTCATCACCCCCAGACCCTGCCTTTTGTGTAATCATTGCTGGGAGGAATTAAGGTGATTTGCATTCTATTGTTCACTATGCCTGTGTGTATGGTATCCGGCAGACAGACTGGCTGCCAACACTTTGTGATAAGATGTGTATTGGGGATCGTTATATTCTATTGTGTGGGATCTTGTGAAGCCTAGCAGACGTCAGGATGATGTGTTGAGTCTTGTGATGTGTGGGTGGAGCTGGGCCATTGTTCATGTTAAACTACTGTGTATTAGATGTATATAAAAGTTACAATGTTTTTCAATAAAAGTCATTCTACCCCAGAAGAATACAGAGTGCGTCTCGTTTCTTCCAGAGGGATTGGTTCCTATGGGAAGGGGTCGTTTGGCTGTGGAAGATTGGTAGCGAGTGGATGTGTGTCCAGGAGAGGGGACAGAGGAAACGGCGTTAACCGCCTTCGTATTTGGGGTGCCGTTGCAGACACTAATCTGGCAGTCATGTTCCAGCAGCTGCAGCATACTGCCAGATTGGCTCCAGTGATGAGGAGGGAGGGGAGATGAGGTCACTGACTCCACGTGGGTGCCTAATAGGAGAGAGGAGGAGGAGGATGAGGAGGAGGCACATCTCCAACGAGGCAGGATGCCCTCGGGGGGCCAGCGTAAGGGCAGCACACCGACGGAATCACACCGCAGAGCTCCCCCTGTGCAGGGCGCTGCCTCTGCCCGTTATTCAAAAAGTTCTTTGGTGTGGGCCTTTTTTGAGTCGAGTGCATCAGATCGCACAGCTGCTGTTTGCAACATATGTCTCAAGCATATATCGCGTGGCCAAAACATCACCCGCTTGGGCACCACATGCTTGACCAGACATATGTTGACCTGCCATGCAGCTCGTTGGCAAGCCTACCTTTAAAGACCCACACCAAAGAACAAAGCTGACCTCTTCTTGCACTGCATCAGCTGGGATCTCCAACCCCACTATACCTTCAGTCCTCTCTGAAACCTGCTCTGAGAGGAATGAAGGTGTAGAATTAGGTGTGTCACAGCCAAGTACTTGCGGGCACTCTGCTAGCAGTACACCGACGTCCGATTCTAGCAGGCAAATTTCCCTGCCCCAGCTGCTGGACCGTCGAAAGAAGTTCACTCCCAGCCATCCACATGCCCAGTGGTTGAATGCTAGCTTGGCTAAATTGCTAGCGCTTCAACTGCTGCCTTTTCAGTTGGTAGACTCGGCCCCCTTCCGTGAGTTTGTGCAATGTGCGGTTCCTCAGTGGCAGGTTCCCAAACGCCACTTTTTCTCACGGAAGGCGATTCCGGCTCTCTACCGGCATGTGGAAGGCAATGTCTTGGCCTCGCTGGACAGGGCGATCAGCGGTAAGGTGCATATTACCGCTGACTCATGGTCCAGCAGGCATGGACAGGGACGTTACCTTTCTTTCATGGCCCATTGGGTCACTCTTTTGGCAGCTGGGAAGGATGCAGGACAAGGTGCAGTAGTGTTGGAGGTTGTTCCACCGCCACGCCTCCAAAATGCTACTACTGGTTGTGACACACCTCTGTCCTCCACCCCCCCTCTTCTTCTTCCTCCGTGGCCTCTTCCTGTGCTTTGTCCTCGGAACCAGCGGTGCTCCGTAGGCGTTCAAGGGGCTACGCAAGTACGCAGGCAAAAAGATGCCATGCTGTGCTTGCGCTGGTGTGTTTGGGGGACAGGAGCCACACTGGGGCAGAGGTTCTGTCTGCTCTGCAGGGGCAGGCCGAGAGGTGGTTGACGCCACGCCAGCTTAAGCCAGGAATGGTAGTTTGCGACAATGGCACCAACCTCCTCTCTGCTCTCCGACAGGGACAACTGACCCATGTGCCCTGTGTGGCTCACGTCCTTAACCTGGTGGTGCAGCGGTTCTTGGGCAGGTACCCGGGCTTACAGGATGTCCTGAGGCAGGTCAGGAAAGTCTGTGTGCATTTCCGCAGATCTTATAATGCCAGTGCTCGCCTGGCTGAGCTGCAAAAGGAGTTGAACCTGCCCAAGAACCGCCTTATATGTGACATGCCCACCAGGTGGAACTCAACGTTGGCCATGCTGCAGCGGCTGCACACGCAGCAGAGGGCCATCAATGAGTACCTGTGCGACTACGGCACCAGGACAGGGTCAGGGGAGCTCAGGTTTTTTTCACCACGCCAGTGGGGCATGATCAGGGATGCATGCACTGTCCTGGCACCATTTGAGGAGGCCACGAGGATGGTGACAGTGCATGCATCAGTGACACTGTACCTCTTGTCCACCTGTTGGAACATACGCTGCATGGAATAATGGACAGGGCACTTGAGGCAGAACAGAGGCAGGAAGAGGAGGACTTTCTTGCCTCTCAAGGCCCCCTTTACCCAGACAGTGTTCCTTCTGTCCCACCCAATCGAACGGGAAGAAGAGGAGGAGGAGGAGGATTGTGTCAGCATGGAGGTGGAGCCTGGCACTCAGCATCATCAGCAGCAGTCTTTTAGGGATGATTTACAGTCCCAAGAAACCAGTGGACTTGTACGTGGCTGGGAGGAGGTGGCTGCGGATCATGTCGTCCTTAGTGACCCAGAGGACTCCGGACCGAATGCCTCAGCTAACCTACGCTGCATGGCCTCCCTGATCCTGCAAAGTCTGCGGAAGGATCCTCGTATTGTTCGGATCAAGGAGAGGGACCATTACTGGCTGGCCACTCTCCTTGATCCACGGTACAAGGGTAAGGTTGCGGACCTTATCTTACCGTCGCAGAGGGAGCAGAGGATGAGACAACTCCGGGAGGCCTTGCAGAAAGGTCTGTGCAACGCGTTCCCAGAGACTGGGAGGTTACAAACTCCTGGTCCTGGACAACAAGTTGCTGAGGCTTCGGTCAGTCAAAGAAGGAGCGGTGGGGAAGGTGGCCGTCTGACCGATGCGTTCAGACAATTCTTTAGTCCGCAGCCCCAAGGTATAATCGGTTCCAGCAACCATCGCCAGCGTCTGATATACATGGTGCAGGAATACCTAGGGGCAAGGTCAGACTTGGACACCTTCCCCACCGAAAATCCTCTGGCTTACTGGGTCTTGAGGATGGATCACTGGTCAGAGCTTGCACAGTATGCAATTGAGCTACTGGCCTGTCCTGCATCCAGCGTTCTTTCAGAACGCACATTCAGTGCTGCTGGAGGATTTGTCACGGATCACAGGGTGCGCCTGTCCACTGACTCTGTTGATCGACTGACCTTCATAAAGATGAACCAGTCTTGGATCACCACCAGCTACCAAACACCTGAAGCTGATATAACAGACTAATTTATTTTCAAATGTCACATCCCTTCAAGACTGATGCTGATGCTGAGACTGTCCTGTTATGTTGACTGACTATCCTCCTCCTCAATGATCCGATTGATGATGATAGCTTGGAAGAACATTTTTGTTTCTGGGTGCCGCCACCAGTAGCTAAGGCCCAATTTTTCAGCCCCTGTTTAACAGGGGCGTGTAATTACAATTTTTGATGCAATACTTTGCAACAGGGCTCATTGCTGTGCTCCAAGTACAGTATCTGTGAGGGGTTGCAGTGTTGTGGCACCAGTGCCTAAGGCCCAATTTTTATGCCCCTGTTTAACAGGGGCATGTAATTACAATTTTTTATGCAATGCTTTGCAGCAGGGCTCATTCCTGCACTCCAACTAGAGTATCTGGGAGAGGTTGCAGTGTCATGGCACCAGCACCAGTGGCTAAGGCCCAATTTTTCAGCCCCTGTTTAACAGGGGCGTGTAATTACAATTTTTGATGCAATACTTTGCAACAGGGCTCATTGCTGTGCTCCAAGTACAGTATCTGTGAGGGGTTGCAGTGTTGTGGCACCAGTGCCTAAGGCCCAATTTTTCTGCCCCTGTTTAACAGGGGCATGTAATTACAATTCTTGATCTAATAATTCACAGCAGGGCCCATTCCTGCGCCCACCAAGACTAACTGTGAGGCCTTACAGTGTTGTGGCAACACCAACATGTAAGGGGCAAATTTCAGCTGAGTATATACGCCAGGCCCCTACTTTCAAACATCCAACTTACAAACGACTCCTCCTTGCAAACGGAAGGATACAACAGGAAGTGAGAGGAAATCTACCCCTAGGAAGGCAAATTCTCTCCTGTAAGAGTTAATATGGAAAAAAGTGTCTCCTCTCCACTGATGCTTTATCACCAATTCTTGTTTCAATAAAAACGCCAAATTTTCAAAAAACATTTGTCATTAGGACGGAAAGTGAGGTGAACTGTTCTGCACAGACAGCAAAACAAATGTTACAGGGGTGATAACCCTTCCCTATGTTTTCCAAAAAGCTTAAAAATAGATTTTTTGCCTGGAGCTACACTTAAACAATGTACCTGTTCAAAATTACAAACAGATTCTACATAAGAACAAACCTACAGTCCCTGTCTTGTATGCACCGCCTGTATACGGCTGTTCAGAGTATATAGGGCCTTTTTTATTTTGTGTGCGGGGTTCCCCTTAATATCCATACAAGACCCAAAGGGGCTGGTAATGGGCTGGGGTAAGGAGGGGGGGGGGGTGTGATGGGGTAGCTATGTCATTTTTCTTAAAGATTTTCATCCATATTACCGGGACCAGACATTACATTAAAGCCGCAAGCAGTTTTAAATGGCTTTTTTTCCTTTAGAAATGTAATTTTGTGCAGGGACAGTTCTAAACACGGGAAACACGTGGCACTTCACAGGCATACTTTAGACACCCCCCAGGTACGATATTTAAAGGAATATTTGACTTTTTTTTTTTCACTTTATGCATCATTAAAATGACTGCTCCAGAAAAACGGCCGTTTTTAAAACTTCTTTTTGCATTGATACATGTCCCCTGGTGCAGAACCCGGGTTCCCAAACACTTTTTAGGACAATAACATGCATAATAGTCGTTATAATTAGCACTTTAGATTTCGAACGTTCGCATCCATTGTATTTAATAGGGTTCTAAAGTTCGTGCGAACTTTCGGTCCGTTCGCGGGTTCTGGTGCGAACCGAACCCGGGGGTGTTCGGCTCATCACTACCGGCGATGTCTGGTCACCCTATGCTAGTCTCAAATCGAAAGTGAAGAGGGTACTCACCATCTGAAAATTTTCAGACGACAGAATTCAACGTCAGAAGTTCAAGTGACATAATGTGTTGAATTATTTTGTATGTGTTCTTTCATTTATGAGCATGCCTAGTGTAGCGGGTACTTACTTTCCCGCAGTAATTTTTTAATTTTTCAGTGACACCAGTGGTGTGTCTCCGGCGGTCCACTGGGTGGCGCTGTCACCGTGGGTCGACGGACGGATACCGCTGTGTGCTGAGCCTACTTTTGTCCTCTCTGGGCAGCGGTATGGTGGGGCGGGGAACCCGCCGTGCTTGCTGGGAGAGGGTATAAAAGGGGCCGGCCATCTTGATCACGGGGTGGTTGGTCCCTGGCACCTTTAGCCTGGGGTGAGGTACTCAGACGATGGTCCGGAGCTTAGTGCCCAACACTGAGTTCCGCGAGGGAAGGATCCTAAGGTACTCCGGAGATGGATGCCTGAATCCGAGGTGGGCGTAATGGACCGGGAAGAGCTCCTCATCTGAAGACCCGGTGCAGCATACTGCCGGTGACGGGTGAGTCTCTTGTCGGAGACCGTCCGGAAGGTGAATTTCCCTCGTGCGGAGACCATAACCCACTCTTTGGAGGAGAGTGGAGGATCGAACTTGTGTCTGGGCCTATTCGTACACACACTTCCCTTTTCTGTTCTATAGCCAAGGGAGTCCATGTTATGTTCTAAATAAAGGAGTGTTGGACTTTAACGGTGTGTGGCTCAAGTTCCTGGCAGACGAGGTTCTCGGAGACTCTTGGAGGGAGGATCCGATGCACAACACAGGCCCGAAGGTAAAGAAAGGCATTGCTGATGCCACTTCTACACCTGTGGTGGAAGCCAGGCGTAGCGCACCCTCTCCCTCCCCTATCATACCCCTAGACCAGAGACATTGCGAGCAGAACTTTAATAGAAGGGGACTGGGAGAGGGGAGGAAGAGCCCGCTACACGTGGGGGCTCGGGTCCGGGATATGTGTTGTGCATCACTTGGGAGAAGGTGTCTGCAGGACAGAGTTAAACGAATAGGCCTGTAACGACACCCCAAATATCAAGGGGGTTAAACGCCGTTTAAATATTCCCCTCTCCTGGACACACATCCACTCGCTACCAATCTTCCACAGCCAGGCGACCACTTCCCATATAATTAATCTTTCTGGAAGAACGAGACGCACGCTCTGTATCTTCCTAAATGGAATGCCTTTTATTGAGAAACATTGTAACTTTTATATACATCTAATACACATTAGTTTAACATGAACAATGGCCCAGCTCCACCCACACATTACAAGGCTCAACACATTATTTTGACGTCTGTTAGGAGACAACAGACTTTATTAATCCCCTTTATGTTTGAATGACTATGCATGACCTTTATAGTCACCAGACTGTCTGATACTTTACAATACACACAAGGACAGACTTAATTTCCCCAATCCACATCACCACAAACAATGAACAGGTCTTCTAGAAGCTGGAATTCATTAACATTACACTAGACAGGTGATTGAGGCTGAACACCTCAGTATCTCTCAATTAACCTGTTGAGTTCAGAAACAGTAAATAGTCCTTTACAGATATCCTTGGGGATATGGTGGATAAATATTACAGACCCATTTTAGGTAGCCCAAGATATATTTCTTAATGTCCATTATTTCCTGGCTCACCCTGTGTCCAAAGTGACCCACCTGTCACAAGGCCAAAGTGCAGCCCTGCTCGAAAGTCGTGGACATGACCTCAAAAGGGGAAAGGCCCGCGCAGGAAGAGTGGTGAAAGGGGGAAAACCCAGCCGTGTGACGGACTACACGTGGGGGTTTTTAATTGCACTGCGCCACCAGACACAACCCCCACCGCTTAGTTCGTGGGCGTGTCTCAAACAAGCAAAGTGGAAAAGACCGCGAACTGGAGCAAAAAGGGGAGGAGTCCAATATGTGTGACGGACTACACGTGGGACATTGGCGCGAAAACTCTGCAGTGTGAGATGGAACAGCAACAGGTCACCATGTTTGGACCCGCCTCATGGATTCCGGTTCACCCGGCGACTACAACATTGACTGCTGCTGCTCCGATAACAGATACAGGGATCCGACTGAAGCCGAGGGGTCGATTCGCCCTATACTCATGTATGGACGTTGAGGCCCTGGGTATGATTTGCCCCGGGTGTTCGGGACTGGTGTGCCTGTTGAAGCCGTTCGGATGCTGTGAGGCCTGTGGAGAGTTCACGTTTGAAGTGGATCCGGAGGTTGAGAGGCCGAAAACCATCTACCCAGGCCGGGCTTCAGGTACCGCCACTCAGAAGGGAGGAATCACGGCTGTGAGAGTCACCCCTGCGCACACTGCAACGACCGCGGAGGAGGTCGTGAAACATCAACGGGAGAAATCCGAGGATGCTGACTCGGTCACCACTGTCTCACAGCGTCCGCCACCGAAGAAAAGAACCAGCGTGGTAGCCCCGACCAGTGGTGGTAGTGGACCGTCTTGCCTGCTTACGCCAGACCCAGAGGGATCCGTTGACGGGAGTTCTGGACGTCCCAGGAAAGGTCAGGGTAAGCCGGCGGAGGAGACTTGGTGTGAGGGAAGAGGTGTCGAGAAGGCATGGCCTAGCAAGTCCCCGGACTGTGGATGTTCTGTTTCCACACAGGGCTACATACCCGTGGAGGAGTGTGACACCTACAAACTGGAATCTCTCTCTGATATGGGAGATGATGCCCTGATAGATGACTTGTTTGCCAAGAAGGGCTGGGATAAGATACCGCTTGCTTCATTCCGTGGAGGTGGGAATTCACCTATGTCCACAGGAGAGAATACACCTAGGGTGGAGGCGTCAGCGCCTGAAGGAGAATCCTTTCCTCAAATTGTCCCTGCATTCCCGGCACTATCTGTGTCTGATGCTGGGGTTAAGAGACTGTTGTTGCGGCCCCCACTGCCCAGAATGGAGGTGGTCAAGGCACCTCGTCATCCAGACTCAGTTGTTTTGCCTGGTGAAGGGGACAAAGCTATCATGCCTCCTTTGGCAAGACTACAGCACCTATTTAGCCAAAAGGTTGCAGCGGAGTACGGATGGGAGTACCCCTACTTATCGAAGGACTTGTTATATGAGGTGGAAGTGTACCGGGAGCGCTGGTACAATGACTTTGTGTGGACCCACCTCAAAGTTCCACATGCTCGCAGATACCTAACATGTTCTCCAAAGGCTTCACAGCGATTCAAAGACTGCAAGGCAGAATGGATGGTGGGAAGACACATCCACGCAGACAAAGTAGTGATTAGACGCAAAGAAGGCGAAGATGTAGAGTACCATCTAGAGACTATGAATCAGCACTTGAAGCCACTGATTCTGCCACATCCCCGCTTCTACCTTTAGGAGAGAGACTCCAATATTGTCATGCTGCTGAACTTTCTGGGGAAATTGTGTTCTTGTGTGCCCAAAGAAAAAAAAAAAAGAAAAGAGGGACTGTTCCTGTTTGTTTCTATCTTCCTGCAAGGAGATCACAGACTCTGGGGTAGATAGGGTTAGAGAGAAAGGAGAAGAAGTTCCACGGGTGCAGTTACCGCGGGGCTGTCACCAGGTGGCAGTGTTGCGCAACGTTACAAACACTTTTCACGCATTCACTCTTTTGGAGAAATAGGGATTTCTTTCAGGAGAAATTTATTTTTCTTATACACACGGATACATGTGTCAGGGTTTTACATGTTAAATTTTATTTCTTTTCCCTCTGCAGGAGAACATCCCAGTAAGATTACATACTCTGAGGAGGTCTTTAGTTAGGATGGGGAGGGAAAAGTAAAATGTTGAAATGTGATTTTCATGTTGATTATGTTGTCTTTCACTCCTCTTTTATTACAGGGGCTCAGACACAACTTCTTCGTTAGGAGAGTTTTCCAAAAAGTTTTTTGTTTTAAATTGTTAGTGGTTTCTGGACTGGATCATGTCAGTTGTTTAGGATGTGGTTTACTCCAGACATTGGGGACCAGTGTCAAATAACAGGGGGAAGTATGTAGCGGGTACTTACTTTCCCGCAGTAATTTTTGAATTTTTCAGTGACACCAGTGGTGTGTCTCCGGCGGTCCACTGGGTGGCGCTGTCACCGTGGGTCGACGGACGGATACCGCTGTGTACTGAGCCTACTTTTGTCCTCTCTGGGCAGCGGTATGGTGGGGCGGGGAACCCGCCGTGCTTGCTGGGAGAGGGGATAAAAGGGGCCGGCCATCTTGGTCACGGGGTGGTTGGTCCCTGGCACCTTTAGCCTAGGGTGAGTGTATTGCGTTTGTTAAAAATATGATTTTTATTATATTAATCAGACATAGGATACATGGGACAATTTTGTAATAGTGAGTTGGTCAGATTACCTGTCAGCATTTTGTTTGAGTAGATTTCTCAAACAAATGACAATGGGATTAGATACCATTGTTGTATTTAGTACATTACCTGTATTCAGTAAACAAGTAAGGCATTACTTGTTTAGATTTCTTTCAGCTCTCAAACTAAAAGAATTAGTTTAGATTACAGGTTTCGTTTTGAGTAGACAATAGGTAGATAGCATTGTTGTATTCAATGCTATTGTTGAAATACAGCTACAGCTATGTTTTCTGTTTGGTAACAATGGTAAACAGCACACATAAAAACAGGGCATAAGCTAGGAAGCGAGGAGAGACACACCATGTTGCTGTAAGATCATGAAGAAGAAGAGAACCTGGTCTCCAAGAAGAATTATTGCCAATGGAGATCACGAGTAACAGAAGATAAGTAACCTTTAAATGTATTTGTAGTTATAGACCATAGGCTGTTCTATTTGCTAGGCATTTTGCTTGTTATAGAGATCTGTCAGTCTTGTATTTTAGTCCTAATATTGTAATAGTTTTGTATGTACAGCATCTTGTATAGTAAAAGCGCATTTACACACTGCAGAAGTCTCAGCTTCCTTGTTATACCACAGAGTAACCTTGCTAGATAAACGCAAAGCGAAACATTTTGGGGGCTCGGACGGAATTTGTGCTATAATTCAATTGAAGCAGACTTGTTTTTCTGTAGTGTGTTGTGTAGCTTGTGCTACGTAAAATGCTGCGTAAGCTGTTTAGGAAAAGCAAGGCTGCAGAGGGTTCTGGTGACCAGAAGAAAGTGTGCAGCTTACCTATCTGGGCCAGAAATAATGAGTGGGAGCCTCTTGCTAATGCATTTGTGAAGTATGCTTCTCCCTTGAAGCTGACTTGGGGTGATAAAGTCTCAGATCATTTTGTAGATTTTAGCCTTAAGGGGTTGGATTTAAGTAAGAAAGAGAAGAGGACAGTGTCCACAGTGGGTTGGTACTTCCTCCATGCTCTCTATACTGAATCACATAGAAGGGAGAAGGCAGAGGCAGAAGTTAAGGTATTAAAAGACCAGCTAGCAGTTGCTTCAGAGTGTGTACGTTCAACCGCTAGTCGGGCTGATGATTTGCAAGAGCGGTGTGCAGCCTTCATGACCAAATCAATTAATGCCTTAAGGAAAAGGAAGGGGCGTAAACCTGTTAGTAAAGCCAGGGTACGTGCCATTGTCACATGCCAAAATTGGGATTGTGAGGATGTGCTCTCCTCAAATGATAGTGAGGATGAGGAGATAGAGTTTGATATTTCGGAGGATGATCTGCTAGTGGGAAAGAAAAAGTATGCCAGACCTCTCATTACTAAGCATAGGAAACGGCAACATGATAGAGAGGATATGGCAGATGGGGAGGTGCATTATCGCAACCCCAGAGATGTTGAATTTGAAGAAGTACGGGAGTTTTCACAAACTGAACTCCATGAGCTGGCAAAACAATACAAACAAAGGTCTGGGGAGCCCCTATTGAGTTGGCTCCTACGCTTATGGGATGAAGGGGCGGACAGTGTTGTTTTGTCAGGTAAGGAAGCAGTGGCTATGGGAGTGTTAACCCATGATCCACAATTGCGTCAGGCAATGCGAAAAGCCCGAGAGTTTAGCGTGAATTTTTCACTGTTAGACCTTGTGTGAGATGGAATAGTCCGAGTATACGCCAGTCCAACTGACCTGGAAAATACCTACTCCTGGAGATCAATAGGAGAGGGTATTTCCAGGTTACGTGAGATGGGCTGTATAACCGGATTAAATACATTTCCAGAATGGATAGGTCCAGATATGGAACCCTTTACGTCTGCTCTGCGCTCTAAGCTGATGAAGTCTGCGCCATTTAATCTCAGGGCTCCATTATTGTCTTTGTTGGGAGGCCTGGGATTAAACAGCAAGATTCATGAAGCCACAACCCTTTTAAGCCAGTTGGGGGAGATAGAGGAGACTAAAACAAAACCTGTCAGGGCAGTAGATAAGGTCAAGGCCAGACAGGAAGAATACAAGCAGAAAAGAACAGAGAAGAAACGGAATGGGGTAGAGAAGACAGAAGGTGAAGAGAAAACCAGGCTAGTTGTTTCTAGGAAAGAAATGTGGGTGGATCTATTAAAGGCAGGAGTACCTAAAGATGAGATAGATGGCATTCCTACTGCAGAAATGCTGAAGAGGTGGAAACATTTAGTAGGGAAAACTGTCAGGGTTAGAAACACTACTCCTAGTGAAGATAACATCAGCCTAGACTTAGAGGAAACAGAACAGACCCCTCCTGTTAGCCCCAAACCAATTCCCAAAAGTGAACATGAACCCAAACCCAAATCCCTTTATCCTGGGGAGGAGTTAGAGAGAATCAGAAAAGGGGATTGGGAGGTTCAATATCCTTTATGAAGGGAAGGTGAGTCTCCTGTAATAGCAGCAAGGGCAGTGACAGCAGGAGACCGACGCCCATATGCACCTGTCACTGTATGGTGGGGGAAGTCATCTTCTCCTACACATGTAATGGCTTTAGTTGATAGTGGAGCTGAAGTTACACTTTTGCAAGGAAATCCTTCCCATCACAAAGGAGAATTGATTTATGTAGAAGGCTTGGGAGGGCAAACTACACCAGCAGTTAGGATACGGGTGAAATTGGCTATTGGCAAGGGATCAGGATTTATGACAAATGTTTTAATATCAGAGTTACCCGAAAATATTCTTGGGATGGATGTACTTCAAGGTCAGTCAATTCAGACTGAAAGAGGTACATTCACATTCGGGTATCCTGATAAAGCGTATCTGGTAAGGGCGGTGAAGGCTGTGGTCAGAGGTCATGCGAAATGGACCCCTGTCTACATTCCTCCACCAGAGAAGCCAGTCTGTCTCAAGCAGTACAGACTTCCTGGAGGCCACAAAGAAATTGGGGAGACTATTCAAGAACTGTTGAGAGTAGGGATCCTTAGACCTGCTGTAAGTCCTTTCTCGTCTCCGGTGTTCCCAGTAAAGAAACCTGATGGTACATATAGAATGACTGTGGATTACAGAGGTCTAAACAAAGTGGCACGTCCATTGAAGTCAGCTGTACCAGATATGATCTCAATTGTTGAGAAAATTGCTAAAGATGCAGGAGAATATCATGCTGTGATAGACCTGGCTAATGCTTTCTTTTCAATTTTGATAGACCCAGATTGTCAAGACCAGTTTGCTCTGGTGTGGGACGGCCGCCAGTACACTTTCACTGTCCTTCCGCAAGGCTATCTTCATTCTCCAACGATTTGTCATGGACTGATTGTCCGAGATTTAAGTACCCTGAATTTGAAGGTCGCTGTGTTTCACTACATTGATGACATCATGATCTCTGGGACAAAAGAAGATGTAACTGAAGCACTGCACCTGCTGATACAACACTTGGAGAACAGAGGGTGGGCTATCAACAGAGACAAAGTCCAAGGACCTGCCACAGAGGTGAAATTCCTAGGAATGATGTGGACTGGGCCACAGAGGAAGATTCCAGAGACAGTTGTGCAAACTATCCAGGCGCTGTCACCCCCTACTACCAAAAAGGAGGCACAGAAGTTCATTGGAGTTGTAGGATTCTGGAGATCGTTCATCCCACATCTTGGACTGATTCTGAGGCCTATATACAATGTTACCAGAAAAAAGACTGAGTTCTCATGGGGTTCAGAGCAGCGGACTGCATTCCTGGCTGCTAAAGAAGCTATTTTGCAGCATCAGGGATTGGGACCTGTGAGACAAGGAGTACCATTTCAGCTGGATGTAGTGGAGCAGAATGGTACCATATCTTGGAGTCTGTGGCAGCCAAATGAAAAGAAAGGACTGAGAGCAATACCTATTGGATTTTGGTCCAAACAACTGACAGGGGCACAGACGAGATACACGCCCTTAGAGAAGTACCTGTTTGGGGCCTACACAGCACTTCAACATGTAGAGACCATTACAGGAAAGGACACAGTCACCATCCATACTGCATTGCCAATAGCAGGATGGGTGAGAGATAATGGACTGACCACTAGGGCAGCTGTAGCCCAGAACCAGACACTGATGAAATGGAAGTGGTACCTTCAAGAAAGAGGGGGTATTGCAGCTGGGGATGTTAGAGACATTTCAAAACAGTTGGCAGGGCTTGTTACTTTTACCAGCACCCGGCCAGAAGAAGAAATTCCTGTGCTGCAGTCATCCCCCATTCAAGAGGCTCCACCCTTTGAGTCTCTGTCAGAAGACATGAAGGAGTCAGCGTGGTTCACTGATGGTTCAGCCATAATCACCTCGTCTGGGCGTAAATGGACAGCAGCAGCCTACAACCCAAGTACAGACACAGTCCTGCAGGAGTCCGGAATCGGAGGGTCCAGTCAGTATGCAGAGTTGAAATCTGTAGTGATGACTCTTCAGGAGGATCCTTCTTCCCATGTCACTATCTACACTGACAGCTGGGCGGTTTTTAAAGGACTGACAACTTGGATGCCCACATGGAAGTCCAATGAATGGATGATTCATGGAAAGGTGGTGTGGGGAGGCAAGGAAGTCTGGGACTACATCTGGAAGGAAGCTCACTCCCGCACCATAAAAGTGGGGCATGTTGATGCACATGTGCCCCTAGTACCAGACTTTGAGAACTATAACAGAGTTGCAGATGAAATCGCAAAAGTGAAGGCAGTTGTGCCAATTGATCCTGTTTTGATGAACTTGGCCAACTGGGCCCACAAACAATCTGGACATTTGGGGCAGAAAGCAACATATGAATGGGCACAGCAGAGAGGATTGCCTATATCCATGGACATGATAAAGACTGTAATAGGGAACTGTACAGTGTGTGGAGAAGTGCGACAATGGCCATTGCAAAAGTACTCCACTGGGTCGATTAAGAGGGGTGAGAGGCCTGCAGAGATCTGGCAGATTGACTTCATCGGTCCCCTGCCCCGGGGAAACAATGGACTAAGATATTGTTGCACTGCGGTGGACACCTATTCAGGACTTATGCTTGTTCATCCTTGCAAACGTGCAGATCAAGCCGCAACGCTTCAACTGCTTCAGAAACTTGTCGTTGCTTATGGTTGTCCCAAACAAGTCCAAAGTGATAATGGCTCACACTTCACCGGATTAACAGTACAGCAGTGGGCCAAAGATTCTGGAGTGTACTGGTTGTGCCACATCCCATACCATCCACAGGCAGCTGGTTTGATTGAAAGATACAACGGGCTATTGAAGGACCAGATACGCAAAATTACACCCACACATACACTAAGGGGGTGGGATCGGGTCCTCACACAGGCAGTCATGTTGTTAAATTCTAGGCCAATAGCCAAAAGCACACCATATGAGAGGATGGTAGGGGCTGAGGCACAGATTCCACAGCTGGAGTGCAGAGTTCAGTATTTATGTAAGGTTCCTGAAAGAACAGGGTTTAACAGATACCATGTTACTGCTTCCCATGACATAGAAACCAAGAGTGACGTATCTGAAGCTGAAGCCTATCTAGGAATGAGAGGGAATCTGGCAGGAAGGTTTGAAGTTATATTTGCATTGGCAGATGAGCTTCAAGACAGTGGCTGGGACTCTGACTGGTTAGTCGATACTTCTCAGCAAGAGTGGAAAGTGAGGCTACATAACATCAAACCTTCCAAAATAAACAGCAGTGATTTTCTGGGAAATATCAGTATATTTCCTCTCCTCCCTATTGATGTTCTTTGGGAGGGTCAGAGGTGCATACAGGCAGGTGGCAAAGTATTGGTCAGATATCCAGGCAAGAAGCCATTTAGAGGAGAGATTGTAGCTGAAGGGCCAGGATCTACTGTTTATGTATTGTTAGAAGGAACAGATAATCCGCTTTGTTTTCCACTCCACAGGCTGTCTCCGATTTGATCCATAGGAAGACTAGAGAAAAAGTGGTTACATGATGGAAAGAATGACGGAAGATCGCAAGAGCTGTGGAGAACAAGGCCTTTTTGATGTATTCCAAGCCTGGACTTGTTTCTAAAGAACTTTAGAATGGACTTTCTAATGAACTTTTATCCAAAGACTGAAACACCTTCCCAGTGACAGAAATATGGGAGGGGTTGCATTTAAGGAAAATTCATGTGTATATTGAGTTTTTAGTAATGAAGAGATCTTCTGTGTGTGGTCTGAGAGAGAAAAAATAAAAATCATAGGGGCGGAATGTATTGCGTTTGTTAAAAATATGATTTTTATTATATTAATCAGACATAGGATACATGGGACAATTTTGTAATAGTGAGTTGGTCAGATTACCTGTCAGCATTTTGTTTGAGTAGATTTTTCAAACAAATGACAATTGGATTAGATACCATTGTTGTATTTAGTACATTACCTGTATTCAGTAAACAAGTAAGGCATTACTTGTTTAGATTTCTTTCAGCTCTCAAACTAAAAGAATTAGTTTAGATTACAGGTTTCGTTTTGAGTAGACAATAGGTAGATAGCATTGTTGTATTCAATGCTATTGTTGAAATACAGCTACAGCTATGTTTTCTGTTTGGTAACAATGGTAAACAGCACACATAAAAACAGGGCATAAGCTAGGAAGCGAGGAGAGACACACCATGTTGCTGTAAGATCATGAAGAAGAAGAGAACCTGGTCTCCAAGAAGAATTATTGCCAATGGAGATCACGAGTAACAGAAGATAAGTAACCTTTAAATGTATTTGTAGTTATAGACCATAGGCTGTTCTATTTGCTAGGCATTTTGCTTGTTATAGAGATCTGTCAGTCTTGTATTTTAGTCCTAATATTGTAATAGTTTTGTATGTACAGCATCTTGTATAGTAAAAGCGCATTTACACACTGCAGAAGTCTCAGCTTCCTTGTTATACCACAGAGTAACCTTGCTAGATAGACGCAAGCAAAACAGTGAGGTACTCGGACGACGGTCCGGTGCTCAGTGCCCAACACTGAGTTCCGCGAGGGAAGGATCCTAAGGTACTCTGGAGATGGATGCCTGAATCCGAGGTGGGCGTAATGGACCGGGAAGAGCTCCCCATCTGAAGACCTGGTGCAGCATACTGCCGGTGACGGGTGAGTCTCTTGTCGGAGACCGTACGGAAGGTGAATTTCCCTTGTGCGGAGACCATAACCCACTCTTTGGAGGAGAGTGGAGGATCGAACTTGTGTCTGGGCCTATTCGTGCACACACTTCCCTTTTCTGTTCTATAGCCAAGGGAGTCCATGTTATGTTCTAAATAAAGGAGTGTTGGACTTTAACGGTGTGTGGCTCAAGTTCCTGGCAGACGAGGTTCTCGAAGACTCTTGGAGGGAGGATCCGATGCACAACACAGGCCCGAAGGTAAAGAAAGGCATTGCTGATACCACTTCTACACCTGTGGTGGAAGCCAGGCGTAGCGCACCCTCTCCCTCCCCTATCATACCCCTAGACCAGAGACATTGCGAGCAGAACTTTAATAGAAGGGGACTGGGAGAGGGGAGGAAGAGCCCGCTACACTAGTCTTTCTCTTCAGATTTTTTTTGGCAGAAAACCGTACCAATGACAAAAAAAAATCGGACGTTGTGGTCACATCAGACAACATTTTCAAGACTGCACATCTAGTTTTTTTCTGACAAAAATTCGTAATCGGCTGTCAAAAGCAGCATACTAACGATTAGAAAATCGGCAGGTCGTTCATCGGACGACATTTAACTTCAGATTTTCTGACCGTGTGTACGGGTCTTAAGGATGAGCTCAGCTGTGTTATGTTCTTTTAAATATATATATTCTCTTCTTTATCCTCTCACAAATCTGGCCCCCACTTGCAATTTGCCTTTATCTCTTCTGTGGCCCTCAAGCTCCGCTCAGGGAAAGGATGAGCTCAGATTTTTAAAAATATATATATATTCTCTTTATGCCCTGAGAAATCTGGCCCCCACTTGCAATTTGCCTTTAACTCTTCTGTGGCCCCCAAGCTCCGATCAGGGCAAGGATGAGCTCCTTTTTTAAATATATATATATATATACAGGCATACCCCGCTTTAAGTACACTCACTTTACATACACTCGCGAGTAAGGACATACCCGCGAGTGTATGTAAAGTACCTCACAAGTACTGTACAGACAATTTGCAGCCGCAATAGAAGGAGCTGAAGCTCCGAGAGCATAGCCCGCCCTGTTCCAGTGTGCCCCTGACACCCCCACTACAGCCCCTGAGACCTCAACTACAGCCCCTGACACCCCCACTACAGCCCCTGAGACCTCAACTACAGCCCCTGACCCCCCACTACAGCCCCTGACCCCCCACTACACCCTAGAAGTGAAAAAAGGTATTGTTTCACTTTAAGTACATTTTCGTTTTACATACATGCTCTGGTCCCAATGTGTACATAAAAGTGGGGTATGCCTGTATATATATATATATATATTGTGACAGCAGGAAGGTAAAGTCACCTGGTTGCATCCAGGGGGGTAGATATATTTCGCCCAGATTCAGGCTTTACGCCGACTTATACAACTAGGTGGAGAGTTGTATAAGGCTAGTGGGCTCATGGATGACTCATACCTCTAGGGAGAGTGTGGGGCGTCGTGCAGACAGAGATGAGGAGACCAGCTGAACCTTGTCAGCTCATTTAGGCCTCTATAAGAACTCCCAGATTCATTAGGTGTTAGCTCATGCCTGGAACCAGACCTGTGTGGACTGTCTAGGGAGAGTGAACCCCTGTGCGGTGAGGCAAAGCCTGTGTGGCTATTTGTTTGGACTTTTAAAACCAGGGACTTAGGGACTAGGACAGCACTAGGCTGATCCCAGTTGTTAGTTAGGAAACCTGTATGTTTAGTCAGAGGTCAAGTTGACCAGGATTTATTTTGTTTATGTTTCTTTTGGCTTTGCTGTGTTTTGTCACTGTAAATAGAAAATAAACCGCACCTTTTTTTGATTTTGAAAACCACAACCTCCGTTTGCTGGGCCTGTTTTTGTGTGGGGAGCCCATCCCGGGGGTCACACACACCCGCTGCCGAGCTAACCCCCTCACAGTTGGTGGAGAATGCGGGCAGTTTTTTTTAAGCCAGCATGGAGGAGATACTGAAGCAGCTGGCTCTAGCAAATGCCAATCAACAGCAGACAAATGCAGGTTTGCAAAAGAGCCTTGCAGCTCATCAACAGAGCCTTGCAGCTCAACAACAGAACTTCGCAGCCCAGCAGCAAGCTCATCAACAGAGCCTTGCAGCCCAGCAGCAAGCTCACCAACAGAGTCTGGAAGCTCAGCAACAAGCCCAGCAGCAATCTGAGGCCCGCTTCATAGACCTGTTACAGAAGCAAGAGCAGAGACTACAACAAATGGAAGCAGTAATGCAGCAACGTCCGCAGACCAGTGAGGAAAGCCGTCCCACTAATACCGCGTCCTTTGGGGTGAGTCGTTTATTGACAAAAATGACTGGAGAGGATGATCCAGAGGTATTTTTGACCACATTTGAAAGGACTGCTGAAAGAGAAAAGTGGCCTGAGGAGCAGTGGGCTGGACTGGTGGCTCCTCTGTTAACTGGTGAATCGCAGAAGGCTTACTATGACCTGGAGCCTGACCAAGCAAAAGACTATGTGATGCTAAAAGCTGAGATATTGGCAAGGCTGGGTGTCACCCAGGCTGTCCGGGCTCAGCGTGTGCATAACTGGACTTTCCAGCTTGGAAAACCCCCCAGGTCTCAAATGTATGATCTCATTCACCTGAGCAGAAAGTGGCTACAGCCAGAGACTTTGTCCGCACCAAAGATTGTGGAACGTGTTGTAATGGATCGGTTTTTGAGAGCTCTTCCTACTGCCATCCAAAAGTGGGTAAGCCATGGAGACCCAGAGACGGCCGATGGTCTTGTGGATCGTGTGGAGAAATACTTGGCTACAGAGAACCTGACGGCCTCTTCCAGAGACACTCGGACTTTCCACCCTAAGACCAGACCATCCCCAGGGGCGGATAAGAGGATTCCAAGGGGTGAGGGTGGAGAGAGTGAGAGGGTGGGAGCTCTACCCCAAGTTTGGCGAGAACAGCCTGGGAAATCAGCGGCTCAAGAGACGGCAAGAAGGATCGTTTGCTACCGCTGCCGGCAAGCGGGACATATTGCAGCCAATTGCCCGGTTGTGGAGGAACCCATGCAGTGTGACTTTCTGACGGGCAGACGTCAGTCGCTGTGTGCGACAGTCGCATGCACTGCCATTCGAGGAACTGAGAAACATTTATGCAAAATGTGTGTTAATGGTAGAAATGTTGTGGTATTGCTGGATTCAGGTAGCCTTGTGACCCTGATAAAGGCTGAGTTAGTTAAAACAGAGGTCTCTGGGAATAGCAAGGTAGCTGTTATTTGTGTGCATGGGGACACCCGAGAGTATCCAGTGACTACAGTGTGTTTCGAGACCCCCAAAGGTACCCTCTCTCATCCAGTGGGCTTAGTATCTCAGTTACCGTATGACGCCATTGTGGGAAGGGATTTTCCGAAGTTCTGGGAACTGTGGGATGATCCTGAGCCCCCCACTGGTGCCCCTATGTACCAGGAATGTGATAGCCAGAACTCCCCTGAGAGTGGTGAGGACTCTCCGGAATTTCCCTTATCAGTATTGGCAGGGGAGACTCAAGAAACTGGAGAGGAGCCCACCTCCTCAGACGAAAACCTACCGTCTGTGGAGTTTTCTGATCTTGAGGTTCACAGGGAAAACTTTGCCACAGAACAGTTGAAAGACCCCGCCCTAATAAAGGCACGGGAAAACGTAGTGAAAATAGATGGCGAGTTAGTGAACCCAGATAATACCTGCACTTACCCATACTTCAGCGTAGAGAAGGACCTACTGTATCGGGTGGCAAAAAGGGCAGAAGAAACCGTTGAGCAGCTTGTGGTGCCCAAACCTTACAGGAAGTTGGTGTTGGAGTTGGCCCATGGGCACATTCTTGGAGGTCATCTGGGGACAGAGAAAACCCGAGAGAGGGTATTACAGAGATTCTATTGGCCGGGGGTGATGAAGGACATAGAAAATTATTGTTCCTCCTGCCCTGTGTGTCAGAGGTCGGCCCCGATGCCACATTTCCGTAGCCCGCTGGTCCCTCTACCCATCATTGAGGTCCCGTTTGAGAGGATCGCCATGGATTTGGTAGGTCCTATAATCAAGTCCGCTAGGGGGCACCAGTACATATTAGTTATAATGGACTATGCCACCCGTTATCCAGAAGCGATCCCTCTCCGAAATACCTCGGCCAAAACCATAGCCAAAGAGCTATCTCTTGTGTTTAGCCGGGTGGGTATTTGTAAAGAACTGCTTACGGACCAAGGTACACCCTTTATGTCCCGGGTTATGAAGGAGCTGTGTAAATTGTTCAAAGTGACGCAATTACGTACATCTGTGTATCACCCCCAAACCGATGGGCTGGTTGAAAGATTCAACAAAACCCTAAAACAAATGTTGAAGAAAGTGGTGGATAGAGATGGAAAGGATTGGGACTGTCTACTTCCTTATCTGATGTTTGCTATTAGGGAGGTGCCCCAATCCTCTACGGGATTCTCCCCCTTTGAGTTACTGTATGGGAGACACCCAAGAGGGCTGTTGGATATTGCCAAGGAAACTTGGGAAAGTGAGAGTTCTCCCCACAGGAGTGTGATTGAGCATGTCGCCCTGATGCAAGACCGAATTGCACAGGTAATGCCCATCGTGAAGGAACATTTGGCCCAAGCGCAGTTAGCACAGCAGAGAGTGTACAACCGTGGAGCCAAGACCCGTACCTTTTCCCCGGGGGATAGGATACTGGTACTTGTCCCTACGGTTGAAAGTAAATTCCTTGCCAAATGGCAAGGCCCCTACGAGATAATGGAAAAAGTGAGCGAAGTGAATTACAAGGTCAGACAACCAGGAAGGCGAAAGCCCGAACAGATCTATCACGTTAATCTGTTGAAAGCCTGGAGGGATAGAGAGTCCCTAGTCGCAGACACTTGGTCACCAGCTCAAACTGGTTGCGTGATTCCTGAGGTTGGAATAGCAGCCACCTTGTCACAACCCCAACAACAGGAGGTTAAGGAGTTTGTGCTTCGCAACAAGAAGGTATTCTCTGAGCTGCCGGGACAAACATCTGGGGTAGAGCATGACATCATTACCCCGCCCGGTGAAAGGGTGAAGTTAAAACCCTATCGGATCCCAGAGGCCCGACGGGAGGCAATACGGGAGGAAGTACAGAAAATGCTGAACTTAGGGGTGATAGAGGAGTCCCAAAGTGATTGGTCTAGTCCCATTGTGTTGGTGCCTAAACCGGATGGGAGCTGGCGATTTTGTAACGATTTTCGTCAGTTGAACAAAGTTACAAAATTTGACACCTACCCCATGCCACGTATAGATGAGTTGATCGACCGGCTGGGAACAGCCCGATACATGACGACTCTTGACCTCACAAAAGGGTATTGGCAAATCCCCCTGGCCAAATTGGCCAAAGAGAAAACCGCATTTGTAACCCCAGACGGGGCGTTCCAATATAAAAGAATGCCGTTCGGGTTACAGAATGCGCCGGCCACATTCCAGCGGAAAATGGACCAGATGCTGAGGCCCCATCGGAAGTATGCTGCGGCTTACCTGGATGACGTAATTGTCCATAGCACAGATTGGGCCTCACATCTGCCAAAAGTGCAAGCAGTCCTGGACTCTGTTCGGGAAGCGGGGTTTACGGCTAACCCCAAGAAGTGTACCATTGGGCAGGAGGAGGCCAAATATCTTGGGTACACCATTGGGAGGGGAGTAATAAAACCCCAACTCAACAAAGTCGAGGCCATCCAGAGTTGGCCACGTCCCAACAGCAAGAAGCAGGTACGAGCCTTTCTGGGAATCGCTGGGTATTATCGGCGATTCATTCCCCACTTTGCTTCTAAGGCTGTGCCCCTAACCAACCTAACGAAGGGGAAAGGGTCGGTCATGATTAAATGGACCCCCGAGGCTGAGGCAGCATTCCAATTCTTGAAACAAGCCTTATGTAGCCAGCCAGTGTTGTACTCACCCGACTTCTCTAAAGACTTTGTCGTACAAAGTGATGCGTCAGATGTGGGGTTAGGAGCAGTATTGTCCCAGGTCTGGAACGGGGAAGAGCACCCAGTCATTTACCTCAGCAGGAAGTTGAAGTCCCATGAGGTAAATTACGCCACCGTTGAAAAGGAGTGTTTAGCGGTGAAATGGGCTCTAGATTCCCTTCGGTACTACCTGCTAGGTAGGCACTTTGACATGGTTACGGATCACGCTCCGTTAAAGTGGATGGCTCAAAACAAGGAAACAAATAGAAGAGTGAATAGGTGGTTCCTGGCCCTCCAGGAATTCAACTTCACAGTAAAGCATCGCCCTGGCGTTCAAATGGGGAATGTGGATGCTTTGTCTCGAGTACATAAATGCCTGATTGCTGGTGTTCCAACCCCGAGGTTAAAACAAGAGGGGGGGGTATGTGACAGCAGGAAGGTAAAGTCACCTTGCATCCAGGGGGGTAGATATATTTCGCCCAGATTCAGGCTTTACGCCGACTTATACAACTAGGTGGAGAGTTGTATAAGGCTAGTGGGCTCATGGATGACTCATACCTCTAGGGAGAGTGTGGGGCGTCGTGCAGACAGAGATGAGGAGACCAGCTGAACCTTGTCAGCTCATTTAGGCCTCTATAAGAACTCCCAGATTCATTAGGTGTTAGCTCATGCCTGTAACCAGACCTGTGTGGACTGTCTAGGGAGAGTGAACCCCTGTGCGGTGAGGCAAAGCCTGTGTGGCTATTTGTTTGGACTTTTAAAACCAGGGACTTAGGGACTAGGACAGCACTAGGCTGATCCCAGTTGTTAGTTAGGAAACCTGTATGTTTAGTCAGAGGTCAAGTTGACCAGGATTTATTTTGTTTATGTTTCTTTTGGCTTTGCTGTGTTTTGTCACTGTAAATAGAAAATAAACCGCACCTTTTTTTGATTTTGAAAACCACAACCTCCGTTTGCTGGGCCTGTTTTTGTGTGGGGAGCCCATCCCGGGGGTCACACACACCCGCTGCCGAGCTAACCCCCTCACAATATATATATATATATATATGTGTGTGTGTGTGTGTGTGTGTGTGTGTGTGTGTGTGTAGCACACGGACCCTTTTTCCTGCTTACCTTCTTGCAATTTTGGGTCCTGCAGCGAGTTACCGTGTAGGGAAAAGTCTATTCTTTCCCCCAAAAGAAGGCCAATGTCCAGACAGTGTTTAAACTCCAACAGACAAGTTTATTTTCTCTTTCTTGAAACAGTTTTGGAAAAAGGTTGAAGACAGCAATGAGATTAGGTAGGGAGGTTTAGGCACGCGGCACTCAGTTACCCTATTCTCCACTCAAGCCTGAGTGGGTATTGCTCACCCTGATTGATCCATCTCAGTTCTAGCAGCCAGAGAAAAGCACGAACAGTTACTTTGATTTAATCCCCTTCACGGACAAGTTCAGAAGATCCTCTGCCACAGAATCCTTTGGTTACTGAATTAGAACTTTGGAACCCCTGTAGATTATTAGAGACCATAGGTGCCAATGGGGCACACTACAGGAGCTATACTGCAACTCACGAATCCTTCCCTCTGATAGGCAACCAGGCCTCTTTGAGACCGTGACTTCTTTCACCGATCCATCGGACAGGTCCTCCCCTGGTTTCCTCTCCTTCAGAGCGGGCCACCCTCACTCGGGTTCCCTGGGACTCCAGTGGGTTGATTGTAGACCCAGTTAAAGGTACTGGGCCTACCTGGAACTCTGTAGCCTCGGGCTAAAGGTGCCCGAGACTCCTCGACCAGTTCACGCACCCCAGGCCAGCAAGGCCAATGGGCGCGACTTCGCCACCAGGGGTCCTCCTTGGAATCCCCCCGGCACACCACCCCAGATCATGGCGCCTGCCCTTTATGTACCCTCTCCCGGCATGCACAGCAGGCAAAACCTGGCCACCGCACGGTAGCCGAGAGGGGGACACCCAATCACACCACAATGCCACCCGTGGTTCAACCCGAGACCTAGGCAACAGCGCCACCACAGGCCAAGGGGAACTATACACTAGGCAACACCATAGCAGAAAAGAGTCCAAATTAAACAGAATTGGAGAACCTGAGCCATACTATTGCTCAAGCTGCCCCTAAATTTATAGCATAGCGACCCCAAATTTGGGGGTCCCGCTACACTAATATATATATATATATATATATACTGTATATATTCTTTTTATCGACTTATCCCCTGAGAAATCCCAGAGCGCCTCTCACTGCAAGGATGAGCTCGGGCGTGTTTGTAAGTCGATGTGCCCGAGGACGCTGACACAGCGCAGTGCCGCCGCCAATCGAAGGCACTGAGAACTCTGCAGCTGCGGAAATGTCTTAGTGCCTGTTATTGGTGCTGCGCACTGTCAGCTTCCCAACGGACTTTGGAACACGCCCCAGCAACACCCAGCAACACACCCCAGCTCATCCTTACAGTGAGCGGCGCTCTGGGATTTGTCAGGGGATAAGAGAATATATATATTTTAAAAAAACAAAGCACATCTTTACCCTGATTGGAGCTTGGGGGCCACAGAAGTGATAAAGGGAAATTGCAAGTGGAGGCAATATAAAACCGGAACAGGGGCCGCAACTGGCCCCTGGGCCGGCTTTGGACTTGCCTGCCTTGAATAATCAGTCCTGGCTAGCATGACATGCTGATCTCCCCCCCCCTCCTCTCTCCGCTGTCCGAGCCAGGGAGTGCTGGGTGTGGCTGTGGGTGAGCCGTTGCTGGAGTACTCACTCCAGGGCCGTCGCTTCTCCTCCTGGCCAAACAGGAAGTAGGTCCTGAGACCCCTGGCCAATCGTGTCTCAGGTCCTGCTACCTGATTGGCCAGGAAGAGAATTAGGAAGACAATAGTGAATATTAATTTGCTATTGTCATACAACTGGGTGGGCTCAGGGCATAGTGCTCTGTGCCCTGAGCCTGCCCTTTTTTAAGGCAATTTGAGCCTCCGGCTCCAATCACGTGCTTAAAAAAAAAACATTGGTATCTATGCGTCCGGTGCCCCGCATGTAGATTACTGGCCAGGCGCATGGAATAAGGGGACGGCGCCCCTGTACCCCTTATGGACTGGCTGCCACTGCTAGCTAAATTGCTGCATTTGTACATTTCAAAAGCCTTTGGAGGGAGTTGAAAGTCTGTGTTGGCCAGCGACAGCCCCAAAACATCACTGCTCTAAAGGAGATCTGCATGGAGGAATGGGCCAACATACCAGCAACAGTGTGTGACAACCTTGTGAAGACTTACAGAAAACGTTTGACCTCTGTCATTGCCAACAAAGGATATATAACAAAGTATTGAGATGAACTTTTGATATTGACCAAATACTTATTTTCCACCATAATTTGCAAATAAATTCTTTCCAAATCAGACAATGTGATTGTCTGGATTTGTTTCCACATTGATGACAATTACAGGCCTCTCTCATCTTTTTAAGTGGGAGAACTTGCACAATTGGTGGCTGACTAAATACTTTTTTGCCCCACTGTATTTATACAGTTAATGGGGCAGGAGTTGGCAATATGTGTGTAGACTACTGGTCCGTCGAATCCAATAAAGACAAAAGAGAAATGGAAAAACCTAGTGCTCAAGGCACGGTTATACCCCTCTGGATTTTATAGACAGACCAGGTAATGTAGTAAAAAAAATATTTTATTATAAACATGCAGTAAAATTGCAAAGGCAGAGAATTAAGTTTACACAATAAAAATATATATATCAATTAGTAAATATACTCAGCTTGACATTGGTATTAAGCTCAGCTGTCCTGTACACAATATTTGACTAGAAAGAACACATATTGCAAATGATGCCTAACATGTTTCGGACCTTATAGTCCTTCTTCAGAGGCTTATGTCATTCTTTTGAGAGTAAGGAATATTCTATATTATAGATATAGTAATGCATTAGTAGGATAATAGATTAGTATAACAATTTGTCAATATTAGTTAAACAAGAAGGTTTTGTCAAAACAAATATGCATCTCGAAACACGTTAGATGATGTTATATCAGCAAAAGAGACCATACTTACATGGACGAGCAAAACGCCAGTAAAAGCAACCAGGAGGGCCGATGGCCGTCTTCCCACAGTTTGAAAGCAAAAACTGAGGGGGACCCCAAAGGGGAGCCAGGGGGTGGGTGTACTCTAGGGGTCGAGAGAGCAAAAAGGTGGCACCTGTCCCAGCTGCAAGGACTCCAGGCGTTTACCATAGAGCGTGTAATCAAAACATCATAAACCTTATAATCCAAATATATACTAGAATATATAAAGTGCCTTAGTGCTAATAAATGAACAAATAAAGTGTTATCATGCAAACTCCAATACATTTTTACAATATAGGATCAAAAACTTCATCTATCAATTATAGTGATCCAACTACAGTGAAATCTCAGATTACGAGCATAATCCGTTCCAGGAGAATGCTCGTAATCCAAAGTACTCGCATATCAAAGCGAGTTTCCCCATTGAAGTCAATGGAAACGAAAATAATTTGTTCCGCATTGACTTCAATGGTATGCAATACCGCATGCGGCCAGAGGCGGAGGGGCGCCGGAGAGCCTCAGAAACGGCCGAAAAGGCCCGAGGACACCTCGGCTGACCTGGGCAAACCTCGGAAAGACTTTGTTCCCGAGATTTGCCGAGGTCAGCTGTGCTGTCCTCGGGCCTTTCCGTGCATTTCCGAACGGCGCAGATCGGCTGCGATTGGCGACGTTTAGCTCTGCTCGGCTCAGGCGCCCCCCCACCTCAGGCCAAAAGCGGTACTGCACACCGCTTTGGCCTGAATCGTGCTCGTTTTGTGAGACAACCTTCGCAAACCGAGTTACGATTTTTTAAAATACAGTGCTCCTATTGGGAAACGCTCGTTAACCCCATTACTCGCAATCCGAGGTTCCACTGTACATGCGAAAATAATTAAAGTGATCCGGTGACCAAAAGTGCTATGTGCAAACAGATATCAAAATTTCATATAAATAATAACATCATTAAATAATAAAGTAAATTTCTAAATTATTCACAGCTTGTACTGGTGATGCAACTTGTGTTCTCGTGTTCACTCAGGTGCTCCCCCTTATGTGTGTGTACGCTCACCTTAGAGCGTGTGACCTCACTAATAAGTTCAGTCATAACACGCTTTTGAAACACCCCTGGGTTCAGTGTCAGTGATGGAGTTCTTGGCTGCTCAGTATTGTTGCTTCCACACTCGCATAAAACATAAAAAAAACTTGATAGTGTGATACCGTTTTTAAAATATACTTTTATTAATAAACCATAACCCCACTGTCAGGGCATTCACATTTGCTGGGTGCTTCAGTGCACAGCTCTATAGAAAGCCAAAAACCGCAAAAATGCCAAAATAGTGTGTTTCTCCGTTCTGAGACAGATTAGCTGTCTCCTGCACCGTCCTGTCCCCTTCCCAACGCGTCTCGATACAGGGATAAATCGTATCTGCCTCAGGGGGATTGTGATTGGACAGTTTGCATGTCAGTTCATAAACTAAATGACGGCGGCCATTTTCTTGTAGACCATGGACACTCTATCATCCGCCTCTCCTATTGTGGTGGTGCGGAAGAAGAATGGGTACTTATGCACGTGTATTGACTACCAGACTCTGAATCTACATACTATTCCTGACCAGTATACAACTCCTCATATAGAAGATGCCCTACAGTGTCTTACAGGAGCAACATGGTTCAGTGTACTCGACTTAAAGAGTGGGTACTACCAAATTCCCATGCACCCAGAAGACAGAGAGAAGACCACATTCATTTGCCCCTTGGGATTCTATGAGTTCAGTCAGATGCCCCAGGGATTTTCAGGGGCCCCAGCAACCTTCCAGCGTTTGATGGAAAGAACAGTTGGAGACATGAACCTAATAGTAGGGATGGGCTTTGAGTTCGAGTCGAATGTAAGTACGTCTTGAACATCGGGTGTTCGCCCGTTTGCCAAACAGCAAATTTTATGTGGTGTTCGTGGCAAATTCGAGCACTGCAGAATGCCCCATAATGCACTGCGAGACCGCAGTGCATTTCTGTATGATGATTGGCCAAAGCATACACCTGACCTGCATTCTTTGTCCAATCACAGCGCACTCCTCTGTGAGAGCCATAATTGGCCAAAGACAGGGTGCCTTAGTCCACACCCCACAATATACAGTATAAGGCTGCTTACACAGCGCTGTATAGTGTGCTATAGTAGACGGAGATAGAGACAGATTGAGCTAGATATATATACAGTCAGACTAGTGTATGTATGTATGTATATATATATATATATATATATATATATATATATACATGGGGTACGGAAAGTATTAAAACCCCCTTAAACCCCCTTAATTTTTTTCACTCTTTGTTATATTGCAGCCATTTGCTAAAAAGTAATTTTTTTCCTAATTAATGTACACACAGCACCCCATATTGAAAGAAAAACACAGAATTGTTGACATTTTTGCAGATTTATTAAAAAAGAAAAACTGAAATATCACATGGTCCTAAGTATTCAGACCCTTTGCTGAGTATTTAGTAGAAGCACCTGTAGTGGGGGTTAACATTTAGGGGGAGTATCTGGGTGGTAGCATGGCCCAGATACACTAATTGATAGTGATCTATGACCAATTTGATTCGTGGAGGATATAATGGGGTTCAGTTCCCTGCGGCTCCTGGGTGTCGCTGTCGCCTTGGGCTGGGGTTGAACCATCATTGTAGGGCCGTGCCCTTTGTGTCCTCTCGCGGCAGTAGTACGGCGTGGTGGGGAACCCGATGTGCCTGCTGGGAGAGGGTATAAAGGGGCGGACATCTTGCGCACGAGGTCCGAGCCCCAGGTGCCCTCGGTCTGGGTGCGAGGGAGTTCGAGTTCCATCCGAGGCACCTTAAGCCTGGGGTGAGGTACTAGCCAAGGTCTGGGGCCCAGTACCTTCGACTGGGTCCCGCAGGGGAGAGGATGCCTAGGGGGCCCACCGAGTGAGGGGACCCGAGTCTCGGGCGAGGAGAACCAGGGAGGTGACCTGGCCTGAAGACCCAGTGCAGCATTGGCTGGGGACAGTCATCTCCCTAACAGGGGTCGCCATTAGAAGGTAGTTCATGTTCTATGGTCTTTGCAGAGACCCAGCTACATCAGGTCGGTGGCAGAGGCCTATTCTAAGGTCTGTGGCAGAGACCTCATCGTTCACCGGCTCTGTGGCAGGGACCAACCTCACGGTCGGTGGCAGCGACCGTGCGCCAAAAGTTGTTGTGAGTTCCTAGCAGCTTCTCTGATCCGAAAGGATTGTGCCTGGACCCTCTCCCCACCAAGTTCGTGTTTGTATCAACCTGTCTGCTTGCAAAGAGGCATATTTATCTCTGCGGGAATAAATATAGATGTTGTGCTGTCACCTGGTGTGGGCTTACTTTTCTGGGAGCAAAGTGTTCTACATTCACCTATCTACTGGTCATTTTTGAAGTGGAATCTCTGGACAGGGACACAGACCCGAAGGTAAAGATCTTAGCTCAAACCTCTACACACATAAGAGGGGCGAGCTGGTGGCAGCATCTCACTCCTCCCCCTGGTCCCCCTAGACGAGTAAACCAGCCGAGAACAGGGATGAGCCGAACACCCCCCTGTTCGGTTCGCACCAGAACCTGCGAACAGACAGAAAGTTTGCGTGAACTTTAGAACCCTATTAAATATAATGGACTCGAACGTTCGAAATCAAAAGTGCTAATAATAAAGGCTAATATGCAAGTTATTGTCCTAAAAAGTGTTTGGGGACCCGGGTCCTGCCCCAGGGGACACGTATCAATGCAAAAAAAAGTTTTAAAAACTGCAGTTTTTTCAGGAGCAGTGATTTTAATAATGCTTAAAATTAAAAAATAAAAGTGGAATTTTCCTTTAAATTTCGTACCTAGGGTGTGTGTATCGTATGCATGTAACGTCGCGCTTGTTTCCCTTGCTTAGAACTGTCCCTGCACAAAGTGTAATTTCTGAAGGACAAAAAGTCATTTAAAACTCACTCGCGCCTATTAATGAATTGTCGGCTCCCGGCAATACATAGAAAAGTCATTGATAAAAAAAAAAGCGTGCGGGTCCCCCCAAATTCAATTACCAGGCCCTTCAGGTCTGGTATGGATGTTAAGGGGAACCCTGCCGCAAATTTAAAAAAAAAAATGCGTGGAGTTCCCAAAAATATCCATACCAGGCCCTTCAGGTCTGGTATGAATTTTAAGGGGAACTCCACCCCAAATATAAAAAAAAATGGCGTGGAGTCCCCCCGAAATCCATACCAGACCCTTTATCCGAGCACGCAACCTGGCAGGCCGCAGGAAAAGAGGGGGGGACGAGAGAGCGCCCCCCCCTCCTGAACCGTACCAGGCCACATGCCCTCAACATGGGGAGGATGTCCCCATGTTGATGGGGACAAGGGCCTCATCCCCACAACCCTTGCCCGGTGGTTGTGGGGGTCTGCGGGCAGGGGGCTTATCAGAATCTGTAAGACCCCTTTAACAAAGGGGACCCCCAGATCCTGGCCCTCCCTATGTGAATTGGTAAGGGGTACATTGTACTTCTACCATTTCACGAAGAAAGTGTAAAAAAAAATGTAAAGAAACACACACCGACACCTTGGAAAGTCCTTTATTAAAAAAAAAAAAACATTCCTGCGATGAAATCCAGTGTCCCGCGGCGATCCGATGTCCAGCGCTGTCCGTCATTGGCTGAGCCTGAGCGGACCTGATGGGGAACTTCCTCCGCAGTGTATTAAATGAATACACCCGCCCCTTCTAAAGTTCCCCATCAGGTCCGCTCAGCCAATGATGTAGGTGTAAGGCTGAGGACCTGATGCGGAACGTGAGAAGGGGCGGGTCTATTCATGTATTAAACTGTGGAGGAAGTTCCCCATCAGGTCCGCCCCCTCGTATGTCAGACCCCGCCTACGTCATTGGAGGAGCGGACCTGATGGGGAACTTCCTCCAGTATGAAACTATGATGTAAAACACGGAGGTGGATCGCTGATGTTTTGGGAATGTGTGAGCTACAAAGGCACAGGAAATTTGGTCAAAAAAGTTGGCAAGAAATCATAAATTCTGCCAGGGTATGTAATTCAGCGTAGCCTATATATACGGTGTAAACTCTATATTCAGGCAGTGCATTTGATATATTCAGTCAGTACAGACAGTGTATTTGATTTATATATGTATATATATATATATACAGTCTACTAATATATATGTGTAGCGGGGTATTCTCCTTTAATACAGAGAGACTACATTTCCCAGTACATCCTGCAGCACCCAGGGTGCATTGCCACGGAGCAGGGGCTGCTGGGACAGACTTTATAAAGGGGAGGCGGAGTTGATTCTGTCTCTTTGGACACCCCCTCTCCTAGCAAGAGGATCCCTGTGCTGAACTGCTGTGTGCACAAGGCCTGAAGCCTGGGCCTTGTGCATTTCTCCAAAGAGCCCTCTGCCAACCTAGCGGAACCTCAGAGACATCTTCTCATCCTTGCTGTACTACATCAGAAGGACCGGAGACCTGGATGTCGGTGGATTCCTGTTCCTAGACGAATCGGCGGAGGAAACGGACTTAGACTTGTCCGGGTGGTGAGAGAGCACTTGCTCATAGACAGATACTTTATCTTCACTATTCGTTTGGATTATAAAGTTTGTTCAGCAAGTGCACCACCGAAAGATTGCATGCGAAGATTGTTTCCTTGAACTTCCATTTAGATCAGTCAGGCCTGACTGTGTAGGTAGATACTATTGAGAGCTAGTCTACCCACGAGGGGAAGTGATTGAAAAGGGGCAGCGATAGAGCTGCATCGCATTATTTGAGTTATTCGATTGTTTGTTCGTTTAAATACTGTTTATTCTCAAAATCTGCACTTTGTTATACTGTTATTTTGTTACTTGCCCATTTGCATTAGTAAAATATCTGGGTCAAGTACAGTTGGTGTCAGCTTCCGTTACTTTTATAGGAGTTTAAAAGTATATTGCTGTGCATGCTTGCTATAAGACTGCGTCACCAACAGTTGCGGTCACGCGGTCTTATCCCACTACTACTAGCTGTGCCACGGGAGGATAGAGCCGATTGCCAGGGGTTGACAGCGGTGCACTACAGGGCCCAAATCAATACCAGCAGCCCTCTTAACTGAGGGTACCGCTATATATATATATATATATATATATAGTGGTGTATTTAGGTTTTGTGCTGCCCAAGGCCTGACTAAACTCGCGCAGCCCCTAATTTAAATATGACCCACCCCTTCCTGTCAAGGCCACACCCCTGCCTTTTTAAGATCCGCCCTGTTATCTTCATGGGAGGAGGACAGAGGGATGCTGCTGGAAGAGGACAGAGGGGCAGTTCCCTAGGGTGGCCAGCCTCAGTGAAACCAGGGACAGTATGTAAAAATCTGTGTATTTTTACATCCGTCTCTGAAATGTCCGACACCGACATCATTTTGCTGTGAAAATCCCAAGGCTATAGCTGCCCTGCCTCTGCACTGCCTCCTCAGCCAACGGGATCATAATGTACACGCCCTCTTCCTCACTGCGGCTCATTTGATTTCAGAGCAGGTGATTGCCGACAGCTGGAGGAGAGGGAGGAGGGGACACAGCCTGCAGTGTGGGAAGGGCTTCAGTCTGCAGGAAGGTAAGGTTGCTGAGCTGAACTGAGTGTATTTTTGTCAATGGCTTACCCTGGTGAGCAGGAGGGAGAGGGAGGATGTATTTTTGCTCGAGCAGGACTCCTCCTGTCTCTGAAGTTGTTAGATTGATTTTCTGTGTAAGAAGTGTGCTGCTTCTGGAGGAAGGACATGTTCTGAACTTCTCCCCCAGTCTCTTCTACCCTGCCTACTCATTACCTGCCCACCAGTACACAGGCACAGTCCCCTCCCCTCCTCTCCTGCATTACCACCGAATGTGTCTGTGAGCTGCTGGGGCAATACAAGTCCCAGCATGCCAGGAGATGGGGCAACAGTGTGTTCAATCAGGCTTATTTTTGGGTGAAAAGTGCTGGTGTGTGTGTGTGTGTGTGTGTGTATACTGTGTGTACACTATGTGTACTGTGTGTGTGTGTGTATATACTGTGTGTATATATGTATACTGTGTCTATGTTAATGTGTATATATTGTGGTATTTGGGGGTTGTTTAGCTCAAGTGTAGCACCCACTAGCGAGAACAATCCATGCCAGAAGTTAAATTTCAGGGCTTTTTGGCCCACTTTTATTAAGAAAAGTTCAAAACAAAATCAAACGTTTTCCCTTGCAGGGGGTTTTCACCATCCATACAAAATAATGATAAATTCAGTCTCCTGGCTTATACATACAGCAGTGCTTCTCAGGCCTTCCACTTCAGGCTCTCGTCTGTCTCCTACAGACTATTCACTTGCCAACATTGTTTGTTTAGATAGCAGCCCCTCACTGCTCTGATCCTCAGACTTGTGTCTCTGACTTCCACTGTGCACACATGCACACTCTGGCTTTCACAGTGCAGCTTGCACTCTCTGGCTACCCCAGTGCACACCGGAACTCTCTGGGTTCTCCCTTGCAATCCTGGACTCCTCAGGAGGGTGGAGCCCAGAACCCTGAGCCTGACTCTACTATCAGGCCCACACACACATCAACAATCAGTGTGCCGGTGAGTCTCAAAACCCGAACCCAGGACTGGGGATTTCATCCCACCCGGATCTCTAAGAAATCCCCGGGCTCCAGGTCCCAAAGTGGACTTTAGTAAATAATGAGGAAACTGAAAAGCCAGTTTCCTCCCAAACAAGCAAATACACTGGAGCCCCCCTACCTGCCTGGTTGAGAATCCTGTATTCATACACTACCACAATATGTATACTGTATATGTATACTGTGTGTCTGTTAATGTGTGTGTATATATGTATACTGTGTATGTATACTGTGTGTATACTGTATGTATACGGTGTGACTGTGTGTATGTGTATATATGTATACTGTGTGTCCATGTGTATGTTAGGGTTGCCACCTTTTCTTCAAGCCAAACCCGAACACTTTAGCAGCACACGGCAAATGTTTTTTTTTGTATTACATTAAATCCATTATATACGGGAGAGGAGTGCGGAGGGTATGATGGGGGCAGTATGTATGGAAGAGGAGTGCGGAGGGTATGAGGGGGGCAGTATTTACAGGAGAGGAGTGCGGACGGTATGATGGGGCAGTATGTACGGGAGAGGAGTGTGGAGGGTATGATGGGGGCAGTATGTAAAGGAGAGGAGTGCGGAGGGTATGATGGGGGCAGTATGTAAAGGAGAGGAGTGCGGAGGGTATAATGGGGGCAGTATTGAGAGGAGTGCGGAGGGTATTATGGGGGCAGTATGTACGGGAGAGGAGTGCGGAGGATATGATGGGGGCAGTATGTAAAGGAGAGGAGTGCGGAGGGTATGATTGGGGCAGTATGTAAAGGAGAGGAGTGCGGAGGGTATGATGGGGGCAGTATGTACAGGAGAGGAGTGCGGAGGGTATGATGGCGGCACTATGTAAAGGAGAGGAGTGCGGAGGGTATGGTGGGGGCAGTAGGACTGTGACCGAATTGAGATCCTTCTTGGGATTCTGCTTCTGAAGAAGAGTCTTATTGAAGCTCCGGTATTAGCCTATGCTGACCTTACCAAGCCCTATGAACTTTGTGTAGATGCCAGCAGAGATGGGCTGGGGGGAATTCTCTATCAAGAACAAGACGGTGGTCTCAGACCTGTGGCTTATGTGAGTCACAGTCTCACTCCATCAGAGAAAAATTATCCTGTTCATAAACTGGAGTTTCTGGTTCTTAAATGGGCTGTGGTGGACAAGTTGATGGATTACCTGTATGGAGCCGTGTTTGTGGTAAAAACGGATAATAATCCTTTGACCTATCTCCTAACTTCTGCCAAATTGGAGGCAGCAGGACATAGGTGGCTGGCTGCCCTTGCTGGATTCCAGTTCAGTCTAAAGTACTGATCTGGGGCAGAAAATCGAGATGCTGATGCACTCATAGACCTTATCGGCAGGTGGAGGAGCCAGGAGACTGGGATTATGTGAATGCAGAAGGTGTACAGGCCTTGTGTCAATGCATAGCCAGGCAGTTGAAAGGAAGTGTTGGAGCTGAATCCATAGGAGTTCATCCCTCTGGAATACCCAAATGTTATTTTGGGCTGACGCAAGTATGAGGTGAGGGCCTTCCTCGGAATCCAAATTTGTTATTGAAGAGCTCTGTGATTGGAGCAAAGATTCTACATCGATAATGGAATAGATTGCAGTTGAGGGATGGAGTCCTGTAGGTAAAGTCAATCTGAGAATATGGAGGAAAAATGGCAGCTATTCCTTCCTGAGAAACTCCATGCAACAATCTTGATAGCTTTGCATGATGACCATTTAAGAACAGAGAGATCCTTTTGTTTAGTCGGGGATAGGTTCTATTGGCCCAATATGAGAGGAGAGGTAGAGAGTTATTGTCACTCCTGTTTAGCCTGTATCCAGCGCAAGACATTACCAGTTCGAGCTGTTCTCATGGGACACTTGCAGAGCCAGGAGCCTCTGGAGTTTGTTTACATTGACTTCCTGGAACCTGATACAGGTGGAAGAAGTAATGTCCTGTGGTGACCGACCATTTCACCCATTATGCACAAGCTTATCGTACTAAAGATCAGCTGGCGACCCCAGTGCCCAAAGTTCTTGTTAAAAAGTTTTGCGTGCACTATGGACTGCCAGTTCAAATCCACTCTGACCAAGGCTGGGACTTTGAAAGCAGATTATTCCATCAGCTGTGTACCTTATTGGGTATAAAGAAGTCTCCCACCCAGTGGCGGTGCATCACCCCCTTTCTCCTGCCACCCCCTCTATCACCAATTGATAAATGCATGCAATGCAATGCATGAATCTATCTATGGCCAACGCTGACACCCCCTATTCAGGCGCCCGGACCCTTTTCGGGCACCGGGCGCCTGAATTACAGCGGCGGGGGGTGTTTTTGAAGCACCTAATGAGAGCCATATGCTCTAATAGGCTTCAAAATAGGTGAACTGCGAGCGCCATGCTTATGCGAATAAATATTCCCTTTACTAACACTGAACCAACCGCTTCTCCGCCAATCAGGTGCTCGGGTCTGTTACCTGTCACCTGATTGGCTGAAACGAAAGGCGCCGCTATTGGACGCCTATCAGGAGGAGAAGACCGGAGATGAGGATGGCAGAAGACGCATGAAGGACCACGCTCGTTGCTGTCCCCCGCTACCCCACCGAGACAGGGTAAGTGCTGGGGGTCACACTGGCAGCATTTGATGGGCACACTGACAGCATTTAATGGGCACACTAACAGCATTTCATGGGCACACTGGCAGCATTTCATGGGCACACTGACAGCATATGATGGGCACACTAGCAGCATTTGATGGGCACACTGGCAGCGTTTTATGGGCACACTGGCAGCGTTTGATGGCACAGTGGCAGAGTTTGATGGCACAGTGGCAGAGTTTGATGGCACAGTGGCAGAGTTTGATGGCACAGTGGCAGCGTTTGATGGGCACAGTGGCAGCGTTTGATGGGCACAGTGGCAGCGTTTGATGGCACAGTGGCTGCATTTGATGGGCACAGTGGCTGCATTTGATGGCACAGTAGCTGCATTTGATGGCACAGTGGCAGCGTTTGATGGCACAGTGGCAGCATTTGATGGGCACAGTGGCTGCATTTGATGGCACAGTGGCAGCGTTTGATGGCACAGTGGCAACATTTGATGGCACAGTGGCAGCGTTTGATGGGCACAGTGGTAGCGTTTGGTGGCACAGTGGCAGCATTTGATGGCACAGTGGCAGCGTTTGATGGGCACAGTGGCTGCATTTGATGGCACAGTGGCAGCTTTGATGGCACAGTGGCTGCAATTGATGTTTTTTTTTATTATTCAAATTTTTTTTAGTTTGTTTGCGCCCCCCAAATTTTTTTTAGCACCAGCCGCCACTGCTCAGACCACACCTTATTACCCGCAAGGGGATCCTCAGCCTGAGAGATTCAACAGAACTTTGTTGAATATGCTGGGGACTCTGAAAAGAAAACAGCATTGGGGAAATCACATTGCAACTGTAGTCCTTGCTTACAACAGTACTGTAAGCGATGCTACTGGCTATTCCCCCTACCAACTCATGTTTGGAAGAGAAGCTCGCCTCCCTATTGATCTAGTATTTGGAACATCTGTTACCACTACTTCTTTGACTTCTCACAGGCATAGGTGTGTGCAGGGGGTGTGCCAGGTGTGCCTGGGCACACCCTAATCACCCCTGTGCAGCGTATATTCCCCCATGCTACCCGGGCTCGTGTCATTTACCGGCCGCTTCCTTTTCTGAATGAGCACAGTGAGTGATTGGTACAAACTACTCACTGTGTTCATTCATAGCTGAAGTCTAGTAAACTGTGTTTACTAGGCTTCAGTTTGTAAATGAACAAAAAGCCGCCCAGTACAGAGAATTTTCCATTCATCCACTGTCCAGTTTAGCTGATGCTGCAGAGAAAGGGGCCCCTTTCTCTGTCACAATAGTGAGACATCAGGGGTCCGTTTAGCCCCTGATATTTCACCAAAGCCCCCAGTGGGGCTTCTAAAAGAATTGTAAATAATTGGTGCCCTACTGACACTGTCCACATTTTAATATACTGTATTTTAAAATGTTGTTTACATTTATAGGTGTGTTTGTCTGTGTATATATATATATATATATATATGTAGCGGGTATTTGAATTTAGGGGAAGCATCTGGGTGGTAGTGTAACCCAGATGCACTGATTGCTAGGGAGTCTGAGACCCTTTAATGGTTCTTGGAGGACTCTGGTGGTGTGAGGTTCCCTGCGGCCTACAGGTGGCGTTGTTGCCCGGGGTCGGGGTTGAACTCACACCGCAAGACTGTGCCTTTTTGTCCTCCCCTGGTGCTGGTACGGCGGGGCGGGGAACCGGCTGTGGCGCAAAGGGAGAGGGGATAAAAGGGGCGGACCACGGGGTTCAGAGTCTGGAGAACGCGGCCGCACCCAGGCACCTTCAGCTTGGGTGCTGGCGTTCCGGTGTTCCGGGCCCAGGTGCCCTTGATCTGGCCGGAACGGGAGATGGAGTCCATCTCAGGCACCTTTAGCCTGGGGTGAGGTACTATGGCGGATGCCTGGGGCTCAGTACCTTCGACTGAGTTCCGCGAGGGTGGAGGAATCCGAGGGGGCCCTAACTCCTTGGGTGCCCGTGTCTGAGTTTGTGAGGACTGGTGAGCAGAACTTCTCTGGAGAGTCCGGCACAGCATTGCTGGTGACAGAGAGGCCTCCGGTACCTCCCTTGGACGGATATCCTTCCTCTGACAGGGGCCGTGCTAGCGAAGGTAATTCATGTTCTATTTAACATAGTCAGTGGCAGTGACTATTCGCCACTGGTGACACCACAGTGGTTAGCTATATCGGGAAGGATTGTGCCTCGACCTACTCCCATTCTGTTGCAAAGGTCCCAACTTGACTGTGCTGTATGTTTGTTCGCTGAGAAGAATAAAACTGTGTTGGACCTATTCAGTGTGTGGAACTCTGGTTACTAGGAGCAAAGAGGGAGTCAAGGACGAAGAACAGGACTTGACTCTAGGACACCTACACAAAGCCCGATCTTTCTGGCCTTCACCTCGTCACTATGGAGGACATGGGCCGTGGTGTATCTCATCTCTATCTCTCCCCCCGGTACTAACACCCCTAGACAAAGACAGACAAGCCGAGAATGAGAAGGGGTGAGAGGGGTGAGGTCACTATATATATATATATATATATATATATATATATATATACACACACACACACACACACACACACACACACACACACGCATGTGTGTTTGGGCTTCAGGGTGTACACCCTAATGCAATAGTCTGCGCACACTAATGCTCACAGGGGTTATGTCAAAAGGCTACAAAAGAATCTGCAGCAAGCATAGGACAAAGCCATGGAACATGCCTCAACCAGAGAACTAAGGAATAAAAATAATTTTGATTTAGAAGCGAGAGTGCAGTATTAGCAGCCTGGAGATCGTGTGTTGTTGAAGAACTTGGGGGTACCTGGAAAACATAAGCTGGCTGACCGATGGCGATCACAACCTTATGTAATTTGTAAACAGCTTCCTGGGTTGCCGGTCTATCAAATCAGACCTGAGGGAAAGCAAGGGCCCTTGAAGATGTGGCATCAAAATCATTTGCTTCCATTGTCTGATGCTGTCAGGGTGCCCCCGTTGCCTCCTCAGAAACCAACCCCACCCAGAACCCGTTCTCAACGGCGAGCTCCTGCACCCACTGTGTCGCAGGAGGAAGAGAAAGATTGTGAGGAAGAGGAAGATAGTTGTCATGGATCTGCAGTAATGTTTGTCTGTCAGCTTACCTCTCCATGTGTTCAGCTTAAAGGAACACTAAAGGCACAATTATATATTTTTTTTAATTACAAACATGTTATACTTACCTCCACTGTGCAGCTCGTTTTGCACAGAGTGACCCCAAACCTGGTCTTCTGTGGTCCCTTGGTGGCTGTATTGGCTCCTCCCCGCAAAAACTTTCATCCTTCATGCGAGCTCTCTCGCATGGTGGAAAGTTCTTGCGGGCGCACTCCTGTGATACAGCCGGCGGCCATAGCCGCTCACTGTATCACGCGGCCCCGCCCCCCGGTGCGCCGTGTCATTGGATGTGATTGACAGCAGCGCAAGCCAATGGCTGCGCTGCTTTCAATCAACCAATGAATGACCCGAGAAGCCGACCGAGAAGCCTGTGCGTTCACAGCGGGAAACTTTTGTGGGGTCAGGTAAGTAAACGGGGGCTCGGGGGGGGCGCAAATACTCTGATGTTTTTTTCTGTTGGAGATACAACAAACTTTCAGCTTAGCTTACTGTATTTGACTGCAGTTTAGAAAAAGGACACAAGATGTCGCTAATGCTCAGTGATATGCTATGCTATGTTTTTCTCTATGATGTGTTGTATTTCCTGTATACTGTGATGTACTTGTTGCTTACTTTTTCCTGTCTGTGATTCTTCTTACAATGTGAAGTGACATCTTTGCTAGTGTGGTTATGTTCCAATAAAGAAGCCAGTTCCTGTTACTACACAATGTCTGATCTGAACTGACTCCGCTGCACCTATCAATCGTACTTTGCAACAGGTTATGGGCCCAGTATCCGGATAAAGACTTATGACCAGGTGCGGCCCAGGCAGAACAAAGCCTCGAACGGAAGACAGTGTGGCTGATGCGGAGATCGACATAAGGAAGCTTTCAAGCGACATCTCCTTTAGACAAGTAAGACTGTTTATATATAAAGGAGGGATAAAATGGCCGGAAACTCTGAGCTTAAACTCTCAGTGGCCAAGTTGAACAATGACAATCATCAGCTATGGAAGTTTAAAGTGGAAATGCTATTATCCAAAGATGACTTATGGGAGGTTACCACTACAGAAAGGCCTCAGGATAATAATCAGGACTGGGACAAGAAAAACAGACAGGCATGGGCCACCATAAGCCTACTAGTGGAGGATGATCAGCTTATTCATATACACAATGAGGACACAGCGAAAGGCATGTGGGATGTACTTAAAAGACGGCATGAAAGATCCAGTTTAAACAGCAAGCTCTTTCTGCTGCGGAAACTTTACAAAATGAGACTTGGCAGAGAACATGACATGCAGGAGCATATAAACGCAATGCTGGAAGTGATTGCGCAACTCAGATCGATCGGGGAGAATATAACAGACAGTCACATTGCAGCCATGTTGTTATGCAGTTTGCCCGATACATATACTGCACTAATCAATGCACTGGAGACACGACCTGAGACAGATCTGACGCTAGCATTTGTAAAAACCAGGCTCATAGATGAGTTTCAGAGAAGAAAGGAATTAGTACATGACTCCACAGAAACCGACACCAGCACCGCTCTTAAAGCTACAGACGCAAGATTACACAGGAAAGAGACCAGAGTGTGTTTCAGATGCCACAAACAGGGACACATAAAGAAAGACTGTACTATATGGAAAGCAGAGCAAATGAGACAGCGTCCCTCTTATACTAAACAAAAGGTCAAAACCACAATCAATGATCCAAGAGAAGGTAACTGGAATGCCACATTTAAAGCGACAGGCAACAATAAATGCCAAGGCTGGTGCATCGATTCGGGGGCAACCAGTCACATGACGAGTAATAGAAGTTTCTTCACAGAACTTGATCTGAGCAACAAAGAAACTATTTATCTTGCAGATGGAAGCAAAATATATGCAGAAGGATATGGGCATGGAACCCTTGTATGCCCTGATGATGGAGGACACAATTTAGCCATACCAGTGAAAGATGTGCTTTATGTTCCTAATCTAGAAGGAGGACTCTTATCTGTGAAGCGTCTAACAGCCAGAGGACTCACTGTAAAATTCCAAGGTGACAAGTGTTCCATTCTAAACGGCAAACAGACAATAGCAAGTGCCAAGCTGGATGATCATCTATATCACCTCCACACAGTGAAGGAAAAGGTGAGACTATGTACACACAAGCACAATGACTGTATACATATATGGCACAGACGTCTAGGTCACAGACACCCAGAATGCATACAGGAACTACAGAGGAGGAAGCTGACAAGGGATCTGATAGTATCCCCTTGTCCAATTACCGTTAAATGTGAATGTTGCATTAAATCCAAAGCTACAAGAGCAACACTTCCCAAAGTCAGTCAGAAGAGAGGTTCAAGACCACTTGACTTAGTTCACAGGGACGTGTGTGATCCCCTAAACCCACCAACACCTGGAGGCAACAGGTACATAGTGACTTTCATAGACGACTATTCAAGATACACAGTCACCTACCTAATGCAACACAAGAGTGAAGTTTTTGACAAATTAAAAGACTATATAATAAAGACAAGTAACAAGTTTCAGAGGAAGCCTCTCATACTTCGGAGCGATAATGGAGGTGAATTCACAGGAGGTAAGATACAAGAGTACTTAAAACAGAATGGAATAGAACATCAAAAGACAGTCCCGTATACACCAGAACAAAATGGAGTAGCTGAAAGAAAGAATAGAACTCTGACTGAAATGATCAGGTGTATGCTGACAGACTCTGGACTACCACAAAAATACTGGGGTGAGGCAGCTATGACAGCTACATATTTGCAGAACAGACTTTTTCCAGAACAGTGGAGAAAACCCCATATGAACTATGGCACAATGAGAAGCCAAGTGTAAAACACCTAAGAGTTTTTGGATGCAAAGCATTCATCTACATACCTGAAGGAAAACGCACTAAACTCCAAAACAGAGCATTTGAAGGTATCTTTGTTGGATACAATGACAATGTCAAGGGTTACAGAATCCTAAATCCCAAAACAGACAAGGTTACCATTAGCAACAGCATAACTTTTGTTGAAGATTTAAGAGACAATGTAATGACAACAGTAGAAGCAAGAATAGAAGAGAAAAGTGACATTGACCAGCCCATCTCTGTAACTTCCGAACAAACAGTTGAAGTGAGTGTAGACTCAACCAGTACTGAAGAGCAGACACAAGAAGGCTCAGACACAAAAACGAGATGTTCAACAAGAGAAAACAAAGGTAAACCACCTATACGTCTTTCATACAAAGCAAGTACTGCCAGTATCAACAAACCTGCAAACTGGGAAGACATATCTCAACTTTCAGAACAAGAAGCAACTAAATGGATAAAGGCTGCTGAGGAAGAGATAAAATCCATGCATGACACTAAAACATGGACACTTACAGAACTACCACCCGGAAGGAAAGCCATAGGCTGTAAATGGACTTTTAAAGTGAAATACAATGCAGATGGCACAGTTGAACGGTACAAAGCAAGACTAGTAGCCAAGGGCTATTCTCAAAAATACGGAGAGGACTATGATGAGACGTTTGCACCAGTAGTCAAGCAGACTACAATACGGACTTTACTGACAGTAGCCGTCACAAGGAAAATGCAAGTGAAACATTTTGATGTGAAAACCGCGTTTCTACATGGCGATTTAACAGAAAAAATTTACATGGAACAACTGCCAGGATTCAAAGATGAACAAAGGTCAGACCTAGTGTGCAAACTTCACAGGAGTATATATGGTCTAAAGCAAGCAGCCAGAGCGTGGAATATAAAAATAAATGAAGTGCTTACACATCAAAACTTTCAAAGGAGTAAAGCAGACCCCTGCATATACACAAAGAAATTGGCAAACAGATGGGTCTATATGCTTATCTATGTGGATGATATCCTGATTTGCTTTGAGCAAGAAGGGGATGAAGCAGAAATACTGGAAAAACTAAATCAGCACTTTGACACCAAAGATCTTGGCAACATAAAGAATTACCGCGGCATCCAGATCGAGAGAGAGGAAGATGGCAGCTTTCTTCTGAACCAAAGACACAAAATACAAGAAATAATTGAAACATTTGGAATGGAAGACGCCAAACCAGTAAAATCTCCCATGGAAACCAACTACCTAAAGGAGATGAATTGTCAAGATAACCCATTACCTACTAATACTCAATACAGGAAAGCAATAGGGAAATTGCTGTACCTTACCACTGCTACAAGGCCGGACATTGCAACAACTGTCGGAATCCTATGCAGAAAGGTTTCGATGCCAAGTCAAAAGGACTGGAATGCTGTAAAGCGAATAATTCGCTATCTTAAAGGGACTTCACACTACAAGCTAAAGTTACCACCAAGTGATGAAAGCACCTTAACAGGATATGTGGATGCTGACTGGGCAGGAGACACCAGTGACAGAAAATCTACCAGTGGCTACTTATTTTTTCTGTCAGGAGGTGCCATCAGTTGGACTAGTAAAAAGCAACTCTCTGTTTCACTGTCGTCTACTGAAGCAGAATACGTTGCTGTAGCGCAGGCAAGCCAAGAAGTTATATGGCTGAGACAGCTATTAACAGACTTAGGTCAACCACAGTTGGGACCAACTGAAATCTATGAGGACAATCAAGGATGCATTGTACTTGCACACATGGAAGGAGTTAATTCAAGAACCAAGCACATTGATGTGAAGTTCCACTTTCTTAGGGATCTTCAAGAGCAAGGTCTTCTTGAGTTACTTTATTGCCCAACCGAGGATATGACAGCAGATATCCTTACAAAGCCCCTGACTCCTGAAAGACATTCAAGGCTTACAAAGAAGATGGGTTTAACAGACTAAGCCTTAGTTGTTGAGAAGGGGTGTTAGAGATACAGCAAACTTTCAGCTTAGCTTACTGTATTTGACTGCAGTTTAGAAAAAGGACACAAGATGTCGCTAATGCTCAGTGATATGCTATGCTATGTATTTCTCTATGTTGTGTTGTATTTCCTGTATACTGTGATGTACTTGTTGGTTTCTTTTTCCTGTCTGTGATTCTTCTTACAATGTGAAGTGACATCTTTGCTAGTGTGGTTATGTTCCAATAAAGAAGCCAGTTCCTGTTACTACACAATGTCTGATCTGAACTGACTCCGCTGCACCTATCAATCGTACTTTGCAACATTTTCACCTTAATGCATAGAATGCATTAAGGTGAAAAAACATGTACCTTTACAACCCCTTTAAGAGACCAGACGCTTTCACCTGGCTGCTTAATTAATCTCTCCTCAAAGCATGGCTCCACCCCAGCCTTTATCAGGGAACTATATATTAACCTGTGCACTGCAAGCCAGCCCTGCTGATCAATATTGTGTGTTTGGCTTCCGTGTGCTCCATGCTGTGTGTTCTACGTCTGATTCTGATTTTAGTCACCGATCTTGGCTTATTCTATCCTTGTCTGTTTCATATCCCGACCTTGGCCTGTTCCTTGACTATCCTTACCTGCTTGTTGCCCAGAACTATCCTTTGTTGTTACAGTCTACTGCTTCTTCTCTACCTCCCTGTCGTCTACCATGAGCGTGAGCTGGGAGGCCCAAGGGGTCGCGACCTGGAGCCAGACTGCAGCTAAATCCATCCCCACCTTTAGGGGCCTCTGGTGAACGTCCACTGGATCTTTGATTCCCCGCTTTGGGAAATCTCATGCTCTAGCTCCCAGTGTGATCTGTGTTGTTACTACAGAGTACCTGCTCTCCTGTATCACCTAGAGCTCCATCAGCAGCAGTAAGCCATAGGATTCACTACCTTCCGGTGAACGCCTGACCCCAACGGAGTGCATCTGTCACCTGGACTCAGGTGACCTGACAATAGTGAGGATGAGGAAATAGTGCCTTACTGGTTGTGGCCTTCAGAAACAGAGACTAATGCAAGGACCAGTGGAGTGAGTAGAAGAAGAGAGCTGACTGAAGCCATAAGAAGTATGCCTAGTCCAGAAGTTGAGATTCTACCATCTTTTCTGGAAATTGACCGGATTAAGGTTGAAAGTACTATCCCAACTTCTGAGAAAAAAACAGGCGATCTGATTAATTTCATTGATGAGGCTTTAATACTACCTGAGCCGGATTGCCCTTTAGAGATTGAAGGTAGGGAATGCCAAACAACTGTCACTGAGGTCATTGAGAAGGTTGATCTCTCTCTTCCACAACCTGGCCCTGAATCTGCAGTTACGGATTTTCCTCTGGAATCACGCAGCCCTGCTCATGCCAAGAGCCCAGCAGGGAATTCCCACCCAACACCTGAACAGCATTCCCACATTCGGCTGAGAAGAAATATACATCCTCCAAAGAGACTCACTTATGATACTTTGGGGGAAAGCTCTGATAAGCTGATTCCTACTATTCAAAGGCAAGCTCCCCTGCCTCAACCCACTACTGTCAATTGGGTAGGGGGCGATTCTGCTCTGACCTCTGACACCGATGGGTGGAACTTGGCAATTACTCTATTCTTAATAATGCAAAGCTAGCTGAAGATTTACCAGAATCCAATGAGTACCGTTCAAACCCTTTTTATCCTCTCTTTATTTGCTCAAGTGACTGAAGTTGTTTTACCACAAAGGGTCTGCTCTCACTTTCTCTGAAACTCTATTTAAAGGAGCCAACCAATTAAAACACAATAGTTTGCATAGCATTTGTCATGTTGTATTGATGTTAATGGCCTGTGGGTTGAGGAAACAGAAGGGAGTAAATTTTACATAGTAAGTAGAATGTCAGTTCCCTACCCTTCTGCTGACCTGTTCACATAGGTTATATTTATAGGGGAAATGCTACGCTATCTGGATGTTAGCATATGTGCCTTGATGCAATGACACTAAATAAAAAATGTGTTGACGTGCAAACAAAGTGTTTTTATCATAGAATATGTGATCACAGCATCACAAACCGTATAATACACATATGTGTTGGAATGTATAAAGTGCCTCCGTGCTGGTAAAATAAAATATATAGAGTGTTTTCGTGCAAACTCCAAAAAATTCATACAAAATAAAATCAAAACTTCATGTATCAAATATAGTGATCCAAATACATCCCAAAAAATATACTGTATATACTCAAGTATAAGCCGACCCAAATATAAGCCGAAGCACCTAATTTTACCACAAAAAACTGGGAAAATGTTATGACTCGAGTATAAGCCTAGGGTGTCCATCTGCATGCCTCACTGTGCCTCACTTTGCCTCACTGTGTCCATGTGCATTCCTCACTGTGCCCATGCCTCACTGTATCCATGCCTCACTGTGCCCATGCCTCACTGTATCCATGCCTCACTGTGTCCATGACTAGACTGACGTTTAACATGGGAGTCTATGGAAGGGGTGCCCGGGTTTGAAAAATCGGTGCTCCCCGGAAGTAGGTCCCCCAAACAATAAACTTTGCACACTTGTAGAGGAGAAATTGGGCTACATGTGTGCCAAGATCCGGGTCCAGGGGACCTAAGACCGGCCGGTACCTGGTCCCCAATCACCAGAGAAATTACCGTTTAACATGGGAGTCTATGAAAGAGGTGCCCGGGTTTGAAAAATCGGTGCTCCCCGGCCCTAGGTCCCCCCGGACAACACTTGTAGAGGAAGAGTGGGGCTACATGTGTGCCAAGTTTTGGATCCAGGGGACCTACAGCCGGCCGGTACCGGGTCCCCAAATTCCGGGAGATTAGGCGCAAAAAGGTGACTCGAGTATAAGGGGGGGCTCGAGGGGGGCATTTTCAGCAAAAAAATGTGCTGAAAAACTCGGCTTATACTCGAGTATATACGGTATTTAAAGTGATTCAGTGATCAAAAGTGCTGAGTGCACACACAATAATGCCATGTACACACGATCGGAATTTCCGACAACAGATGTTCGATGTGAGCTTTTGGTCGGATATTCTGACCATGTGTAGGCTTCATTGGACATTTGCTGTCGGAATTTCCGACAACAAATTATTGAGAGCTGGTGACACATACCTTGGAGGTGAGCCTGAGGTGCAGAGGGAGACCTCTCGTACAGCCCTGGTTCCCAGGTCACTGGAGTTGGGACAGTGGCCGAAGGAGCACAGTGGTGTATGAGTGCCTGTTAGGTTCTCCTGGGCCAGATGAGAAGCCCGCTATGGACGGCTGAAGATGCAGGTCAGGTGATGCAGGCCAGCGGGTGCAGGTAGCTGGGGATGCGGCTGGAAGGTGCAAATCAGCTGATGCAGGTAGCCGAGGATGCCGGTGGATACGGATACAAGCAGCAGGAAGGAGAAAGGTCAGACGAGCCAGGTCATGCACAGTGGATCAGATACAGACAGAAGCGTCAGGCAGCGGAGGGTCAAAATCAGGCTGGATCAGGCAACAGAGGATCAGGCAGACAGATGAGCAGGACTGGGTCTAGGAAGCCAAAGGTCAGGACTGGAGATAGCAGCAAGGTCAGGAAGCCGGGTCAGAGTAACAGCATGTCATGGACGTATGCCTCTGGTACCCATAACAAGGCTCAGGCACATCCCCGCTGGTAGGCTTCCAAGTGTAAACAGAAGCTTTCCATTGCGCATGCGCGTACGCCATTCGTGAATGCGCGCGCCAATTGCGCGCGCACGGTGACGCTGCCTTGGCGCCCAGTGGCCTTTAAAAGGGGCTTCTCCTGTCCAGACTCTTGCTGTCTGATCTGCAGTTATCCTGTGACCTGATCCTGAACTTGCACCTGCTGTTACTCTGACCCGGCTTCCTGACCTTGCTGCTATCTCCAGTCCTGACCTTTGGCTTCCTAGACCCAGTCCTGCTCATCTGTCTACCTGATCCTCTGTTGCCTGATCCAGCCTGAACTTGACCCTCCGCTGCCTGACGCTTCTGCCTGTATCTGATCCGCTGTGCATGACCTGGCTCGTCTGACCTTTCTCCTGCCTGCTGCTTGTATCCGTATCTACCGGCATCCTCGGCTACCTGCATCAGCGGATCTGCACCTTCCAGCCGCATCCCCAGCTACCTGCACCCGCTGGCCTGCATCACCTGACCTGCATCTTCAGCTTCTCATCTGGTCCAGGAGAACCTAACAGGCACTCATACACCACTGTGCTCCTTCGGCCACTGTCCCAACTCTAGTGACCTGGGAACCAGGGCTGTACGAGAGGTCTCCCTCTGCACATCAGGCTCACCTCCAAGGTACGTGTCAGTATTAGACAGCCATGCCTGAGCCTGCAAGAGGGACCTCTTGCACCGATGAGATCTGCCAACTCCTTTCTGATCTCACTCTAAAGGTGGAAGCTCTCCAGGATGGTCATAAACATTTGGAGGAACAAATGCAATCTCCAGCTACCACCACAGACCCTCCTGCCAGCAGGACACCCACAGGAGCCATCTCTGCACCTGCTGTAACGATGCTGCCTCCTGAACCAAGGGTCCCCATTCCGGAGAAGTTTTCCGGGGATCGAAATACGTTTCGGACATTCCGCAATGCCTGCGAGTTGTACTTCTCCCTGCTACCCCTAACGTTCTCCTGGGAGACCACCAAAGTGGGATTTGTCATCTCGCTCTTGCTGGGGGAACCTCAGTCTTGGGCTCACCACCTGCTTGAAGAACGCCACGTTTCACTGGACTCTTTGCCATCCTTTTTCAAGGCCATGTCGCTCCTCTATGATGACCCCCAACGGACTTCCACTGCTGAAGCTGCTCTTCATGCGCTCCAGCAAGTCCGCAGAGCGGTTGAGGACTACATAACGGACTTTAGGCGCTGGAGTGCAGATACTCAATGGAACCATGCAGCGCTACGGCATCAGTTCCGTTTAGGCCTATCCGAAAGGTTAAAGGATGAACTTGCCCGAGTTGGCATACCAGACTCTTTGGAGAACTTAATGACATTGACCATCCAGATAGACCGGCGCCTTCGGGAGTGCACCGCAGAGAAGATGAACCAGCAGACGCGCCCAACCTGGATGTTACCCCGTGTGGCCACGACCACGCGTTCTGCTTCCATCAGACCTGTCTCAGCTAGACCTGGACCAACCTCCTCTGAACCGGTACAAGTCAGTTTAATAAGACCCTCGCTATCTGCTGAGGAACGCTCACGCCGGCATCAGCTCAATCTCTGCCTGTACTGCGGGGGAACTGGCCACTATGTACATTCGTGCCCAGTTAAACCTCAAAGATGCTTGTCCATCTCACCCACCAGTCAACCAGCACCTTCTGCCAATACCACTCATCTGGCCCTTGGCATCTCCTTCCAGCTTCCAGATAGGACTGTGCCTGCGACTGCGATTATAGACTCTGGAGCTTGTAGTTGTTTTATTGACCTGAACTTTGCCAACCAACAGCTCATCCCACTGCAGAACCGGGCTCAAGGGCTTTCCATTTTCCTGGCAGATGGGTCCCGTATAAAATCCGGCCTAGTCACCCAAGAGACTCCACCCTTACCCGTAGTCACAGCCGCGGGTCATAAGGAACTGTTGAAACTCGATGCAATTGCATCCCCTCTGTTCCCGGTCATCCTTGGCCTGCCATGGCTACAGGCCCACAACCCACAAATTGATTGGGGCACTGGGGAAGTTAAGTTCCAGTCCCATTACTGTCAAAGACATTGCCTGCCTTCTCCTCCTAGGGTGTCTGACCCTCTGCTGTGCCTGGAATCTGATGCAGAATTACGCTCAAAGGTACCTGAACCATACCACGAGTTTCTGGACATGTTCAGCAAATGGGGGGCTGAGACTCTTCCTCCCCACCGTTCATATGACTGCCCAATTGAGTTGTTGCCTGGAGCTGAGATCCCCTTTGGGCGGATTTTCCCCCTGTCTGAACGGGAACTGGAAGTATTAAAGGAGTATGTGGATGAGAATCTCAAGAGAGGATTCATCCAGCCCTCTGCCTCTCCAGCAGGGGCCGGAATCTTTTTTGTAGAAAAGAAGGACCACTCCTTACGTCCCTGTGTGGACTATCGGGAATTAAATAAAGTGACGGTTAAGAACCGATATCCTCTACCTCTGGTGCCCGAGCTGTTTCAAAGACTAAGAACCACTGCCGTGTTTACCAAGCTCGATCTTCGAGGAGCCTATAATTTGGTTTGTATCCGTGCAGGAGACGAGTGGAAGACGGCCTTCCGTACGAGATTCGGCCACTATGAATATTTAGTGATGCCCTTTGGCCTGTGCAATGCCCCTGCTACCTTCCAGCACTTTGTAAATTATATCTTCAGAGACTGGTTAGATATCTTCGTAATTGTTTATCTTGACGATATCCTGATCTTCTCCACTTCTCTAGATCAGCACCGGAAACATGTAAAGATGGTACTCTGCCGACTCCGTCAGCACGGGTTATATGCTAAACCAGAGAAATGTGAGTTTGAGCGGCAGAGTATCCAGTTCTTGGGCCTGGTGATTTCCACGGAAGGGTTCAAGATGGATCCACAAAAGGTCACAGCTGTTCTGGACTGGCCTGCACCCTCAGATAAAAAGGGGGTGCAGCGTTTTGTTGGCTTCGCCAATTTTTACAGAAGATTCATTAAGGGGTTTTCTGCAATCATTGCCCCCATCACTCAGCTAACAAAACAGAACATTCGTTTTCAATGGAACTCTGAGGCTCAGACTGCTTTTGCAACTCTGAAGGGACTTTTTACTTCTGCTCCCATCCTGAGCCACCCAGACCCCTCTCTACCCTACCTACTCGAGGTAGATGCTTCAGAAACAGCGGTAGGGGCGGTGATTTCCCAGCGCCAAGGCCTCAAGGATCTCATGCATCCCGTTGATTTCTTCTCTCGTAAGCTTTCCCCTCCCGAAAGAAATTACGATGTGGGAGATCGGGAACTTTTGGCCATTAAGGCCGCGCTTGAGGAATGGCGGTATCTCTTAGAGGGCGCAGCACATCCCATTTTTATTTACACAGATCATAAGAATCTGGAATACTTAATATCCGCCAAGCGCCTGAAGCCGCGTCAAGCACGGTGGGCGCTGTTCTTTTCCAGATTTTCCTTCCACATCACCTACCGGCCGGGATCAAGGAACACTAAGCCAGACGCCCTCTCCCGTATGTTTGATGATCCCAAGGATGCCTCAGTCCCAGATACTATCCTATCTGAGGGTAAACTTTCTGCTCATCCAGACAGATCTGATGTCCAGCCTAAAACAAGCCTCGGCAGGAATGCCAAGTCCACCAGGAGTGTCCCTGACACCCAGAGATGGGTTGCTTTGGAAGGACAATAAAATTTTTGTGCCAGCAAGTTTCCGGACAAAGGTTCTGAACCTATGCCACGACCATCCTCTGGCTGGCCATTTCGGGGTCCACAAGACCCTTGACCTGATTCAGCGTATGTTCTGGTGGCCAAAGCTTGAGAAGAGTTGTGAGGACTACGTGAAATCATGTACTGTTTGTACCCAAAGCAAATCTGCTAGAACCAAGTCCTGGGGTCTTCTCAGACCACTACCAATTCCCGACAGACCCTGGAGCATGATAGACATGGACTTTATAGTCGAACTACCCCCATCCGAAGGACATACAGCCATCTTTGTTGTAGTCGACTGCCTTTCCAAGATGGCCCACTTCATACCTCTGAAAAGTACGCCTTCTGCCATGGAGACCGCCCGGGTGTTCATCCGGGAGATCATAAGATTACATGGAGTACCAACCAACATTGTATCCGACAGGGGGGTTCAGTTCACCTCCCGCTTTTGGAAAGCACTATGCCAGGCCCTGAAGATTGAGCTATCCATGTCATCTGCTTACCATCCTCAGACTAATGGACAAACCGAGAGGACGAACCAGACCCTTGAGCAGTACATACGCTGTTTCACCACGTTTGTCCAGGACGATTGGCAGAATTTGCCTTCAAGAATGCCAGCCATTCTGTCACGGGTCAGTCCCCATTTTTTGCAAACTATGGGTTTCACCCTGTTTTCCTGCCTAACATTATCCCTGAATCTCCGGTTCCAGCGGTACAGAGTACTGTTGACTTCCTGGGTCGCAACAACAAACTGCTACAAGAGACTATGGCCAAGGCACAGGCAACGAATAAGAGAGTTTATGACAGGTAGAGAAGAGGGGAATTGCACCTCCAACCTGGCGACCAAGTGTGGTTGTCTACTACCAACCTCAGAATGGCTTGTCCCTCGAAGAAACTGGCACCCAAGTTTATCGGACCTTTCCCAGTCAAGAGAAAACTGAACGAAGTCTCCTATGAACTTGTCTTACCTGATTCACTTAGGATCCACCCCGTGTTCCACGTATCCCTGCTGAAACCCACAGTACCAGACCCCTTCCCAGACAGGGGGTTGGGGCCACCTGAACCTGTAATGGTTGATGGGGACGAGGAATATGAGGTGGAGGCTGTCGTAGACTGCAGAAGGAGAGGTAATCGACTGCAATACTTGATCAAGTGGAGGAGGTACGGACCAGAGGAGAACTCTTGGGAACCCGAGCAGAATGTGCAAGAGCTGATCCAGGCCTTCTTCCGCAGCCACCCTCAAAAAATAGTCCTTTTGGGCACCGGGAGGTTGCCCATAAGGGGGGGGCAATGTCATGGACGTATGCCTCTGGTACCCACAACAAGGCTCAGGCACATCCCCGCTGGTAGGCTTCCAAGTGTAAACAGAAGCTTTCCATTGCGCATGCGCATGCGCCATTCACGCATGCGCGCGCCAATCGCGCGCAGCGCACGGTGACGCTGCCTTGGCGCCCAGTGGCCATTAAAAGGGGCTTCTCCTGTCCAGAATCTTGCTGTCTGATCTGCAGTTATCCTGTGACCTGATCCTGAACTTGCACCTGCTGTTACTCTGACCCGGCTTCCTGACCTTGCTGCTATCTCCAGTCCTGACCTTTGGCTTCCTAGACCCAGTCCTGCTCATCTGTCTGCCTGATCCTCTGTTGCCTGATCCAGCCTGAACTTGACCCTCCGCTGCCTGACGCTTCTGCCTGTATCTGATCCGCTGTGCATGACCTGGCTCGTCTGACCTTTCTCCTGCCTGCTGCTTGTATCCGTATCTACCGGCATCCTCGGCTACCTGCATCAGCTGATCTGAACCTTCCAGCCGCATCCCCAGCTATCTGCACCCGCTGGCCTGCATCACCTGACCTGCATCTTCAGCCGTCCATAGCGGGCTTCTCATCTGGTCCAGGAGAACCTAACAGGCACTCATACACCACTGTGCTCCTTCGGCCACTGTCCCAACTCCAGTGACCTGGGAACCAGGGCTGTACGAGAGGTCTCCCTCTGCACGTCAGGCTCACCTCCAAGGTACGTGTCACAGCAGGTGCAAGTTCAGGATCAGGTCACTGGATAACTGCAGATCAGACAGCAAGAGTCTGGACAGGAGAAGCCCCTTTTAAAGGCCACTGGGCGCCAAGACAGCGTCACCGTGCGCACGCGATTGGCGCGCGCATGCGCGAATGGCGCATGCGCAATGGAAAGCTTCTGTTTACACTTGGAAGCCTACTAGCAGGGATGTGCCTGAGCCTTGTTGTGGGTACCAGAGGCATACGTACATGACAGCTGGTTCTCAATTTTTCCGACAACAAAAGTTGATGTCGGAAATTCCAACCGTGTGTATCCAATTTCGACGCACAAAAATCCTATGCATGCTCGGAATCGATTTGACGCATGCTCGGAATAATTTAACTTCATTTTTCTCGGCTCGTTGTAGTGTTGTTTGTCACTGCGTTCTTGGCGATCGGAATTTCCGAGCAACATTTGTGTGACCGTGTGTATGCAAAACAAGTCGAAAAAAAAAACACGGTTTTGTTGTCGGAATGTCCGATCGTGTGTACTCGGCATTAGTGTCAACATTTCATATGAATAGTAACATCAATAAATATTGAAGTCCATTCCAAAAATTAATCACAGCTTGTACTGGTGATAAAACTTGTGTTCTTGTGTCCACACAGGTGCTCCCCCTTAGAGCATGTGACCTCACTAATAAGTTCAGTCAGAACACGCTTGTGAACCACCCCTGGGTTCAGTGTCAGTGATGGAGTCCTGGGCTGCTCAGTTCTGCTGCTTCCACACTTGTGCAAAACATAAAAGGGACTTGATAGTGTGATACCGTTTTATAAATTAATTTTATTAATAAACCTAACTCTGAAAGGGTACTCACATTTGAAGGGTGCTTCAGTGCATCACTCTTATAGAAAGACAAAACGCCAACATGCCAAAATAGTGTGTCTCTCCTATATCAGCTGTCTCCTGCTCCATCCTTTCCCCTCCCCAATGCGTGTTGATACAGGGATAAATCTTATCTTCCTCAGGGGGTTTGTGATTGGACGGTTTTCATGTAAGTTAATAAACACATTGACGGCGGCCATTGCAGTTACATATGTAGCGATACCTCCAACTAAGAAGGCCGCAGATTTAGTTTGGGCCCTGATGACAGCTCCGCCAACCCCCGGCAATATGCTCTACCCTCTGCTGGCACAGCTAGTACTAAATAAACTATCTATCTTACACCTTATGAATAAGTAAGCATTGAAACAATACTAAAGTGAGGAAAAGGTATAAGGCTTTACTTAAGCTTTTAGTAAGAAAGATAATAACATTGATCACAGTTTACACTTCAATCATTGGTAATGCAGAGCCCTGCAATGCTAACACATTAAGGAACTGACATGCAACAAGTGCGCCACACGGGCGACCGTTAACTGAATGCCCTATGGCGCAATAACCCCAAAACACATTAGTAACCCCACCAGGCCTGGTTATGAGGTCTATACTTAGTCCTTTTCTTCACCGGCAGGTCTTTAACCGTGGTGCACATTAACAAAATACAACTTTGTAATCCAACAAGGTAGGTTGAGATGGGCAGGGACTTGGCTATCCCGACCACAAGTTCAGCTATGGTATGGCTCTTCTTCAATAAAGGTATCAGGAGCAACTAGGGGGGGGGGGACCACGGCAGTCTATTGGCCTATATGCATTAACAGTATCTCATTCTGGGCATATGCCCTCTCACCCGCCGGACTACGGATCCAGTCCGGGAAACTTCCACCGACTGTGTCGCACACACTCTCAGTCTCTCCAGCATTCGGGTCCCCGATCCAACTAGGCTGTAGCTGGGCAAAGTCAGATGCCACCCAGGCTCACAGAGGGGCGGAAGGCTCTTTGGTGCTGAGCAAGGCCTCAGGCTTCAGGCCTTGCACTCCGACACATCCGCACAGGAGGATCAGTCCGTGTAGTCTCGTGTCCAAAAGAGACCGAGCCCGGCCTCGCCTCCTCCTCTTATAACCCCTCCCATGAGTCTCTGCAGTGGGAACATGAAGAACGGGGTTCTGGGTGATGTAGTCTTACTGTCTTAATAGGGAACACCCCGCTACACACTCCCCCCACTTGAACTCTTTGGTCCCCAAAGATAAACTTTAACAACAACTATGTATAACTCTAGATAATTCTGCAAACGAGGTTGGGATAGGGGATTCCCACCAAAACTGAGGGGTAGAATTCCCTTGCCCACAGGTCACATTATCATAGGTGGCCTGCCTAACTGTGCCAGAGAGTGAGCTAGGGTTGCCCTCCACCAAATGGACAGTGGAGGGATCCGGAATCTCAATGTTTCTCCTAGCAGTGACTACAGAGTCTTCTGAACTGTTCCCCATTTGTGGGTAGGTCAACTTCCTAGGAGGTCGGATGACTCTTCGAGCCCTTTGCTCTCTTGGGATTTCTGGCTCTTGTGCCACAGGCTCCTCTTCCTCTGAGTAACTATCATGGGCATCCTCCCAGTAATCTGCTGAAGGACTAGAGGGGATGAATTCTGTGGCCTCTGGGTTCAGTGTTTCATCTGTGGTGTTTTCAGTGGCCGGAAGATCTATGGTAGAAGTTCCTGGAGTTGGGGAAGACCACAGCCAATCAAGTTCTCCCTCCTCATTTCCGCTAAGTTGAGAGGCCTCTCCATCTCCAGCTCGAGAGGTCTGCGGCCGAGTGTTCGGCCTAGGAGTATCCAGGATAGAGGCCGGTTCAGGGGAGTCTCCCACGGGAGGTATTCTAACTGCCTCAGCAAGTGGGAGCAGGTGGTTTCGATGCCACGTCTTCAGTGGGCCCACCTTTCCTTCTGGCTTCAACTTGTAGACGGGTAGGCCCGGCAACTTCCTACAGATGACATAAGGTTCAGATCTCCATCTGTCTGCAAGTTTGTGCTTCCCAGGGATCCCCAGGTTGCGTAACAGCACTCGATCCCCAGGCTGTAGGTCTTGTACCCGGACCTTCAAGTCGAAGTTTCTTTTATTTCTAGCCCCCCTTTGGTCGGAAACTGCTTGAGCTTGTTCATAAGCTACTTTCAGGCTGTGTCTGAGCCTGTCCACATATCCTTTGTGGGATGTGACTGAGGAATGGTCCAGAGAGGTGCCAAAGGCCAGGTCCACAGGTAGTCTCGCCTCTCTCCCAAACATAAGTCGATATGGGGAGTAACCTGTAGCATCACTGATGGTGCAGTTGTAAGCATGCACCAGGGCTGCTATGTGTTGGCTCCAATGTTGCTTTTTCTCACTTTCCAGAGTCCCCAACATGTTTAGCAAGGTTCGGTTAAACCTTTCCGGCTGAGCATCTCCCTGTGGATGATAGGGTGTAGTTCGAGTCTTCTTGATTCCCAAAGAATCCAGGAGCTTCCGGATCAGTTTACTCTCGAAATCCCTCCCTTGATCTGAATGCAGTCGCTGTGGCAGCCCATAATGGACAAAGTACTTCTCCATGAGTACCTTGGCTACGGTGGAGGCCTTCTGGTCTTTGGTGGGAAAAGCCTGGGCATACCGGGTGAAATGGTCGGTTATCACCAGAACATTTCCTAGTCCACTCAGATCGGGTTTGAGGCAGAGAAAATCAACGCATACCAGATCCATTGGGCCTTGACTCTGTAGATGGCCCATTGGGGCAGCTTGATGGGGTAAAGTCTTCCTCTGGATGCATCGTGCACATGAGTGGCAGTACTCTTCTACCTCTGCTCTCATGCAGGGCCAATAGAAACGACTCCTGGCAAGTTGGAAGGTCCTTTCAGCCCCTAGGTGGCCATGATTGTCATGCAGGGCAATCAGAACAGTCTCTCGATGTTTCTCTGGGAGGAACAGTTGCCATTTATCTTCCGAGTCATCAGAGGGGCCCCTTCGGTAGACCACTCCCTGATGTAACTGCAACCTGTCCCACTCTTTCCTCAGCAGGCGAGCTTCTTTTGAAGGTTGACACATGAGTCTGTCTGGATCCTGATTCTCCAGGGCCTCCAGGACCAATCTCCCCATGGGGTCTTCCAATTGGTCACATCTCAACTCCTTCTTGGACAGTCTTGGCAGGTTGTCCTCTCCCAGTTGAGCTACTCCACAGTAGTGTTTGGGGACTCCCACCATGGTAACTCCTATTTCCTCTGCTCTGGAGCCTCCTCGGGCTTGGAATTCAGCTCCTTGGCAAAGGGCCCGCACCCCGTCCGGTGCCACTTGGGTCCAATCTTCTACATCACTGGTGGGGGGATGAGATCTCCTGGACAGAGCGTCTGTGTCTCGATTCCCAGCCCCTGGCCTATACTTTAGGCTGAAGTTGAATCCAGACAGTGCGGCCAGCCACCTGTGTCCAGTGGCGTCCAGCTTGGCCGTGGTGAAAAGGTAGGTAAGGGGGTTGTTGTCGGTCTTCACAGTGAACTCCGCCCCATACAGGTAGTCCTTGAGCTTGTCTACTACCGCCCACTTGAGGGCCAGGAACTCCAGCTTGTGAGTGGGGTAGTTCTTCTCAGAGGGGGTCAGGCTCCTACTCACGTAGGCAACAGGCCGCAGTTGCCCCTCGTGTTCTTGGTAAAGTACTCCTCCCAGACCGTCATGACTAGCATCCACGTGTAGTTCATAGGGTTTGGTTGGGTCTGCGTAGGCCAAGACTGGTGCAGTGGTCAGGCTCTTCTTCAATACCTGGAAAGCCTCTTCACACTTCTGATTCCACTGATCTCTGATGGACTCTCCCGGCCTCCTAGGCCCCGAGTCATCCTCTTCTCCTTCAGTCTTGAGCAATTCATTCAATGGCCTAGCAATTCGGGCAAATCCCTCCACAAACCTCCTGTAGTAGGAGCAGAAGCCCAAGAAGGATCTGAGTTCTGTTACTGTGGTGGGCCGTGGCCAGGAGGTAACTGCCTCCAGTTTTTCAGGGTCCGTGGCCACCCCTTCTTCAGACACTATGTGCCCCAGATAGTTCACAGAAGACTGGTAGAACCGACACTTCTCAGGCGAAAGCTTGAGTCCTTCTTCACTAAGTCTTCTCAACACCTTTTCCAGCCTCTCTTCGTGTTCTTCCAAGGTTCTCCCAAAGACAATGACATCGTCCAGGTATACAAGGACTTCAATCAGGTTCATGTCTCCTACTGTCTTCTCCATGAGACGTTGAAAAGTAGCTGGGGCTCCAGACAAACCCTGGGGCATCCGGTCGCATTCAAAGAACCCCACCGGGGTTATGAAAGCTGTCTTCTCCTTGTCTTCTGGATGCATCGGGATCTGATAGTACCCGCTCTTGAGATCCATAGCGCTGAACCACTTGGCCCCCGACAAGCTCTGTAAGGCATCTTCTATCCTCGGAGTAGTGTACTGGTCGGGTATGGTTCTCCTATTAAGAGTCCGGTAGTCGATACAGAGTCTCAAGGATCCATTCTTCTTTCTGACCACCACTATGGGAGAGGCATAGGGGCTTCTGGACTCCCGTATCACACCAGTCCTCTTGAGTTCTGCAAGTTGTTCCCTTAGATCCTCCAGATCTGCTAGTGGAACCCGCCTGACCCTCTCTCGGAAGGGCTTGTCTTCCTGGAGTCGGATCCGATGGGTGGCACTCCTTGCACACCCCACATCGAACTCATCCTTAGAAAAGATCTTCTCCCATCTACTCAACTGGGCCTTGGCTCTCTCTTTCCAAGCCCTGGACAGATTAGGATTTTCCATGGATATCTTCTCCCAAATGTCTCCTCCTTCGCCCACCTCTGACAGGTTGACAGGGGCAGCGGGGCTCACTTGGCCCAACAGCATCCTGGCTGGGATTTCCATGGGGCCATCTGTATTGTTCCTAACACTCACTGGGACTCTACAATGGGCCTTCTTCAGGGCCTTCAGTGGAATCACTTCTGGTATCACTTCCAGACCGTGGGCCCCTTCTCTTGGGTCAGATTCCAACATGACAAAGGGTCCAGGCTGCTCCCAAGTAAGCTTCACCGTGGCTCTGAGACAGGTTACTTCACCGGGCTGCAACACTATCCCTCCTCTTCCAAGTCTCCACACCTTCCCTATCCCCCCTCCTGGGGTATTCTGCTCTAAGACCAGCCGTTGGTAAGCCGTCTTCAGCATGGGGTGGATCTTGGTGGCCACTTCCCCTTTCTCTTTCATTAGGGGGGTCAGCAGTCTTCGGACCAGGTCCGTGTTCGTCCCTATTATCAGGGAGCCCGTGTTGGTTCCCAGCGGCCGAGGGCACACAACCGCTAGGGTGTCAAACACTTCGGCCTTTCCAGCCACAGATGGGTCAAAGATCATCTTGACAGGCAGATAGCCATCATAGGGGAAGTTCTGGGTTCCAATCCCACATATCTCCAGTCCCTCTATCTTCCGGATAGGTAGGTGACTCAAGTGCTTATCGTAGAAGTCTCTGTACAGCAGGGTCACTTGCGCCCCAGTATCCAAGATTGCTCTGGTGTAGATTCCCTCCACCTGAATGGGCACTATAGGAGATGGGCCTACCAGCTTCTCTGGATATGGGCCGGCAGGGGTCACTTTCTTTTGACCTTTTCCTTTTGGACTCTCCCTCGTCCTTTTCCCTTCGGACTTGAACTTTCCTTGAGCCTGGTATGCTTTGACTTCCCCCCTTTTTATGGGTGTAGGAACCCGCTGAGGGATGCTATTATTTTTCTTAGGTGGGCACCCCCTTTGGGGAGTGCTTTGCCTCTTCTGAGGAGTCTCGCCCCTTCTTCCTGGAGTATAGCTTTGTTGGGGGGTATTTTGTTTCCCTTTTCGTGTTCTATCTCTCTTTTTCTTTTGCTTGGCATTCAGTTTGGAGCTCACTGAAGATGATGGGCACCCGGTTGACTACTTCACGGGGGCCCTCTGAAGTTTCCCGCCGGCTTGCGGTTGTCTGGTCTCTTCTTCTTCGGGCTGGAACATGTAGCCGCAATGTGGCCAACTCCCCCACAGTTGAAGCAGACTATATCTCCCCATTCTTGTAAAGATTCGGGCGCTGAGGCACTTGGGAATAATTCCTTCCTTGGACTTTCCTTCTTGGGACCCTCTGTGTCTTTTGCTATCAGAGAGGTCAATATCTCTAACACCTTGGACATCTGAGTTTTTAGAGTGTCTATCTCCGAATCTCTTTCAGGGGTCACTACTGGATTGACTAGCACCTGTGCGGGTACAGCACTTGTCTTAATCATCTGCTGGTCCTGTTGCAGCGCCTCCTCATCTCTGATGATTTTTATCAAGTCAGCATAAGTCAGCAATGCTCCTCCTCCTGAGGTTTTCAGGTGCAGCCAGACTGGATCGGAGCGTAGCGCTCCCTTTAAGACTTGCTTCATTCTTGCCGCATCTGTATCTTGGGGCTTCATTCCCTTCTTTAACACAATCTTGCACAGCAGCCTGTTCAGTCTTCTCACATACTCAGAAAGTTTCTCCTCTGGTTTTTGGAAAGTGTGTTCAAACTGGTAGACCATCTCTGTCACCTTTTCTAATTGACCAAACTCTTCCTGCAGCATGGCTAGACAGTCTTGAGCCGTGCAACCTGCATTCCCAAACCGAAAACTTTTCACTGCTTCTGCTGCTGCGCCTTTAAGGCTTTCTATCACTCGCTGCCTCTTCTGCGCTTCAGGCACCTCCCATGCCTCCACTGCCTGTAATGCCTGCTCCACCCAGGTATCAAAATCTTCTTCCCCTGCCGGGACAGGGAGCTTCCCTGAGAATATTTTCAGTCTCCGGTAGCTGGTTTCTACATGCACCGTACTTGTCTTCTGACATTTGGCTAGCAGATCCCCTATTGCACTTATCAGTTCTGGTGATATAGCAGTGACAGGTGCAGGCGCCACCGGGGGTGTCGCCCTATCTTCTCTCTCCGGTGGAGTACGGGCCGCAGCCTGCGGTGATCCCGTAGGGGATGGCTCCCTCTCTACAGTTGCTGCGTGCGCCAGCCTATATGTTCTGTTGTCTGGCGTCCGCAGGCACTTGCGCTTACAGGCCTCTGGCATCCCGTCCCAATATTCCACTAATGCGTATTGATATGAGATGTCTGGGTCTGTCTTTATATCCATCACCCACGGTGTGTGATCTGGGGACACTGAACTCATTAATTCCTCTACCGCCTCACTCGACCATTTCTCCCCAGGGAGGCTAATGGCTATCGACTGTTTTGGCTCTGTGTTAGTGGCTTTGCACCATTCTTCTACCGCTCGTGGATCCATGGGGTCCATGCCGGTACTTCTGGCGTTCACTTGCTGCATCAGGATCCCGGACGAGCCCCCACGTGTAGCGATACCTCCAACTAAGAAGGCCGCAAATTTAGTTTGGGCCCTGATGACAGCTCCGCCAACCCCCGGCAATATGCTCTACCCTCTGCTGGCACAGCTAGTACTAAATAAACTATCTATCTTACACCTTATGAATAAGTAAGCATTGAAACAATACTAAAGTGAGGAAAAGGTATAAGGCTTTACTTAAGCTTTTAGTAAGAAATATAATAACATTGATCACAGTTTACACTTCAATCATTGGTAATGCAGAGCCCTGCAATGCTAACACACTAAGGAACTGACATGCAACAAGTGCGCCACACGGGCGACCGTTAACTGAATGCCCTATGGCGCAATAACCCAAAAACACATTAGTAACCCCACCAGGCCTGGTTATGAGGTCTATACTTAGTCCTTTTCTTTCTTCACCGGCAGGTCTTTAACCGTGGTGCACATTAACAAAATACAACTTTGTAATCCAACAAGGTAGGTTGAGATGGGCAGGGACTTGGCTATCCCGACCACAATTTCAGCTATGGTATGGCTCTTCTTCAATAAAGGTATCAGGAGCAACTAGGGGGGGCCACGGCAGTCTATTGGCCTATATGCATTAACAGTATCTCGTTCTGGGCATATGCCCTCTCACCCGCCGGACTACGGATCCAGTCCGGGAAACTTCCACCGACTGTGTCGCACACACTCTCAGTCTCTCCAGCATTCGGGTCCCCGATCCAACTAGGCTGTAGCTGGGCAAAGTCAGATGCCACCCAGGCTCACAGAGGGGCGGAAGGCTCTTTGGTGCTGAGCAAGGCCTCAGGCTTCAGGCCTTGCACTCCGACACATCCGCACAGGAGGATCAGTCCGTGTAGTCTCGTGTCCAAAAGAGAACGAGCCCGGCCTCGCCTCCTCCTCTTATAACCCCTCCCATGAGTCTCTGCGGTGGGAACATGAAGAACGGGGTTCTGGGTGATGTAGTCTTACTGTCTTAAAGGGGAACACCCCGCTACACATATTTATTGGGAATTGCTGTGTCAGTATTAGATAGGGTTTGATTAGATCCTTTTAATGATTTTTTATATTAATTCTGGTGTGTTTATTGATTGCAGCTATTATGCATATACATTGCCAGTTGTTATGTTAATTTTAGTGTGTGCAGCAACATGATTTATTTGTGTACATGTAATGTCATCTCTGTAAGCCCTGGTTCACACTGGTGTGATTTGACATGCAATTTGACATGTCAATTCGCATATATATCGTTTACATCACTGAGACTCGGGGCGTAAGCAAAGTCTGCAAAAAATGTACAGTTTATTTTTTGCCTTAGAAAATGAAACACCCTACTATATGTAGCAATACCCCCGAAAGGGCCGCTGTTTCATTTTGGGTCATGCAAACTACCTCCATGGCTTCCGTTGTCAGGGTAAAGAGTTTCAGAAAAGTCAATGTCCACACAAATGTAAAACCTCAACAGAAAGGCTTTATTTTCTTTTTCTGCAGAACTTGAGAGAAAGTGTGAAACGAGAGAAATAGGGGAAGGTTCAGGCACGCGGTACAAAAGATGCAAAACAGTCAATATATTCGCCACTCAAGCCTGAGTGGGTATTGCTCACCCGGATAGTCCCCTCTCACGGTCCTAGCAGCCGGGATGATGCACTGATCAGAGGTTAGACAGTGTCTGCCTCAAACTGCTATAAGTGAATGAAGGTCTCTGCCACAGACCTGGTGAACTTGGGTCTCTGCCACAGACCTGGTGAACTTGAGGATGCATCCAGGAATCCTCTGCCACAGGATTTTAAAAGCCCCGAACCTCCAACCGAGCAATAGTAGAGCCTTTAAGCCAGACCGGTGTATTGCAGGGCTTTTAGTATAATGAATCCCTCCTTGAATAGGTTGCCAGACCTTTCCCGAGACATCGGCGCTTTGCTAGTCTCCTCTGGGGCAGGTCCTCCCCAGCTTCCTTCCTTAAGAGCTTCCTTCCCACGGATTGACAGCTTGGGATCCCTCAGAGATGTAGGCCCAAACCAGCAGAGCTGGGCCTAGCAAGCAGCGATGTAGCCTCGGGCTAAATGTGCCCAGGGCTAGAACACACACGCGCACCCCGTGCCATGAGGGCCATGAGGCGCACCAGAAGACCCCAATTAATTGCGTCTGCCCCTTATGTACCCCTCCCCAGCATGCACAGCGGGTTAACCACGCCCACTGCATGGCTGCCGAGAAGGGACACCCAATATGCTGTGATACACCTGTATTCCAACATGGGCCGGTGGTGGCAGTGCCACCTACAGGCAAACAGGGAAAATAACTGCCAAGCAGTATCACAACCAGAGCAGAAGCGAGAATTTAGAACGATCAGCAGGTCTGAGCCTAATGCCGCGTACAAATTTAAAAATTCAATTTTTTAAAAAGTTTGTGAAAAACGGTCGTGTGTAGGCTCCAGAGCATTTTTCTCACAAGAAAAATGCCCGAAAAAAAAATTAGAACCTGCTCTATTTTTTCTGGTAGTTTTGCACGTCGTTCTTTTTAACGTCATGAAAAACAGTCGTGTATATTTTTACGAGGGGGAAAAAAACGCGTATGCTCAGAATCAAGTGTGAGGACGGGAGCGCTCATTCTGGTAAAACTAGCGTTCGTAATGGAGATAGCACATTCGTCACGCTGTAACGGACTGAAAAGCACGAAGACTGAAAAGCGCGAATTGTCTCTCACCAAACTTTATTAACACGAGGATCAGCAAAAACGTCCCAAAGGGTGGCGCCATTCGAATGGAACTTCCCCTTTATAGTGCCGTTGTACGTGTTGTACGTCACCGCGCTTTGCTCTAGCGTTTTTTTTCATGAATGTGTGTATGCAAGGCAGGCTTGAGAGGAAACACGAAAAATCACATTGAGAAAAACGTAGTTTTTTTTCCATGACATGAATAACGGTCGTGTGTACGCGGCATAACTATTGTCTCAGACTATCCCCTAAATATAAACATAGCGTCCCAACCATTTGGGACGGACGCTACACATATATATATATATATATATATATATATATATATATATATATTATATTTATATATTCGCTTTTAATAAATTCAAATGGTTTTGATATACTACACCATGAACTGGTTTTTGTCTTTACACCTTTCAACATGAATAGTGATGCCTGGATCCACACTGGAGCAGTACATGGTGGATTGATGTTTTGGCGTTTTTGACCACCTATAATCTAGTGGTCCAGTTGTGAGGGTAAGAGGCTTGGCTCACTGTGGTGTTGGTGGAAGATTACTGTTCACCTTTTAATCCAGATTGATTCACCTATTGGGTGCCTCTCGGGATTGATGGATGTTTTCTTTGCTACTAAGTTTATTTAGGTGCTGCATTTCTCTGTTTCATACTTGTACATTGTTGCCCACAATTTATGGTAGCTGCTGTCCGTCTGTCATTTTTAATCTAAATATACAAACAATATTTGCGCTGCTAACACATGTAAGCAGCTACAATACCTGTGGAAAAAGTAACAACAAAGAATATACAAAAATGTAGCGCTATGCGTAATAACAATATAAGACACCCAAGTGCTCAAGGTGACTAGATCACAATGGATCTAATAATTGAGTCCCGATATATGAAAATGCAAAACACAAAAAAGAAGAAAAGTCTTTGATGACAAGACCGTGAATAAAATTGAAACTGTCCGGTTCAAAATTGGTGAATGTTCAAAGTATTGAGTGACTTGTGACGTGACCACCACCACATGAAAGGGAGGCTTACCGGATGGAGTAGACCCTGTACACATACGTGTAGAGGGTCAAACAGGCTTAGTATGTATATATCCGTACATATGAAATCCCAGCTAGCACTGCACACATATGTATCCGAGATCCAAACTCAAGGATGACACCAGATATCCAAGCCCAATAGATGGATGAAAATGGCTCACATGGAAATCATGTAGAAGGAAGAAGGAGAGGGCACATAGCGTAATAACGTAAAGGATATTTAATAAACGTAGGTAAGTACACTTACATTCAATCCATGAACATAGCGCTTTGCAAAACACTCAGTGGCAGCAGTGGAGTGTCATTTTTAACCTGACTGCAGTATTATCTATTTTTATAAGAGCACTTTTAAGCCACACACAAGGGACCAAATTCTTCTCGTCCTTACTCCTCACCTCTCAGTAGCCTCCACTGAAAGGGATCCTTGCAACAAGTCTGCCAGCAGTACACCACTTAAGCCCTGTACACACGATCGGTTTTACCGATGAAAACAGTCTGATGGACTGTTTTCATCAGACAAACCGATCGTGTGTGGGCCCCATCAGACTTTTTTTCATCAGTGAAAAAAAATAGAACATGTTTTAAATTTTTCCGATGGAAAAAAAAACGATAGCAAATTCCGATCGTCTGTGTGGAACTCCATCGGATAAAAAACCCATGCATGCTCAGACTGAATTAGGAGACGGGAGCGCTCGTTCTGGTAAAACTAGCGTTCGTAATGGAGATAACACATTCGTCACGCTGTAACGGACTGAAAAGCACGGAGACTGAAAAGCGCGAATCGGCTAACACCAAACTTTTACTAACATGCGGTAACACAAAATCAGCAAAAGCAGCCCAAAGGGTGGCGTCATTGGATTTGAACTTCCCATTTATAGTGCCGTCGTACGTGTTGTACGTCACAGTGTTTTGGACAGTCGGAATTTTGTCTGATGGTGTGTAGGCAAGACTGATGGAAGTCCATCGGATTTGATTCCATCGGAAATCCGATCGTGTGTACAGGGCTTAACTGTAGAGTATAGCAGACAAATTTCTCTGCCCCAGCTGTTGCAGCACAAAGAAACAAAATACAACCACCCCCCCCCCCCCGGGTCCCTATCCACAGATAAGAACAATTGGGTAAAGCTGAGCTAATATGTGTATGCTCTGGCAGGTGGTTCCGATAAACTCCTGAAACAGTGGTAAACCAACTTGAGAGGAGACATAATGAACCGAGGAGCACATATAGCCTAGAGCAGAGGTCTCCAAACTGCGGCCCGAGGGCCGGATGTGGCCCTTTGCTAGCCTTCATCTGGCCCTTGTGGCAGTATTGCTCCCAAGTAGGGATGAGCCGAACACCCCCGGGTTCGGTTCGCACCAGAACCCGCGAACGGACCGAAAGTTCGCACGAACATTAGAACCCTATTAAATACAATGGATGCGAACGTTCGAATTCTAAAGTGCTAATTATAATGACTATTATCCATGTTATTGTCCTAAACAGAGTTTGGGAACCCGGGTTCTGCACCAGGGGACATGTATCAATGCAAAAAGAAGTTTTAAAAACGGCCCTTTTTCGGGAGCAGTCATTTTAATGATGCATAAAGTGAAAAAAAAAAGTCAAATATTCCTTTAAATATTGTACCTGGGGGGTGTCTAAAGTATGCCTGTGAAGTGCCACGTGTTTCCCGTGTTTAGAACTGTCCCTGCACAAAATTACATTTCTAAAGGAAAAAAAAGCCATTTAAAACTGCTTGCGGCTTTAACCACTTGACCACTGGGCACTTAAACCCCCTTAATAACCAGACCAATTTTCAGCTTTCGGTGCTCTCACATTTTGAATGACAATTACTCAGTCATACAACACTGTACCCATATGAAATTTTTGTCCTTTTTTTCACACAAATAGAGCTTTCTTTTGGTGGTATTTAATCACTGTTGGGTTTTTTATTTTTTGCGCTATAAGAGAAAAAAGACTGAAAATTTTGTAAAAAAATGATTTTTTTTTCGTTTCTGTTATAAAATTTTGCAAATTACAATTTTTTCTTCATAAATTTTGGCCAAAATTTATACTGCTACATATCTTTGGTAAAAATAAGTACAAATTGGTGTATATTATTTGGTCTTTGTGAAAGTTATAGAGTCCACAAGCTATGGTGCCAATATCTGAAAATTGATCACACCTGAAGTACTGACGGCCTATCTCAATTCTTGAGACCCTAACATGCCAGAAAAGTACAAATACCCCCCAAATGACCCCTTTTTGGAAAGAAGACATTCCAAGGTATTCAGAAAGAGGCATTGTGAGTTTTTTGAAGTTGTCATTTTTTCCCACAATTCTTTGCAAAATCAAGATTTTTTTTTTCTCTTTTTTTTTTTCACAAAATTGTCATATTAGCAGGTTATTTCTCACACACAGCATATGCATTCCACAAATTACACCCCAAAACACATTCTGCTATTCCTCCCGAGTATGGCGATACCACATGTGTGAGACTTTTACACAGCGTGGCCACATACAGAGGCCCAACATGCAGGGAGCACCTTCAGGCGTTCTGGAGCACCAAGGCCAATTCTGACATTTCTCTCCTACATGTAAAAATCATCATTTATTTGCTAGAAAATTACATAGAACCCCAAAACATTATATATGTTTTTTTAGCAAAGACCTTAGAGAATATAATGGTGGTTGTTGCAACTTTTTATCTCGCACGATATTTGCGCAGCAATTTTTTTAACGCGTTTTTTACGGAAAAAAAATGTTTTGTGCTTAAAAAAAAAAAAAAAACAGTAAAGTTAGCCCAATGTTTTTGCATAATGTGAAAGATGAAGTTACGCCGAGTAAATAGATACCTAACATGTCGCCCTTAAAAATTGCACACACTCGTGGAATGGCGCCAAACTTCGCTACTTAAAAAATCCCCATAGGCGACGCTTTAAATATTTTTACTGGTTACATGTTTTGAGTTACAGAGGAGGTCTAGGGCCAAAATGATTGCTCTCGCTCTAACGTTCGCAGAGATACCTCACATGTGTGGTTTGAAAACCGTTTTCATATGTGGGCGGGACTTACGTATGCGTTCGCTTCTGTATGCGAGCTCACGGGGACAGGGGCGCTTTAAAAAAAAAATAAAAAATTTATTCTTCATTTTACTTTATTTATTTTAGTTTGACATGTTTTTCCGCCCTAAACATTTTTTTGATCACTTTTATACCTATTACAAGGAACGTAAACATCCCTTGTAATAGGAATATGGCATGACAGGTCCTCTTTACAGTGAGATATGGGGGGGGGGGTGTCAATAAGACCCCACATCTCACCTCTAGGCTGGGAAGCCTGAAAAAAATACAAAAAAAAAAAACAACAATCCTGGCTTTGATCGTAGCGGTGAGTCGGTAGAAGCACCGGAGGGCGGCGGGGGGGGGGGGGGACATCCCCTCTCGCCTCCCGTAAGAATGATCAAGCGGCGGAACAGCCGCTATGATTGTTGTTATGGTGTAGGGAATCGCCGGCTGAAAAAGCTAATATCTGAATGATGCCTGTAGCTGCTCCCATCATTCAGATATCCCCGCACAAAGTCAAGGACGTCATATGACGGCCGGAGGGCGGGAAGTGGTTATTGCAGAGTATTGCCGGGCATTGCGGAGTATTGCTGGGCATTGCGGAGTATTGCCGGGCATTGCGGAGTATTGCCGGGCATTGCGGAGTATTGCAGGGCATTGCGGAGTATTGCGGACTATGGCAGGGTATTGCGGTGTATGGCAGGGTATTGCGGTGTATGGCAGGGTATTGCACGGGTATTGCACAGGGTATTGTGGAGGGTATTGCACAGGGTATTGTGGAGGGTACTGCAGAGTATTGTGGAGGGTATTGCAGAGTATTGTGGCGGGTATTGCAGAGTATTGTGGCGGGTATTGCAGAGTATTGTGGCGGGTATTGCAGAGTATTGTGCAGGGTATTGCAGAGTATTGTGCAGGGTATTGCAGAGTATTGTGCAGGGTATTGCAGAGTATTGTGCAGGATATTGCAGAGTATTGTGCAGGGTATTGCAGAGTATTTTGCAGGGTATTGCAGAGTATTGTGCAGGGTATTGCAGAGTATTGTGCAGGGTATTGCAGAGTATTGTGCAGGGTATTGCAGAGTATTGTGCAGGGTATTGCAGAGTATTGCACCAGGGTATTGCAGAGTATTTCGCAGGGTATTGCAGAGTATTTCGCAGGGTATTGCAGAGTATTTCGCAGGGTATTGCAGAGTATTGCACCAGGGTATTGCAGAGTATTGCACCAGGGTATTGCAGAGTATTGCACCAGGGTATTGCAGAGTATTGGCAGGGTGTATTGCAGAGTATTGGCAGGGTATAGCACAGGGATGGCTGAGCAGGGATGGATGGATGGCTGGATCTGTGACTGCAATTGTCACAGATCCAGCCCACAGTGCTGCTGCTGCCATCCGCTCCCTCCCCCTCCCCTCTCACACTGTACCGATCGGTACAGAGAGGGGAGGGAGGAACCGGCGTCATCAAATGACGCCGGTCTGTTTACAAGTGATTGCTCCGTCATTTGACGGAGCGATCACGTGGTAAACGGCCGCTATCAGCGGCGATTTACCGCGATTCGTGATCCGCCGGGTCCTCTGGACCCGGCGGTCACGGAGTTTCCCGTGTGCGCGCCCCAGGGGGCGCGCGGGAGCGCGATTCTGGGAGGACGTTATATAACGTCCTCCCAGAGTTAAGCAACCACCTTGTCGACGTTATTTGTCGGCAGGTGGTTGTTAAGTGGTTAATGTAATGTCTGGTCCCGGTAATATGGATGAAAATCTTTAAGAAAAATGGCATAGCTACCACCCCCACCCCAGCCCATTACCAGCCCCTTTGGGTCTTGTTTGGATATTAAGGGGAACCCCGCAACACAAAATAAAAAAGGCCCTATATACTCTGAACAGCAGTATACAGGCGGTGTAAACAAGACCGGTGTAAACAAGACAGGGACTGTAGGTTTGTTCTTAAGTAGAATCTGTTTGTAATTTTGAACACGTACATTGTTTAAGTGTAGCTCCAGCCAAAAAATCTATTTTTAAGCTTTTTGGAAAACATAGGGAAGGGTTATCACCCCTGTAACATTTGTTTTGCTGTCTGTGCCCCTGTTCAGAACATTTCACCTCACTTTGCGTCCCAATGACAACTGTTTTTGAAATGTGGTGTTTTTATTGAAACAAGGATTGGTGATAAAGCATCAGTAGAGAGGAGACACCTTTCTCCCATATTAATTCTTACAGGAGAGAATTTTCCTTCCTAGGGGTAGATTTCCTATCACTTCCTGTTGTCTTCTTCCGTTTGCAAGTAGGAGTCGTTTGTAAGTTGGATGTTTGAAAGTAGGGACCTGCCGTATATACTCTGCAGAAATTGGCCCCTTAGGTGTTGGTGTTGGCACAACACTGTAAGCACTCACAGTTACTCTTGGTGGGTACTGGAACGCCCTGCTGTCAACTATTATATCAGGAATTGTAATAACATATAATTGTTGAACAGTGGTAGTAAAAATTGGGCCTTTGATGGTGGTGCTGGTGCCACAACACTGTAAGGCCTGACAGTTACTCTTGGTGGGCGCAGCAATGGGCCCTGCTGTGAATTATTAGATCAATAATTATAATTGCATGCCCCTGTTGAACAGGGGCTGAAAAATTGGGCCTTTGGTGGTGGTGGTGGTGGTGGTGGTGTTGACACAACACTGTAAGGCCTGACAGTTACTCTTGGTGGGCGCAGCAATGGGCCCTGCTGTGAATTATTAGATCAATAATTATAATTGCATGCCCCTGTTGAACAGGGGCTGAAAAATTGGGCCTTAGGCACTGGTGGCACAACACTGCAACCCCTCACAGATACTGTCTTTGGAGCACAGCAATGAGCCCTGTTGCAAAGTATTGCATCAAAAATTGTAATTACACGCCCCTGTTAAACAGGGGCTGAAAAATTGTGCCTTAGCCACTGGTGGCGGCACCCATAAACCAAAATGATCTTCCAAGCTATCATCATTAATCGGATCATTGAGGAGGAGGAGGAGGATAGCCAGTCAACATAACAGCACAGGCACTCAGCATCAGCATCAGTCTTGAAGGGATGTGACATTTTAAAATCAATTAGTCTGTTATATCAGCATCAGGTGTGTGGTAGCTGGTGGTGATCCAAGACTGGTTCATCTTGATGAAAGTCAGTCGATCAACCGAGTCGGTGGACAGGCGCACCCTGTGATCCGTGACAAATCCTCCAGCAGCACTGAATGTGCGTTCTGAAAGAACGCTGGATGCAGGACAGGCCAGTAGCTCAATTGCATACTGTGCAAGCTCTGGCCAGTGATCCATCCTCAAGACCCAGTAAGCCAGAGGATTTTCGGTGGGGAAGGTGTCCATGTCTGACCTTGCCCCTAGGTATTCCTGCACCATGTATATCAGACGCTGGCGATGGTTGCTGGAACCGATCATACTTTGGGGCTGCGGACTAAAGAATTGTCTGAACGCATTGGTCAGACGGCCACCTTCCCCACCGCTCCTTCTTTGACTGCCCGAAGCCTCAGCAACTCGTTGTCCAGGACCAGGAGTTTGTAACCTCCCAGTCTCTGGGAACGCGTTGCACAGACCTTTCTGCAAGGCCTCCCGGAGTTGTCTCATCCTCTGCTCCCTCTGCGACGGTAAGATAAGGTCCGCAACCTTACCCTTGTACCGTGGATCAAGGAGAGTGGCCAGCCAGTAATGGTCCCTCTCCTTGATCCGAAGAATACGAGGATCCTTCCGCAGACTTTGCAGGATCAGGGAGGCCATGCAGCGTAGGTTAGCTGAGGCATTCAGTCCGGAGTCCTCTGGGTCACTAAGGACGACATGATCTGCAGCCACCTCCTCCCAGCCACGTACAAGTCCACTGGTTTCTTGGGACTGTATATCATCCCTAAAAGACTGCTGATGATGATGCTGAGTGCCAGCCTCCACCTCCATGCTGACACAATCCTCCTCCTCCTCCTCCTCCTCCTCCTCCGCGATGGGTGGGACAGAAGGAACACTGTCTGGGTAAAGGGGGCCTTGAGAGGCAAGGAAGTCCTCCTCTTCCTGCCTCTGTTCTGCCTCAAGTGCCCTGTCCATTATTCCACGCAGCGTGTGCTCCAACAGGTGGACAAGAGGTACAGTGTCACTGATGCATGCACTGTCACTGCTCACCATCCTCGTGGCCTCCTCAAATGGTGCCAGGACAGTGCATGCATCCCTGATCATGCCCCACTGGCGTGGTGAAAAAAACCCGAGCTCCCCTGACCCTGTCCTGGTGCCGTAGTCGCACAGGTACTCATTGATGGCCCTCTGCTGCGTGTGCAGCCGCTGCAGCATGGCCAACGTTGAGTTCCACCTGGTGGGCATGTCACATATAAGGCGGTTCTTGGGCAGGTTCAACTCCTTTTGCAGCTCAGCCAGGCGAGCACTGGCATTATAAGATCTGCGGAAATGCACACAGACTTTCCTGGCCTGCCTCAGGACATCCTGTAAGCCCGGGTACCTGCCCAAGAACCGCTGCACCACCAGGTTAAGGACGTGAGCCACACAGGGCACATGGGTCAGTTGTCCCTGTCGGAGGGCGGAGAGGAGGTTGGTGCCATTGTCGCAAACCACCATTCCTGGCTTAAGCTGGCGTGGCGTCAACCACCTCTCGGCCTGCCCCTGCAGAGCAGACAGGACCTCTGCCCCAGTGTGGCTCCTGTCCCCCAAACACACCAGCGCAAGCACGGCATGGCATCTTTTTGCCTGCGTACTTGCGTAGCCCCTTGAACGCCTACGGAGCACCGCTGGTTCCGAGGACAAAGCACAGGAAGAGGCCATGGAGGAAGAAGAAGAGGAGGGGGTGGAGGAGAGAGGTGTGTCACAACCAGTAGTAGCATTTTGGAGGCGTGGCAGTGGAACAACCTCCAACACTACTGCACCTTGTCCTGCATCCTTCCCAGCTGCCAAAAGAGTGACCCAATGGGCCGTGAAAGAAAGGTAACGTCCCTGTCCATGCCTGCTGGACCATGAGTCAGCGGTAATATGCACCTTACCACTGACCGCCCTGTCCAGCGAGGCCAAGACATTGCCTTCCACATGCCTGTAGAGAGCCGGAATCGCCTTCCGTGAGAAAAAGTGGCGTTTGGGAACCTGCCACTGAGGAACCGCACATTGCACAAACTCACGGAAGGGGGCCGAGTCTACCAACTGAAAAGGCAGCAGTTGAAGCGCTAGCAATTTAGCCAAGCTAGCATTCAACCGCTGGGCATGTGGATGGCTGGGAGTGAACTTCTTTCGACGGTCCAGCAGCTGGGGCAGGGAAATTTGCCTGCTAGAATCGGACGTCAGTGTACTGCTAGCAGAGTGGCCGCAAGTACTTGGCTGTGACACACCTAATTCTACACCTTCATTCCTCTCAGTGCAGGTTTCAGAGAGGACTGAAGGTATAGTGGGGTTGGAGATCCCAGCTGATGCGGTGCAAGGAGAGGTCGGCTTTGTTCTTTGGTGTGGGTCTTTAAGGTAGGCTTGCCAACGAGCTGCATGGCAGGTCAACATATGTCTGATCAAGCATGTGGTGCCCAAGCGGCTGATGTTTTGGCCACGCGATATACGCTTGAGACATATGTTGCAAACAGCAGCTGCGCGATCTGATGCACTCGCCTCAAAAAAGGCCCACACCAAAGAACTTTTTGAATGACGGGCAGAGGCAGCGCCCTGCACAGGCGGAGCTCTGCGGTGTGATTCCGTCGGTGTGCTGCCCATACGCTGGCCACCCAAGGGCATCCTGCCTCGTTGGAGATGTGCCTCCTCCTCATCCTCCTCCTCCTCCTCTCTCCTATTAGGCACCCACGTGGAGTCAGTGACCTCATCATCCCCTCCCTCCTCATCACTGGAGCCAATCTGGCAGTATGCTGCAGCTGCTGGAGCATGACTGCCAGATTGGTGTCCTTCTTGAGCATCCCCTCTCTCTGCTCTCACGCTACTGCCTTCCTCTATCTGGGTATCATCATCAGATCCTTCGAAACGCTGGGCATCCTCCTGGAGCATGTACCCAACACTGTGCTCAAACAGTTCGGGGGACTCCTCAGGAGGAGGACATGGTGGGTCTAGGGAAGGATTGACTAATGATGACATTGATACCAGAGAAGAGGACGCTTTGGCAGCTGCTTTGCCAGTACCCTGAGCCTGGGTGAGAGAGGATGAGGAGGATGAGGTGGGCTTGGTCATCCACTCTACCAAGTCTTCGGCATGATGTGGCTCAACATGTCCAGCTGCCGAAAAGAAGGACAAGCGTGTCCCATGGCCATGTGCTGATGACAATGCACCGCGTCCACGACCAGCACTGTTGCCCCCAGACACAGAGCCTGCTTGCCCTCTTTTTTTGCCTCCTGACTGTCTGCCTCTCCTTGTTTGCCTTCCAGACATTTTAATGGATGGCCTGCAGGGAGATGGGAAAAACAGCAATAAGGGCTACCTTCAGGTGTATACTGTGCAGGAGGCTTAGCAACAATGACACTGACACTGTCCCCTGCCTATCCTTCTCTGTCCCTAAACACAAGGATTTGCAATATGCTTCAGCAAGATTGGTTTAGCACAGAATAGCACACTGACAGTTTCCCTCACTGTCCTTCTCTGTCCCTACAAACAAGGTTTAGCACAGAATAGCACACTGATAGTTTCCCTCACTGTCCTTCTCTGTCCCTACAAACAAGATTTAGCACAGAATAGCACACTGATAGTTTCCACGAGTGTCCTTCTCTCTCCCTAAACTCAAGGATTTCAAATACGGTTCAGCAAGATTGGTTTAGAACAGAATAGCACACTGACAGTTTCCCAGAGTGTCCTTCTCTGTCCCTAAACTCAAGGATTTCAAATATGGTTCAGCAAGATTGGTTTAGCACAGAATAGCACACTGACACTTTCCCGCACTGTCCTTCTCTGTCCCTACAAACAAGGTTTAGCACAGAATAGCACACTGACAGTTTCCCCGAGTGTCCTTCTCTGTCCCTAAACTCAAGGATTTCAAATATGGTTCAGCAAGATTGGTTTAGCACAGAATAGCACACTGACAGTTTCCCTCACTGTCCTTCTCTGTCCCTACAAACAAGATTTAGCACAGAATAGCACACTGATAGTTTCCACGAGTGTCCTTCTCTGTCCCTAAACTCAAGGATTTCAAATACGGTTCAGCAAGATTGGTTTAGAACAGAATAGCACACTGACAGTTTCCCAGAGTGTCCTTCTCTGTCCCTAAACTCAAGGATTTCAAATATGGTTCAGCAAGATTGGTTTAGCACAGAATAGCACACTGACAGTTTCCCTCACTGTCCTTCTCTGTCCCTACAAACAAGATTTAACACAGAATAGCACACTGATAGTTTCCACGAGTGTCCTTCTCTGTCCCTAAACTCAAGGATTTCAAATACGGTTCAGCAAGATTGGTTTAGAACAGAATAGCACACTGACAGTTTCCCCAAGTGTCCTTCTCTGTCCCTAAACTCAAGGATTTCAAATACGGTTCAGCAAGATTGGTTTAGAACAGAATAGCACACTGACAGTTTTCCCGAGTGTCCTTCTCTGTCCCTAAACTCAAGGATTTCAAATATGGTTCAGCAAGATTGGTTTAGCACAGAATAGCACACTGACACTTTCCCTCACTGTCCTTCTCTGTCCCTACAAACAAGATTTAACACAGAATAGCACACTGATAGTTTCCACGAGTGTCCTTCTCTGTCCCTAAACTCAAGGATTTCAAATACGGTTCAGCAAGATTGGTTTAGAACAGAATAGCACACTGACAGTTTCCCCGAGTGTCCTTCTCTGTCCCTAAACTCAAGGATTTCAAATACGGTTCAGCAAGATTGGTTTAGAACAGAATAGCACACTGACAGTTTCCCTCACTGTCCTTCTCTGTCCCTACAAACAAGGTTTAGCACAGAATAGCACACTGATAGTTTCCCTCACTGTCCTTCTCTGTCCCTACAAACAAGATTTAGCACAGAATAGCACACTGATAGTTTCCACGAGTGTCCTTCTCTGTCCCTAAACTCAAGGATTTCAAATACGGTTCAGCAAGATTGGTTTAGAACAGAATAGCACACTGACACTTTCCCTCACTGTCCTTCTCTGTCCCTACAAACAAGGTTTAGCACACAATAACACACTGACACTCTCCCTACCTATCCTTCTCTGTCCCTAAACACAAGGAATCCAGGATTAGTAAAGGAAAAAAATGACACTGTCCCTGCCTATGCTTCTCTTTCCCTGCTCCGGAACACACTACACAAGGCCGCCGCGCTGGCGGCCTTTTATAGTGTGGGGCGTGTACTAAACCCCCTCAGCAATAATTGGCCACAGGCATCCTGCCTGTGGCCAATCATTGCTCTCCTCGCTGCCGGCGCTGTGATTGGCCAAGCATGCGGGGTCACAGTGCATGCTTGGCCAATCACAGCGCCTGGATGACACTGCGATGGCGTAGTGCATTGTGGGCCGTTCGCGTCACTCGAACTTGGCGCGAACGGCCCAAATCGTTCGATCTTCGTCGAACGATCGAACAGCCGATGTTCGAGTCGAACGTATGTTCGACTCGAACACGAAGCTCATCCCTGCTCCCAAGGATATGAGGCACTATTCCTCCCAATGGCACCAACAATAGGGCACTATTTCTTAGACTAATAGCAATGATGGAACACTATTCCTCCTCTTACTGCCCACCAATAGGGATGAGCTTCGTGTTCGAGTCGAACATACGTTCGACTCGAACATCGGCTGTTCGATCGTTCGACGAAGATCGAACGATTTGGGCCGTTCGCGCCAAATTCGAGTGACGCGAACGGCCCACAATGCACTACGCCATCGCAGTGTCATCCAGGCGCTGTGATTGGCCAAGCATGCACTGTGACCCCGCATGCTTGGCCAATCACAGTGCCGGCAGCGAGGAGAGCAATGATTGGCCACAGGCAGGATGCCTGTGGCCAATTATTGCTGAGGGTGTTTAGTACACGCCCCACACTATAAAAGGCCGCCAGCACGGCGGCCTAGTGTAGTGTGTTCCGGAGCAGGGAAAGAGCAGCATAGGCAGGGACAGTGACTTTTATTTCTTTCTTGCTTAACCTGGATTCCTTTAGTTTAGGGAAAGAGAAGGATAGGTAGGGAGAGTGTCAGTGTGTTTTGTGCTTGTGCTATAGTGTGCTTTAAAAAAACATTTTTTCTAGGGACAGAAAACTCTAGGTAGGGAGAGTGTCAGTTTCTTTCACTGTGCAAGTCCTTGTTTCCAGGGACAGGGAAGGACAGTGAGTGAATTCTCCTTGTGCTATAGTGTGCTTAAAAAAAACATTTTTTCTAGGGACAGAAAACTCTAGGTAGGGAGAGTGTCAGTTTCTTTCACTGTGCAAGTCCTTGTTTCCAGGGACAGGGAAGGACAGTGAGTGAATTCTCCTTGTGCTATAGTGTGCTTAAAAAAAACATTTTTTCTAGGGACAGAAAACTCTAGGTAGGGAGAGTGTCAGTTTCTTTCACTGTGCAAGTCCTTGTTTCCAGGGACAGGGAAGGACAGTGAGTGAATTCTCCTTGTGCTATAGTGTGCTTAAAAAAACATTTTTTCTAGGGACAGAAAACTCTAGGTAGGGAGAGTGTCAGTTTCTTTCACTGTGCAAGTCCTTGTTTCCAGGGACAGGGAAGGACAGTGAGTGAATTCTCCTTGTGCTATAGTGTGCTTAAAAAAAACATTTTTTCTAGGGACAGAAAACTCTAGGTAGGGAGAGTGTCAGTTTCTTTCACTGTGCAAGTCCTTGTTTCCAGGGACAGGGAAGGACAGTGAGTGAATTCTCCTTGTGCTATAGTGTGCTTAAAAAAAAACATTTTTTCTAGGGACAGAAAACTCTAGGTAGGGAGAGTGTCAGTTTCTTTCACTGTGCAAGTCCTTGTTTCCAGGGACAGGGAAGGACAGTGAGTGAATTCTCCTTGTGCTATAGTGTGCTTAAAAAAAACATTTTTTCTAGGGACAGAAAACTCTAGGTAGGGAGAGTGTCAGTTTCTTTCACTGTGCAAGTCCTTGTTTCCAGGGACAGGGAAGGACAGTGAGTGAATTCTCCTTGTGCTATAGTGTGCTTAAAAAAAACATTTTTTCTAGGGACAGAAAACTCTAGGTAGGGAGAGTGTCAGTTTCTTTCACTGTGCAAGTCCTTGTTTCCAGGGACAGGGAAGGACAGTGAGTGAATTCTCCTTGTGCTATAGTGTGCTTAAAAAAAACATATTTTCTAGGGACAGAAAACTCTAGGTAGGGAGAGTGTCAGTTTCTTTCACTGTGCAAGTCCTTGTTTCCAGGGACAGGGAAGGACAGTGAGTGAATTCTCCTTGTGCTATAGTGTGCTTTAAAAAAACATTTTTTCTAGGGACAGAAAACTCTAGGTAGGGAGAGTGTCAGTTTCTTTCACTGTGCAAGTCCTTGTTTCCAGGGACAGGGAAGGACAGTAAGTGAATTCTCCTTGTGCTATAGTGTGCTTAAAAAAAACATTTTTTCTAGGGACAGAAAACTCTAGGTAGGGAGAGTGTCAGTTTCTTTCACTGTGCAAGTCCTTGTTTCCAGGGACAGGGAAGGACAGTGAGTGAATTCTCCTTGTGCTATAGTGTGCTTAAAAAAAACATTTTTTCTAGGGACAGAAAACTCTAGGTAGGGAGAGTGTCAGTTTCTTTCACTGTGCAAGTCCTTGTTTCCAGGGACAGGGAAGGACAGTGAGTGAATTCTCCTTGTGCTATAGTGTGCTTAAAAAATTTTTTTTTCTAGGGACAGAAAACTGTAGGTAGGGAGAGTGTCAGTTTCTTTCACTGTGCAAGTCCTTGTTTCCAGGGACAGGGAAGGACAGTGAGTGAATTCTCCTTGTGCTATAGTGTGCTTAAAAAAAACATTTTTTCTAGGGACAGAAAACTCTAGGTAGGGAGAGTGTCAGTTTCTTTCACTGTGCAAGTCCTTGTTTCCAGGGACAGGGAAGGACAGTGAGTGAATTCTCCTTGTGCTATAGTGTGCTTAAAAAAAATTTTTTTCTAGGGACAGAAAACTCTAGGTAGGGAGAGTGTCAGTTTCTTTCACTGTGCGAGTCCTTGTTTCTAGGGACAAAGAAGGAAAGTGAGGGGAATTCTCCTTGTGCTATAGTGTGCTAAAGCATTCCTCATCAACCATCTTTGAAATCCTTGATTTTTGGACAGTCAGGGAAATTGTCGTTGTGCTATTCTGTGCAAAAGCAATCATCCTCAACCATATTTAGAAATCCTTAAGTAAAGGGACAGAGAAGGACACCTGAAGGTAGCCCTTATTGCTTTTTTCCCATCTCCCTGCAGGCCATCTATTAGAATGTCTGGAAGGCAAACAAGGAGAGGCAGACAGTCAGGAGGCAATAAAAGAGGGCAAGCAGGCTCTGTGTCTGGGGGCAACAGTGCTGGTCGTGGACGCGGTGCATTGTCATCAGCACATGGCCATGGGACACGCTTGTCCTTCTTTTCGGCAGCTGGACATGTTGAGCCACATCATGCCGAAGACTTGGTAGAGTGGATGACCAAGCCCTCCTCCTCCTCCTCATCCTCTCTCACCCAGGCTCAGGGTACTGGCAAAGCAGCTGCCAAAGCGTCCTCTTCCCTGTTATCAATGTCAGACTCATCATCAGTCACTCCTTCCCTAGACCCACCATGTGGAGGCCCAGCGTTTCGAAGGGTCTGATGATGAAACCCAGCTACAGGAAGGCAGTAGGGTGAGAGCAGACAGAGGGGATGCTCAAGAAGGACACCAATCTGGCAGTCATGTTCCAGCAGCTGCAGCATGCTGCCAGATTGGCTCCAGTGATGAGGAGGGAGGGGATGATGAGGTCACTGACTCCACGTGGGTGCCTAATAGGAGAGAGGAGGAGGAGGAGGATGAGGAGGAGGCACATCTCCAACGAGGCAGGATGCCCTTTGGTGGCCAGCGTAAGGGCAGTACACCGACGGAATCACACCGCAGAGCTCCGCCTGTGCAGGGCGCTGCCTCTGCCCGTCATTCAAAAAGTTCCTTGGTGTGGGCCTTTTTTGAGGCTAGTGCATCAGATCGCACAGCTGCTGTTTGCAACATATGTCTCAAGCGTATATCGCGTGGCCAAAACATCAGCCGCTTGGGTACCACATGCCTGACCAGACATATGTTGACCTGCCATGCAGCTCGTTGGCAAGCCTACCTCAAAGACCCACACCAAAGAACAAAGCGGACCTCTCCTTGCACCGCATCAGCTGGGATCTCCAACCCCACTATAACTTCAGTCCTCTCTGAAACATGCACTGAGAGGAATGAAGGTGTAGAATTAGGTGTGTCACAGCCAAGTACTTGCGGCCACTCTGCTAGCAGTACACCGACGTCCGATTCTAGCAGGCAAATTTCCCTGCCCCAGCTGCTGGACCGTCGAAAGAAGTTCACTCCCAGCCATCCACATGCCCAGCGGTTGAATGCTAGCTTGGCTAAATTGCTAGCGCTTCAACTGCTGCCTTTTCAGTTGGTAGACTCGGCCCCCTTCCGTGAGTTTGTGCAATGTGCGGTTCCTCAGTGGCAGGTTCCCAAACGCCACTTTTTCTCACGGAAGGCGATTCCGGCTCTCTACCGGCATGTGGAAGGCAATGTCTTGGCCTCGCTGGACAGGGCGGTCAGCGGTAAGGTGCATATTACCGCTGACTCATGGTCCAGCAGGCATGGACAGGGACGTTACCTTTCTTTCACGGCCCATTGGGTCACTCTTTTGGCAGCTGGGAAGGATGCAGGACAAGGTGCAGTAGTGTTGGAGGTTGTCCCACCGCCACGCCTCCAAAATGCTACTACTGGTTGTGACACACCTCTCTCCTCCACCCCCTCCTCTTCTTCTTCCTCCATGGCCTCTTCCTGTGGTTTGTCCTATGAACCAGCGGTGCTCCGTAGCCGTTCACGGGGCTACGCAAGTACGCAGGCAAAAAGATGCCATGCCGTGCTTGCGCTGGTGTGTTTGGGGGACAGAAGCCACACTGGGGCAGAGGTCCTGTCTGCTCTGCAGGGCCAAGCCGAGAGGTGGTTGACGCCACGCCAGCTTAAGCCAGGAATGGTGGTTTGCGACAATGGCACCAACCTCCTCTCCGCCCTTCGACAGGGACAACTGACCCATGTGCCCTGTGTGGCTCACGTCCTTAACCTGGTGGTGCAGCGGTTCTTGGGCAGGTACCCGGGCTTACAGGATGTCCTGAGGCAGGCCAGGAAAGTCTGTGTGCATTTCCGCAGATCTTATAATGCCAGTGCTCGCCTGGCTGAGCTGCAAAAGGAGTTGAACCTGCCCAAGAACCGCCTTATATGTGACATGCCCACCAGGTGGAACTCAACGTTGGCCATGCTGCAGCGGCTGCACACGCAGCAGAGGGCCATCAATGAGTACCTGTGCGACTACGGCACCAGGACAGGGTCAGGGGAGCTTGGTTTTTTTTCTCCACGCCAGTGGGGCATGATCAGGGATGCATGCACTGTCCTGGCACCATTTGAGGAGGCCACGAGGATGGTGAGCAGTGACAGTGCATGCATCAGTGACACTGTACCTCTTGTCCACCTGTTGGAGCACACGCTGCGTGGAATAATGGACAGGGCACTTGAGGCAGAACAGAGGCAGGAAGAGGAGGACTTCCTTGCCTCTCAAGGCCCCCTTTACCCAGACAGTGTTCCTTCTGTCCCACCCATCGCACAGGAAGAGGAAGAGGAGGAGGAGGAGGAGGAGGAGGATTGTGTCAGCATGGAGGTGGAGGCTGGCACTCAGCATCATCAGCAGCAGTCTTTTAGGGATGATTTACAGTCCCAAGAAACCAGTGGACTTGTACGTGGCTGGGAGGAGGTGACTGCGGATCATGTCGTCCTTAGTGACCCAGAGGACTCCAGAGCGAATGCCTCAGCAAACCTACGCTGCATGGCCTCCCTGATCCTGCAAAGTCTGCGGAAGGATCCTCGTATTCTTCGGATCAAGGAGAGGGACCATTACTGGCTGGCCACTCTCCTTGATCCACGGTACAAGGGTAAGGTTGCGGACCTTATGTTACCGTCGCAGAGGGAGCAGAGGATGAGACAACTCCGGGAGGCCTTGCAGAAAGGTCTGTGCAACGCGTTCCCAGAGACTGGGAGGTTACAAACTCCTGGTCCTGGACAACGAGTTGCTGAGGCTTCGGCCAGTCAAAGAAGGAGCGGTGGGGAAGGTGGCCGTCTGACCGATGCGTTCAGACAATTCTTTAGTCCGCAGCCCCAAAGTATGATCGGTTCCAGCAACCATCGCCAGCGTCTGATAAACATGGTGCAGGAATATCTAGGGGCAAGGTCAGACTTGGACACCTTCCCCACCGAAAATCCTCTGGCTTACTGGGTCTTGAGGATGGATCACTGGCCAGAGCTTGCACAGTATGCAATTGAGCTACTGGCCTGTCCTGCATCCAGCGTTCTTTCTGAACGCACATTCAGTGCTGCTGGAGGATTTGTCACGGATCACAGGGTGCGCCTGTCCACCGACTCGGTTGATCGACTGACTTTCATCAAGATGAACCAGTCTTGGATCACCACCAGCTACCACACACCTGATGCTGATATAACAGACTAATTGATTTTAACATGTCACATCCCTTCAAGACTGATGCTGATGCTGAGTGCCTGTGCTGTTATGTTGACTGGCTATCCTCCTCCTCCGAGTCCTCAATGATACGATTGATGATGATAGCTTGGAAGATCATTTTTGTTTATGGGTGCCGCCACCAGTGGCTAAGGCCCAATTTTTCAGCCCCTGTTTTACAGGGGCGTGTACTTACAATTTTTTTAGCAATAATTTGCCATAGGGCTCATTGCTGTGCTCCAAGTACAGTATCTGTGAGGGGTTGGAGTGTTGTGGCACCAGTGCCTAAGGCCCAATTTTTCAGCCCCTGTTTAACAGGGGCGTGTCATTACAATTCTTGATCTAATAATTCACAGCAGGGCCCATTCCTGCACCCACCAAGAGTAACTGTCAGGGCTTACAGTGTTGTGGCACCAGCACCACCATCAAAGCCCCAATTTTTACTACCACTGTTCAACAATTATATGTAATTAAAATTCCTGATATAATAGTTGACAGCAGGGCGTTCCAGCACCAACCAAGAGTAACTGTGAGTGCTTACAGTGTTGTGCCAACACCAACAACTAAGGGGCCTATTTCTGCAGAGTATATACGGCAGGTCCCTACTTTCAAACATCCAACTTACAAACGACTCCTACTTGCAAACGCAAGAAGACAACAGGAAGTGAGAGGAAATCTACCCCTAGGAAGGAAAATTCTCTCCTGTAAGAATAAATATGGGAGAAAGGTGTCTCCTCTGTACTGATGCTTTATCAGCAATCCTTGTTTCAAGAAAAACACCACATTTCAAAAACAGTTGTCATTGGGACGGAAAGTGAGGTGAAATGTTCTGAACAGGGGCACAGACAGCAAAACAAATGTTACAGGGGTGATAACCCTTACCTATGTTTTCCAAAAAGTTTAAAAATAGATTTTTGGGCTGGAGCTACACTTCAACAATGTACCTGTTCAAAATTACAAACACATTCTACATAAGAACAAACCTACAGTCCCTGTCTTGTATGCACCGCCTGTATACGGCTGTTCAGAGTATATAGGGCCTTTTTTATTTTATGTGCGGGGTTCCCCTTAATATCCATACAAGACCCAAAGGGGCTGGTAATGGGCTGGGGTAGGGGGGGGGGGGGTCATGGGGTAGCTATGCCATTTTTCTTAAAGATTTTCATCCATATTACCGGGACCAGACATTACATTAAAGCCGCAAGCAGTTTTAAATGGCTTTTTTTTCCTTTAGAAGTGTCATTTTGTGCAGGGACAGTTCTAAACACGGGAAACACGTGGCACTTCACAGGCATACTTTAGACACCCCCCAGGTACGATATTTAAAGGAATATTTGACTTTTTTTTTTTCACTTTATGCATCATTAAAATGACTGCTCCCGAAAAACGACCGTTTTTAAAACTTCTTTTTGCATTGATACATGTCCCCTGGTGCAGAACCCGGGTTCCCAAACCCTTTTTAGGACAATAACATGCATAATAGTTGTTATAATTAGCACTTTAGAATTCGAACGTTCGCATCCATTGTATTTAATAGGGTTCTAATGTTCGTACGAACTTTCGGTCCGTTCGCGGGTTCTGGTGCGAACCGAACCCGGGGGTGTTCGGCTCATCACTACCCACCAACACTGGGGCCATGTTTTTTTCCCATTTTCTACCCCGACTGGTGAGAATCCGCCCCCCCTGAAGTCTGAAAGACCGTAATCTGGCCCTTTGCTTGAAAAGTATGGAGACCCCTGGCCTAGAGCATTGACCACTTTGTTTAATGCAAATTGGTTACTTACAGAACTAGAGTATTTTCTAGATAATTACTGTACTCCGAACCTGTTAATTAATGTTTGGAACACTTCAATTGGAACCTGTTACCCAATTTGTTACGTTGTTATATTGTTACATTGTGTTGTATATTTCTTGAAAAAAGTAATAAAATCTTTATGAAACAAAAAAATACAAATAAAAACCCTGCCACCCACATGCCCAGCATATAAGTTACAGTTTGTCAAAATTGCTGACTTTACAACTCCAGCCTTTCCATCTGGTGGATTCTGCTTTGGTCATTGCACTGCTTTCCATGACCAACCAATCACAGGTTCACATCCGCCAGACTATTTCTATTGAGGCTTTTTTTTTTTACCTAAGATTCCCTACAATGGTAGGGGCAGGGCTTGAACTTCCTAACTATCTATGGTACACCCAACTCACTACTCTGGGGACCTCCTGCAGCTCTTACACGTAGGCAATTGCACTGCCAATCCTTCACTATATGGTTCTCAACCCTAACTATGGTGATATTTGGTGGCCAATTTTGGGGGACTAACCTGGGCACCTCCACCCTAAAGAACACCTTTCTTTAACATATATAACTAAATATTAACAAATTATCAAGAGTTATTCACCAACCCATTTCCCCCCTCAATGCTAAGATCATGTATGGTCCTATTTAGTAAATTCAGTAACTGATTAGTCTTTGCTTGCATTATCAAAATATTATTACTGATTGGTTGTTTTGGCTTACTACCACCATCTATCATTTCCCTTTGCTGGGTTGCAAAACTTTTCTGCTAGTGGTACTTATTCAGAAGCATCCAAACTGGAGATACAACAATAAACTGTAAATACAATGTTATTTTTAATATACCGGTAGTTACATGTATTTAATGTTTTTCAGGAGAATACAGTAACTGCACACAATCATGAAAATATGTTAAAGTGGTTGTAAACCTCTAACAAGAAATATGAACAAAGCAAATCCCTCTAGAACTAAAAAGGTGATGGGGAGGGAGCTACAGCACACAGCCTATGATTTACAGCCTCAGCTTGGTTCCTGTGTGTTGTGTGAAGGGGGGTGTGCCTTCCCTCCACTTTGAATGGCTGTAGAGAAAAGCAGGCTGCAAATAAACAGGTACAACTTTTTTTTATTTCAGTGTATCATCTGAGGTCAGTCACTTCACTGGGTAAACATAATGATTTACAACCACTTTAGTGCCTGGTAATTGGAGGTGCACAAAAGAATAAAAGCCTTAAAATGTGCCTTTAAAGAATACAAGAGGTACATGGATACAAAAAATGGTGAACTTGCTCCAACTTAAAACTCACAAACAAAAAAACGTTTGCTTGAGCATTTCTCATCATTCCACCTTCCATCATCCCACATTTCCACACAGTGCTCATTGTTACGAAGGTTGTTGGGTTCACCTGCGCGCCAGTTGAAGTATTTGATGGCTTCTCCAGACAGGTCTCTAAACTCACCCTCTTTCTGCAAGTCATTTATACCCATGAATGTGTGCCGATTGACCTGCTTGCGTAGGGAGAGGATGGCTTGGTTTTCTTCGGGGGTCCGGGGTACGGCCAACTGACATCCGACATTGGCACAGCTTGTTCTGGCCTCAGAATAAGTGGCTTCAACATCATGTAAAATATAGAATTTGTTGCCACTTCTAGCAACTTCTTTTGTAAATGAAAGAGCTGTAATAGTGGGAAGAATAGGAAAAAAATATTTTTTCATCACAAGACTTCATGGAACACATAGCAAACAGTAACATCTGCCACTTTCTATTAGGTTAAAGGAACTCTGTAGGTGAACAACTGTGGCAGCCATTGATGATCTCCATCGAATAATTGTCATTTAGAGGGCTCAGCTGCTTACAATCCAGATGTCTAAACTGTAGTCTTGTTCATCTAAAGATGCATTCTAGGACACCTAAAAATCTAAAGGACTTTGTAAAACACTTTCACTAACCTGATCCTCCACTCCTGCAAATTCCTTTGTACTGCTAGAGCAGTCCCGGGAGCCTCTTCTCTCCTATACTTCTCAAGTCTAAGGTCTTCTGACTTCAAAAAGACCAATACAGGGACTGCACTGTAGCTCTCAAGTGGACATAAGGACACTGAGGAACAGTCCACAGCCAGAGCATGGGGGAACAAAGGGTTGGGTAAGCCAAACTGCTGGGCTCTAGGCTTGTTGCACTAATTTTAAGCATTTGTATTGTTTGGTCTGTAGACTGCTCCTGACTAAGAGCTGTGATCTGCTTCACCAGCAGAGATTGGACCTCCAATCCTTTTAGCTCTTCTTTCCCCGCTGAAGCGTCCAAGGCAACTGTCTCTTCTCCCTACCTACCTATTGGCCCCAAACACAAGATATACATTACCCAGGTGAAAGTAACCTCCGTATAAAGCATCCAGCTAACCTTTTCCCTGCTTCTCAAGGTTTGATTGCAGATCTCTTATCCGTCTATCCATACCAGCCATTTGCAATTTAAAATTTTCGATTGCTAAGAAAAGAGTTGACATAATTAAAGTGAATATATCACATGCTAAATCATTTGTTTCTTTCTTCAATATTCCAGTGATTGGACCTGGCACCATAAAAAAAAAAAGTGCCTTTAATTGACCAATGGCCAAAACAAAGGAACATTTCCACTATTTTATTCAAAGTAGAAACCTCCTAAAGACAAGTCTAGTCTATCGAACATTGAATAAGTTTAACTATTCCATTTGAATTTAGAGGTTCCCAAGATTGACCATTGTATGGACTGCATGTGTTCCTAGGGCTTTAACATCAACAGTGAAAGTATAAAACCACTTTGCAGTTTTATTTTTTTATCCCCGAACAGTTTATGGTCCACCAAAATAAAAAGAAAGGTCCTTGAAACCAAAAGCAATGTCTTGGATGTTCTGCCAATGAAATCTCCATGTCATAATTCCCAATTCTGATCCTTTCCCCCTGGGAGTTTTGGGTGTTTCTGCCCCCTGTAGTGTTCCATCTTCTCCTGTTACATTTTCCATAATATAAAACAAATACAAATCCAGCAGCGGTGGTGGGAGCCCTTCATAATAGCAGCAGCAGAAGTGCACACCCAGTAACTCAGAGATCTCACCAACAGAGTTCCCGACAGATGGATAACAGTGTCCAGGGTTTACCATTCTAGCATTTACCAGACACTAAAAATAGGATTGTTTACTTATTGGTTCCATTATTTCTAGGAGTATGGTATGTGACACACGCTCTTTAATCATTACGATTGGGTTTTATACATTTACCTTCAGGTGATTAGACACAAACACAGAGGGATGCAGGGACAATCTCCCTTTCCTGGCCCTACCTCCTGTCAGCACACAATGGGTTAACTCCTCATCTAGAACCCACAGATCCACCTCTTCCTAGCTAAATAAAAGACAGCCCCTCCCCCCACTAAAGTGTTCTTTTTTTTTTTTGGTCATGCTCCAGGCTACCTGTTGATTGCAGTTGGTAAGTACTTTGGTTGCTGCAAGGATATCCCCCCCTACAGCACAGCCCAGCCCCTCCAGGTTCAGCCTCTCCTGGAGTTTGAAGACCCTGAATGTTGGATGGTAAACCCTCTTGAAACTGGGTGCCCAGTGTGCCGAGCTGGGGGCAATGTTGCTTAAACAGCATAAATATTCTACAGGTGTGGTATAAGTAAGCTTTGCAATGTCATTATTGGCCTCTCCCTTATGCGTACACACAACCGTTTTTCATGACGAGAAAAAATGCCATTTTTAAAATTGGTCATTAAAAACGATTGTGTGTGTGGGCTCCAGAGCATTTTTCGCGACGTGAAAAATGGGCATTAAAAATTTGGAACATGCTCTATTTTTTCTCGTCGTTTTTCACGCCGTCGTTATTCTCGTCATGAAAAACGGCTGTGTGGGGGCTTTAATGATGTGAAAAAAATGCGCAGGCTCAGAAGCAAGTTATGAGACGGGAGCGCTCGTTCTGGTAAAACTAGCGTTCAGAATGGAGATAGGACATTCGTCACGCTGTAACGGACTGAAGAGCACGAGGTTGAAAAGCGCGATTCGTCTCTCACCAAACTTTACTAACACGAGGATCAGCAAAAGCAGCCCAAAGGGTGGCGCCATCCGAATGGAAGTTCCCCTTTATAGTGCCGTCGTACGTGTTGTACGTCACCGCGCTTTGCTCGAGCATTTTTTTTCACGATAGTGTGTAGGCAAGGCAGGCTTGAGAAGAATCACGTCGATAAAAACGTAGTTTTTTATAATGACATTAAAAACGTCCGTGTGTACGCGGCATAAGGGTTTTTTTTTTCCCTGTCTTGTATAGGCAGCAAGCCACACTTCTCTCTTGGCTTTGTTTTCAGTCTGAGAACGGTGGTGGATGATGTCACAGAGTGCAGGGAGATGGGGCGGCGTGGGGTAGTGACCGCCAGTCACCAAGCAGCAGCTTAAACAGACTTGTTGCTCCCCTCCTGTGCTGTTGGTTCCTGGGGTTCCTGGGGTTCGACAGTCTGACTGTTTTTTTCTCAGATTCTGTGTCTCCTGTCTGCCTCTAGAAGGGCTGCCTTGGCTCACCTGCTGCTGCTTCTGAAGTAAGTGGATGAAAGCAGATGGGTCTTAAAGGGACAGTGTACCTTTTTTTTTTCTTGGTGAGAGAATTATGATTTTTTTTCCATATTTTCTTGCAGATATGAGCTCACCACACCTGTCAGTGGCACAGAAGACTAGCAAAAGGTACGAGGGGGCAACATGGGACATGTTTTTAAAAGAGTGTTCAAGGAATGCTCAAGGAATGCAAAGTATGGTGTTTTGCATTATTTTGGGAGCAGAAGCCCTAAATGCAAACACTCCAGAAAACATAAGACCTGCCACTGGTCATCCCCTGACCAGGACCATCTGCATTCCTCACATTTCCACACAAGGCGGCTTTCATGCTCCTCAAGCAGCTCACGTGGCACTGGCTCACATGCGTTTAAATTTAAATAGAAAATTCTTTGCCCAGCCCAGGGTGAATAATGGACCTGCATGCAGGCTGCAGTGACGGGAAATTTATTTGCATGGATTGCCTCAAATGACAATGGATAAGGAAGCAGATGCACAAATTTTAAAGCCTAGAGGCTATAGCGGAAAGTATGCAGCAAATATCCATACCACAGGCAAGACAGAGGTCCAACCATCGCAAAAAGCATGCAGATATTGACAAATGTGAAAAAAGGAAGGGCCTTCTTTTCCCATAATGCCAGAGTTAAAAGCTCATCGTTAAAGAATGGGAGAGATCTGATAAGAAAACCAATTTACAGTAAAGAGTCTCCAAGTGTTATCCAATGAAGCTGTCTGATGCATGTTTAAGCAACACACTTCCAGGAGTGGATGGGGCCTGCCAGCATCTGGTGTGCAAGTGTCTTTGCCTTTCAATATCTTTAGGGATCCTATGGATTGAAAAAGTGGATTTAAGGCTGGTTCACACCAGATGCGGTCCAATGCATTTTTATTTGAGTCAAAAATGCATGAACACTGTTTACCATGGATTCCAATGGCCTACGTCACACCAGTGCAGTGTATTTTAGTACAGTCAACTAAAGTAGAACATGTTGCATTTTTTCTGTATGGAACACATCTGTAACATGGCAAAACACATTGAAAAAGCACCCGAACACTTCAAAAACATGCATGCAGAAAGACCCCTTCAACTTAGAAATTGTGCTGAACAGGCCCTCAGACTTGTAGAAAATCTATACTGTGGCAGGTTTTTGCCTGTTGACTAGCAACAGCATTAACTTTCATGTTAAAAATGGCCTTTAATTCAAGTGGAACCCACAGGAGTGGGCATGGCTCTGGAGGACTTGAACCTGGCTGCAGACTTTTGGCAGAGGCTTCAACAGACCTAGTTCTAGGGCTGGCACATTTAGTCACAGCCATGAGAGCTTTGTGGTTGCGCCACTGGAGGGTAGATGAAGCTTCCACACAAGCCCTTTGTAATATTCTCCATAATAGGAGGTTGTTGTTTGGCAAACCGCTGGATGAAGCGAGTGACAGAAGAAATGTCCAGACTGTGGCCACAGTCCAGTAAAAGGAAGCAGCCGTCTTTTCACCCAAGTCGGTTGATCTTCAGAAGGGTTCAGGAGGCCAAATCTTATAGGCCAAGCTGAAATTTACCGGATCACAGTGAAGGGGGCTCAAACATCCTGTTTACATGGAATCAAATCCAGAGCAGGCTGCTAGACATCTGGAAAGTCTTTTGAAGCTGGGCCCAACCGGTGTCTTCCAGTGGGGGCCAGTATAGTATAATAAGGCATTACCACTACTTGGACAACGTTTTGATTGCCACATGTGTAAGCCAGGAGCTGGAGAAGCATCACAATCTTGTTCTAGAAGTCCTTTTTCAAGTTCAGTCGACTAGTTAACAAACCAGGAAAGCACTTAAAGCAGAGGTCCACCCACCGCTGCAAAAATTAAAAGCTTTTATAGATCGGACATTTACCTGTCCTGGAGTCCAGCGACGTTGTTGCCGCTCCTCTCTCCTACTGGCCTGGCAGCCAGGGAAGGCGGAGGGAGGAGGAGGGAGCCCCAGCGAAAACCAAATTTCCTCAGTGTCCTTGAATATGAAGATTCTTCGGTTGAGCTGGAGAAAAACATTTCTGAAAGTACCTGCTAAAAAATTCTTACATGGAGAGCCAAGGAGAGAGAAATCTGGGCTGCTGAGTCTGGTGACCCTGCTGAGTACCAGTGCTTAAATATGTTTTCTGGATTGGGGCTGTACTACTACACCTGGCTAGAAGCCACCACCACCAGAGGGACCCACAAGGTCATGGCTGCACACCACAGTTAGTCAGAGACTGCCACCCATCTCCTTGCTTAGGTGGGACCTCGCTGAAGTTGCAGTGTCCAGGTCTGTGTCACCATAGGACTTCAAGGCCCAGCAAGCTGGGAAAGGAAACTTTTGCACCCAGAACATCTGCTGATTTGCCCGGAGTCACTGCTACCGTGTCCGCTGCTACCATCTTCCAATACTAAGAACAGCTCCTTACAAGATAAGGCTGCTAACTTAGGGACCCTCTGACTTCTATAGTGCTAAGAAAACCATATTAAGGTCCCAAGGGGACACAAGAAAGTCAACAGATGGAGACATTTATCTACTAACTATACAAAGGAGTGAGAGACCAAAGATCTCTGAAAGAGAGAGGCCAAGGCTCAGATTGGGGTCTTTAAAGATACTTAAAGCCAGATGCTGATCCAGACCAGACTAAAGGAAAGACAGGATACATCCCACAGAGCTCTTTCTGGGATGATAGTTTCATTCCAAAAGCAATGGTAGACTTTGTGGGAAGATGATTTCCTAGGCTTCAAGAGAGTAGGGATGACAAGTCTAAAAAGATCTCTGTCTCTCAGGATCATAAACTCCACAGCCATTCTGTTAAAGCCAGTGACTGAGAAGCAAGATGAAACACTAGCTTTTGGTGCAGAAGGTCCAGATTATTTGGAAGGGCCTGTGAGGAGCCTAAGTATGTCTGAATATCACGTACTTCTGGGCCAAGTTGATGCAATAAGTATCACCAGAATGCCTTCCAATGCAGAACAGACAAGAGGGTATCTAGAGCAAGGGACTCCACACTTTCTAAGCAAAGGGCCAGTTTACTATACTTCAGGCTTTAGGCGGGCCGGACTGTGACCAGTGGGAGTAGAAAATGCCTGGCATCAGTGCCCCATCATTGGTTTTAATGAGAGGCATAGTGCCCCATTGTTGATATCAATGAGGAGATTAGTACCCCATTGATGGTGTCAATAGGTGGAATGGTGCCCCATCATTGGTGTCAGTTGGTGGAATAGTATCCCAAGGGTAAGTTTAAGGCAAGCAGAGGGCCACATCCGGCCCCTGGGCCTGCAGTTTGGAGACCACCAATCTAGAGGGACAGAAAGGCTGAACCAGTGAATGTCATCAGAAAGTCCCCTGAAACGGCTCAATGGTCCCTGGACCTGACAACAAACCTGTCCAGTTTGATGTTGAATCTGGACAGTAGCAGATTTATGGCTTTCGCCACCACCTGTGGCGAAGGGCCTGAAATACTTCTAGAAGGAGAGCCCATTATCCTGGATCTAAGTGCTGATGACTGAAAGTCCGCCTGACTACTATGTGGACTACAGTCATGGCTGAACCCTGCAGGTCTGTCCAAGAAAGGACCAACTCTGTTTTCTTTTGTGCGACATGACTGTTGGTGCCTCTTTGGTTGTTGATGTAAGCCATGGCCATGGTATTGTCTGACTCTCATCGGGTGTCCTCACAACAGCAGATACAACTGAATACAAGGGTCCTAAGTGAATAAACTACCACTCCTATTAGAGCTAAGAGCTGAGCCTGAGCTAGCAAGACCATCTGCCCTTTTTCCTTGTCCTTAAGATCTGCCATGCTTGTGAATAAATGGCTCCCAGAGAGTTATTCATTATCTCCACAGCAGTAGAGAGGGAGTCCAAAGCAACCCAGGAAGCATGATGGCTGCTTTATTGTGTCTACAGGAGAGAACCAGGAGATGTTGCCGGACCAAAGTCCTACCCAGAAAGAGAAAGAGGCAGGATGGGCAACTGCAGTAATACTATTGAAAGAAAGGCAGGGGAGGTACAGTGTGTGCTCAGGTCATGCAGCAAGCACCCAGTTTACATAGGCACACTTGGCACCAAAAGGGGGGGCATCCAATCTTAATAACTCCAGTCACTGGAAGGTGCTACTCAGACCACTTCTTACAGGTGTGTAAACATTCTACAACGCACATTAAAAAAAGCACAAAAAAAGCGTACCAGATAGGTGTGATCCTGGCCTAACAGTTTAACTTTAAGGCCTCATGCCCACTGGCGTTTTTACAGCTGCGTTTTTTGCAGCTTAAAAACGCCTGTCCATGTTATTGTAAATATTTTTTTTTTTTTTGAAAAAAAAAAAACGTCGGAGCTAAAAACGCGACCGCGCGTTAGTGCGCGTTTTTTGCGCGTTAGTGCGCGTTTTTGCGCGTTTTTTGACGCTCGCGTTTTTTCCTGCCAAATTCTGATGCTGAGGAACGCACTGGCCCTGGGTTTTTTTTACAGCTTACAAACGCCTATGCTCTTTACAGCTCAAAAACGCCTAGGTGGGCATGAAGCTATAGACTAACATGGACAGGCGTTTTTAAGCTGTAAAAAAACGCTCAAACGCGGCTGAAAAAACGCCCGTGGGCATGAGGCCTAATACTGAATTAAATTAATGTAATTATGTAAGCAACAAATGACATGGCCCGTTACCTGGAGCTGCGCTGTCTCCTCTTTCCCCTTTAGGTCCTTGTGGTCCTGTCAGTTATAGAAAATTTAATGAGAGAGTTAGTTAAACAAAACCCATACACTTAAAACTTTAAATGATCTGTGCAGAAGAAGGTCAAAATAAATTTAGGCCTATGAATATCTGTTGGTCGAAGATCATTATTTTAAACAAAGGTGTTGATGACAGTCTGTCTGTTTACTTTCCACTAATGGATGTGTGAGGGTGTCTAGGCACGCCTGTACCTACAGCCCAATAACTGTATATCTGCAGTGTGAGGTCTAAGGCACTGCTGCCCATGACTGTGTCACAGAGAATGTGGATTGAGATTTGGAGATGTCACCACTGTGCTACCCACTCCTTTCTGGAGGCTCTGATGTAAGAAAACAAAGCCCTGCCTCTCCCAAGATTGCCACTGTTCATCAGATTAGGAGACCCGTCAGAATTGGTAATGGAAGTGATGTTCCATCGCCGCCATCTTGCTACAACCCGTGCTCCTCCACAGTAAAGATACAGCGAGAAGGGGGCAAGTGGACATCTTTTTACACGCACCGGAGTTTTGCATTTGACAGTTATTTTTAACAGGAAACAAAGCATATAAGGTGAAATACAGTATTTGGAAATCCACCGGACTGTTTACATGTTGAATTATAAAAGCAGAGGTGTTCTGTCACATTAGCAAACCTGTGAGTTCAGCAGGTTTTCCGCTGCTTTTAAAATTACTAGTAAACTCTGCTTCTGTGTAATATTATTCAGTGCAGATCCCATTTTCTACAGCCCATTCAACCCTGAGGGAAGGTGCTTTTTTTAGATCTCCTGAAACAAGTTGGCCTTTCCTTGGTGATTTTAACCACTTGCCAACCGTGTAACGTACATTTACTGCGGCAAATCACATACCTGTACTTCATTTCATGCAATAGCCTCTGGGGGGCGGGCTCGCGCCATCAGAGACCTGATCGTAAACAAGGCAGATTGCCGTTCTGACAGGGGAGAAGCTGGAGATCTTGTGTTTCTGCTAAGCAGGAACATGAATTTCTGTCTTCCCCTAATCAGAGCATCCCCCACACAGTTAGCAAGCACTTCCAGGGAACACATTTAACCCTTGATCTCCCCGATGTTAACCCCTTCCCTGCCAGTGTCATTAGTACAGTGACAGTGCATATTTTTTTAACACTGTATTAGTGTCACTGGTCCACAAAAAAGTATCAGTTAGTGTCCGATTTGTCTGCCACAATGTCACAGTCCTGTTATAGGTCGCTGATCGCGACCATTACTAGTAAAAAAAGAAATAAACATTCCATTTGTAGACGCTATAAATTTTGCCAAAAACATGTAGCAGGATACATATTGGCCTTAATTGATGAAATTCGTATTTTTTTTTTTTATTGGATATGTTTTGTAGCAGAAAGTAAAAAATATTGTTTTGTTTTTTTTTTTTTTTCAGAATTGTCTGTCTTTTTTTTGTTTATAGCGCAAAAAAAACCCCGCAGAGCTGATCAAATACCACCACCCTATTTGTGGGGGAAAAATGAAATTTTTTTTTTTCTTTTGGGTACAGTGTTTTTTTGTTTTTCAATATACCTTATAGACCCTTATTATCTTCCCATTCGAATAACAAGCCAACCTTTATTTGAATTGCAGTCACAACTCATGTATACTCATTGCTGTAACCTTCTACCTATTGATATAGTTATTCCTCAGAAGCGACGAGTGCATGTGTATGTGTATGTGTATTTCTATGTATACACCTGTGTCACTGTTGCATCTATATCATTTTATGCATCCTTTTCACCTTTTTTACAAGGTACACACTTACCCACCTAAGACCTATTCCTTCAAATGTTTCTTTTATCCAAACCGACCGGTAACTTTATTCCTCATTTTCATATATATATCAGTGGCGGATCCAGGGGGGGGCAACAGGGCAATTGCCCCCCCCCCCGAGACCATCTGTCACACTCACTTGCTTGCTCTGTTTTTTTTTTTTTTTTGCGCCTGATCTCCCGAACTTTGGGGACCCGGTACTGGCTGGCCGTAGGACCCCTGGACCCCAAACTTTGCACACATGTAGCCCAATGTCTCTTCTACAAGTGTGCATAGTTTGGTGTCTGGGGGACCTACGGCCGGGGAGCACTGATTTTTTAAATCCTGGCACCCCTTCCATAGACTCCAATGTTAAACGGTAATTTCTTCGGTGATTTTGCGGACCCGTTACCAGCCGGTCGTAGGTCCCCTGGCCCCAAACTTGGCACACATATAGCCCCTTGTCTTCTCTACAAGTGTGCATAGTTTGGTGTTTGGGAGACCTACGGTCGTGGAGCACTGATTTTTTAAAACCGGGCACCCCTTCCATAGACTCCAATGTTAAACGGTAATTTCTCCAGTGATTTTGCGGACCCGGTACCGGCCGGTCGTAGGTCCTCTGGACCCCAAACTTGGCACACATGTAGCCCCATGTCTCCTCTATTAGTTTGAAAAGTTTGGTGTCTGGGAGAACCGATTTTTCAAAGCCGGGCACTCCTTCCATAGACTTCCATGTTAAACATCAGTCTAGTCATGGGCACAGTGAGGCATGGGCACAGTGAGGCAAAGTGAGGCAAGTATAAGCCTAGGACACCCTAGGCTTATACTTGAGTCAATAAGTTTTCCCAGTTTTTTGGGGTAAATTTAGGTGCCTCGGCTTATATTCAGGTCGGCTTATACTCGATTATATACAGTACTTGTTCTGCGGCTGCCGCTGCCTCTCTGAGTCTCTCTCTCAGTTTCTCACATCAGCCGATCAGCGGCGCTGAGAGAGAGACTCGTCTAATGTAGTTACGTGGCACACTGACACGATACCAGGAGCGGAGGAGGAGGTGGGTGGAGCCTCTTCCCTGCACTCGCTGCTAACGCCTGGGCCGCTTGGCGTCTAGCAACGAGTGACGTCAGTGAGTCACGTCAGGCCGCTCTGCGGGCAGGTGCAATAGCGTGCGTCTCCACAGACGGGTAAGAAAGTGGGCGGCTCCACTTGCGGCGCGGTTTGTTGTCGGGGGGCGGCGCGGTTGGTGGGCAGACCGTGCTGCTCAGTGTGTTGGCAGCGCAGGTGAGAGTGAGAGAGCAGGCTCAGTGTGGCAGCTGGCCAATCAGCTAGCCGAGAGCGGGGAAGCAGAGAGATGAGATCATCTCTCACCGCCCGTGCCTGCCCTGCATTCCTGCAGTGACTTCCGCCCTCACTGTGCAGGCAGCAGAGAGATTACATTATCTCTCTGCTGCCTGACTCTGGGAGTCTGGGACACAGCAAGAGACAACCATAACTACACCTTAGCAGGCAAGTTAGTGACAATCCGCAAGGTGTGGCAGGCGATGTGGCAAGTGACAATCCGCAAATTGTGTCAGGTGACGTGGCAAATGACAATCTGCATCTGGTGGCAGGCAAGTGACAATCCGCAAGGTGTGGCAGGTGATGTGGGAAGTGACAATCTACAAGGTGTGGCAAGTGATAATCCACAAGATGTGGCAGGTGACGTGGCAAGTGACAATCCACAACGTGTGGCAAGTGACACGCTCAGGGCTCCCACTAATTGCAGGCGACGGTGGCAAGTGACACACTCGGGGCTCCCACTGATTCTGTATTGAACTATTTAATTTCATATTACAATGTAATAATAGAAATAATGCACTTCAATCATCCTGACACCATAACAACCATGGTGCCGGGATGATTGAAGCGCCGACACCAACCATTTCCCCGATAAATTTCCCACAAAAAAAACATTTTTTGGCAGTGCCCCTCCCGAGAAAAGACTCTGGATCCGCCCCTGATATATATATATATATATATATATATAATATATATATTAGGGCTGCTACTGATTAAAATTTTCGTGTTCGATTAATAGTTTTTTTTTTTAATCGATTAATCGACTAATTTCGATTCATTATAACGCACATACAGATCCAACTACTTTTAGCTGATCTCCTTGCAGGCCGATTCCCAGTGCAGCTACCAACCACTGGAAAAATCGATAGCAGGATACACAAAACACACAAAGGCAGCGCTCAATGGGAATAGCATTAAAACTTTTATAGTCTTCAAGTAGGTAACAAAATAAATATTGCACTGGAGATAAAATCAATGTAGCTACATAAACTGTAAAAATGGTGCGAGTAATACCAAACGGTAGCAAAAGCAGTCATAAAAACATGTAGCTAAGTATGATACTGGTATAAAAATGTGTACAACGATACCACTGCTGAATCCAGATGAGGAGGGGCTAACATCAGTCCGTCGGCATGTAGATGTCCCGTGAAGGGAACTATCACAACTCCCAGTGGATGGCTGTAGAATCCCAGGTTGATAGAGGGAAGTGTAACAGCCCCTGCGTGTGGCAGATAGTAAGGTCCCGCTGGCATGCAGATATGAAGGCACAGCAAAGGAGCCCTTCAGATGGACACGGCAAGCCCAAAGAATTTTGATTGATCAAACGAATTTTGATCGATCAAAACAATTAATCGATTAATCGAGGAATTAATAGTTAATTTCCACAGCCCTAATATATATATATATATATATATATATATATACTGTATTTGCCGGCGTATATGGCGACTTGGCGTATAAGACGACGCCCTAATTTTCCAGATAAAAGGTTGGTTTTGGGATATACCCGCCGGAGTGTTCCGCCTATCATCAGAACAGGACGAGGAGGAGGCGCAGCTTTTGAACAATGGACGGCCGCAGAGATTTCCTATGACTTCTTGTTCTGACAGAAAGTGAGGATGAATCTGCCCAATAGGGTCAGCAATAAAAACGGAGGCTCTAACTATAATTATAATGAAGTCTAACAAATCCCCCCCAAAAAACATCAATTGCAGCCTCACTGTGCCATCAATTGCAGCCACTGTGCCATCAAATACCACCACTGTGCCATCAATTGCAGCCACTGTGCTCATCAATTGCAGCCACTGTGCTCATCAATTGCAGCCACTGTGCTCATCAATTGCAGCCACTGTGCTCATCAATTGAAGCCACTGTGCTCATCAATTGAAGCCACTGTGCCCATCAAATGCTGCCACTGTGCCATCCAATGCTGCCACTGTGCCATCCAATGCTCCCAATGCTGCCACTGTGCCATCCAATGCTGCCACTGTGCCATCCAATGCCCCCACTGTGCCATCCAATGCTGCCACTGTACCATTAAATGCTCCCAATTCTGCCACTGTGCCATCAAATGCCACTGTGCCATCCAATGCTGCCACTGTGATCCCCCCGCCCCCGCCCACTCGCAATCTGCCCGGCACTTACCCTGTCACGGTGGGGCAGCGGATGACGGCGAGCTGTGACTTCTCCCCTCCATGTGTCTTCTGCCCTCCATGCGTCTTCTCCCGTCCTCCTCTCCGATAGGCGTCCAATCACAGTGCCTGACATTTCAGCCAATCAGGCGACTGGTAACAGACCCGGCAACCTGATTGGCTGAGAGACGGGTCAATGTTAGCAAAGGGAATTCCTTTGGCTTTTCTAACATTGAGCTGAGTGAGAAGGAACGCACAGCGTTGCGCCCGCTACTCACTTTTTTGGACGCCTATTAGAGCAAAAAGCTCTAATCAGGCGCTTCCAAAAAACACCCCCACCGCTGTAATTCAGGTTACTCAGTGACCGAAAAGGGGCCGGACACCTGTATAGGGGGTGTCAGCACCGACCATAGATTCATGCAATGAATTTATCTATGGTAATTAGTGACAGGAGAAGGCTAGTAGGACTAATTGGACTTCCTAGGAGAAATATACTGTACATCAGATATATAGTGTATCAAGTTTTATTTTGAACAAAACATAAGTTCATCCTAATGAAGGTTATGGTGGTTTTTTGATTGTGGAGCATTGTCTTATGGAAATATAGACAGACTCAGAATTGTGGGCATAAAGGTTGTTCCCACTGGATATAATAAAAAAACTCCAACACACCAACAACGCATCCCTTGGATCATTTGATTGGGTGTAGTTAGCTTTGCACAAATGGCTGGGAGCACTCGTTTTACCATTTGAACAATACTCTACTATTTATTCATCTTAAATCCTTTTTTTTTTTATAAGGCAGCACTGATGGGTGGCACTGAAGGGCACTGATAGGTGGCACTGAAGGGTACTGATGGGTGGCACTGATAGGCGGCACTGGTAGGTGGCACTGATGGGCACTGGTAGGTGACACTGATAGGCAGCACTGATTGGCCGCACTGATGGGTACTGATTGGCACTGATAGGTGGCACTGGTGGGCATTGATAGGTGGCACTGATGGGCACTGATAGGCAGCACTGGTAGGCGGCACTGGTGGGCATTGCTTAGCAACAGTGGGTGTCCCTCATCCAATGTCCCTCTGACAGAAGACGGTAAAGGGGAGGGAGTGACAAAAAGCCAATTACGATCTTCTGTTTACATCATGTCATTGGCTAACAGCTGATCACGTGGTAAAGGGCCGGATCGGCCCCTTACTCCGATCCGTGATCAGCCAAGTCTCATTGACTCGTTCATCACAGAGTGTGCCACGCGCAACCCTCAGAGGGAATGCAGGCAGCTCATGCAAGGGAGGACGTACATGAACGCCCTCCCAGGAATTTAGGCCTGCGCTTTAGCCATCTTTTGGCTATAGCGCGGGAGCATGGAGGTTAATTTTTTTTTACAAACACATTTTTTTCTTTCCTTTTTTCTGCAAGGAATTAGAAAGATACATTGTATCCTACTTCTCCATCTACAGAAAGGAAAAAAAAACACAGGGCAGGCTTCACAGTGACTGATCAATGTGGTAGCCAATCGGAGGCTACCACAGCAATCAGGTGACCCAGAATCTGGAGATCCAGGTCCTGGTCGGTCTCGGTGAGATTCCCAGCACAAAGGGACAGATGCAAATATGCGGCCCCACGTAACAAAGCCCAGTGCATTGAGGCTACATATGTGTGGTACGTTGGCGTGAAGGGTCAAGGTCAAGGGTAAAGGTCAGAATTGCAGCAGTGGATGCAGTAAATGGTGCATGTTTCTATTAAAATATGTGGTGGTGGCTACCATGTGTGTGTAAAGGGTTAACTGGTCAGCCTACCTAAGCAGAGAAAGTTACCCCGAGGGGGTTTTTAGCAGCAAAGTATTATGAAAACTGTATTCAATTAAAAGTCTTTATTGTCATAGAATGAATTCAGTGTACAAGAAATTACAAAAAATTACAAATATTGGCTCTGGTCTGCGACACAAATAACAACATATACCGTCACCTATGGAAAACAATAAACCAAGGAGACCTGAATTTACATTATATTGCAGGATTGTATCCATATGAATACCCCGATGCATTTCGACCTTATCATTGCCGGTCTCTTCAGGGTTTTTTTTAATTCTAGGGAAATATTTAAAATTCTAGTCAGCCTACCTTTCCGAGTGCTGGTCACTCTCAATCTGATGGTGCTTAGATTGGTGTCCTGCAAGCGGGAAATACTATTTGTACAGTGAGGCTGCCAGTGTGTGTATTTCACACTAACCTTCCCTTGTTCTATAGAAAGCAAAAGCTTTTTTGCTGAAGTTGGGTTTTAGTTGCAGCAGAGTTTTCTGAGATATCATTAATGGAAGCTTGGGTTGAAAAGCAGGCCAGAGAATCATGCCTTGTACACACGATAGGAATTTCCGATGAAAAAAGTCCGATGGAGTCCAGTGTTTTTTCATCGGAAATTCCGACTGTGTGTGGGCCCCATCGGAGAAATTCCGATGAATTCCATCGGATTTTAAATATAGAACCTGTTCTATTTTTTTCCGATGGAATTCCGATGGGAGTTTGGTGAAAGATACATTGTATCCTTCTTCTCCATCTACAGAAAGGGAAAAAAAAACACAGGGGCAGGCTTCACAGTGACTGATCAATGTGGTGGTAGCCAATCGGAGGCTACCACAGCAATCAGGTGACCCAGAATCTGGTGATCCAGGTCCCGGTCGGTCTCGGTGAGATTCCTAGCACAAAGGGACAGATGCAAATATGCGGCCCCACGTAACAAAGCCCAGTGCATTGAGGCTACATATGTACGTGTGTTCTATTTTTTTTTTGATGGAATTCCGTCGGAATTCTGATGGGAGTTTGGTCGGAAAAAGGTCCGATTGTGTGTACTCGTGTGCATAAAAGTCTTAATTTCCTTCATATACAGAAATAATATGTTCCTTATTTACCTGAAGGCCCGCTGTTTCCTCTTTCTCCTTTTGGACCTGTTGGTCCGGCGACCCCTTGTGTACCAGGTGCTCCTAAAAAGCCATGTAACACAGTGACCAAATGAATTAAAGATAGAACAACACATAGGATAATATTTATATACAACAAAAATATTGCAACAAGAATTGCTAAAATAGTATTTACCAAAAAAATCTTAAAAGCAAACTACAAATTCCAGGACCCCATAACAAAACTTTGGTTGCCCCCATCCACCCCCAACTCTAGTTTGTTGTCCATTGAACTATGTTGCAGATCTAATTATAGCCATTTTTAAAACATTACCAATAGAATAAGCCTCCCATAAACATTGGGATCTAAAGGCCTATATTGCAGACCCAGAAATAGCCTCCATGTATTATATTTCCTCTAATATGAGACCTCTCAAATTTTATGTAAGCCCTAAAAATTCTCTTTTGGCATGTTAAAAATGCAATTAAAAGTGTTTCATCTGTTAAGCAAGGCAAAAATGCTGGTTGATCATGTAAGAAATTCAAAGCTGTCCCCTGCACATATTGTCAGGTCACCTGAAGCCAGGGGTCAGGAGTGCACCGCTAAGGTAGTGAACCCTATGGCTGACTGCTGTGGATGGAACTCTGGGTGGTTAAGGAAGGCAGTTCCACTGGAGCACTAACAGGGATCCCACAGGGAGCTAGAGCCTAAGATTCCCCAGGGCGCAGAGTCTAAGATCCAGCAGGTGTTCACCAGAGCCTCTAGTGGTGAGGATGGACTGAGCTGCAACTGGATCCAGGTCGCGGCCCCCAGAGTCCCCCAGCTCACGCTCACAGTGGGCTATAGAGGATAGAGGGGAAGCAGCAGCTCAGGATACAAGAGATAGTGAGGGGATAAACCAAAGTTGGGGTGTCTAGCAGACAAGGATAAACAAGTCTTTGAAGGGAATACACTTGGGGAAATGTGTATGTATTGCAGAGATGTACTGCATGTGTTTTTTTTTTGCAGTGAAATACACTTTAAATAAAGATGCCCCTATTTACCACATTGCCCTTGAATATACTGTAGCTGCCAAATGGCCAATATTGTAGACCTAAAATAGCCCCTATTTACCATATTATCGATAATAATAGCTCTCATAAACACTGATGCTCAAGGGCCTATTTTGCACACCCAGCCCATTTTACCATATTACCTCTAATATGAGCCTCCAAACACCTAGGCCCCCTATATTGAAAACCTAGTTATACCAGTTCACATTCAGCTATGAATCGATACATATATTATTTTCTGTGGTTGAATTTAAAGTCATACAAATCATTCATGTAAGCACAGAGGGTTCACTTTAATTTAAGTTCCCAGTTACCTGTTGCCCCGTTGGCTCCTTTTTCCCCTTTTGCTCCAGGTGGTCCGGCAACTCCTTGTAATCCAGGAGGGCCTAATCAGTCAAGAAAGAATAAAAGCTTTAGTTTAACCTGCTTAATTTTTGACTCCCCTGGTTCCTCCTTCACCCTCAACCAGTTTCTAACAGGACCTGTACCCTCAAAACCCTCAAAATGCCCTAAAGTTGCACAAGCAGTAAGAAGGAAGAGGTTCTTACAGACTGACTCTAACCTGTCTGGGAACAACTACTCATTTGATAAATGATCAAAATTCATATGTTCATCTCTAATAAAAATCTAAATATCAATCAAAAATTATCCCTTCTGATAGTACACATTATAAACGATATGCAGGTGCAAAATGATATGTCTTGGTTGTACAGAGCTACCTAGGGTTATGTGGACTCTTTACTCACAGCAGCCAAGCAGTGTTTGGACTTGCAGGATCGGGACAATCCAATGGTTTTCGGAAATCCCAACTGTGACACAGCCAAATCAAGAAACAAGAACAGTAGGTGAGCTAACACCTCCAACTGTGATTGGCCATGGGTTGAGTCTGTTGGCTTGGGTTGGGTTGAGTTGAGTCTGTCCTGCATCCCTACATCTATAAATTACTGTAAGTACTCTGAAAAATGAACATTGTAATTCATCAGGAGCTTGTTCTAAACAAGGCAGATTGCTGGAATGATTGGTGTGCTCTCACCAGCAGAATAGCACATACTTCCCAAAATGGTAAAGTTTATTTTTGCTTTTCTCCTTTTTCATTTAATGGAAATTAGCCATTTTTTTTTTCTTTGTTGTGCATTTGTAGATTTTGCTTCCGTACATATTCTATGCACTTCCTGCCTGGGAATATTAACTTAATAAATGGCCTTCTGTGTAGTAAGAATCCATACTTCCAAAGGTTGTTGCATTAAGTCACCAGTGCCTGTATGTACTTTCAATACAAGAAAGGAGACTGTACAAATGTGTAAGACCAAAGGTACTACTAGAGTTCAGCTTTAAATGCTTTACTAACAAAAACCTCAGAATGTACACACATGTGTGAGTCAGATCAGCTGGGGTCCTTCCCACCAGACAGCTCTCTATAGAGTCTCAGTCGGACAAAGTGTCTGAAAGCAAACATCTCCTGCTGTACTTTTTTCTTCTTAAAGACTCATAATGCTTTGTGTCAACAGTGTCATGAGTAAACTCTGTTTTTAGATGTTTTATTTTAAAACAAATATTTTGTATACATGGTGAAAAAAAGCTCAGATATAAAACTTTGCTTTTAAAAATTGTAAACCAAAATTTGGAAAATTAAAACTAATTTGACCTAAAACCATTATAGTTTCCTATTACTGAATATCTTGTCATGTTTCACCTGTTTTCAACCAATGAAGACCACTACTGTACACCTTATAGCATGGAGTCAATTCTTGAATAGACAGGAAAATCTATTATGTTTTTCTACAGTTCAGAGATTACCTGAAGCTCCTCTGTCTCCTCCTTCTCCCTTTGGTCCTGCTGGCCCCTGCTCTCCTCTTGGTCCAGTTTGTCCAGTTTTCCCCACCGGTCCAGGCAGTCCTAATTATGGAATAAATTTTAAGAGTTAAAAGCTGACCTCTTATCAGATATATTTTTTCATGTTAAGCAGGGGAGTAACTACTGATCATAGGACCCCAGAGCAAAATGTTTATGAGGCCCACCAGCAAAATTTTGATGCCCCACCCCCCCAGTGACCTAATACACAAAATACATTTTAGTGCACACAAACACAACTGAATCCATATTTATATTTTACAAAATAAAAGAGGTACTGTCTAGTAAATGGATTCCAAGCCTAAAAACTACGAACGCCTCTGAAAGGGCAAAAAATTATGGAAGTCAAAATTTATCAATAGGTACGGTACTACAACTCATGAGTTTATGAACCATTAATGAGGAACCTTGTGCATTCTATGCTCAGCAAGAACATAACAGTGGTCAAGCAACCCTACAGCTGCCCAAATCACTTTTAAACAAAAAGCTCAGAGCCTGCTGAGCAAAACTGAAACAGTTTAACCACTTCAGAATTTGGATGTACTGGACATGATCCAAAAAGGTTAAATTATGTTTTTTTTTTAAGAACTACAAACAGGTCTTAGTTTTTAACTGAGGAGACACTCTAGATCACTTTTTGTTCAGGAAGACTGCATTAGTCATACAGGGTAAATTTCAGTGCTGGCCAGAAGCTCTGTGAACAATAAACCTACACTACAAAGAGAGGTAGTCAAATGTTTCTTACTGCACAACCTGCAAAGGGGATCTGTGACCGGTAACAACAATTCTAAAGGCTCTTCCTGTACTATTGACATCAGCTCTTCTTGATTGGAAATGGCTATTGTTAAGTACGAGCCGGCTAAATAACGTGTTGGTAAAATACTGGTGAGTTACCAGACCTCCAGAAACCACCTGGTGAAGTATTGGGCTACAGATCTTTAATGGTATTAAAATTGTGTTTATTTTTACCTGGTTCACCCTTTTCCCCCTTTGCTCCATTTGCCCCATTCATGCCTGGTAGACCGTTCTTCCCGGGAGCTCCACATGTGATGATTGAGTAGGCATTCTCATCAGGGTCTTGGCATATCTGTGTTCCTGGAGTCACTAATGCCACATGGAGCAAAAGTAGACCAAGAACCTTCACAATTGACATATTCCAAATACAGCCGGTCTGTAGAGGGAAAAAAACATTTGCATTGTTTGATCATCTCCCTTGTTTATTGCTATATTGCACCTTTTAATTGCGGACAAATATATTTTTGGTATTTCAAAGGATTTTGTATATTGTTATGGATATCTTTTAATGATATGAATAGTGAATAAAATGTAATACTTTTTAAAGACAGGTTTACTTTTTTATATGACATATCTCTTTAAAGTCCCATGGGCAATTTGTTTGCCTGAGTGTATTTACATTGTTTTTAGGGACTGAAATTACCTGTTTCATGCACATAAGCCACTTTCTATACTAGGTGTAGAAACACCATTGGCAAGGTCTACTTGTTTATATATATATATATATATATATATATAAATTGGAGATGCAATATTTCTTTTACATTATATCTTCATGCATGTTACAAGCAGAAAAGTGACTGCATAGTTTCAAACATAACCATGTTCTTCATCAAGCTGCATGTGATGTCATCACTGACTGTGGAAACTTCACACTGGACCTCATGCAACTTGCACTCTGTGCCTCTCCACTCTTCCTCCAGACTCTGGAACCTTGATTTTCAAATCAAATGCAACATTTTTCACAGTCCATGATGATTTGGAGAGCCATGTCATCTGGTGTTGGTCTATTATGTTTTATCAAGTCCAAAGTCAGAGCAGCCCTCTACCGGTAAATTCTAGAGCACTTCACGCTTCCCCCTGCTGACCAGCTTTATCGAGATGATGATTTCATTTTCCAGCAGGACTTGGCACCTGCCCACACTGCCAAAAGTACCAATACCTGGTTTAATGATCATGGTATCACTGTGCTTGCTTGGCCAGCAAATTCACCTAACCTAAACTCCATATAGAATCTGTGCGGTATTGTCAAGAGGAAGATGAGAGACACCAGACCCAACAATGCAGACGAGCTGAAGGTAACTATCATAGAAACCTGGGCTTCCATGATAACTCAGCAGTGCTACAGGCTGATCTCCTCCATGCCACGCCGCATTGATGCAGTAATTCATGCAAAAGGAGCCCCAACCAAGTATTAAGTGTATACTATACTGTACATGGACATACTTTTCAGTAAGCCAACATTTCTGTATTAAAAATAATTTTTTATTGGTCTAATGTAATATTTTATTTTTCTGAGATACTGCATTTTGGATTTTTAACTATCTGTAAGCAATATTGATCAAAATTAAAAGAAAGAAATGCTGGAAATATATCACTTTGTGTGTAAAGCATCTATATAAAATATATGAGTTTCACTTTTTGAATTGAATTACTGAAATAAAATAACTTTTTGATGATATTAAAAATTTTTTAAATGAACATGTGTGTGTATGTATATGTATGTGTGTGTATATATATATATATATATATATATATATATATATATATACAGTCAGGTCCATAAACATTGGGACATCGACACAATTCTAATCTTTTTGGCTCTATACACCACCACAATGGATTTGAAATGAAATGAACAAGATGTGCTTTAACTGCAGACTTGCAGCTTTAATTTGAGGGTATTTACATCCAAATCAGGTGAACGGTGTAGGAATTACAACAGTTTGTATATGTGCCTCACACTTTTTAAGGGACCAAAAGTAATGGGACAATTGGCTGCTCAGCTGTTCCATGGCCAGGTGTGTGTTTATTCCCTCATTATCCCATTTACAAGGAGCAGATAAAAGGTCCAGAGTTCATTTCAAGTGTGCTATTTGCATTTGGAATCTGTTGCTGTCAACTCTCAATATGAGATCCAAAGAGCTGTCACTATCAGTGAAGCAAACCATCATTAGGCTGAAAAAACAAAACAAACCCATCAGAGAGATAGCATAAACATTAGGTGTGGCCAAATCCACTGTTTGGAACATCCTTAAAAGAAAGAAAGCACCGGTGAGCTCAGCAACACCAAAAGACCCGGAAGACCAAGGAAAACAACTGTGGTGGATGACCGAAGAATTCTTTCCCTGGTGAAGAAAACACCCTTCACAACAGTTGGCCAGATCAAGAACACTCTCCAGGAGGTAGGTGTATGTGTGTCAAAGTCAACAATCAAGAGAAGACTTCACCAGAGTGAATGCAGAGGGTTCACCACAAGATGTAAACCATTTGTGAGCCTCAAAAACAGGAAGGCCAGATTAGAGTTTGCCAAACAACATCTAAAAAAGCCTTCACAGTCCTGGAACAACATCCTTTGGACAGATGAGACCAAGATCAACTTGTACCAGAGTGATGGGAAGAGAAGAGTATGGAGAAGGAAAGGAACTGCTCATGATCCAAAGCATACCACCTCATTAGTGAAGCATGGTGGTGGTAGTGTCATGGCGTGGGCATGTATGGCTGCCAATGGAACTGGTTCTCTTGTATTTATTGATGATGAGACTGCTGACAAAAGCAGCAGGAGGAATTCTGAAGTGTTTCGGGCAATATTATCTGCTCATATTCAGCCAAATGCTTCAGAACTCATTGGACGGCGCTTCACAGTGCAGATGGACAATGACCCGAAGCATACTGCGAAAGCAACCAAAGAGTTTTTTAAGGGAAAGAAGTGGAATGTTATGCAATGGCCAAGTCAGTCACCTGACCTGAATCCGATTGAGCATGCATTTTAGTTGCTGAAGACAAAACTGAAGGGAAAATGCCTCAAGAACAAGCAGGAACTGAAGACAGTTGCAGTAGAGGCCTGGCAGAGCATCACCATGGATGAAACCCGGCGTCTGGTGATGTCTATGCGTTCCAGACTTCAGGCTGTAATTGACTGCAAAGGATTTGCAACCAACTATTAAAAAGTGAAAGTTTGATTTATGATTGTTAATCTGTCTCATTACTTTTGGTTCCTTAAAAAGTGGGAGGCACATATACAAACTGTTGTAATTCCTACACCGTTCACCAGATTTGTATGTAAATGCCCTCAAATTAAAGCTGAGAGTCTGCAGTTAAAGCACATCCTGTTTGTTTTATTTCAAATCCATTGTGGTGGTGTATAGAGCCAAAAAGATTAGAATTGTGTTGATATCCCAATATTTATGGACCTAACTGTATATATATATATACAGTAACTGTATCTCTCTCTCTCTATATATAGATAGATAGATATATGTAGCAAGGTCCCCGGCCTCCTTCAGTCTGAGAACCTCCAGGGCCAGAAATAGCTTTCATCCTTCTATAAATGGTTAATTGTGAGGCATAGTGGGTCAAATGCAAGGTAGATTCACTGGGCGCCAGACACTTTTGAATGCAAAGAAAATTTATTTCTCCTAACAGAACTTTGGGAGAGAGGGTTGGGGCCAGGACATCCGTAGCAGGGGCGGATCCAGAGTCTTTTCTCGGGAGGGGCACTGCCAAAAAATGTGTTTTTTTGTGGGAACTTTATCGGGGAAATGGCTGGTGTCGGCGCTTCAATCATTCCGACACCAGGGTTGTTATGGTGTCAGGATGATTGAAGCGCATTATTTATAATATTACATTGTAATATAAAATTAAATAGTTCAATGCAGAATCAGTGGGAGCCCTGAGTGTGTCACTTGCCACCGTCGCCTGCAATTAGTGGGAGCCCTGAACGTGTCACTTGCCACACGTTGCGGATTGTCACTTGCCACATCTTGTGGATTGTCACTAGCCACACCTTGGGGATTGTCACTTTCCACGTCACCTGTCACACCTTGCTGATTGTCACTTGCCTGCCACCAGATGCAGATTGTCATTTGCCACGTCACCTGACACAATTAGCGGATTGTCACTTGCCACGTCGCCTGTCACACCTTGCGGATTTCACTAACTTGCCTGCTAAGGTGTAGTTTTGGTTGTCTCTTGCTGTGTCGCAGACTCTCAGAGTCAGGCAGCAGAGAGATAATGTAATCTCTCTGCTGCCTGCACAGTGAGGGCGGAAGTCACTGCAGGAATGCAGGGCAGGCACGGGCGGTGAGAGATGATCTCATCTCTCTGCTCCCCCGCTCCCGGCTAGCTGATTGGCCAGCTGCCACACTGAGCCTGCTTTCTCACTCTCACCTGCGCTGCCAACACACTGAGCAGCACGGTCTGCCCACAAACCGCGCCGCCCGCCCACAAACCGCGCCGCAAGCGGAGACGCCCGCTTTCTTACCCGTCTGTGGAGCCGCACGCTATCGCATCTGCCCACAGAGCGGCCCGACATGACTCACTGACGTCACTCGTTGCTAGACTCCAAGTGGCCCAGTCGTTAGCAACGAGTGCAGGGAAGAGGCTCCACCCACCTCCTCCTCCGCTCCTGGTATCGTGTCAGTGCGCCGCGTAACTACATCAGACGAGTCTCTCTCTTGGCGCCGCTGATCTGCTGATGTGGGAAACTGAGAGAGAGACTCAGAGAGGCAGTGGCAGCCGCAGAACAAGTACTGTATATACTCGAGTATAAGCCGACCCGAATATAAGCCGAGGCACCCGTAATTTTACCCCAAAAAACTGGGAAAACGTATTGACTCGAGAATAAGCCTAGGGTGTCCATCTGCATGCCTCACTGTGCCTCACTTTGCCTCACTGTGCCCATGCCTCACTGTGCCCATGCTTCACCGTGCCCATGACTAGACTGATGTTTAACATGGGAGTCTATGGAAGGAGTGCCCGGCTTTGAAAAATCGCTTTTCCCCGGCCTTAGGTCTCCTAGACACCAAGCTTTGCACACTTGTAGAGGAGACATGGGGCTACATGTGTGCCAAGTTTGGGGTCCAGGGGACCTACGGCCAGCCGGTACCGGGTCTGCAAATTCACCAGAGAAATTACCGTTTAACATTGGAGTCTATGGAAGGAGAGCCCGGCTTTGAAAAAACCGTGCTCTCCGGCTGTAGGTCCCCCAGACATCAAACTTTGCACACTTGTAGAGGAAGAGTGGGGCTATATGTGTGCCAGTACCGGGTCCCCAAAGTCCGGGAGATCAGGCGCAAAAAAAAAAAACAGAGCAAGCAAGTAAAGCCCTGTACACACGATCAGATATCCTATGGATTTTCGTCTGATGGATTTGTCCATCAGAAATCTGATGAAACTGTTTTCCATCAGTCTTGTCCACACACCATCAGTCAAAAAACCGACCGTTCCAAACGTGGTGACGTAAAACACTCCGATGAGCTGAGAAAAATGAAATTCAATGCTACTGAGCATGTGTCGACTTGATTCTGAGCATGCTTGGGTTTTTTATCTGATGGATTTCCCCACAGACGATCGGAAATTGCCATCGGTTTTTTATCCATCAGATAATTTTAAAACATGTTCTATTTTTTAAAACCGATGGAAAAAAGACTGATGGGTCCCATACACGATCGGTTTGTCTGATGAAAACAATCCATCAGACGGTTTTCATCAGTCAAACTGATCGTGTGTACAGGGCTTTAGTGTGACAGATGGTCTCGGGGGGGGGCAATTGCCCTGTTGCCCCCCCTGGATCCGCCCCTGATCCGTAGGTAGTTGCAATGTTAATATGCAGACCAGTGGCGTGCGTCCATAAAGGGTGCAGGAGCGCCGCCCCCTCTCTCCTGCACCTGTCTAATTCACCATAGATATATTCATGGATTGCATAAATCTATCTATGGTTGCCACTGCCGCCCCCTATTCAGGTGTCCGGCCCCTTGTCTGGCACCGGGCATCTGAATTACAGCAGCGGGGGTGTTTTTGGAAGAGCCTGATTAGAGCCGTTGGCTCTCATAGGCATCCTGATTAGAGCCATAGGCTCTATTAGGCTTCCAAATTGCTAAACAGCGGGCGCAATGCTGTGCGTTCACTGTTTACACTGTGTTGTGTTAGGGAAGCGAATAAATCGCTTTCCTAACACTGACCCACCTCTCAGCCAATCAGGATGCTCAGGTTTGGTTACCTGTCACCTGATTGGCTGAAGCAACAGGCGCTGTAATTGGATGCCTATCAGCCATCCAATAATAGCAGAGGACAGGAAGAGGACGGGAGAAGACATTGAGGACTCTAAGGGAGTGTGGAGGATAGCGCTGTGACCCGAGACAGGTAAGTGCCGGGTGGGGGGGGTTTCACTGGCAGCATTTGATGGGGCACAGTAGTGGCAATTGATGGGCACACTGGCAGCAATTGATGGGCACACTGGCAGCAATTGATGGGGCACACTGGCAGCAATTGATGGGGCACAGTGGCAGCAATTGATGGGGCACAGTAGCGCCAATTGATGGGCACAGTGGCAGCAATTGATGGGGCACATTAGCGCCAATTGATGGGCACAGTGGCAGCAATTGATGGGGCACACTGGCAGCAATTGATGGGCACAGTAGCGGCAATTGATGGGCACAGTGGCAGCAATTGATGGGCACACTGGCAGCAATTGATGGGTTCAGTAGATGTGTTTGATGGCACAGTGGTGGCAATTTATGGGTACGGTGGCTGAGCTAGATGGGCACAATGGCTAGGCTTGATGGGCACAGTGACTGTGTTTGATGGGCACAGTGGCTGCGCTTGATGGGCACAGTGGCTGCAATTGATGTTTTTTTTTTCACTTTGTTTGCGCCCCCCAAAAAATTTTGAGCACCAGCCGCCACTGATGCAGACTCCAAGACTTCAACAAGAGGACAGCTATGCAGGGAAACGCATCCAGCAAGATGCCACATCTGCATGTGTAGGAATGCTGTCTCCTATGGCAACAGTCTTTAACAGTTTCTAACACAAAGGGGTTGATTTACTAAAGGCAAATCCACTTTGCACTGCAAGTGCACTTGGAAGTGCAGTCGCTGTAAATCTGAGGGGTAGATCTGAAATGAGGGGAAGCTCTGCTGATTTTATCATCCAATCATGTAAAAGCAAAAATGCTGTTTTTTATTTTCCTTGCATGTCCCCCCCCGGATCTACAGCGACTGCACTTCCAAGTGCACTTGTAGTGCAAAGTGGATTTGCCTTTAGTAAATAAACCCCAAAGTGTAATGTCTCATACACACGACCGGTTTTCCCGGCAGGAAAAAAAACTACGCTTTCCCCGACGGGATTCCTCTCAAGCCTGCCTTGCATACACACGGTCACACAAAAGACCGCTGAACTTTTGAATGCCAAGAACGCAGTGACGTCAAAGACTACGACAAACCGACAAAATTACGTTCTATACTTTCGCACATGCGTCAAATTGTTTACGAGCACGCACATTTTTTTCTTCCCCCTCAGCAAAGCATACAGACGACTGTTTTTCTCGGCAGGATTTTTTCCTGACGGGAAAAAAAAGAGCTGGTTCTCTTTTTTTTCCCTAACAGTTTTCCTGTCGGGAAAACTGCGATGGAGCATACACACGGACGGTTTTCCCGGCCAAAAGCTATCATGGCAGTTTTCTCGTCAGGAAAAACGGTCGTGTGTACGAGGCATGACAGTTCCTTCACTTCCACTACAATCACTTCTTGTAGTTCTTCAGCCCACTGAGCTCCCAGCCTCTCTCACTAGACTAGATGATTCACTGCCACTGAATCCCTTGAGCTCCTCCAATCTTCACTGTAGTATCTTCCTTAAGCGTCACCCTCGCTTCCCTGCTAAGTCCCTAGCTATACTCCTCATGCTTCACCCCACTGCCCTGCTCGGTCCCTGGCTTGACATACAAGGCTGCCCTGCAAGCGTCACCTCCACTGGCTGGGTCCCTGGCTTGATACCTGCTTTCCCGCTTCTTCACCGTCCCCGGTTGGTGAGAATTCTGCTCCGGTACTTGCTTCAGCTACTCACTGTGGTCCCTGTTAATAGGGTGGTTGGTCCCTTAGTGGCAAAAGCTTCCTCTCTACCTCCAACCACGACTAGGGTGACCACGTGTCCCGGATTGCCCGAGACAGTTCCGCATTTGCAGGTCTGTCCCGGGTACCTTTATTCCAGGACAATACAGTGTCCCAGAATTAAACTGACACAGCCACCCCCCGGGCCCCGATCTGATTGCCCCAAAAAAGGCTGCCACATCACCGCTTTACTCACTGACAGTACTTGTCCTGGCTGGGAATGCCTGGAGGACCACAATCCCTGCCCCCTGCTTGTGATTGGAGAAATCATAAATCCCGCCTCTTGTGTCAAATCTATGTGCTGTGATTCATTACAGCACAAGCTGATTTTTAGGAAGGGGTGTCCCTGAATGGTAGTTTGGAAATGTGGTCACCCTAACCACGACAGGTTCTCCGTCTGGCAGAACCGACACTTTTGGTTGGACTGCAAGCGGCAATCCCAATCCTGCGCTACTCTCTCGCTTCTGGATAGGTCCTCAGACAGCCTAGCAGCCCGGGCAATACAAAACACGTCCACCCAGACAGCAGTCCAGGTGGCACAGAACAGTGATCACCTGACTCCAAATATAGGTTCTTCCGGCAGGTCAAGGGATTTATGAAAACCCCTGTCCATTGGCTAAGACACCCCATATACCCATAATCTGACCTTGCAGTGCCCGTGTCTTATCTGATGCTACCAAGTGCCCAAAAGAGAGAAGTGCAGCAATTATACACTAATTCCGTGTACACACGATCGGACATTCCGACAACAAAACCGTGGATTTTTTTCCGACGGATGTTCGCTCAAACTTGTCTTGCATACACACGGTCACACAAATGTTGTCAGAAATTCCGATCGCCAAGAACGCAGTGACGTACAACACTACAACGAACCGAGAAAAATTAAGTTCAATCATTCTGAGCATGCGTCAAATTGATTCCGAGCATGCGTAGGATTTTTGTGCATCGGAATTGGATACACACGTTTGGATTTTCCGACTACAACTTTTGTTGTCGGAAAAATTGAGAACCAGCTCTCAATAATTTGTTGTCGGAAATTCCGAAAACAAATGTCCGATGGAGCCTAAACACGATCGGAATTTCCGACAACAAGCTCCCATCGAACATTTGTGGCATTAGAGTGAAATCAATTGATCCTCAACAATTAGCCAAGGTATCTATACCTGACAGGTCAATTTAGGAGCAACCCTGCCTAAACACCAGGGTGCTACATAAATATATATATATATACTGTATATAATCGAGTATAAGCCGAGTTTTTCAGCACATTTTTTGTGTGCTGAAAATGCCCCCCTCGGCTTATACACGAGTCACCTTTTTGCGCCTGATCTCCCGTATTTGGGGACCCGGTACCGGCCGGTTGTAGGTTCCCTGGACCCCAACCTTGGCACACATGTAGCCCCACTCTTCCTCTACAAGTGTGCAAAGTTTGTTGTCTGGGGGACCTACGGCCGGGGAGCACCAATTTTTCAAAGCCAGGCACCCCTTCCCTAGACTCCCATATTAAACGGTAATTTCTCCGGTAATTTTGGGAACCCGGTACCGGCCATAGACTCCCATGTTAAACGTCAGTCTAGTCATGGACACGGTGAGGCATTGACACAGTGCGGCATGCAGATGGACACCCTAGGCTTATACTCGAGTCAATATGTTTTCCCATTTTTTTGTGGTAAAATTAGGTGCCTCGGCTTATATTCGGGTCGGCTTATACTCAAGTATATACGGTATATATATTTTCACACAGGTACTGTATATATACAGTGGATATAAAAAGTCCAAAAGTTAAAATGTCAGGTTACTGTGATATAAAAAAAATGAGACCCATAAACTGTACAACTCAGTTGAACAACAAACTGAAATATTTTAGGTGGAGGGAAGTACAAATAAAAAAATAAAATCACAGAAAACTGAAATTTTAACAGACTTTAGACTAATGCAGCGTACACACGATCGGATTTTCCGACAGAATTCCGCTCAAGCTTGGCTTGCATACACACGGTCATACAAAAGTTCTCTGAACTTTCGACCGTCAGGAACGCGGTGACGTACAACACTACGACGAGCCAAGAAAATTAAGTTCAATGCTTCCAAACATGCGTTGAATTGTTTCCGAGCATGCATCTGAATTTTGCGTGTCGGAATTGCTACAGACGATCGAAATTCCTGATTTCCAATTTTTTCTGTCTGAAAATTTGAGAACCAGCTCTCAATCTTTTGTTGGCAAAAATTCAGACAGCAAAAGTCCGATGGAGCATACACACGGTCGGAATTTCCATCCAAAAGCTCACATCGGACGTTTGTTGTCGGAATTTCCGATCGTGTGTACGTGGCATTATTAGACTTTTTATATCCACTGTAAATGTATATTTGTATATTTATATATATATATATATATATATATATATATATATATATATATATAGTTTACTAACCTCCATACTAGCCTTTGATTTTCAGGTCTCAGGGAAACCCCCATTAAAATAATATATTATGATCATTGGGAAGAACACCCCTTAAATTGGGGGTCATTGGGAAGAATGCTCCTTACATTGGTGATCAGTGGGAAGAATGGTCCTTACATTGGTGATCAGTGGGAAGAATGGTCCTTACATTGGTGATCAGTGGGAAGAATGGTCCTTACATTGGTGATCAGTAGGAAGAATGCTCCTTACATTGGTGATCAGTGGGAAGAATGCTCCTTACATTGGTGATCAGTGGGAAGAATGCCCCTTACATTGGTGATCAGTGGGAAGAATGGTCCTTACATTGGTGATCAGTGGGAAGAATGGTCCTTACATTGGTGATCAGTGGGAAGAATGTTCATTAAATTGGTGATCATTGGGAAGAACACCCCTTAAATTGGGGGTCATTGGGAAGAATGCTCCTTACATTGGTGATCAGTGGGAAGAATGAATCCTTACATTTGGTGGTCAGAGTGAAAAATGCTTCTTTAATTGGTGATCAGTGGGAAGAACGCCCCTCACATTGGTGATCAGTGGAAAGAATGCTCTTTATATTGGTGGTCTGGTCACTGGGAAAAATGCTTCTTACATTGGTGGTCAGGGGGAAGAATATGCCTTACATTGGTGGTCAGAATGCTACACTTACCAACAGCTAAAAAGATCACTGATATCATGCCACTAACTCTGCCAAATGACAATGGACCTTGAACTACACAGGCACCATCAGATGAAACAGCTCAAGGAGCCCCTAGTAACCTCTGGAGGAGCCCTGCTTGAGAATGGCCGCTCTATACAACTGTTACGAGGGCAAGTCAAACCGTGACTTTTGCGTTTACATAATAAAACAAAAAATTTCAAAGAGTGGAAAGTGCATTTATTTTTATACTCTTATCCCAGCGTTTAACTAATGCCTTTAAAGCTTTAGCATAGAAAGATTTGTCAGTATACCTGAATCAGCCAAGGACAACCTGCTTCACTTTGTCATCAGTGCTGAAACGTTGACCTCCGATTAAATCTTTTAGGGGGACAGGTTATGGGTCGATTATCAAGGATCAAGCGTTCCATGCGCTAAATGTTCACAGGAATGACTGCTGTGGGCTGGGAACCACCACGGCCGGTATTGTCACTGACGAATTTATGGCCATATTTGAAATGTTTACACTATTCAAATGGTTTACTACAGCTGAGCATCTCATCACTGTACTGTGCTTGAAGTCTTCTGTGGATATCCACAGATTTTACACCTTCGTTCACATCATTACCACACGCTGTTCCATGCACACACTAACACTTGTCTGCCATCTTGATTAACGGTCTCTGGACTGGCCCGCAACATGCCTATTAGTAATAGGATACACTTGCCACCTACTACTGCGTGTAGTATCACCATGCTAGCATCCCTCTTTATACCTGTAAAATTAAAAGTCCCAGTTTGACTTGAAATCCCCTCGTACAATAACAGTTCGTATTCTATATCACTAGAGGTATAGTCTTTCAGATAGAGATTACTGAGGGCCCCTTTAATGATTTAGCTACCGGGCCTCACCAAACATACCTACTTGGTCTTGGTTCTTGTGTAAGCTCCAACCAGCTCAAATTGGAGCCAGGAAAAGCATATGCTGACGTTAAGCCAATTTCAAACTAACGCAACGATCCAAAAATTCAATAAACTGAAAAAAATGTACCCCAATCCCTAAGGTATCATATAAAATTTGAACATGTTAAATGTAATGTCATTTCGAAAGAAATTTACAATCTTTTTAAATTAGCAATTATTAGTAAAATAACCCCTGACAACCCTGCCATGAAGGTCCTTGTTTAAACACTTCCTGTGATTTGTCCCTGTTCTGTCACCCCATCACATGGGGTATGGTCCACTCTTGTTACCATCTTGAAACCTATCCTGAGAAAATGCCATGTTGGAGTGCATTTTGAAGTAGCTACAAAGAGGCTGCAGAAATTATTCTGTGTTGCAAGTATATAGAAATGGAATCCTATAAATATAATTCAAGTAGTACCTGATAGTATAATTTTACTCACCGACAAGCACTTATAGAAATCTGAATCAGGTGTAGTGCAATAGATCCAACATGCCTCTATATATACTGATACGATATCGGCTTACTTGAACAATCCAACTAAACAAAGGACTAATAACAAATATTTACAAACTCACTATACAAATATTTGTAAGGGAGTATGTTCTAGAGTATGAAATTGATTGTGTTATTGTGTCCTGGTAATAAAGATCACATGGATCAACGACATGAGCGGGCAAGCCATTTGCCATCACCATAGCAATCAGTAATGCCATGCGTCCTGGACCTAGAGAATCATTGGCTGCCCGCCCACACAATGGCATTGTGATGTTAGTCCAGAGAAATCTGGGTCCTTTGCTCACGGCACCCTGGTTGAGAAACACTGGTCTAAAGTAGGTACAAAGACTGTTTAGTGAGGAAATGGCAGGTCTTATAGTTGTTCACAAGAAAATGTATCTATATGCTGGGGTGAAGGGTAAGCAGTGGGCAACAACCTATTAATAAAGATATCTATACACAAAGTACTAGTGATTCGCACATATTCCCACAATGTATAGTCTATGCAACGTCATCCAATACACCACTCAGTAGTTCTCAAAAAAAAAGGAGATGAAGCACAAATATCTTTCTCCTTCATTTTATTCCTTAACACTAGGGATGAGCACAGGCTTGGTTTGAACTTAGGTTCAGACCGGACCCAGAAGCAAGCTGTTACTCCAATTAGCACCCAATCAGCCTCAGCCAGGGCATTTCTTGCATTTCTAACAAAGGGGTAGGGACGCTTACAACATCATTGACCTAATATGGCCATATTTGGACAATATCATGTTCCAAATAAGACCATATGGCCATACTGTATGTAGCGGGGGTCCTAAATTTAGGGATTGCTATGCTAAATTTATGGGTGATTCGAGTGGTAGTTGGCTCGAATCTTTCAATTTGCTGGACTCTGCCTTGCTGCTTTTTAACCTGGTGTGCAGTTCCCCATGGAAGTATGGGTGGCGCTGTCACTTGTACTCGGGGTTGAACCACAGGTGATGGAGCAGCGATTTGGTGTCCTCTCTCGGCAGCCGTAAAGTGGGTGTGGTCTACCTGCTGTGCATGCCGGGAGAGGGTACAAAAGGGGTGGACGCCATTGAAGAGGGAGCAGTTCCCAGGGCCCATGCCTGGAGGGAGAACCTATGGTCCAAGTTCGAGCGCATGGCTCTCCAGGCTATGGGGCCACGTGCGCTTCAGTCCCAGGCACCTTTACTCCTGGGACTGCAACTTCAGCCCTGGGCCCAGCACCTTTAGCTGGAGCCCACTTCAGGAAGAGGAATCCCAGGGTGCCGCCTTGCGAGGGGACCCGTTTCTAGAAGAGGAGGCTGGGGGAGGACCGTTCCGAAGGACTGGTGAGAGATCACAGTGAAGGAAGGGGCCCAGTAACTCTCTGGAGGGATGTCATCCATCCGAAAACAGGGATCTAAACAACGGGACCATTAGGAGGTTTGGGACACTATAGATTCTGTGGCAGAGGATCTCCTGAACGCATCCATTAGGGAATCTAATAGACTGTTCGAGTTACACGCCGGCTGCTAGTGCCTTTGGGTGTCTATCCGGGTGAGCTATACCCACTCGGGATCGAGTGGCGAAGAAACAAGAGTGCCTGAATTGATCTGTCTTCCTAACACCTTTCTCTTCTCCTTAACTTTGTGGATGTTCACGCATAAAGAAAGAAATAAACTCTATGTTGGAGTTGACACTGGTGTGGACCTTGGAACTACTCGAGGTATAGAGACTTTGTCCTTACATTCTTGGGACGGAAGCCAACTTTGAGGGGAACCCTGCTGCAAGGCCCATAAGTGAAAACAAGTGTGCTTAACCTCTGCAAAACAGGGGGTACGGGCATGATGGGGACTGTGTGCCTTTTTCTCCTGTGAGTGAGCCAAGGACAGTGGAGAAAGAGGGCCGGTTACTACACGTATAGGATCAATGATTTCACTTTATTTATTTGCGCTAACATCCACATTTTTAGGACAAGTTTTCGGGGTGTGTTCTCTTCTTCAAGGACCAAGCAGTACACTACTTGAATACTGCTTGGACCTTGAAGGAGACACACCCTAAAAGCTTTTTGGATGTCAGCGCAAATAAAAAAATTATCATCGAAAGTACTCAATTGTTCTTGTTGTAAGTGCACAGTGGGAAGAACGTACCTTATATTGGTGGTCAGTGGCAAGAATGCTAATTACATTGGTGATCAGAGGGAAGAATGCTTATTACAATGGGTGATCAGAGGGAAGAATTCTCATTACATTGGTGATCAGAGGGAAGAATGCTCATTACATTGGTGATCAGAGGGAAGAATGCTTATTACAATGGGTGATCAGAGGGAAGAATTCTCATTACATTGGTGATCAGAGGGAAGAATGCTTATTACATTGGGTGATCAGAGGGAAGAATTCTCATTACATTGGTGATCAGAGGGAAGAATGCTCATTACATTGGTGATCAGAGGGAAGAATGCTTATTACAATGGGTGATCAGAGGGAAGAATTCTCATTACATTGGTGATCAGAGGGAAGAATGCTCTTTGCATTGGTGATCAAGAAGGAGGAATGTTCCTTACATTGGTGGTCAGTGAGAAAAATGTCCCTTACATTGGTGATCAGAGGGAAGAATTCTCATTACACGGGTGATCAGAGGGAAGAATGCTCCTTATATTGGTGGTCAGAATGTCACACTCACCAACAGCTAAAAAAAGATCATTGATATCATGCCACAGGCTCTGCAAAATGACATTAGACCTGGAACTATGCAGATGGAAGGTCAATCAGCCACAGCTCAAGGTAATCCCAGTAACCTCTAGAGCAGGGGTCTCAAACCTGCGGTCTTCCAGCTGTTGCGAAACTACAAGTCCCATCATGCCTCTGCCTATAGGAGTCATGCTTGTAACTGTTTAGCCTTGCAATGCCTCATGGGAATTGTAGTTCTTCAACAGCTGGAGGGCCACCAGTTTGAGACCCCTGCTCTAGAGGAACCCTGGTTGAGAATGACTGCTATATACATCTGCCATCATAACAGTTAGTATTCTGCATTACTAGAGGCGTAGTCTTTCAGATAGAGATTGCTGGGGACCCCTTTAATAGTTTGGCTATGGGGCCTCACCACAGATATTTACAGTCTTTTTCCTTGTGTAAGCTCCAACCAGATCAACTTGGAGCCAGGAAAAGAATATGTTGACTTTAAGCCCATTTCAAATTAACTCAACCATCGAAAAAATGTATAAACTGAAAAAAATGCAGTTGATGCAACCCCAATCCCCAAGATATCATATTAAATTTTAACATTTCCAATCTTTTTAAATTATCAGTTTTCAGTAAAATAACCCCTGACAATCCTGTCATGAGGGTCCTTGTTTAAGCACTTCCTGAGCTCTGTCCCCATCTCTGTGCTCCTGCTTGGTCACCCCATCACATGGGCTTCCAACAGAGTATGGTCCACTCTTGTCACCATCTGGAAACCTATCCTGAGAAAATGCCATGTTGGAGTGCATGTTGAAGGGGCTACAAAGAGGCTGCAGGAAATATTCTGTGTTGCAAGTACATGGAATCATATAAATATAATTCAAATAGTACCTGATAGTATAATTTTACTCACAACTTACACACTTAGAAATCTGAATCAGGTGTAGTGCAATAGCTCTAACATGCCTTTCAACAGTATATACTGATAAGATATTGGCTTACTTGCACAATCTAAGTAAACACAGGACTGATAACAGGAAGTATGTTCTAGAGAATGAAATTTATTGTGTTATAGTGTCCTAGTAATAAAGATCACACCCTTCTCCTGAAAAAACCTTTGAGAACAACAAAAGTGAAAATTGTTCTGCTCCTTACATTTTATGGATGGCATCATAGGTAAAGTAAATCAGCATAGGTAACATCCCAAATTGGGTGGACACAGGATACATTATATGTGAAATGACCAATAGGAGATACGTATGACGTAAGTATTGTGAGTTTTTTAGTAGTGTGTGTATTGTGAGTACCTGATGTAGCACACCAATCCTTTTCCCCCTTACCTTCCTTTTGGGGGATCGGACACACCATGCCACATGCCCGTGTCCTCTGGATTAGAGGTCGGACGGTGTTATGTATTTGGGTCCCGCAGTGAGTTGCTTCCCTTCACTGGTTCTTCCCTCTAGATTATAGAGGCAAGTCTTTACCTTTCCCAAAGAAGGTCAATGTCCACACAACACTTCAACTCCAACAAGAGTTTATTTTCTCTTATTTGCTTGAGTAACCAGAAAGTTGAAGAGAGGAAAGGGGTTAGCAGAATAGAATGGATTCAGGCACACTCTTGGCTTTGTCGCCACTCGGTCCTGAGTGGGTGCAGCTCACCCAGATAGTCACTCAATAGCACTAGCATCCGGCATGAAGCTCGAATGGTGACTTAGTCCCCTCCAAGGACAAAGTCAAGGAGATCCCTCCTTTAAAAACGACACTCCGCAAAGGCAGTCTGCGAAGAAAGGAATACTTCCCTATGACAGGTCACCAGGCCTCTCCCAAGACAGCAATCTTGTATTACTCGCCTCCTTAATGGGACCGATCCTCACCCCCGGTTCCTCTATGTCAGAGCGGTCGCCCTCACCTTGGCTCCCTGGGTTTCCTTTCTGGCTGTAGACCCAGTTGAAGGTACTGGGCCTACCTTGAACTCCGCAGCTTCGGGCCGAAGGTGCCTGAGACTCCTCAGTCACAGTTGGGCGCACACCCCCCCCCCCTTAGAGGGGCACACACCTCTGGGTACAGGTCCCCGGGGACTACTCCCCGAACAATGGAGTCTGCCCCTTTTATACCCTCTCCCGGCTTGCACAGCAGGCCGGAACCGCCCACTGTACGGCAGCCGAGAGAGGACATCCAATAGCCACTCCATCACCTGTGGTTCAACCCCGGGTATAAGTGACAACACCACCTATACACCTAAAGGGGAACTGCAGGCCAGGTGACACAGCAGCAAAGCAGAGTCCAAAAAATAAGAAGACCCTAGCCAACTACCGTTCAGGTCACCCCTAAATTTTAGCACAGCGACCCCCTAAGTAGGGACCCCACTACACTGAGTATTGTGTGTATTGTGAGTACCTGTGTATTGAGAGTATTGTGAGCACGTGTGCTGTGAGTGCACGTGGACTGTGAATGCACTCGGACTGTGAATGTACGTGGACTGTGAGTACACGGGTGCTGTGAGTGCATGTGGACTGTGAGTGCACGTGGACTGTGAGTACATGAGTGTTGTGAGTGCAGGTGGACTGTGAGTACAAGTGGACTGAGTACACGAGTGCTGTGAGTGCACGTGGACTGTGAGTACACGTGGACTGAGTACATGAGTGCTGTGAGTGCACGTGGACTGTGAGTCCACGAGTGTTGTGAGTGCAGGTGGACTGTGAGTACAAGTGGACTGAGTACACGAGTGCTGTGAGTGCAGGTGGACTGTGAGTACACATGGACTGAGTACACGAGAGCTGTGAGTAGGGATGAGCCGAACACTCCCCGGTTCGGTTCGCACCAGAACCTGCGAACGGAACGAAAGTTCGCGCAAACTTTGCAACCCTGTTAAAGTCTATGGGACACGAACGTTCAAAATCAAAAGTGCTAATTATGAAGGCTAATATGTAAGTTATTGTCCTAAAAAGGGTTTAGGGACCCGGTTCCTGCCCCAGGGGACATGTATCAATGCAAAAAAAAGTTTTAAAAACTGACTTTTTTCGGGAGCAGTGATTTTAATGATGCTTAAAGTGAAAAAAAAAAAGTGAAATATTCCTTTAAATATCGTACCTGGGGGGTGTCTATAGTATTAAGTGTGTTTGTAATCTCGCGGCAACATTTTTTTATTAAATTAACAAAGAATAGATTAACAGCTGCTACCCCAAAATTTCAGTGACTGAAACAAACATTTGGATAAATAATATATACACACTGTGCACATATAGTGGGGGTGCTATGGTGGGTTATAATATAATAACACCTGGTGAGTAGATTACTATTACTAATACCAATAAAAGATAGAATAAATAATGAAACATATAAATTAACAATTAATGTGAAAATATATAACACCAGTTTACCTACACAACTTAATAAATGTAACTGGTGTATCCTGATTGGAATGCACAAGCTAGGTCCACCTAGCAGTGAATATAAATACCACAATTCCCCTTGTTATAATAGTGACAACCTAATCAAATCATAATCAATGTCCAGAAAAACAATGGATAGCAAAGTCCAAAATATCGATGCATGGTATTCAAACAAAATGTATTATAATAATGTGCAAACAGACGTCTTGTAAGAACTGAGTCCAGACGTGGTGACCTGCGGTATATGCCTTCACCAACTTATGCCTAATAACACCCGATAGTGCTCAAAATAAGGATGGCAGCTTACCAGAGGTAGTTGACCCTTTTAGTTAAAAAAAAGGTCAATTGCGCTTATTGCAAGTTCCACTTGCTGACATGGATAGAGATGTCAATACCGGAAAAGAGATCCCTACCCCCTGGAGGCTCAGATAGGAGTATGTGGAACACAAAAGAGATGGAACGGTGATAGTGTAATACCGTTTAATATCATAAAATAAAAAATAAAAACAGTAGCCAAATGCCCCCTTACTTGAAAGGTGCCACAGACCTGGCACTGAGGCTGGATAGCGTGGATGGAGCGGAGCGAATGGCCCGAGTGGAGATGATCCGATGTGCGTTCCACCTGCGACAGGCAGAGAGCCAGCTAGGCTACGCTCTGACCACACTTTCGGTCCCGCTGGCTCTCTGCCTGTCGCAGGTCCAGCCCCTTTGGATCTTGTATGGATATTAAGGGGAACCCTGCACGCAAATTAAAAAAAAGGCCCTATATATTCTGAACAGCAGTATACAGGCAGTGCAAACAAGACAGGGACTGTAGGTTTGTTCTTAAGTAGAATCTGTTTGTAATTTGGAACAGGTAAATTTTTTAAGTGTAGCTCCAGCCAAAAAATCTATTTTTAAGCTTTTTGGAAAACATAAGGAAGGGTTATCACCCCTGTAACATTTGTTTTGCTGTCTGTGCACCTGTTCAGAACATTTCACCTCACTTTCCGTCCCAATGACAAATGTTTTTGGAAAATTTGGGGCATATATTGAAACAAGGATTGGTGATAAAGCATCAGTGGAGAGGAGACACCTTTTTTCCATATTAACTCTTACAGGAGAGAATTTCCCTTCCTAGGGGTAGATTTCCTCTCACTTCCTGTTGTCTCCTTCCGTTTGCAAGTAGGAGTCGTTTGTAAGTTGGATGTTTGAAAGTAGGGGCCTGCCGTATATACTCTGCAGAAATTTGGCCCTTAGGTGTTGGTGTTGCCACAATACTGTAAGCCCTCACAGTTACTCTTGGTGGGTGCTGGAATGCCCTGCTGTGAACTATTATATCAATTTGTAATTTGTAATTACATGCCATTGTTGAACAGTGGTAGGAAAAATTGGGCATTTGGTGGTGGTGCTGGTGCCACAACACTGTAAGTCCTCACAGTTACTCTTGGTGGGCGCAGAAATGGGCCCAGCTGTGAAATATTAGATCAAGAATTGTAATTACATGCCCCTGTTGAACAGGGGCAGAAAAATTGCACCTTAGGCACTGGTGCTGGTGCTACAACACTGCCACCCCTCACAGATACTCTAGTTGGAGCGCAGGAATGAGCCCTGCTGCGAAATGTTTTGCATCAAAAATTGTAATTACACGCCCCTGTTAAACAGGGGCAGAAAAATTGGGCCTTAGGCACTGGTGCTGGTGCCACAACACTGCAACCCCTCACAGATACTCTAGTTGGAGTGCAGGAATGAGCCCTGCTGCAAAGTATTGCATTAAAATTGTAATTACACGCCCCTGTTAAACAGGGGCTGAAAAATTGGGCCTTAGCCGCTGGTGGCGGTGCCCAGAAACAAACATTTTCTTACATGCTATCAGCATGATCATTGAGGAGGAAGAGGATAGTCACTCAGCATAACAGGATACTCACTCTGCATCAGCATAGGCAGTCTTGAAGAGATCTGACATTTCAAAGAAAACTATTCTGTTACATCAGCATCAGGTGCTTGGTAGCTGGTGGTGATCCAAGACTGATTCATTTTTATGAAGGTCAGTCGATTGACCGAGTCGGTGGACAGGTGCACCCTGTGATCGGTTACAAAGCCTCCAGCAGCACTGAATGTGCGTTCCGAAAGAACGCTGGATGCAGGACAGTCCAGTAGCTCAATTGCATACTGTGCAAGCTCTGGCCAGTGATCCATCCTCAAGACCCAGTAACCCAGAGGATTTTCAGTGGGAAAGGTGTCCAAGTCTGATCTTGCCCCTAGGTATTCCTGCACCATGTAAACCAGACGCTGGCGATGGTTGCTGGAACCGATCATACCTTGGGTCTGCGGACTAAAAATGCATCGGTCAGATGGCCACCTTCTCCACCGCTCCTTCTTTGACTGACCAAAGCCTCAGCAACACGTTGTCCAGGACCAGGAATTTGTAACCTCCTAATCTCTAGGAATGCGTTGCACAGACCTTTCTGCAAGGCCTCCCGAAGATGCTTCATCCTCTGCTCCCTCTGCGACGTCAAGATAAGGTCCGCAACCTTACCCTTGTACCGTGGATCAAGGAGGGTTGCCAGCCAGTAATGATCCCTCTTCCTGATAGCACGAATACGAGGATCCTTCCGCAGGCTTTGCAGGATCAGGGAGGCCATGCAGCATAGATTTGCTGAGGTGCGGAGTCCTCTGGGTCACTGAGGATGACATGATCCGCAGCCACCTCCTCCCAGCCACGTACAAGTCCATGGGTGTGTTGGGACTGTAATTGATCCCTTGAAGACTGCTACTGATGCTGAGTGCTAGGCTCCACCTCCATGCTGACACAATCCTCCTCCTCCTCCTCCTCCTCCTCATCCTCATCCTCTTCCTGTGTGATAGGCAGGCCAGCAGCAACACTGTTTGGATAAAGGGGGCCTTGAAAGGTAAGGAAGTCCTCCTCTTCCTCCCTCTGTTCTGCCTCTAGTGCCCTGTCCATTATTCCATGCAGCGTGTGCTCCAACAGGTGGACAAGAGGGACAGTGTCACTGATGCATGCACTGTCACTGCTCACTATCCTCGTGGCATCCTCAAATGGTGCCAGGACAGTTCATGCATCCCTGATCATGGCCCACTGGCATGGGGAAAAAAATCCAAGCTCCCCTGACACTGTCCTGGTGCCATATTGCAACAGATACTCATTGATGGCCCTCTGCTGCGTGTGCAGCTGCTGCAGCATGGCCAACGTAGAGTTCCACCTGGTGGGCATGTCACAGATTAGGCGGTTCTTTGGCAGGTTGTATTCCTTTTGCAGGTCAGCCAGCTGAGCACTGGCATTATATGACCAGCGGAAATGCCCACAGAGTTTCCTGGCCTGCTTCAGGACCTCCTGTAAGCCCGGGTACCTGCCCAAGAACCGCTGCACCACCAAGTTAAGGATGTGAGCCAAGCAGGGCACATGGGTCAGTTGTCCCTTTCGGAGGGCAGAGAGGAGGTTGGTGCCATTGTCGGAAACCACCATTCCTGGCTTAAGCTGCATGGCATCAACCACCTCTGAGCCTGCCCCTGCAGAGCTGACAGAATCTCTGCCCCAGTGTGGCTCCTGTCCCCCAAGCACACCAGCTCAAGCACCGCATGGCATCTTTTTGCCTGCGTACTTGCGTAGCCCCTTGAACACCTACGAAGCACCGCTGGTTCGGAGGACAAAGCACAGGAAGAGGCCATGGAGGAAGAAGGAGAGGAGGGGGTGGAGGAGAGAGGTCTGTCAGAATCACCAGTAGTAGCATTTTGGAGGTGTGGTGGCGGAACAACCTCCAACACTACTGCACCTTGTCCTGCATCCTTCCCAGCTGCCAGCAGAGTCACCCAATGCACCGTGAAAGATAGGTAACGTCCCTGTCCATGCCTGCTGGACCATGAGTCAGCAGTAATATGCACCTTAGCGCTGACCACCCTGTCCAGCGAGGCCAAGACATTGCCTTCCACATGCCGGTAGAGAGCCGGAATCGCATTCCGTGAGAAAAAGTGGCGTTTGGGAACCTGCCACTGAGGAACCGCACATTACACAAACTCTCGGAAGGGGGCAGACTCTACCAACTGAAAAGTGCTAGCAATTTAGCCAAGCTAGCATTCAACCGCTGGGCATGTGGATGGCTGGGAGCGAACTTCTTTCGGTGGTGCAGCAGCTGGGGCAGGGAAATTTGCCTGGTACAATCTGACGTTGGTGTACCGATAGCAGATTGCCCGCAAGTACTTGGCTGTGACACACCTAATTCTACTCCTTCATTCCTGTCAGTGCAGGTTTCAGAGAGGACTGAAGGTATAGTGGGGATGGAGATCCCAGCTGATGAGGAGCATGGAGAGGTCCGCTTTGTTCTTTGGTGTGGGTCTTTTAGGTAGGCTTGCCAACAAACTGCATGGCAGGTCGACATATGTCTGGTCAAGCACGTGGTGCCCAAGCGGCTGATGTTTTGGCCACTGCTGCACACGTCTGAAAAAGGGCCCACATCAAAGAACTTTTGGAATAACGCGCAGAGACAGCAGCGCCCTGCACATACGGAGCTCTGCGGTGTGATACAGTCAGTGTGCTGCCTGGGGCCAGATGTGGCCCTTTGCTTGCCTTTATCTGGCCCTTGAGGCATTATTCCTGCCAATGACACCAATGATGGGGCATAATTCCTTCTACTGAGAAAAAAAGGGGCACTATTCCTCCCAACGACACCAGATCGCACATTGTTAACTCCCACTGGGCACAGTTCGGCCCCCCTGAAGTCTGAAAGACAGTAAACTGGCCCTTTAGAGAGTTTGGAGACCCCTGCACTAGAGAGCAAGTGCTCTTGTGCACATTGCTGGATCGAGATGGGGCTCAAGCAAGTGGCTGACAGATTCCTCCATCCACACAAGTTGGTTGGATGTGGGAATTGTATTCTGACAGCAGGGACTCTCCCCTATCAAAATACACTGATCAGCACTGCTTCCGTTTGGCTGCAAACAGCTAATCGAACAAGGATTTCCAGCAGAAGTGGATATAACAAATCGGTTTCTGTCTAACAGAGAGGGTTACACATCGATCAAAAATTCAGACCCTGCTGAACCCAATGAATTCTTTGCTGTGTATTCAGTTTTACCTTGTACTTTGCTTCAGCGGGCTCTCTGCAGTTCTGTTACTGGTCCCCTGCAGCTCCTGTGTCAGTTAGGAGTGACAGTGGTCACACTCCAGCCTCCAATTTAGACCATACAGGGTTAATCTTCCTCTATATGTGATAGGGAGGAGGAGGAGAGCACTGGAGCTGGCTGAAGCATAGAATCAAGTAAAAAAAGACTATACAGTATCCTCCTTCTCCCCCCTCCCCCACGCTGCAAGAGTGGACTTTCTTGAAGTTGGGCTGGGATAAGAAATCACATCCTTTGCTGTGTAATGTTATATTCTTGAACAGGTTAGGGATTAGTGTGACATTTCAGGTGCTACATACTGTAGATGTATTCCACATACACATTATATCTTATTAAAAAATCATTCTTTTTAGAAGATATAATGTGTATGTGGATTACATATAATGTAGCACCTGAAATGTCACACTAATTCCTAACCTGTTTAAGAATTTTACTTTCAATAAACCTGCAGTGAAAAGTGCAGGGCACGTTTATAATCACAGTATATGGAATGCAGAGCAGTCGGGACTCACAGGAGAAGAGGATCCAGCCTGTCATCCGTGATTTACACATCTTCACTCTGCTCTGGAGGAGGAGGAGCGCTTTGCTGTGTGCTGGGCGGGAACCAAAGATCGATGCTGCAGTGTGAGGTTCTCTTTCTGCTCCGCCCACATGCACTTTCGCTGGGACTGTACCAGCTCCGATCCAGGGGGGGGGGGGAGACTCATAGGAACTCAAGAAGGGAGCCTAGAAAGGGGTGCATCTGCTGCCGCAGAGCAGTGAGCAGGAGCGCATAATCCCTAAATTAGGCAGGCAACAGGGGCATACAAGTTTTACAGCTACATTTTGTGGATAGATTTTTCTGCTCACAGCTTTGCCACCCCCCTAAAAGTGCCGCCTGGTACAATGGTACCACCTGGTCCCATGGTAGGGCCGGCCCTGATTTTAGCATTTGTGTATGTGCCTCTGCCTTTTTCCAGAGAGATACTACAGTTGCTGCTCTCTTACCTGGTAAACAAACCTGATGTTCCACTACTGATTCTAGGGGACTTTAATTGCTATATAGATCCTAGACTGGATAGACATCCCCCAGTTGCGCCCCCTAAGGGTAACCGGGGTACGGCACTAGGCCGCCTGATAAAAAAGGTGGGGTGGGTAGATGTATGGCGAGTTAGGAATCCAAACTGTAAACAATTCTCCTGTTTCTCTAAGACACATGGCTCCCTTTCTCGCATAGATCTCTGCTTGGGCACCCCCAACGTAGTTAGTTATACCTCTAAGGTAGAATATTTTCCATGAGGGGTCTCAGACCACTCCCCACTAGTGCTGTGGTTGGTAACCCAACCGCCCAGCTCTTTGCCCAGGACCCCATGGAAGCTAAACGCCTTTTGGCTCAAACTGTTTACATCACCAGAACGTGTAGAATCCCAGATTGAAATCTTTCTACAGGCGCATGACAACCATCCCGACCTACTACTAAAGTGGGAAACCCTGAAAGCATTTCTTAGAGGGGTGTTTATTGAGGAAATACAGATTATAAAACGAAACTCTTCTGCCTTGATGGATCGGGTGGGGGACCAGGTGAAACAGCTGGAACTTACCTATGTGACTAATCCTACCGATAATACCCGGGAGGCTTGGATGTCGGCCCAGGATTCTCTGGACCGTCTGCGATCCTCCGCGGCTGAGCGGAAGAGGTTCTTTACAAAGCTAGCGTTCTATGAGGAAGGGGAGCAGACTGGTCACCTTTTGGCCAAAATAGCAAGGTCCCAAACACAATCCCCAGCCATCGGTGCTATACGCGCCTCTACTGGTAAAGTGGTTAATTCCCCCGAGGCCATTATATCCGAGTTGGCATCCTTCTATGAGGGCCTATATGGGTCGAGGGATGCCTACTCGGATAAGGATCTGGGTGCCTATATATCTAGCATTGATTTGCCCAAGATTTCCACCACAGCTAGAGAACAACTTGATGCCCCCATTACTTTGAGCGAGCTGCAGCTGGTAGCTGGCTCTTTCCCTACTTGTAAAGCCCCTGGGGAGGACGGCCTACCAATGGAGGTGTACACTCAATTTGGGGAGCATTTGTTACCAGAACTGTTGAGGGTCTTTAATGTCGCTCTTTATGCTGGCCGGCTCCCTGGCTCTATGGCCAGGGCAAATGTCATATTACTGTTGAAGCCGGGGGAGGGGGGTATCCGGTTGACCCTGGTTCCTATAGACCTATTTCTTTATTACAGAGTGATGTGAAAATCCTTGCCAAGGTCCTGGCGCGTAGGGTCAATGGGATAATCTCCTCAATTATACACCCGGACCAGGCTGGCTTCATGTCGCAGAAGTCCACTGCTACCAATTTAAGACGGATGTTCCTAAACATGCAATTGCAGGCGGATAATGGAGGTTGTAGAGCTCTCCTGTCCCTGGATGCCAACAAGGCATTTGACAGTGTCAGCTGGAGGTTTCTATGGGCAGTGCTGGAGGAGTTTGGTTTCGGGGACAAACTCATTGCATGGGTCAAGTTACTGTATGCTTCCCCCCAGGCGACTATCAGGGTGGCAGATAGAATGTCACCGGCTTTTTCTCTGGGCAGGGGGACGAGGCAGGGCTGTCCCCTGTCTCCCGTGGTCTTTGCGATTGCCATAGAGCCGTTGGCGGCCCTGGTGCGAGCTAGCCCTCGGATTCAGGGGTTCCAATATGGCACGCTGCAGGAAAAGATCATGTTATATGCAGATGACATGCTACTCTTTCTTGGGGACCCCACGGACTCCATTCCCGGGGTTATGTCAATTATCACGCAATTCGGTCACTTTTCTGGTTTAACCATTAACTGGTCGAAATCAGCCCTGATGATGTTGGATGAAGATGGTGGGGTTACTCTGCCTGACTCTTGTCCCATTCCAGTGGTGTCTGGTTTTAAATACTTGGGGGTGCAGGTGTCGCCCAGGTTGGGGGACTATTGCTCCCTTAATGTGCACCCATTGTTGTCCAGGTTTAGGGATAAGATTAATACATGGAATACCCTAAAAATGTCACTGGCCGGTAAGGCCAATTTGATAAAAATGATCTTAATGCCCCAACTCCTGTACTTTCTACATAACTCACCTGTTGTGATCCATTTGAAAATCTTTAGGATAGTGAATACACTTTTCAGGCGGCTGCTCTGGCATACTAAGCCCCCCCGGATCAGACTGGAGCATTTGTAGCGATCCAAGGACAGTGGAGGGTTGGCGGTCCCCAACCCTTGGCTGTATTATATCGCAGCACAGTTGCAGCATTTGATCGGCTCTATGTCCCAAGACCCGGGGAGCTCGGCGGCACGGCTGATGCTGTTGGCCACTGGTGCCAAAACTGTCCCGCTGGGGCTGGAGGCGCAAATGTTCCTAAAATCTAATAAGTAAACCCTGACACTATCACTTATCCAAAAGGTATGGAATAAGGGCAGACAACTACAGGGAGTGCAGGGATTTACGGAATATAGTCCGATATGGGGCAATGGGTCATATGTGGAGCTGGTCAAGCTGCAGCAGGGGCCAAGATGGCGTGCCCATTGTGTAGCTCTGTTATCCCACATATTCGAGAATGGTAAATTGCTCACTTTCCCCGAACTGAGGGCCAAATTTGGCCTCCCAGCTAACATGCACTACTACTATCTTCAGCTCCAACATGCAGTCGCCGCACAGGGCAACGCGGTGGAATGGGTTCAGTCACCTGCCCCCGTGTTCCATATGTTACATACTAGCGCTGAAACAAAGGGATTAATTTCCCAATGTTACCAGATGCTGCTGGCAAAACATCTGTGAGCGTTCCCGAGTAAGGCGGAATCTCTGTGGGAGAGGGACTTGGGTCCACTGACGGGGGATCGATGGGAGGAGGCATGGCAGTCAGTCACCAATTGCTCCTTGAATGTCGCGCAGAAAGTATCCCAGCTGTATATACTGTTGAGGGTCCATTACACCCCGACGAAACTACACAAGATGGGTAAGCTACCAGACCCTCTGTGTGGTAGATGTCAAAGACATAACGGAGACCTTATCCACCTCCTGTGGAGATGCCCGAAGCTCCACAGGTATTGGAGTGAGGTGGTGGGCACACTGAATGGCGTATTTAGAACGGTGATCCCTTTGGATCCTAGGTGTTGCTTATTGGGGGTCCTGGAGGATGTGATCCCGGAGGAGTTGGCTAGGATCGCAGTCTCGAGAGCTCTATTTCAGGCTAGAAAACTCATTCTGATTGGATGGAAATCGGTTTCACCGCCTACCACCGCCTCATGGGTAGCGCACATGGGACATACTCTGATTATGGAAAAATACATATACCAACACAGAGGTAGCCCGGGAAGGTTTGAAAAAATTTGGTCCAACTGGCTGGATACCCCAGGCCTCAGCCCCAGGGAGTTAGTATTGTCCCGACTGTTACAATGTCCATAATATTGTGATGCTAATGTCTGATGTACTTATTAATGCAAGATTGTAGTGGTGCACTGAAGTGTTCTTTTGAAGTTTGCCAGCAGAGGGTAACCTTTGCAACTTTGTGTGTACAATGGAAACTGCTGTGATTTATCTTATGTTCAATAAAAAACCTTTTGATAAAAAAAAAAAAGAAATGTTTTCCATATTTGCCCTTTGAACAGCTTTTAAAACACCTTTACCATTACTTATTTTTTTCATATCTCTCATATTTTTCCCTAGTGCATAGGATTACACAAACCTTAAGTTACTGTATTTATTGGCGTATAACACTCACTTTTTTACCCTGAAAATAGAGGGTAAACTGTGCCTGCGTGTTATACGCAGGGGGCTGTGGAAAGTTATTTTCCTGAAACTTCCCTCTTAAAGTGAGGGTGCGTCTTATACGGTACTTCCTTTTTCTTTACCAACCACAATTCCTCTGGCGTAGCGCCTGGAATACATAACTTCCTTGGATGAGGCTGGCTCACACACCTGCGGTGCATTCGCACTCCGCACTGCCCAAAAAGGTGTGCGTTTTCTAGGCAGTGCGGTCCGGCTTACGTGCGAATTCAGGGCCATTGACTTCTATGGGAATGCTTCTGAATCGCACATGTCATTCAGTTGTGAACAGTATAAAATCCTGACCTGATCCTGATCAAAACTGACATGAAGCGCTGAACAACTACTTTGTCAATTAGCTGTAAAAACAGAGCTCAAACTCACACTGCATATGTGTGAACGCAGCCCTAACCTTGTGTAGCGGCCTCCTCTCTCTCCTCTTTTTATCAGCTTGTCTGTCTCTTGTCTAGGGGTACCTTAGAGGAGAGAGTGCGGGGTCACCACGCCAAGCCTTCACTGCAGATGTTTGTGTGGTGTAAGCAAAGTTCTTGTTTTACCTTCGGGTCGGTGTTCTGCACCTGGAACCTTCAAAGAGAGTTACCTTAAACAATGTCTGCCAGAAAACGAGCCCCACACCATTAAAGTCCAACACTCCTTTATTATTCTCAATGCAAAAGGGAACATAATCAGTTGGACTCCCTTAAAGAACAAAACAGACAAGGAGGTGTGGATGCGAGTAGGCCCAGACACAATGAACTCTCCACTTTCCTTCCTGAAAGTGGGTTGCGGTTTCCGAGCGAGGGGGGATTTTCTTCCAGGCGGTCTCCGATGAGAGGCCCACCTGTCACTGGCAATATGCTGCACCAGGTCTTCAAGCAGGTATCTCCCACCGGTCCATTACGCCTTCTGGATTCGGGTACCCACTCCCGGGGTTCCCTAGGACCTCCTTCCCTCGCGGAACTCAGTGGTGGGCACTGAGCTCCAGACCTCCATCCGAGTACCTCACCCCAGGCTAAGGGTGCCTGGGATGGAACACGACCTCCGAACGTCCTCTAGGCCTAGGCCGCCTAGAGGACCGACACGAACCACCGCCCTCAGGCTGAAGGTGCCCGGGACTCGACTCCCGCCACCAAAAATGGCCACCCCTTTATACCACCTCCCAGCAAGCACGGCGGGTTGCCCGCCCCACCATACAACCGCTGAGAGAGGCCAAAAGAGGTACGCCACCGCAACGATGGCTCAACCCCGGGCCCAAAGTGACAGCGCCACCTGGTGGGCCCCAGGGAACCATACATCACAGTTTCCCCACCAGATTCAAAAATAGGAAAGCACATACCCGCTACACTCTCCCCCTGGTGATTTGACACTGGTCCCCAGTGTCTGGAGCAAACTATGCCCTCAACGGCTGGCATAGCCCAGTCCAGAAACCAACTACAAATTATACAAAATAAAACTTTTGAAAAACTTGGTCAACTGAAGCAATTGTGTCTGAGCCTTACATGAAAGGGAAGGGAAACAACAACATTTCAACCATAACTTTAGAATCACATTTTGACATTATACTTTTTCCCCCACCAATCCTGACTAAGACCCACCCCATACTCAGTGGTCTTGATGGGATGCTCTCCTGTAGAGTGAAAAAGAAAATTAACACACATAAACCCTGACACATGTATTCGTGTAAGAGGAAAGAAACTTCTTCGTGAAGAAATCCCTTTTCTCCAAAGAGTGAGTGTGTGAAAAGTGTTAACGATGCGCAACACTGCCACCTGGTGACAGCGTCACGGTAACTGCACTCGTGGAACTTTCCTTCTTCTCTTGAGCCCTATCTACCCCAGAGTCCATGATCTCTTGCTGGAAAATTGAAGAACAAAAACAGGAACAGTCCTTCATTCCTCTGGGTAACAAGGACAACAAACCCCAGAAAGTTCAGCAGCATAAAGAAACAGGAACGGAGTCTCTTTCCTCCTACAGATAGAAGCAGGGATGCGGCAGAACAAGTGGCTTCAAGTGCTGATCCATGGTCTCCAGATGATACTCAACATCCTCCCCTTCCTTCCGCCGGACCAGCACCTTGTCCGCGTGGATGTGCCGTCCCAACATCCATTCTGCCTTGCAATCTTTAAAACGCTGAGAATCCTTGGGAGAGCATGTCAGGTACCTGCGGGAGTGTGGAACCTGAAGGTGGGTCCACATAAAGTCATTGTACCAGCGCTCCCGGCACACTTCCACCTCATACATCAACTCCTTGGGCAAGTACGATACTCCCATCCGTACTCAGCAGCAACCTTCTGGCCAAATAGGCGTTGTAGTCTCGCCAGAGGAGGCATAGTGGCTCTGTCCCCTTCACCAGGCAAAACTATTGAGTCCGGGTGACGAGGGACCTTGATTACATCCGATCTGGGCATAGGTGCCCGCAACAGCAGTCTCTTTTTCCCGGTCCCAGGTGTAGGGGGTACCGGGGATGTAAGGGCAGATTGTAGACGGGACCACTCTTCAGGTGCTGGTGCCTCCACCCGGGGTGTACTATCCCTCGTAGACATGGATGGGTCCGTGGTTCTGCGGGATGAGGCAAGAGGTACTTTGTCCCAGCCCTTTTCTGCAAACAGTTCATCAATAGCAACATTGTCTCCCATATCAGAGAGCGACTCTTGGTCGGAGGTGTCACACTCCTCCACGGGCAGGTAGCCTGTAGTGGAGACTGAATTTTGACCTCCCACGGACACACAGGGTTGTGGATCCCTGACACCTCCGCCCACACACCAAGTCCCTCCGCCTGGCTTACCTCGGCCTTTACTTGAAGCGGGACGTCCGGAACTCTTATCGACGGATCCATCCGGGCCGGGAGTAAGCGGGCGAGACGGTCCACCACAACCGCTGGTCGGGGCTACCATACCGGTCTTTCTCTTCTGTGGTGGACGCTGCGAGACAGTGGTGACCGAGTCAGCATCCTCGGATTTCTCCCGTTGAGTACTCGTGACCTCCTCCGCGGTCGCTGCAGTGCGCGCAGGGATTGCTGTCAAAGCAGTGATTCCTCCTCTCTGAGTGGTGCTGCCTGCAACACGGCCGGGGTAAATGGTTCTCGGCTTCTCAACCGCTGGATCCACTTCAAATAGAAACTCCCCACAGGCCTCGCATAGCCCGAATGGCTTCAGTTGGCACACCAGTCCCGAACAACCGGGACAAATCACACCCAGGGCCTCAACGTCCATGCACGAATACAAGGCGAATCGACCCCTTGGCTTTAGCCGGATCCCCGTATCTGTAACCGGAGCAGCAGCAGTCAGGGTCGTGGTGGAGGGGTGAACCGGAATCCACGATGTATGTCTGAACATGGTGACCTGCTGCTGATCCATCGCGCACTGCAAGGTTTTGCGACAACGTCCCACGTGTAGTCCTTCACACGTATTGGACTCCTCCCCTTTGCTGCAGTTCGCAGGCTTTTCTTCTTTTTCCTTCTGAGTCATGCCCACGAACTAAGCGGTGGGGGTGTGCCTGGTGGCGCAGTGCAAATAGAAGCCCCCAAGTGTAGTCCTTCACACGGCTGAGCTCCCACCTTTTCTCGCTCTTCTGCGCGGGCCTTTCCCTTCACTGGGTCATGTCCACGACTTCAAGCAGGGATGCACTTTGGCCAATAAATTGGCCCCTATACTCGGAACTCCTCCGGGCAGACACGTTCAATTCCGTAGTAACACAAACACCATATCGGACCCGAGCCCCCACGTGTAGCGGGCTCCTCTCTCTCCTCTTTTTATCAGCTCGTCTGTCTCTTGTCTAGGGGTACCTTAGAGGAGAGAGTGCGGGGTCACCATGCCAAGCCTTCACCGCAGATGTTTGTGTGGTGTAAGCAAAGTTCTTGTTTTACCTTCGGGTCGGTGTTCTGCACCTGGAACCTTCAAAGAGAGTTACCATGAACAATGTCTGCCAGAAAACGAGCCCCACGCCATTAAAGTCCAACACTCCTTTATTCTTCTCAATGCAAAAGTGAACATAATCAGTTGGACTCCCTTAAAGAACAGAACAGACAAGGAGGTGTGGATGCGAGTAGGCCCAGACACAATGAACTCTCCACTTTCCTTCCTGAAAGTGGGTTGCAGTCTCCGAGCGAGGGGGGATTTCCTTCCAGGCGGTCTCCGATGAGAGGCCCACCTGTCACTGGCAATATGCTGCACCAGGTCTTCAAGCAGGTATCTCCCACCGGTCCATTACGCCTTCCGGATTCGGGTACCCACTCCCGGGGTTCCCTAGGGCCTCCTTCCCTCGTGGAACTCAGTGGTGGGCACTGAGCTCCAGACCTCCATCCAAGTACCTCACCCCAGGCTAAAGGTACCTGGGATGGAACACGACCTATGAACGTCCTCTAGGCCTAGGCCGCCTAGAGGACCGACACGAACCACCGCCCTCAGGCTGAAGGTGCCCGGGACTCGACTCCTGCCACCAAAAATGGCCGCCCCCTTTATACCCCCTCCCAGCAAGCACGGTGGCTTCCCCGCCCCACCATACAACCGCTGAGAGAGGCCAAAAGAGGTACGCCACCGCAACGATGGCTCAACCCCGGGCCCAAAGTGACAGCGCCACCTGGTGGGCCCCAGGGAACCATACATCACAGTTTCCCCACCAGATTCAAAAATAGGAAAGCACATACCCGCTACACTTGTATTTACCAAAAAAAAAAAAGAAAATCAAATATTTTAAAATCCCCAATCATTGTTCATACAGCCTAAACACAATTAAAACCATTTGCACAAATAACCATTCCCTTGTCTTGTAACAGGCAATGTCCTTATACAATGCAAAAGTTCCCTTTTTTTTTCTTTCTCAACATCAACAAAACTATGTTTGTCGATACTGAAAAGAAAATAACACCTTTTAACTTCAATAACGTAAGGATAGGCAATTACACAATTAAAACAGTCCCCAAAGTCAGACTCTAAGGCTCTGTTTCCACTACTGTGAGTTGCTGTGCGACTTGACACATGCAAAGTCGCATGACAAGTCAAAAACCCATGTAATTCAATGGTCCTTGTTTTATTTCGTGTGACTCAAGTCGCAGCGACGCAAAAAGGTTGTGCACTATTTTGTTCCTACTTCGGTGCGACCTTTTCTCACACTTTTGCATGACATTGCATCAAAAATCGCATTGCAAAGTCGCATTGCAAATCACGCAAATCTGAGGTTGCAATAGTGGAAACAGAACCTAACTGAAATAATCAAAATACTCCATGTATAAGTTGAAATGCTACTAAAAAAAATTGTATCTGATCAGATTCCTCAAAAAAAAAAAAAATTTGGTACCAGCGCATACATGTAATTTATCAGTGACGTCACATTCCCCTTTTAATGTTTCCAATTAATTATGCATTGGACATGGGAATATGTGCCCAACACATTTCATAAATAGACTGACAATAGTTGCAACATTTTAACAATAAACATGTATTTTTTAATCTATATAGATACTTTTCTGAATTAAATCCTTCTTTAACATTTTCTCCACCTCAGCAAGTCTCTCGGACTCGCTGCATATGGAATGCAAATATAGCAGTATGCTTTGCGCAAAAGTGTTGACGAAGGTATGGTCGGTTGTTTGATCCCCTCTTTCACTTGAAGTGAAATAGCAGATTTATTCAAGCGGACATATACCTCTGTGTATTGTACTAAACAATACTTTGGATAGGAGGAATCACTCAAATAAAGCACCACACACAGATGAGTACCCTACTCTGTCCCTCTGACCTGCCCACTTTAGCAACGCTCTCCTACTTGGCAGGATCAAAGGACATATATTAATTACTCAACAATCCGTTTGTATTCAGAAGAAAAAACAAGTTATACTTTAAATTGGAATTCCAAGACAACAACAAACACATAAAATGTAAGCATTTTTCTCTGAGCAGATGGAAGAGAATTCCCTATACTAACAACAGCTTTCCCTTCTTAAAACCTTGGCTTGTATAGTATAGCTAAAACCCCTTTGTCCCATCTGCACCACAGCAACAACATTCATAAACATACATACAAAAGTACTTACCACTCTCACGATATTTGGACTGTAGACCACTTTGACTATCTCACCCAAATAATATTATTACTTCTATGCGACAGAAGGAAAAGCGAAAGTAGGTTGGGTCACCGAAATATAATCCTCATTAACCATTTCAGCTCCTTGCCAAAAGGACTGTTGTGTACACTTTTCTACAGCGTTCCCAAAACGCTTCTAATTAGGACCTTCTGAGAGGTACTTTACAGCGTTCCCAAAACGCTCCTAATTAATTAGGACCTTCTGAGAGGTACTTTACAGCGTTCCCAAAACGCTTCTAATTAATTAGGACCTTCTCAAAGGTACTTTCAAAGGCGGATTTTCCCCAAAAATCCCCTATACACCAAGGCGTGGTTCGTATCCCTCTTCTACATAAATTTAGTTCGAGATGAAATTTAAATCAGAGCTAAGGTAAGAGAAAACAGTCTGTCTAAAAGACAAAAAGATTCTTCTTACCAAAGGTGATTTTTTTCATCCCCACCGCTGCCACCATCTGAAGCAGGTAATACCGCCACCCAGGTGTACTTCAGGTAAATGCAAGATCATTTTCAGTGACCCCCGGATCCGTGAGAAATCAAAATGAGACACATGGAAAGAGAGTGTTTTCATAAGATCTCTAACCTTTATTAAGTTCCAGAGTGGCTTATATGCAAAAGAAAGATAGAAAGGGCTGTGTATTAATGCATATGTCTCTAAAAATTATACAAACTAAGTATATTCTTATCATGATGTGGACTGCTGGATCTAGTTTAACAAGGGCTAAAAGATGACTTTGCTTATATAATCAGGCTGATCCATGAATCAGCTTAACCACAAATGAGTAGCAGGGTGTGTCTCTATGCAAACTGTTAGCTAAACTAACTATTTCAAAACACATATTGAAAAGTTAATTTCTACTTAAAAATGGTGTCAATAATTTTATACATTCTATTACAATAGTGTGCATAATAGTGAGTGATGAGCAAGTAAAAATGTGCCCATAATGATGTAAGTATTATAGAGATTAATATGGTTGTTAGTATGTAAAAATATTGGATTAGCACTGTTTAGTTTTCCAATAGTGGATTTGAATTAATATCAAAATCAGTAAAAACAATATAATATATCAAATAGATGACCATAGATGATGGCAAATAGTATGGCAGGTGTGCATTCCCAAGCCCGAGAAAATAATAAATGTCTGCATAAATTATTGTCATGCAGATGTCTCGGGAAATTGGAATGTTAAAAAAATGAAGAACAAAACAAAAATTAAAAATATGAATTCATGGATACTGTATATAAATGCAGATGAGGCAATGAACCAAACACAGAGCATATCATATTAATTGTGATAGTATACAGTATGTATGTAAAAAAGCCCTATTACTGTGTGTGAGATCGATTCACAACCGCATGCATCGGATGGACTCAACAGGGACATCGTCCTACAAAATACAATGCAAGATATGGGTCCATACATTGATAAACATATCCATATTTTCCTTTAATGACCTGCTTACTACTAGATCCATATATACACAAACTAATAACCCAAAAATCACTAGGTCACTATATGCAATTCATACATAAAAACTGTCATATAAAACTTGCTTTGTGTTAGCTTACAATAAAGTAACAGACAAATCGTATCATGTATGGTATTCACTATATATATATATATATATATATATATATATATATATATATATATATATATATGTAGCGCTACCCCCAGTTAAGAGAGCCGCTGATATTGATTTGGGCCCTGTAGTGCACTGCTGTCAACCCCTGGCAATCGGCTCTAACCTCCCGTGGCACAGCTGGTGATAGAGGGATAGGACCGCGTGACCGCAACTGTTGGTGACGCAGTCCTATAACAAACATACACAGAATATACTTTAAAACTCCTATTAAAGTAAGCGGAACTGACACCAAATGTACTTTACCCAGATATTTTACTGAGGCTAATGGGCAAGTAATAAATAACAGTATAACAAGTTGCAGATCCCTGCAATAAACAGTAATAAAGATAAACAGAGTAATCAGAATAATTAAGTATTGCTATGCAACTCTAGCGCTGCCCTTTTACAGCTACTTCCCCTCATGGGTAGACTAACACCCAGCAATGTCTACCTATGCAGTCAGGCCTGACTGATCTAAATGGAAGTTCAGTGAAACAATATTCACTAGCAATCTTTTCGGTGGTGCACTTGAAGAACAACTTTGTAATCCCAACGAATAGTAAAGATAAAGGATCTGTCTTTAAACAGCTCTCACCACCTGGACAAGTCCAAGTCCGTTTCCTCCATCGATTCGTCTAGGAACAGGAATCCACCGACATCCAAGTCTTCAATCCTTCTGGTGTACTGCAGCAAGGAGGATTAGATGTCTCTAAGGCTCTGCTAGGCTGGCAGAGGGCTCTTTGGAAAGGAGCACACGGCCCAGGCTTCAGGCCTTGTGCACACAGCAGTTCAGCACAGAGATCCTCTTGCTAGGAGAGGGGTGTCCAAAGAGGCCGACCAAAATTCCGCCTCCCCTTTATAAAGTCTGCCCCAGCAGTCTCTGTTCTGGAGCAATGCACCCTGGGTGCTGCAAGATGTACTGGGAGATGTAGTCTCTCTCTCCTCTGCTTTCACTTCCATAATGTCTCTTTACTTCCTCCCGACTCACCTCTCACCTGGAACTTCTTGTCTCTCTGCATTAAAGGGGAACACCCCGCTACACACTCCCCCCACTTGAACTCTTTGGTCCCCAAAGATAAACTTCAACAAATACTGTTTACCATTTTGGACAATGTCAAGCATGATGTTGGCATAGGGAATTCCCACCAAAACTTTGGGATGGAACTCTCTTGCCCACAGGTCACACTACCATGAGTGGCCTGCCTAACTGTGCCAGAGAGTGAGCTGGGGTTGCCCTCCACCAAATGGACGGTGGAAGGATCAGGTTGTTCAACACTTCTCCTAGCCGTTACAACAGAGTCCTCTGAGCTCGTCCCCATTTGGGGGTAAGTTAGTTTCTTGGGAGGCCTGATGACTCTGCGAGCCCTCTGCTCTCTTGGTGCTTCTGACTCTGGCACCACAGGCTCTTCTTCAGGAGTAAGTTCAGGTAACATTGCTGGTTCTGGAACCTCTGATTCAGAAGTCAACTGACGTATGGAATCTCTAGAGTCCTCCTCTGCGCAAGTGTCAGGAACATCTTCCCAGTAATCAGCTGAGGGACTGAAGGGTATGAATTCAGTAGCCTCCGGATTCAGCGTTGCATCTAGGGTATCCCCTCCATTTGGGAGATCTATGGCGGACGTTCCCAGAGTCGAGGGAGGCCACAGCCAGTCCAGTTCTCCACCTTCTTCTGTACTCAATTGGGAGGCCTCCCCATCTTTGGCTCGAGAGGTCTGGGACCGAGTGTTCGGCCTAGGAATATCCAGGATAGAGGCCGGTTCAGGGGAGTCTCTCACGGGAGGTATTCTGACTGCCTCAGCAAGTGGGAGCAGGTGGTTCCGATGCCACGTCTTCAGTGGACCCACCTTTCCTTCTGGCTTTAGTTTGTAGACAGGCAAACCGGGCAACTTCCTACAGACAACATAGGGCTCAGATCTCCACCTGTCGGCAAGCTTGTGTTTTCCAGGGACCCCCAGATTGCGTAGCAGTACTCGGTCCCCGGGCTGCAGATCTTGCACTCGAACCTTCAGATCAAAATTTCTCTTGTTGCGGGCCCCCCTTTGATCCGAAGCCGCCTGGGCTTGTTCATAGGCCACCTGCAAGCTACGTCTAAGTCTGTCCACGTATCCCTTGTGGGATGTAGCTGAGGTATTGTCTATAGAAGTGCCAAAGGCCAGGTCCACAGGTAGCCTTGCTTCTCTCCCAAACATAAGTCGATAAGGGGAGTAGCCAGTGGCGTCACTTGTGGTACAGTTATAGGCATGTACTAGGGCTGATATGTGCTGACTCCAGTGTTGCTTCTTCTCTGTTTCTAAGGTTCCCAACATGTTGAGCAGGGTCCGGTTAAATCTCTCCGGCTGAGCATCTCCTTGTGGGTGGTAAGGCGTGGTTCTGGTCTTCTTTATTCCTAATGAATCCAAAAGTCTTCGGATCAACCGACTCTCAAAGTCCCTTCCTTGATCTGAGTGGAGTCTCTGTGGTAGTCCGTAATGGACAAAATACTTCTCCATAAGTATCTTGGCCACGGTGGATGCCTTCTGGTCTTTGGTTGGTAAAGCTTGAGCATAGCGGGTGAAATGGTCGGCTATTACCAGAACATTCCCCAATCCACTCAGGTCGGGTTCGAGGCAGAGAAAGTCAATGCATACCAGATCCATTGGGCCTTGACTCTGTAAATGGCCCATTGGGGCAGCTTGATGGGGTAGGGTCTTTCTCTGAATGCATCGTGCACAGGAATGGCAATACTCCTCTACTTCTGCCCTCATGCAGGGCCAATAGAACCGATTTCTGACAAGCTGGAAGGTCCTTTCTGCCCCTAGGTGACCATGATGGTCATGCAGGGCAATTAGTACAGTCTCTCGGTGCTTCTCTGGAAGAAATAACTGCCACTTATCTTCTGAGTCATCAGAGGGGCCCCTTCGGTAGACCACTCCCTGATGTACCTGTAGCCTGTCCAATTCCTTCCTCAACAGGCGAGCCTCCTTTGAGGGGTGATGTAGGAATTTGTTGGGATCCTGATTCTCCAGGGCTTCGAGGACCAATCTCCCCATGGGGTCTTCCAATTGGTCACACCTCAACTCCTTCTTGGACAGTCTCGGTAGGTTGTCTTCCTCCAGTTGAGTTACCCCACAATAGTGTTTGGGGACTCCTACCATGGTAACCCCTATTTCTTCTGCTCTGGAGCCTCCTCTGGCTTGGAATTCAGCCCCTTGACAAAGGGCCCGCACCCCGTCCGGTGCCACTTGGGTCCAATCTTCCCAGTCATTTGTCGTGGCATGAGACCTCCGGGACAGGGCATCTGCATCCCTATTTCCGGCTCCTGGTCTGTACTTCAGACTGAAGTTGAATCCAGACAATGCGGCCAACCACCTGTGTCCGGTGGCATCTAGTTTCGCGGTGGTGAAGAGGTAGGTCAGGGGGTTGTTGTCTGTCTTCACAGTAAACTCTGCCCCATACAAGTAGTCTTTTAGCTTGTCTACTACCGCCCATTTGAGGGCCAGGAATTCCAGCTTATGAGTGGGGTAATTCTTTTCTGCGGGGGTCAGGCTCCTGCTCACATAGGCCACTGGTCGCAGTTGTCCTTCATGTTCTTGGTAGAGTACACCACCTAGACCCTCATGGCTGGCATCCACATGTAATTCATAAGGTCTGGTAGGGTCGGCGTAGGCCAGGACTGGGGCAGTGGTTAAGCTCCTCTTCAGAGCATGAAAGGCCTCTTCACACCTTGGGTTCCACTGATCTTGAACTGACTCACCAGGCCTCCTGGGCCCTGAGTCATCCTCTTCCCCTTCTGCCTTTAGCAATTCATTCAACGGGCGGGCAATCCGAGCAAACCCCTCCACAAACCTCCTATAATAGGAGCAGAACCCCAGGAAGGATCTGAGCTCTGTTACTGTGGTGGGTCGTGGCCAGGAAGTGACTGCTTCCAACTTCTCAGGATCTGTGGCCACCCCTTCTTCAGACACTATGTGCCCCAGATAGTTCACAGAAGACTGGTAGAACCGACACTTCTCGGGGGAAAGCTTAAGTCCCTCTTCGCTGAGTCTTCTCAATACTTTCTCCAACCTGGCTTCATGTTCTTCCAAGGTTCTTCCAAAGACAATGACATCGTCCAAGTACACAAGGACTTCTATAAGATTCATGTCTCCAACAGTCTTCTCCATAAGGCGTTGAAAGGTAGCAGGAGCTCCAGACAGACCCTGAGGCATCCTATTGAATTCGAAGAATCCCACCGGGGTTATGAAGGCTGTCTTCTCCCTGTCTTCTGGGTGCATAGGGATTTGATAGTACCCACTCTTGAGGTCCATCACACTGAACCATTTGGCTCCAGACAAACTTTGTAGGGCATCTTCTATCCTTGGCGTGGTGTATTGGTCAGGGATGGTTCTCCTGTTGAGAGTCCTGTAATCGATACAAAGCCTCAACGACCCATTCTTCTTTCTGACCACCACGATTGGGGAGGCATAGGGACTTCTAGACTCCCGGATCACACCAGTCTTCTTTAGTTCTACAAGTTGTTCCCTCAGATCCTCCAGATCTGCCAGGGGGACCCGCCTGACCCTCTCTCGGAAGGGCTTATCTTCTTGGAGGCGGATCCGATGGGTGGCACTTCTTGAACACCCCACATCGAATTCATCTTCGGAAAAGATCTTCTCCCACCTGGACAGCTGGGCCTTGGCTCTTTCTTTCCAAGCCCTGGGTAGGTTCGGGTTTTCCACGGACAGTTTCTCCCAAACATCTCCTCCGTCACCCGTCCCCTTGACTTCGGACCAAGTGACCGGGGCAGCAGGGCTCACCTGACCAAGCAACACTCTGGCAGGGATCTCCATGGGTCCTCCCGTAGTGTTCCTAACACTCACCGGAACTCTGCCATGGGCCTTCTTCAGGGCCTTGAACGGAATCACTTCTGGTATCACTTCCAGGCCTGAGGACTCTTCCCTTGGGTCTGATTCCAGCACGACAAAGGGGCCAGGTTGTTCCCACGAAAGCTTCACAGTGGCCCTAAGACAGGTTACTTCTCCGGGCTGTAGCACTACTCTTTCTCTGCCAAGTCTCCACACCTTCCCTATCCCCTCTCCCGGGGTCTTCTGCTCTAAGACCAGTCGTTGGTAGGCCGTCTTTAGCATGGGATGGATTTTGGTGGCTGAATGGTTTCTCTCTTTCACTAGAGGGGTCAGGAGTCTCCTGACTAGATCCGTGTTTGTCCCAATGATCAGGGAAATCTTGCTGGCTCCAGGCGGCCGGGGACACACAACTGCCAGGGTGTCAAACACTTCAGCCTTCCCAGCCACGGATGGGTCGAAAGTCATCTTTATGGGCAGGTACCCATCATAAGGGAAACTCTGGGTTCCAAGTCCCCATATCTCCAGCTCTTCTATCTTCTGGATAGGCAGATGACTCAAGTGCCTATCATAGAAGTCCCGGTATAGTAAAGTCACCTGTGCTCCGGTGTCCAAAAGAGCTTTAGTATAGACTCCTTCCACTTGAATGGGCACAGTAGGAGACGGGCCCACCAGTTCCTTTGGGTATGGCCGGACTGGGGTCACCTCTTTTTTTTGGCTTTCGACCCTTGCCCTGCTCCTTTTGGACTTAAATTTTTCCTGAGCCTGGCATGCATTGACTTTCTCCCTCTCAATGGGGGCACAAACCCGCTGAGGGATGTTATTGTTCCTTTTAGGTGGATGTTCCTTCTTTGGGGTGCTGTACTTCCACTGAGGGGTCTTGCCCCCTCCCTCTGGGGTACATCTTGGTGGGGGTGTACTATACCTCCTCCTAGGAGTTTTGTCTCCTCCATTCTTGGCCTTTTTTTTTAGTTTGGAGCGCACTGAAGATGATGGGCACCCGGTTGACTCCTTCACCGGGGCCCTTTGGAGTTTCCCGCCGGCTTGCAATTATCTGTTCTCTTCTTCTTTGGGCTGGAGCATACGTTTGCAAAGTGGCCACTCCCTCCGCAGTTATAGCAAATCACCTCTTCTCGGTCCTGTAGGGAGGCCGGTGCTGAGGTGTTCGGGAACAACTCCTTTCTTGGGCTTGGTTTCTCTCGTCTTCTCTGATCTTTCTCCATCAAAGAGGTCAGCATCTCCAACACTTGGGCCATTTGCGATTTCAGAGTGTCAACCTCCGCTTCTCTTTCTGGGCTAGTGATGAGCCGAACACCCCCGGGTTCGGTTCGCACCAGAACCCGCGAACGGACCGAAAGTTCGTACGAACATTAGAACCCTATTAAATACAATGGATGCGAACGTTCGAATTCTAAAGTGCTAATTATAACAACTATTATGCATGTTATTGTCCTAAAAAGGGTTTGGGAACCCGGGTTCTGCACCAGGGGACATGTATCAATGCAAAAAGAAGTTTTAAAAACGGTCGTTTTTCGGGAGCAGTCATTTTAATGATGCATAAAGTGAAAAAAAAAAAGTCAAATATTCCTTTAAATATCGTACCTGGGGGGTGTCTAAAGTATGCCTGTGAAGTGCCACGTGTTTCCCGTGTTTAGAACTGTCCCTGCACAAAATGACACTTCTAAAGGAAAAAAAAGCCATTTAAAACTGCTTGCGGCTTTAATGTAATGTCTGGTCCCGGTAATATGGATGAAAATCTTTAAGAAAAATGGCATAGCTACCCCATGACCCCCCCCCCCCCTACCCCAGCCCATTACCAGCCCCTTTGGGTCTTGTATGGATATTAAGGGGAACCCCGCACATAAAATAAAAAAGGCCCTATATACTCTGAACAGCCGTATACAGGCGGTGCATACAAGACAGGGACTGTAGGTTTGTTCTTATGTAGAATGTGTTTGTAATTTTGAACAGGTACATTGTTGAAGTGTAGCTCCAGCCCAAAAATCTATTTTTCAACTTTTTGGAAAACATAGGTAAGGGTTATCACCCCTGTAACATTTGTTTTGCTGTCTGTGCCCCTGTTCAGAACATTTCACCTCACTTTCCGTCCCAATGACAACTGTTTTTGAAATGTGGTGTTTTTCTTGAAACAAGGATTGCTGATAAAGCATCAGTACAGAGGAGACACCTTTCTCCCATATTTATTCTTACAGGAGAGAATTTTCCTTCCTAGTGGTAGATTTCCTCTCACTTCCTGTTGTCTTCTTGCGTTTGCAAGTAGGAGTCGTTTGTAAGTTGGATGTTTGAAAGTAGGGACCTGCCGTATATACTCTGCAGAAATAGGCCCCTTAGTTGTTGGTGTTGGCACAACACTGTAAGCACTCACAGTTACTCTTGGTTGGTGCTGGAACGCCCTGCTGTCAACTATAATATCAGGAATTTTAATTACATATAATTGTTGAACAGTGGTAGTAAAAATTGGGCCTTTGATGGTGGTGCTGGTGCCACAACACTGTAAGCCCTGACAGTTACTCTTGGTGGGTGCAGCAATGGGCCCTGCTGTGAATTATTAGATCAAGAATTGTAATTGCATGCCCCTGTTGAACAGGGGCTGAAAAATTGGGCCTTAGGCACTGGTGGCACAACACTACAACCCCTCACAGATACTGTACTTGGAGCACAGCAATGAGCCCTGTTGCAAAGTATTGCTTCAAAAATTGTAATGACACGCCCCTGTTAAACAGGGGCTGAAAAATTGGGCCTTAGGCACTGGTGGCACAACACTACAACCCCTCACAGATACTGTACTTGGAGCACAGCAATGAGCCCTGTTGCAAAGTATTGCTTCAAAAATTGTAATGACACGCCCCTGTTAAACAGGGGCTGAAAAATTGGGCCTTAGGCACTGGTGGCACAACACTACAACCCCTCACAGATACTGTACTTGGAGCACAGCAATGAGCCCTGTTGCAAAGTATTGCTTCAAAAATTGTAATGACACGCCCCTGTTAAACAGGGGCTGAAAAATTGGGCCTTAGGCACTGGTGGCACAACACTACAACCCCTCACAGATACTGTACTTGGAGCACAGCAATGAGCCCTGTTGCAAAGTATTGCTTCAAAAATTGTAATGACACGCCCCTGTTAAACAGGGGCTGAAAAATTGGGCCTTAGGCACTGGTGGCACAACACTACAACCCCTCACAGATACTGTACTTGGAGCACAGCAATGAGCCCTGTTGCAAAGTATTGCTTCAAAAATTGTAATGACACGCCCCTTTTAAACAGGGGCTGAAAAATTGGGCCTTAGGCACTGGTGCCACAACACTCCAACCCCTCACAGATACTGTACTTGGAGCACAGCAATGAGCCCTATGGCAAATTATTGCTAAAAAAATTGTAATTACACGCCCCTGTAAAACAGGGGCTGAAAAATTGGGCCTTAGCCACTGGTGGCGGCACCCATAAACAAAAATGATCTTCCAAGCTATCATCATCAATCATATCATTGAGGACTCGGAGGAGGAGGATAGCCAGTCAACATAACAGCACAGGCACTCAGCATCAGCATCAGTCTTGAAGGGATGTGACATGTTAAAATCAATTAGTCTGTTATATCAGCATCAGGTGTGTGGTAGCTGGTGGTGATCCAAGACTGGTTCATCTTGATGAAAGTCAGTCGATCAACCGAGTCGGTGGACAGGCGCACCCTGTGATCCGTGACAAATCCTCCAGCAGCACTGAATGTGCGTTCCGAAAGAACGCTGGATGCAGGACAGGCCAGTAGCTCAATTGCATACTGTGCAAGCTCTGGCCAGTGATCCATCCTCAAGACCCAGTAAGCCAGAGGATTTTCGGTGGGGAAGGTGTCCAAGTCTGACCTTGCCCCTAGATATTCCTGCACCATGTTTATCAGACGCTGGCGATGGTTGCTGGAACCGATCATACTTTGGGGCTGCGGACTAAAGAATTGTCTGAACGCATCGGTCAGATGGCCACCTTCCCCACCGCTCCTTCTTTGACTGGCCGAAGCCTCAGCAACTCGTTGTCCAGGACCAGGAGTTTGTAACCTCCCAGTCTCTGGGAACGCGTTGCACAGACCTTTCTGCAAGGCCTCCCGGAGTTGTCTCATCCTCTGCTCCCTCTGCGACGGTAACATAAGGTCCGCAACCTTACCCTTGTTCCGTGGATCAAGGAGAGTGGCCAGCCAGTAATGGTCCCTCTCCTTGATCCGAAGAATACGAGGATCCTTCCGCAGACTTTGCAGGATCAGGGAGGCCATGCAGCGTAGGTTTGCTGAGGCATTCGCTCCGGAGTCCTCTGGGTCACTAAGGACGACATGATCCGCAGCCACCTCCTCCCAGCCACGTACAAGTCCACTGGTTTCTTGGGACTGTAAATCATCCCTAAAAGACTGCTGCTGATGATGCTGAGTGCCAGCCTCCACCTCCATGCTGACACAATCCTCCTCCTCCTCCTCCTCCTCCTCCTCCTCTTCCTGTGCGATGGGTGGGACAGAAGGAACACTGTCTGGGTAAAGGGGGCCTTGAGAGGCAAGGAAGTCCTCCTCTTCCTGCCTCTGTTCTGCCTCAAGTGCCCTGTCCATTATTCCATGCAGCGTGTGCTCCAACAGGTGGACAAGAGGTACAGTGTCACTGATGCATGCACTGTCACTGCTCACCATCCTCGTGGCCTCCTCAAATGGTGCCAGGACAGTGCATGCATCCCTGATCATGCCCCACTGGCGTGGAGAAAAAAAACCAAGCTCCCCTGACCCTGTCCTGGTGCCGTAGTCGCACAGGTACTCATTGATGGCCCTCTGCTGCGTGTGCAGCCGCTGCAGCATGGCCAACGTTGAGTTCCACCTGGTGGGCATGTCACATATAAGGCGGTTCTTGGGCAGGTTCAACTCCTTTTGCAGCTCAGCCAGGCGAGCACTGGCATTATAAGATCTGCGGAAATGCACACAGACTTTCCTGGCCTGCCTCAGGACATCCTGTAAGCCCGGGTACCTGCCCAAGAACCGCTGCACCACCAGGTTAAGGACGTGAGCCACACAGGGCACATGGGTCAGTTGTCCCTGTCGGAGGGCGGAGAGGAGGTTGGTGCCATTGTCGCAAACCACCATTCCTGGCTTAAGCTGGCGTGGCGTCAAGCACCTCTCGGCCTGGCCCTGCAGAGCAGACAGGACCTCTGCCCCAGTGTGGCTTCTGTCCCCCAAACACACCAGCGCAAGCACGGCATGGCATCTTTTTGCCTGCGTACTTGCGTAGCTCCTTGAACGCCTACGGAGCACCGCTGGTTCCGAGGACAAACCACAGGAAGAGGCCATGGAGGAAGAAGAAGAGGAGGGGGTGGAGGAGAGAGGTGTGTCACAACCAGTAGTAGCATTTTGGAGGCGTGGCGGTGGAACAACCTCCAACACTACTGCACCTTGTCCTGCATCCTTCCCAGCTGCCAAAAGAGTGACCCAATGGGCCGTGAAAGAAAGGTAACGTCCCTGTCCATGCCTGCTGGACCATGAGTCAGCGGTAATATGCACCTTACCGCTGACCGCCCTGTCCAGCGAGGCCAAGACATTGCCTTCCACATGCCGGTAGAGAGCCGGAATAGCCTTCCGTGAGAAAAAGTGGCGTTTGGGAACCTGCCACTGAGGAACCGCACATTGCACAAACTCACGGAAGGGGGCCGAGTCTACCAACTGAAAAGGCAGCAGTTGAAGCGCTAGCAATTTAGCCAAGCTAGCATTCAACCGCTGGGCATGTGGATGGCTGGGAGTGAACTTCTTTCGACGGTCCAGCAGCTGGGGCAGGGAAATTTGCCTGCTAGAATCGGACGTCGGTGTACTGCTAGCAGAGTGGCCGCAAGTACTTGGCTGTGACACACCTAATTCTACACCTTCATTCCTCTCAGTGCATGTTTCAGAGAGGACTGAAGTTATAGTGGGGTTGGAGATCCCAACTGATGCGGTGCAAGGAGAGGTCCGCTTTGTTCTTTGGTGTGGGTCTTTGAGGTAGGCTTGCCAACGAGCTGCATGGCAGGTCAACATATGTCTGGTCAGGCATGTGGTACCCAAGCGGCTGATGTTTTGGCCACGCGATATACGCTTGAGACATATGTTGCAAACAGCAGCTGTGCGATCTGATGCACTAGCCTCAAAAAAGGCCCACACCAAGGAACTTTTTGAATGACGGGCAGAGGCAGCGCCCTGCACAGGCGGAGCTCTGCGGTGTGATTCCGTCGGTGTACTGCCCTTACGCTGGCCACCAAAGGGCATCCTGCCTCGTTGGAGATGTGCCTCCTCCTCATCCTCCTCCTCCTCCTCTCTCCTATTAGGCACCCACGTGGAGTCAGTGACCTCATCATCCCCTCCCTCCTCATCACTGGAGCCAATCTGGCAGTATGCTGCAGCTGCTGGAACATGACTGCCAGATTGGTGTCCTTCTTGAGCATCCCCTCTGTCTGCTCTCACGCTACTGCCTTCCTGTAGCTGGGTTTCATCATCAGACCCTTCGAAACGCTGGGCATCCTCCTGGAGCATGTACCCAACACTGTGCTCAAACAGTTCGGGGGACTCCTCAGGAGGAGGACATGGTGGGTCTAGGGAAGGAGTGACTGATGATGAGTCTGACATTGATACCAGGGAAGAGGACGCTTTGGCAGCTGCTTTGCCAGTACCCTGAGCCTGGGTGAGAGAGGATGAGGAGGAGGAGGAGGGCTTGGTCATCCACTCTACCAAGTCTTCGGCATGATGTGGCTCAACATGTCCAGCTGCCGAAAAGAAGGACAAGCGTGTCCCATGGCCATGTGCTGATGACAATGCACCGCGTCCACGACCAGCACTGTTGCCCCCAGACACCGAGCCTGCTTGCCCTCTTTTATTGCCTCTTGACTGTCTGCCTCTCCTTGTTTGCCTTCCAGACATTCTAATAGATGGCCTGCAGGGAGATGGGAAAAAAGCAATAAGGGCTACCTTCAGGTGTCCTTCTCTGTCCCTTTACTTAAGGATTTCTAAATATGGTTGAGGATGATTGCTTTTGCACAGAATAGCACAACGACAATTTCCCTGACTGTCCAAAAAACAAGGATTTCAAAGATGGTTGATGAGGAATGCTTTAGCACACTATAGCACAAGGAGAATTCCCCTCACTTTCCTTCTTTGTCCCTAGAAACAAGGACTCGCACAGTGAAAGAAACTGACACTCTCCCTACCTAGAGTTTTCTGTCCCTAGAAAAAATGTTTTTTTAAAGCACACTATAGCACAAGGAGAATTCCCCTCACTTTCCTTCTTTGTCCCTAGAAACAAGGACTCGCACAGTGAAAGAAACTGACACTCTCCCTACCTAGAGTTTTCTGTCCCTAGAAAAAATGTTTTTTTAAAGCACACTATAGCACAAGGAGAATTCCCCTCACTTTCCTTCTTTGTCCCTAGAAACAAGGACTCGCACAGTGAAAGAAACTGACACTCTCCCTACCTAGAGTTTTCTGTCCCTAGAAAAAATGTTTTTTTAAAGCACACTATAGCACAAGGAGAATTCCCCTCACTTTCCTTCTTTGTCCCTAGAAACAAGGACTCGCACAGTGAAAGAAACTGACACTCTCCCTACCTAGAGTTTTCTGTCCCTAGAAAAAATGTTTTTTTAAAGCACACTATAGCACAAGGAGAATTCCCCTCACTTTCCTTCTTTGTCCCTAGAAACAAGGACTCGCACAGTGAAATAAACTGACACTCTCCCTACCTAGAGTTTTCTGTCCCTAGAAATGTTTTTTTTTTTAAAGCACACTATAGCACAAGGAGAATTCCCCTCACTTTCCTTCTTTGTCCCTAGAAACAAGGACTCGCACAGTGAAAGAAACTGACACTCTCCCTACCTAGAGTTTTCTGTCCCTAGAAAAAATGTTTTTTTAAAGCACACTATAGCACAAGGAGAATTCCCCTCACTTTCCTTCTTTGTCCCTAGAAACAAGGACTCGCACAGTGAAAGAAACTGACACTCTCCCTACCTAGAGTTTTCTGTCCCTAGAAAAAATGTTTTTTTAAAGCACACTATAGCACAAGGAGAATTCCCCTCACTTTCCTTCTTTGTCCCTAGAAACAAGGACTCGCACAGTGAAAGAAACTGACACTCTCCCTACCTAGAGTTTTCTGTCCCTAGAAAAAATGTTTTTTTAAAGCACACTATAGCACAAGGAGAATTCCCCTCACTTTCCTTCTTTGTCCCTAGAAACAAGGACTCGCACAGTGAAAGAAACTGACACTCTCCCTACCTAGAGTTTTCTGTCCCTAGAAAAAATGTTTTTTTAAAGCACACTATAGCACAGGGAGAATTCCCCTCACTTTCCTTCTTTGTCCCTAGAAACAAGGACTCGCACAGTGAAAGAAACTGACACTCTCCCTACCTAGAGTTTTCTGTCCCTAGAAAAAATGTTTTTTTAAAGCACACTATAGCACAAGGAGAATTCCCCTCACTTTCCTTCTTTGTCCCTAGAAACAAGGACTCGCACAGTGAAAGAAACTGACACTCTCCCTACCTAGAGTTTTCTGTCCCTAGAAATTTTTTTTTTTTAAAGCACACTATAGCACAAGGAGAATTCCCCTCACTTTCCTTCTTTGTCCCTAGAAACAAGGACTCGCACAGTGAAAGAAACTGACACTCTCCCTACCTAGAGTTTTCTGTCCCTAGAAAAAATGTTTTTTTAAAGCACACTATAGCACAAGGAGAATTCCCCTCACTTTCCTTCTTTGTCCCTAGAAACAAGGACTCGCACAGTGAAAGAAACTGACACTCTCCCTACCTAGAGTTTTCTGTCCCTAGAAATTTTTTTTTTTAAAGCACACTATAGCACAAGGAGAATTCCCCTCACTTTCCTTCTTTGTCCCTAGAAACAAGGACTCGCACAGTGAAAGAAACTGACACTCTCCCTACCTAGAGTTTTCTGTCCCTAGAAAAAATGTTTTTTTAAAGCACACTATAGCACAAGGAGAATTCCCCTCACTTTCCTTCTTTGTCCCTAGAAACAAGGACTCGCACAGTGAAAGAAACTGACACTCTCCCTACTGTGAGGGGGTTAGCTCGGCAGCGGGTGTGTGTGACCCCCGGGATGGGCTCCCCACACAAAACAGGCCCAGCAAACGGAGGTTGTGGTTTTCAAAATCAAAAAAGGTGCGGTTTATTTTCTATTTACAGTGACAAAACACAGCAAAGCAAAAGAAACATAACCAAAATAAATCCTGGTTTTAAATGTCCAAGCAAATAGCCACACAGGCTTTGTCTCACCGCACAGGGGTTCACTCTCCCTAGACAGTCCACACAGGTCTGGTTCCAGGCATGAGCTAACACCTAATGAATCTGGGAGTTCTTATAGAGGCCTAAATGAGCTGACAAGCTTCAGCTGGTCTCATCAACTCCCTGTCTGCACGACGCCCAGCCCTCTCCCTAGAGGTATGAGTCATCCATGAGCCCACTAGCCTTATACAACTCTCCACCTAGTTGTATAAGTCGGCGTAAAGCCTGAATCTGGGCGAAATATATCTACCCCCCTGGATGCAACCAGGTGACTTTACCTTCCTGCTGTCACATACCCCCCCCTCTTGTTTTAACCTCGGGGTTGGAACACCAGCAATCAGGCATTCATGTACTCGAGACAAAGCATCCACATTCCCCATTTGAATGCCAGGGCGATGCTTTACTGTGAAGTTGAATTCCTGGAGGGCCAGGAACCACCTATTCACTCTTCTATTTGTTTCCTTGTTTTGAGCCATCCACTTTAACGGAGCGTGATCCGTAACCATGTCAAAGTGCCTACCTAGCAGGTAGTACCGAAGGGAATCTAGAGCCCACTTCACCGCTAAACACTCCTTTTCAACGGTGGCGTAATTTACCTCATGGGACTTCAACTTCCTGCTGAGGTAAATGACTGGGTGCTCTTCCCCGTTCCAGACCTGGGACAATACTGCTCCTAACCCCACATCTGACGCATCACTTTGTACGACAAAGTCTTTAGAGAAGTCGGGTGAGTACAACACTGGCTGACTACATAAGGCTTGTTTCAAGAATTGGAATGCTGCCTCAGCCTCGGGGGTCCATTTAATCATGACTGACCCTTTCCCCTTCGTCAGGTTGGTTAGGGGCACAGCCTTAGAAGCAAAGTGGGGAATGAATCGCCGATAATACCCAGCGATTCCCAGAAAGGCTCGTACCTGCTTCTTGCTGTTGGGACGTGGCCAACTCTGGATGGCCTCGACTTTGTTGAGTTGGGGTTTTATTACTCCCCTCCCAATGGTGTACCCAAGATATTTGGCCTCCTCCTGCCCAATGGTACACTTCTTGGGGTTAGCCGTAAACCCCGCTTCCCGAACAGAGTCCAGGACTGCTTGCACTTTTGGCAGATGTGAGGCCCAATCTGTGCTATGGACAATTACGTCATCCAGGTAAGCCGCAGCATACTTCCGATGGGGCCTCAGCATCTGGTCCATTTTCCGCTGGAATGTGGCCGGCGCATTCTGTAACCCGAACGGCATTCTTTTATATTGGAACGCCCCGTCTGGGGTTACAAATGCGGTTTTCTCTTTGGCCGACTTGGCCAGGGGGATTTGCCAATACCCTTTTGTGAGGTCAAGAGTCGTCATGTATCGGGCTGTTCCCAGCCGGTCGATCAACTCATCTATACGTGGCATGGGGTAGGTGTCAAATTTTGTAACTTTGTTCAACTGACGAAAATCGTTACAAAATCGCCAGCTCCCATCCGGTTTAGGCACCAACACGATGGGACTAGACCAATCACTTTGGGACTCCTCTATCACCCCTAAGTTCAGCATTTTCTGTACTTCCTCCCGTATTGCCTCCCGTCGAGCCTCTGGGATCCGATAGGGTTTTAACTTCACCCTTTCACCGGGCGGGGTAATGATGTCATGCTCTACCCCAGATGTTTGTCCCGGCAGCTCAGAGAATACCTCCTTGTTGCGAAGCACAAACTCCTTAACCTCCTGTTGTTGGGGTTGTGACAAGGTGGCTGCTATTCCAACCTCAGGAATCACGCAACCAGTTTGAGCTGGTGACCAAGTGTCTGCGACTAGGGACTCTCTATCCCTCCAGGCTTTCAACAGATTAACGTGATAGATCTGTTCGGGCTTTCGCCTTCCTGGTTGTCTGACCTTGTAATTCACTTCGCTCACTTTTTCCATTATCTCGTAGGGGCCTTGCCATTTGGCAAGGAATTTACTTTCAACCGTAGGGACAAGTACCAATATCCTATCCCCCGGGGAAAAGGTACGGGTCTTGGCTCCACGGTTGTACACTCTCTGCTGTGCCAACTGCGCTTGGGCCAAATGTTCCTTCACGATGGGCATTACCTGTGCAATTCGATCTTGCATCAGGGCGACATGCTCAATCACACTCCTGTGGGGAGAACTCTCACTTTCCCAAGTTTCCTTGGCAATATCCAACAGCCCTCTTGGGTGTCTCCCATACAGTAACTCAAAGGGGGAGAATCCCGTAGAGGATTGGGGCACCTCCCTAATAGCAAACATCAAATAAGGAAGTAAACAGTCCCAATCCTTTCCATCTCTATCCACCACTTTCTTCAACATTTGTTTTAGGGTTTTGTTGAATCTTTCAACCAGCCCATCGGTTTGGGGGTGATACACAGACGTACGCAATTGCGTCACTTTGAACAATTTACACAGCTCTTTCATAACCCGGGACATAAAGGGTGTACCTTGGTCCGTAAGCAGTTCTTTACAAATACCCACCCGGCTAAAAACAAGAGATAGCTCTTTGGCTATGGTTTTGGCCGAGGTATTTCGGAGAGGGATCGCTTCTGGATAACGGGTGGCATAGTCCATTATAACTAATATGTACTGGTGCCCCCTAGCGGACTTGATTATAGGACCTACCAAATCCATGGCGATCCTCTCAAACGGGACCTCAATGATGGGTAGAGGGACCAGCGGGCTACGGAAATGTGGCATCGGGGCCAACCTCTGACACACAGGGCAGGAGGAACAATAATTTTCTACGTCCTTCATCACCCCCGGCCAATAGAATCTCTGTAATACCCTCTCTCGGGTTTTCTCTGTCCCCAGATGACCTCCAAGAATGTGCCCATGGGCCAACTCCAACACCAACTTCCTGTAAGGTTTGGGCACCACAAGCTGCTCAACGGTTTCTTCTGCCCTTTTTGCCACCCGATACAGTAGGTCCTTCTCTACGCTGAAGTATGGGTAAGTGCAGGTATTATCTGGGTTCACTAACTCGCCATCTATTTTCACTACGTTTTCCCGTGCCTTTATTAGGGCGGGGTCTTTCAACTGTTCTGTGGCAAAGTTTTCCCTGTGAACCTCAAGATCAGAAAACTCCACAGACGGTAGGTTTTCGTCTGAGGAGGTGGGCTCCTCTCCAGTTTCTTGAGTCTCCCCTGCCAATACTGATAAGGGAAATTCCGGAGAGTCCTCACCACTCTCAGGGGAGTTCTGGCTATCACATTCCTGGTACATAGGGGCACCAGTGAGGGGCTCAGGATCATCCCACAGTTCCCAGAACTTCGGAAAATCCCTTCCCACAATGGCGTCATGCGGTAACTGAGATACTAAGCCCACTGGATGAGAGAGGGTACCTTTGGGGGTCTCGAAACACACTGTAGTCACTGGATACTCTCGGGTGTCCCCATGCACACAAATAACAGCTACCTTGCTATTCCCAGAGACCTCTGTTTTAACTAACTCAGCCTTTATCAGGGTCACAAGGCTACCTGAATCCAGCAATACCACAACATTTCTACCATTAACACACATTTTGCATAAATGTTTCTCAGTTCCTCGAATGGCAGTGCATGCGACTGTCGCACACAGCGACTGACGTCTGCCCGTCAGAAAGTCACACTGCATGGGTTCCTCCACAACCGGGCAATTGGCTGCAATATGTCCCGCTTGCCGGCAGCGGTAGCAAACGATCCTTCTTGCCGCCTCTTGAGCCGCTGATTTCCCAGGCTGTTCTCGCCAAACTTGGGGTAGAGCTCCCACCCTCTCACTCTCTCCACCCTCACCCCTTGGAATCCTCTTATCCGCCCCTGGGGATGGTCTGGTCTTAGGGTGGAAAGTCCGAGTGTCTCTGGAAGAGGCCGTCAGGTTCTCTGTAGCCAAGTATTTCTCCACACGATCCACAAGACCATCGGCCGTCTCTGGGTCTCCATGGCTTACCCACTTTTGGATGGCAGTAGGAAGAGCTCTCAAAAACCGATCCATTACAACACGTTCCACAATCTTTGGTGCGGACAAAGTCTCTGGCTGTAGCCACTTTCTGCTCAGGTGAATGAGATCATACATTTGAGACCTGGGGGGTTTTCCAAGCTGGAAAGTCCAGTTATGCACACGCTGAGCCCGGACAGCCTGGGTGACACCCAGCCTTGCCAATATTTCAGCTTTTAGCATCACATAGTCTTTTGCTTGGTTAGGCTCTAGGTCATAGTAAGCTTTCTGCGATTCACCAGTTAACAGAGGAGCCACCAGTCCAGCCCACTGCTCCTCAGGCCACTTTTCTCTTTCAGCGGTCCTTTCAAATGTGGTCAAAAATACCTCTGGATCATCCTCTCCAGTCATTTTTGTCAATAAACGACTCACCCCAAAGGACGCGGTATTAGTGGGACGGCTTTCCTCACTGGTCTGCGGACGTTGCTGCATTACTGCTTCCATCTGTTGTTGTAGTCTCTGCTCTTGCTTCTGCAACAGGTCTATGAAGCGGGCCTCAGATTGCTGCTGGGCTCGTTGCTGAGCCTCCAGACTCTGTTGCAAAGTTGCGTTTGTCTGCTGCTGGGCTGCAAGGCTCCTTTGCAAACCTGCATTTGTCTGCTGTTGATTGGCATTTGCTAGAGCCAGCTGCTTCAGTATCTCCTCCATGCTGGCTTAAAAAAAAACTGCCACTGGTTCTCCACCAACTGTGAGGGGGTTAGCTCGGCAGCGGGTGTGTGTGACCCCCGGGATGGGCTCCCCACACAAAACAGGCCCAGCAAACGGAGGTTGTGGTTTTCAAAATCAAAAAAGGTGCGGTTTATTTTCTATTTACAGTGACAAAACACAGCAAAGCAAAAGAAACATAACCAAAATAAATCCTGGTTTTAAATGTCCAAGCAAATAGCCACACAGGCTTTGTCTCACCGCACAGGGGTTCACTCTCCCTAGACAGTCCACACAGGTCTGGTTCCAGGCATGAGCTAACACCTAATGAATCTGGGAGTTCTTATAGAGGCCTAAATGAGCTGACAAGCTTCAGCTGGTCTCATCAACTCCCTGTCTGCACGACGCCCAGCCCTCTCCCTAGAGGTATGAGTCATCCATGAGCCCACTAGCCTTATACAACTCTCCACCTAGTTGTATAAGTCGGCGTAAAGCCTGAATCTGGGCGAAATATATCTACCCCCCTGGATGCAACCAGGTGACTTTACCTTCCTGCTGTCACACTACCTAGAGTTTTCTGTCCCTAGAATTTTTTTTTTTTTAAAGCACACTATAGCACAAGGAGAATTCCCCTCACTTTCCTTCTTTGTCCCTAGAAACAAGGACTCGCACAGTGAAAGAAACTGACACTCTCCCTACCTAGAGTTTTCTGTCCCTAGAAAAAATGTTTTTTTAAAGCACACTATAGCACAAGGAGAATTCCCCTCACTTTCCTTCTTTGTCCCTAGAAACAAGGACTCGCACAGTGAAAGAAACTGACACTCTCCCTACCTAGAGTTTTCTGTCCCTAGAAAAAATGTTTTTTTAAAGCACACTATAGCACAAGGAGAATTCCCCTCACTTTCCTTCTTTGTCCCTAGAAACAAGGACTCGCACAGTGAAAGAAACTGACACTCTCCCTACCTAGAGTTTTCTGTCCCTAGAAAAAATGTTTTTTTAAAGCACACTATAGCACAAGGAGAATTCCCCTCACTTTCCTTCTTTGTCCCTAGAAACAAGGACTCGCACAGTGAAAGAAACTGACACTCTCCCTACCTAGAGTTTTCTGTCCCTAGAAAAAATGTTTTTTTAAAGCACACTATAGCACAAGGAGAATTCCCCTCACTTTCCTTCTTTGTCCCTAGAAACAAGGACTCGCACAGTGAAAGAAACTGACACTCTCCCTACCTAGAGTTTTCTGTCCCTAGAAAAAATGTTTTTTTAAAGCACACTATAGCACAAGGAGAATTCCCCTCACTTTCCTTCTTTGTCCCTAGAAACAAGGACTCGCACAGTGAAAGAAACTGACACTCTCCCTACCTAGAGTTTTCTGTCCCTAGAAATTATTTTTTTTAAAAGCACACTATAGCACAAGGAGAATTCCCCTCACTTTCCTTCTTTGTCCCTAGAAACAAGGACTCGCACAGTGAAAGAAACTGACACTCTCCCTACCTAGAGTTTTCTGTCCCTAGAAAAAATGTTTTTTTAAAGCACACTATAGCACAAGGAGAATTCCCCTCACTTTCCTTCTTTGTCCCTAGAAACAAGGACTCGCACAGTAAAACACACTGACACTCTCCCTACCTATCCTTCTCTTTCCCTAAACTAAAGGAATCCAGGTTAAGCAAGAAAGAAATAAATGTCACTGTCCCTGCCTATGCTTGTCTTTCCCTGCTCCGGAACACACTACACTAGGCCGCCGTGCTGGCGGCCTTTTATAGTGTGGGGCGTGTACTAAACACCCTCAGCAATAATTGGCCACAGGCATCCTGCCTGTGGCCAATCATTGCTCTCCTCGCTGCCGGCGCTGTGATTGGCCAAGCATGCGGGGTCACAGTGCATGCTTGGCCAATCACAGCGCCTGGATGACACTGCGATGGCGTAGTGCATTGTGGGCCGTTCGCGTCACTCGAATTTGGCGCGAACGGCCCAAATCGTTCGATCTTCGTCGAACGATCGAACAGCCGATGTTCGAGTCGAACGTATGTTCGACTCGAACACGAAGCTCATCCCTATTCTGGGCTCTTGACCGAATGTACCAACACTGGTACAGGTGTGACATTCGCCTTGGCCACCTGCTGATCTTCCTCCAGCGCCTCTTCGTCCCTAATAATTTTTATTAGATCAGAGTAGGTTAGTGACATTCCTCCTCCTGAGGTTTTCAGGTGCAGCCAGACCGGGTCTGAGCGCCGCGCTCCCCTCATGATCTGCTTCATGCGTGCTTCATCTGCATCTTTGGGCAGCATTCCCTTCTTCAGTACAATCTTGCATAACTGCCTGTTCAGCCTTCTAACATATTCTGACAGTTTCTCATTCGGCTGCTGGAGAGTGTGTTCAATTTGATAAATCATCTCTGACACCTTCTCCAGCTGACCAAACTCTTCCTGCAGCATGGCCAGGCAATCTTGAGCTGTACAGTTTTCATTTCCAAACCGGAAGCTCTTCACCGATTCTGCCGCGGCACCTTTCAGACTTTCTAAGACTCGCTGTCTCTTCTGTGCCTCAGGCACCTCCCATGCTTCTACTGCCTGCAATGCCTGTTCCACCCAAGTGTCAAAATCTTCCTCCCCCGCAGGGACGGGGAGCTTCCCTGAGAAGGTGCTAAGCTTCTGGTAACCGGCCTCCACATGCACCGTACTGCTTTTCAGGCACTTAATTACAAGGTCTCCTAGAGCATTCAACAATTCAGGCCCTATAGCGGCCAGCGGTGATCCCGGGCTTAATAGTTCCTTAAGCTTTTCTGTTTTAGGGGATAGTGGTGGAGATAATTGTGGGAGTGATGGCTTTGGTGTCTGAAACCATTCTTCCTTCACTGGCAGCGTATGTATCAAGTGATAGATCTGATTATCTATGGCTTGTATACTCTGACTTTTAAAATGCTCTGGGATTTCGTTTTTCCATTCTACCAGTGCGTATGTAAACGAGATCACTGGATCTGGCCTAAAATCCCTCACCCATGCTTTGTGGCTCGGAGACAGTAACAATACGAGATGTTTTATCTCCTCTTCCTTCCATCTTTCCCCCGGGACTACAATGACTACCGCCGCGGTTGGATCGGCGCTAATCGCTGCGCACCACTGTGACATTGCCAGCGGGTCCATGCTGGTACTTCTGACCGGCTTGATTGCAGCGTGCAACGTACAAGGATCCCGGACGAGCCCCCACGTGTAGCGCTACCCCCAGTTAAGAGAGCCGCTGATATTGATTTGGGCCCTGTAGTGCACTGCTGTCAACCCCTGGCAATCGGCTCTAACCTCCCGTGGCACAGCTGGTGATAGAGGGATAGGACCGCGTGACCGCAACTGTTGGTGACGCAGTCCTATAACAAACATACACAGAATATACTTTAAAACTCCTATTAAAGTAAGCGGAACTGACACCAAATGTACTTTACCCAGATATTTTACTGAGGCTAATGGGCAAGTAATAAACAACAGTATAACAAGTTGCAGATCCCTGCAATAAACAGTAATAAAGATAAACAGAGTAATCAGAATAATTAAGTATTGCTATGCAACTCTAGCGCTGCCCTTTTACAGCTACTTCCCCTCATGGGTAGACTAACACCCAGCAATGTCTACCTATGCAGTCAGGCCTGACTGATCTAAATGGAAGTTCAGTGAAACAATATTCACTAGCAATCTTTTCGGTGGTGCACTTGAAGAACAACTTTGTAATCCCAACGAATAGTAAAGATAAAGGATCTGTCTTTAAACAGCTCTCACCACCTGGACAAGTCCAAGTCCGTTTCCTCCATCGATTCGTCTAGGAACAGGAATCCACCGACATCCAAGTCTTCAATCCTTCTGGTGTACTGCAGCAAGGAGGATTAGATGTCTCTAAGGCTCTGCTAGGCTGGCAGAGGGCTCTTTGGAAAGGAGCACACGGCCCAGGCTTCAGGCCTTGTGCACACAGCAGTTCAGCACAGAGATCCTCTTGCTAGGAGAGGGGTGTCCAAAGAGGCCGACCAAAACTCTGCCTCCCCTTTATAAAGTCTGCCCCAGCAGTCTCTGTTCTGGAGCAATGCACCCTGGGTGCTGCAAGATGTACTGGGAGATGTAGTCTCTCTCTCCTCTGCTTTCACTTCCATAATGTCTCTTTACTTCCTCCCGACTCACCTCTCACCTGGAACTTCTTGTCTCTCTGCATTAAAGGGGAACACCCCGCTACACATATATATATATATATATATAGCAACAGATGACACTTATACATCAAAAAAGCCAAACAAATAAAAAAAAACAATAGAAAAAAAAGCCCACATTGTGGTGAGTGTGCTATGATGTACACATCCTATTATTCCATTTCCTGTCTCAGTAAGTTGTCATACATACTAACAACCATATTAATCTCTATAATACGTACATCATTGTGGGCACATTTTTTCTTGCTCATCACTCACTATTATGCACATGTAGTGGGTATGTACTTTCCCGGGTGTAAATTTAAACTTGACAGAGACATTAGTGATGTGTAATTCCCTGCAGCCCAGCGGTTGGCGCTGTCGCCCTGGGCTGGGGTTGAATCATTTCTGTGTGTCGTGCCTCCTTTTTGTCCTCCTTCTGCAACAGTATGGTGGGGCCAGGAACCCGCCGTGCTTGCTGGGAGAGGGTATAAAGGGGCCGGCCATCTTTGTCACGGGGGAAGTCCAGGGCACCTTCAGCCTGTGGACGGTGGTTCGTGTCGGTTCTCTAGGCGGGCCTAGGCCTAGAGGACAGCCGGAGGTCGTGTTCCATTCCAGGCACCTTTAGCCTGGGGTGAGGTACTCAGATGGAGGTCCGGAGCTCAGTGCCCAACACTGAGTTCCGCGAGGGAAGGAGATCCTAGGGAACCCCGGGAGTGGGTACCCGAATCCGGAAGGCGCAATGGACCGGGGGAGCTCCTCATTCGAAGACCTGGTGCAGCAGATTGCCAGTGACGGGTGAGTCTCTCACCGGAGACCGCCTGGAAGGAAATTCCCCCTCGTTCGGAGACTGCAACCCACTTTCAGGAAGGAAAGTGGAGAATACATTGTGTATGGGCCTATTCACAACCACACCTCCTTTTCTGTTCTGTTTCTACCAAGGGAGTTCAACTGATTGTGTTCATTCAAGAAGAATAAAGGAGTGTTGAACTTTAATGGTGTGGGGCTCATTTCCTGACAGACATTGTTGAAGATAACTCTCGGTGGAGGCTCCAGGTGCACAGCACTGACCCGAAGGTAAAATAACTTTGCTTGTATCACACTGACACCTGTGACAAAGGCCTGGCGTAGTGTCCCCGCTCCCTTCCCCTCTAAAAGATTCCCCTCTTTCTCTTCAGCTCGTCTCACTCTTGTCTAGGGGTGAGAGGAGGGTGCTACACGTGGGGGCTCGGGTCCGGTATATTGTTTGTGCACCACAGTATTGAACGTGTCTGTTGGAAGAGTTACGCGAATAGGCAGGCCTTCATTGGCCGAAGTGCATCCCTGCTCGAAGTCGTGGACATGACCCAATGAAGAGAAAGGCCCGCGCAGAAGAGTGGAAAGAGCGGGAAGTTCAGCCGTGTGAAGTACTACACGTGAGGGCTTCTATTGCACTGCGCCACCAGGCACACCCCCATCGCTTAGTTCGTGGGCATGACTCAGAAACAGAAAAGAAGAAAAGCCCGCGAACTGGAGCAAAGGGGAGGAGTCCAATACGTGTGAAGGACTACACGTGGGACATTGGCGCAAAAACTCTGCAGTGTGCTATGGTTTAGCAACAGGTCGCCATGTTCGGACATACATCGTGGATTCCAGTTCACCCTTCCACCACGACATTGACTGCTGCTGCTCCGGTAACATATACGGGGATCCGGCTAAAGCCAAGGGGTCGATTCGCCCTGTATTCATGCATGGACGTTGAGGCCCTGGGTGTGATTTGTCCCAGCTGTTCGGGACTGGTGTGCCAGCTAAAGCCATTCGGGCGATGTGAGGCCTGTGGGGAGTTTCTGTTCAAAGTGGATCCGGCGGTCGAGAAGCCGAGAACCATCTACCCCGGCCGTGCTGCGGGCAACACCACTCAGAGAGGAGGAATCACTGCTGTGACAGCCATCCCTGCGCACACTGCAGTGACCGCGGAGGAGGTCGTAAAACTTCAATGGGAGAAATCCGAGGATGCTGACTCGGTCACCACGATCTTGCAGCGTCCACCACCGAAGAGAAAGACCGGCATGGTAGCCCCGACCAGCGGTTGTGGTGGACCGTCTCGCCCGCTTACGCCCGGCCAGGATGGATCCATCGACAAGAGTTCCGGACGTCCCGTTTCAAGTAAAGGCCGAGGTAAGCCTGGCGGAGAGATTTGGTGTGTGGGAGGAGGTGAAAGCTCGGTCTCCACTACAGGATACCTGCCTGCGGAGGAGTGTGACACCTCTGACCTAGAGTCGCTCTCGGACATGGGAGACGACGTTGCGATAGATGAACTGTTTGCAGAGAAAGGCTGGGATAAAAGTACCTCTCGCTTTATTCCGGAGGACCAGGGATCCACCCATGTCTACAGGGGAAAGTACACCCCGGGTGGAGGCATCAGCGCCTGAAGAGAGGTCCCATCCCCAGCCTGCTTCTACATCCCCGGTGCCATCTGTACCGAACACCGGGGAAAAGAGACTGTTGCTGCGGGCACCAATGCCCAGATCAGATGTGATCAAGGTCCCTCGCCACCCGGACTCGATAGTGTTGCCTGGCGAAGGGGACAGAGCTACCATGCCTCCTTTGGCGAGACTACAACGCCTATTTGGCCAGAAGGTTGCTGCGGACTACGGATGGGAGTATCCGTACTTGTCGAAGGAACTGCTGTATGAGGTGGAAGTGTGCCGGGATCGCTGGTACAATGACTTTGTGTGGACCCACCTTCAGGTTCCCCACGCCCACAGGTACCTGGCATGCTCTCCAAAGGCCGCAAGGCAGAATGGATGTTAGGACGGCACATCCATGCAGACAAAGTGTTGATCCGCCGCAAAGAAGGAGAAGATGTGGAGTATCATCTGGAAACCATGGATCAGCACTTGAAGCCACTTGTTCTGCCGCATCTCCGTTTTTACCTGTAGGAGAAAAGAGACTCTGTTCTTATCATGCTGCTGAACTTTCTGGGGCCCGTTGCTTTTGTGCCTTAAAGGAATGAAGGACTGTTCCTGTTGTTCTTCACTTTCCTGCAAGAGATCATAGACTCTGGGTAGATAGGGCCAAAGAGAAGAGGAAAGTTCCACGAGTGCAGTTACCGCGGTGCTGTCACCAGGTGGCAGTGTTGCGCAACGTTAAAACACTTTTCATGCACTCACTCTTTGGAGAAAAGGGATTTCTTCCCGGAGAAGTTTATTTTCCATCACACGAATACAGGTGTCAGGGTTATATGTGTTAATCCTTTCTTTTCCCTCTGCAGGAGAGCATCCCATCAAGTCCACTGAGAATGGGGTGGGTCTTAGTCAGGATGGGGGGGGAAAGTAAAAAAAATGTGAAGATGTGATTCAAAGTTATGAGTCAATGCTGTTGCTTCTCTTCTGTCTTTATTCCCTTTTCTTTACAGGGCTCAGACACAATGTTTTAGTTGGATAGTTTTTCAAAAAGTTTTCTTTTTGTACAATTGTTAGTCGGTTTCTGGATTGGATTATGTCAGCCATTGAGGGCATGATTTACTCCAGACACTGGGGACCACTGTCAAACCACCAGGGGGAGAGTGTAGCGGGTATGTACTTTCCCGGGTGTAAATTTGAACTTGACAGAGACATTAGTGATGTGTTATTCCCTGCAGCCCAGCGGGTGGCGCTGTCGCCCTGGGCTGGGGTTGAATCATTGTTGTGTGTCGTGCCTCCTTTTTGTCCTCCCTCGGCAGCGGTATGGTGGGGCGGGAACCCGCCGTGCTTGCTGGGAGAGGGTATAAAGGGGCCGGCCATCTTTGTCACGGGGGAAGTCCAGGGCACCTTCAGCCTGTGGACGGTGGTTCGTGTCAGTTCTCTAGGCGGGCCTAGGCCTAGAGGACAGCCGGAGGTTGTGTTCCATTCCAGGCACCTTTAGCCTGGGGTGAGGTACTCAGATGGAGGTCCAGAGCTCAGTGCCCAACACTGAGTTCTGCGAGGGAAGGAGATCCTAGGGAACCCCGGGAGTGGGTACCCGAATCCGGAAGGCGTAATGGACCGGGGGGAGCTCCTCATTCGAAGACCTGGTGCAGCAGATTGCCAGTGATGGGTGAGTCTATCACCAGAGACCGCTTGGAAGGAAATTCCCCCTTGTTCGGAGACTGCAACCCACTTTCAGGAAGGAAAGTGGAGAATACATTGTGTCTGGGCCTATTCGCATCCACACCTCCTTTTCTGTTCTGTTTCTACCAAGGGAGTTCAACTGATTGTGTTCATTCAAGAAGAATAAAGGAGTGTTGAACTTTAATGGTGTGGGGCTCATTTCCTGACAGACATTGTTCAAGGTAACTCTCGGTGGAGGCTCCAGGTGCACAGCACTGACCCGAAGGTAAAATAACTTTGCTTGTATCACACTGACACCTGTGACAAAGGCCTGGCGTAGTGTCCCCGCTCCCTTCCCCTCTAAAAGATACCCCTAGACAAGAGTGAGACGAGCTAAAGAGAAAGAGGGGAGAGAGGAGGGTGCTACACACATATCACTATTACTGGGTATGGATTTGTCGTGACCTCTCTGGACTCAGTTTGATATCATGAAGGGGTTTCTTTAGACTAATTTTTCTTTAAGGAATCTTTTAATATACACATACATCCCTCCATGTTCCGATTTGACTTCAGAGGTTCACGACAAATCACATTCACTTGGCAATAAATTTTCAACATTACTGCACTATATTATTATTTTACTAGTCTTCACATCACATGGTTTATTTGAGACCCATACAAAAGTTTTCTCCCCCTCCCTTTCATCACCAATCATCACTTATCTAATGTTTACTGGAATTCACCAGTCCCCTATATATATATCTATATTACATATTTAGAAAGAGAGATTTGTTATTTCACTAAAGAAACAAGAAGAATTTTGTTTTATGTACACACCATTCCTTCGCCACATATAAGGTTTTCAAATAGGGTGTTTTTTTACAAAACACAGCAAGTCTCTATTCTTTCTTTTGTTTTGCTTTACTTCTTGTTTTACTCTTTATTTTCACTACATATTTTACATTTCATTCACTTTAATTTTCACTAGCAATATACACAATATATGCAGGTTTTTTTATGGGTGTGTATGTGTGTTTTTCAACCACATGTTGGATTTAGTTGTGTTCACAGGAAATACCTATTAATTTGTTAATTAATTGGATCTCCAATCATTACTCCACTAGTCACATGGATAAGAGTATATATTTGATATCCATTTGTCATGTTTGTTAGCTATGAATAAGCTCTGAGCTACAGTGTGAAACACGTCAACTTACATCTGTTTTTTGCTGTGGCATGTATTTTTGTGATTTGATTTTACAATAAAAGGGACAATTTTTGGAGTTCGGCTGTCCAAACTTTCTTCAATTTCTGCATTACCATATGCACTGCCAGCACCCAGTGGCTTTAGATCCAGTGAAAAGGTTCATCAATCACACCTGAGCGGTAACTCCCTTTCTCTACTTGTTTTGGATTTTGCATATCCTGTCTACCAGCTCAAGGATTGTTTGAACTCCTGATCCACTTCTTAAAAGGTTATTATAACCTATAGACTAATTAAAAAAGCCAGTTCCTGAAATGAATACCATCACACCTACATTGCAGACAGCGGAATTTAGCTATAGCAGAACTCTTACAGCACCATCCGATAACCCGCTGAGATCCATCTCACAGACACAGACTCTTCAATCTGCAGACGATGATGAGATCTCATTGATCCGGATGTTCAGAAAACTGGAGCATTTAATGGCCAGAGAAATAAGGTATTTTTGGGACATACATTTCCTCACTGAATACCTGACGTTAGCACAGATTCCGAGAGACTTGAGAATTAAAAAGTTCCCTACCTCAGAACTTTTTGATGAGGATATGAAAAAAGAGTGGACTGATACCCTCAACACTTGCTCATTGAAGCTCATAGATATCCTCATTAAATCTAACAAAAAGATGGTGGAAAAGTTACAAACTGAAATGTCGTTAATACAAACAGATCTGACGGTGCTACAGACACATGCCAATTTTGCAGAACAAGACGGCCGACTCAATAAAAAATTGGACAAAATGGAGAAGTTTGTGATCGACACCAAAAAAGGTAAAATGAATCGTGATCGGATTGATTACGAAAGTAACAACGTTTACACATGGAAGAAACCTCAATTCTTACCAGGACGGTCACGTAAACACTCAGGAAAACGAGTGAGTTTCTCAGATCAAGAAAGCGACATGGCCAATGACACAATGGCCACTTCAGCCTCAGAATCATCACCTGATCAACCGTCTACCTCCTTGAGTCGAGCAGATGGAGGTCGTTCCCCCTGGAAACCCCCATGGGGCCAACACAAAGGCAAAGAAGAAACCCGCCATAAGAAAACACGAAGAGGTGGACAAAGACACAAGAAATCAAAAGAATGCCCAATACACATTATGAGGGAAGAGGAAGTAACCAACGTAATGAACATTTCGGACAGAATCTTGAGTGTTGAAGAAGTTAATTTACTTTCGAAAGGACTGAACTTTTGCCCTACCAGACATTTTGATTAATTTGGAACACTTCTAGATGTCAACAAATTTTTTCGCAGTCTCACCCTAAAAAAACACTATTTTGAGTTTCCAGTTGATACAAGTGATACTCTTTCTGGTGAAGTGCATGCATGTGAGTCACCTCCCTCTCCTATCTTATTTAAAGAAGTTTGTGCTTTGCAAGATTTAACTGAACTGGCTTGTGAGTCTGATCCGTGCCCTGTCGATCCCACTGATGCATTTAACACTGTGTCTTTTAAATTAAGGTCAGATTTTTACCCGGTGGTGTCGAGGGGCAGTGATTTAGACTTATTCCAAAAGATGGTAGAGAAGGATCTCACTCACCTGACTTGCAATTGTCATAGGGCACCCACATAGTAATTTGACAGTTATGGAGAGACAAGCTCTTAAAAATCTAGAATCAGACAAGAACATAGTCATCAGGAATGCCGATAAAGGAGGATCTGTGGTTATCTTAAACTCTGCTACATACAGAGATGAGGCAGTACGCCAATTATCTGATGTTGACACTTATCAAATACTTAGAGCAGATCCCACCATCCCCTTTAGAAAAGTTTTACTTTCTCTTCTAGATAGGGCTACACTTGTTGGCATTTTTTCTGATAAGGAGAAGGATATGTTTTTCCCTGAGTGTCCTATTATGCCGGTCTTCCACCACCTGCCCAAGGTGCACAAGGGGTTAAATCCCCTTGTAGGTAGACCTATCGTTGCGGGGATTGGTTCCCTCAACTAACGCCTTGGCGAGTGGTTGGACGGTCAGTTATAGCCCCTGGTGGTTGATTTACCGGGCTATTTAAAAGACACTAAACAGCTTCTCATTAAATTGAACCATTTTCAATGGAATGAAAATTACAGATGGATTAGCTGTGATGTTGTCAGTCTGTACTCAAGTATTCCCCATGGTTTAGGCATTCGAGCGGTAGCCACATTTTTACAGGAATTGGGCAAATTTTCTTTAGTTCTTCAGGATTTTATTTTACAGGCTTTGGAATATCTATTAACTCACAATTTCTTCATGTTTGACGGGGTCTATTATCTCCAGAAATGCTCAGCCTCCATGGAAGCCAATTTATCTCCCTCCCTTGCCAACCTTTTCATGGGTTGGTGGGAGAGGTCCTGCATCTTTGGACATGATAGCCCCCGCCGCCTGGATACAGTTTTTTAGTGTCGGTACATACGCGACCTCCTATTTGTTACATCTGATCGTGAGGCTGACCTCAACAACTGGCTCACATATTTTAATGATAAATCCCTTAATTTAAAATTCACAGGCAATCTCCATACTAGCACCATTGATTTTTTGGATGTTAAATTAACGGGTGTGGGCAGTACAGTAGCAACCAGTCTGTATAGGAAACTTACGGCTGGCAATGCCCTTCTGAGAGCCGATTCAGCACACCCAGGACACACCATCAAAGGGGTGCCCTATGGGCAATTCCTTAGACTTAAACGCCTTTGCAGCGGATCGGACAGTTTTGAGAAAGAAGCTCAAGAAATGGCACTACGTTTTAAACACAGGGGATACCCAAATGAAATTATTAATAGAGCCCTTTCAGCTGCCAGTGTCGTTTCAAGGGATAGTTTGCTGATAGATTCTAACACAAACAGCAACATAAAAATGACACCTAGATCTTTCAGTAACATACTGGTATTCTCCAACCCTTATAGTTCAGAGTTTTCAAAAATTAAAAACACGGTGACAAAGTATCTCCCCATACTATTTAACGATCCAATCTATAGTGAGATACTATCTAAGGGCATACAATCTGTGTCTCGTCGGGCGCCCACTTTGGGAGGTTCTCTCTCACCTAGCCTTTTTACCAGCAGACCAACGGGCCATAATTGGCTGAAATTTAAGGGTACATTTAAATGTGGCATTAAAAGCTGTCATTATTGCCGCTTTATTAAAAAGGGCAATCATGTCAAGTCTTGTACCAATGGAAGGAGTTTCGAAATCACACAATTTATAAATTGCAATACCAAATATGTACTTTATGTCATCACTTGCGAAGAATGCAACATACAATATGTAGGGCGCACTATTCGTAGACTCAGAGACCGTCTACGAGATCATTTTTTATTTTTTTTCACAATCAAAGGTTTATTTAAAGAAAATTGTTGCAAACAATGGATAGGAGTTGTACAATTATAAAAGTTGTACTATATAACAGTGTCTAATGACATAATAACATAAAAAATTATGAGACAGAGTACATACATCTGTATTGGGGGGAGATAAAGTTGACATATTATAGCTTAATAGTGAATGGAAGAGGAAAGGAGAGAGGGGTGGGGGAGGGGGAAGAGGGTAAGACATGAGGACTGGTTAAAGGGGGGAAGGGAGGGCAGGATAGGGTGGGTAGTGGGGAGGAATTGATGATGGTGAGAAAATAAAAAGGGGGGGGGAGATATCCGGTACCAAAGACAGTAGTTGTTAACGTCATAATAGTAATTATTTCACAATTCCATTATGACCTTTGCAGGAAGATTTCTATACATCCTCACGTAAAGATGTAAAAAAAAAAATGTAAGTTTATTTATTAGATTATTATTATTATTATTATTATTATTATTATTATTTATTAGATAGTTTATTTATTTATTGTCTCATTTTGTCAATAGCTGGTATTCATTACACAAATATTACCCAAGGTTGCCAAAGTTTATAAAAACTCTTAAGCCTCGTACACACGACCAAGTTTCTCGGCAAGAACCAGCAAGAAACTTGCTGGCAGAGATTTCTTACCGAGAAATTCGTTCGTGTGTATGGTTTCTCGTCAAGAAAAGCGACAAGAATCTCGACGAGAAAATAGAGAACCTGCTCTCTATTTTCTCGTCGAGATTCTCGTCAGCCTGTTTCTCGACGAGAAAATTGAGTGTGTGTACACTTACCTGTTCGCCGGGAAGCCTGCGCATGCTCGAAATGACTTTGACGCATGCGCGGTAGCTTCCCAGGCATAGGTAGGGTGAACCAAGATGGCGGCGACGGCATCGAATGTGACGAGCGCATGCTCGTCGTATTTGATGACGTCACCGCGTACGCTCCATTCAAAGAACCGCGGGTTCTTTGAAATGAGCGTGTGTACACTCGGCCGGGACAAGTTTCTTGTCCAAGGATCTCGTTGTAAAAAACGACATGTTTTTAACGACGAGATTCTCGGCCGTGTGTACGAGGCTTTAGTGTTTTCCCTCTTCATTGCTACAATCTCGTCCATTTTGTGTATGTACTGAACTCTGTCTAACCAATCCTTGACTGTCGGACTTCTGGTAGTTCTCCAGTGCAATGGAATCAGTGTTTTAGCTGCTGTCAGTAAATGCCTTCTTAGTGCCTTTTTATATTTGCAAATTGTAAAGTGGTTGATCTGTAGCAGGCATGCAGCTGCATTCAGATTAATCTTGGTCTCTGTGATGTGTTTAATCCATGATGTTATTTGGGTCCAGTAGTCAAGGATTGGGGGACATTCCCACCAAATATGTAAGAAATATCCTATTTCCTTATCACATCTCCAACAAATATCGGATGAGGTATTAGACCACTTTTTGGTTTTCACTGGGGTCATATACCACTGCGTTAATATTTTATAAGAAATTTCTTGGTATTTTGTGCTTAGCGAACATTTGTGAGCAAAAATGCATGCCTTTTCCCATTGTGCATCACTGAATTTCAGGCCTAGGTCACTTTCCCAGTTGTCTTTATGTTTGTTGTATGATTCTGTTTGTGAATGATTCAGCCAGGAATAAGCTAAAGAGGTGGTCTTTAAGACCCGATTTCTAGAGTAGCATATTTGTTCTAACTGAGTCATTCTATCTATTACAGTATGCATTTTTATGTTTACTGTTGACTAGGAAGTCTTTCAGCTGCATATGAAACCATGCATTAGGTAATGGCTCACCATAGTCTGTTCTAAATTCTTCAAAAGATTTAACTTTATTCCCTTTTTGGCAGTGGGTGACCAATAATTTGTTGGTGTTGGTGGGGGTTGGAAGTACTGGTTGGTTTTCACCGGGCACGAAATCTGGATTATCGGCGACCGGGATTAATGGACCCGGGATTGTAGCTAGTTTCTATGGGAGAGCTATCTTATGCCAAATGTTTAGTGTGGCTGCTACTAAAGGGTGAGATATTTTTCTGGTGCGTTTGGAGTTAGTGGTCCAAGGATAATATAAGATTGGCTTCATGTTGTGGTCACCTTCTAATTGTACCCAGTCTTTATTTTTCTCATGGCAGTTCCAATCTATCAGTCTAGTGATGTGGGAGGCGATATGATATTTTTTGAAATTGGGCAGTCCAATTCCCCCCCTGACTTTTGGTAGTGTAAGGAGACGTAGGTTTATTCTTGTTTTTTTGCCGGCCCAGAGGAATTTTCTTTGTATATTTTGTAATTTGGAGAAGAAGGAGGTGGGTATTGTAATTGGTAGGGCATTAAAGAAGTAGAGCAGTCTTGGGAGGATAGTCATTTTTAAGATAGATGCTCTTCCAAACCAAGAGAAGAACTTTGGGGTCCATTTTTGGAAGTCCGTGGCAATGGAGTTTTAAAGAGGTGTAAAATTGTCTGAGAAGAGACGATCAATGGATGGGGTAATTTGATTCCCAGATACTTGAGGGTGTCCTGTTCCCATTTAAAGTTATGGTTGTTCTTAAGTAGATCATAGTTGTTCTGGGAGAGATTTAAGTTAAGTGCTTCTGATTATGTTTGATTAATTTTAATACTAGATATATATCCAAAGATTTTGAAAAGCTATATCAGATTGGGAATAGATATATGGGGTTGTGTGACAAAAAAGAGGAGGTCATCTGCGTAAGCAGCTACTTTATATACTCGTTTGTGTATTGTAAAACCCTAATGTCTTTAGAATTGTTTATGGTTCTAATTAGAGGTTCTAGTGATAAAATGAATAATAAGGGGGAGAGGGGGCAGCCCTGACGTGTACCATTGCGTATGTAGCGGCCTTCACCCTCACTCCCTTCTTTATCGGTTATTCTGGCTCTGGTCTAGGGGTATCTTGGAGGGGAGAGCGAGGTGCGCCATGGCCCATGTCCTCTAAATTACAGCGTGTAGAGGTGAAGGCCAGTATCTAGTTGTATTCGGGCCTGTGTATACGCTTAGAGCCAAGTCTGTTCTGCTGATAACCCCCTTTGCTCCCAGTAATTGGAGTACCACACACTGAAAAGGTCCAACACTTATTTATTCCATAACGGCAAACAAATAGTCCTTTGCGAGCAGACAGTTTGAGACCCATAGAACAGTTCAGTATTGGTGGGGAGTAGGTCAAGGCACAATCCTCAAAGAAAACTAAACCGTTGAAGTTTCACCAACGGTTGCTAAGCTCAGTGGCTGTTAAATGGAATTCTTGGCTTCAGAGTCTTTTCCAGCGACTCTAGTGAACAGGAACTGGAGTTACCTTTGCTACGTTGCAGCCCCTGTCAGGGGGAAGACATCCCTCCAAGGGAGTTACCAGAGGCCCCCGCCGTCACCGGGTTAACGCTGTACCGGACTATCCGGAAGGGTTACACTCCCCGGCCTCCTCGCCTCAGATACGGGTCCCAACACCTTAGGGCCCCTCGGACTCCTCCACCCTTGCGGAACCCAGCCGAAGCCACTGGGCCCCAGGCTCTGGCAGTAGTACCTCACCCCAGGCTTAAGGTGCCTGGGATGGACTCCATCTCTCGCTCCGGCCAGGTCAAGGGCACCTGGGCCCGGAAGTCCGGAACGCCAGCACCCAGGCCGAAGGTGCCTGGGTGCGGCCGCGTCCCCCAACTCCGAACCAAGGTCAGGGCATCCGCCCCTTTTACCCCCCTCCCCCCACGTCACAGCGGGCCCCCTGCCCCACTGCACCGGTGCCAGGAAAGGACAAAAAGGCACAGTTCTGCGGTGCAGGCTCAACTCAGGGCGACAGCGCCACCAGCAGGCCACAGGGAACCCCGCGCCACCAGAGTCCGCTAAGAACCACAAAAAGGGATTCTCAGATTCCCTAACAATTAGTACATCTGGGTTAAATAACCCAGATGCTCCCCCCCAATTTAAATACCCGCTACACTCTCCCCCCTGTAATTTGACACTGGTCCCCAGTGTCTGGTGCAAACCCACGTCTCCCAAGAAATGGCAGCATAAGTCTGACCCAGAGACCAACTACACAATTTGACCCTGAATTGTGCCAAGACCTAGAATGGGAAAAGGAAAATATAAAACAGTAAAACTTTCAGTAATACACTTCTGACATTTACAAATGCATCATACTCCCCCTGACTATCTAAGGACCACCCATACTCAGTAGCCTTGACAGACGAATCTCCTGCAGAGGGGAAAAAAAAAACCATCCTAACACAATGTGTGTCTTTCTTGGAATGAACGGGCCTCTCCTTGAAAAGACCCATTCGCTCCAATGAGCATGGTGATGCAAGTGTAAAAAAAAAAAAACAGTTGTTGCGCAGCACCGCCACCTGGTGACAGTGCCACGGTAATAACACTTGGTCGAATCTCCCAGACAACTTTCTTCTTTCCTTTTTCTCTACACTGACTAAAACCCCAAAGTCAATGATTTCTCTGAAGTGCAAGGAGAAGGAGGGAGAACAACAGTAACAGCTCCCATTTCTCCAAAAGAGTAAAACGCCCAAATCAAAAAAAAACTAGGGCACAGTCATTGCGTTCCGGCAAAGGCTCTCCGGAAAGTCCAGCAATGAGTAATAGAAAACACACAGGAGTCTTTTTCTCCTAAAGGTAGAACTTTGGGTGCGGCAGGAACAAGGGCTTCAGGTGCCTATCAAGAGTCTCCACATTATACTCAATGTTCTCTCCGTCCTTGCGACAAAAAAGCACCTTGTCCGCATGGATATGCCGACCCAACATCCACTCCGCTTTACAGTCCTTGAACTTCTTGGACACGGGGGATGAGCATAAAAGATATCGGCGAGCATGGGGCACTTTGAGCTTTTCCCAGACAAACTCATCGTACCATCGCTGCCGCTGGACCTCCACTTCAAAAAGCAAGTCCCGGGGTAGGTATGGGTACTCCAACCCATATTAACGGGCAACTCTCTGACAGAAGAGCCGCTGTAGCCGGACCAGAGGTGGCATGGTGGCACGATCTCCTTCTCCAGGCTGGACAATGGACTCCGGATGCCGAGGTACTTTAACTATCTCCGTTGGCTTGGACCTGGGAGCCCGCAGCAATGAACATTGCGTTCCCGTCACCGGAACAGATGAAACAGCAGGTGATTCACAGGATGGAAGGGCAAGCAAGAGACCAGATTCCTCCCTGGCCTTCGGGACCTCCACCCGGGGTGTACTATCCCCTGTTGACATGGACAGATCTCTTGGTGCGCGGAGCACGGGTAACGGCATCCTGTCCCAACCCTTGCGGTGAAAGACCTCGTCAATCTCGCCATCATCGCCAGCATCGGACAGCGATTCAAGGTCGGAGGTGTCGTACATTTCCACGGACAGGTAATTCCCAGTAGATGGGGAATCACCCTCCCTCACAGGCTCCACCGACAATGGACTCCCGACACCTCCAACCACACACACAGTCCCAACCCCTGGCTCACCTGGGCCTTCAGAAGAACAGGGATGTCCAGAGCTCTTCCCACTGGATCCATCCAGGCCAGGCAAGCAGCGGGGCCAAGCTCTTCCACGACCACAGGATGCCTGTACAAGGCCGACTTTCCTCTTCAGAGGTGGGAGCAGGGAGCTTGTGGTGACCGAAGCAGCATCCTCTGATTTTTCTCTCTCAGTCTCTGGTTGGGCACTCTCCTTGCCCTGGTTAGCGCGCACAGAAATCTCCACAAAGGCCTGGATCTCCCCTTCTGGAGTGGCGGTACCTGTGAGGCAGTTGAGGTGGAAGGCTCAGGGCCTTTCTGTGAATGGTTCCACCTCAAAAAGAAACTCCTTGCAGGCCTCACATCGCCCGAATGGCTTCAAACTGACCACCAGTCCCAAGCAGCCGGGACAGATCACACCGAGGGCCTCTATGTCTCTGCATACATACAGAGCCAAACGTCCTCAGGGCCTAAGTCTTATTCCTCTATCTGTTATGGAAGCAGCAAAGGAAGTCATCTTCGTGGGGTAAGGAACCGAAATCCACGGGGTACTTGAGGTCATCCCGACAGTCTGCTGCTCCATTGCTCACTGACCAACACGCGCCAGAATCCCCACGTGACTACTTCCACATGGCCAGACTCCTCCCACAGTCTGCACTTGTTCGCGGGCTTTCCCTTTTCCCCGCCCACGAACTGCGCAGCTATGGTGGGCCTCGTGGCGCACCTGCCAACATGGCCGACCTACTCGGAACTCCACCGGGGTAGCAAAGTCCCAACACAGACGTTCCCAGCTCTATACACGAAACACACATCCCGGACTTGCGAGCCCCCACGTGTAGCGGCCTTCACCCTCACCCCCTTCTTTATCGGTTATTCTGGCTCTGGTCTAGGGGTATCTTGGAGGGGAGAGCGAGGTGCGCCACGGCCCATGTCCTCTAAATTACAGCGTGTAGAGGTGAAGGCCAGTATCTAGTTGTATTCGGGCCTGTGTATACACTTAGAGCCAAGTCTGTTCTGCTGATAACCTCCTTTGCTCCCAGTAATTGGAGTACCACACACTGAAAAGGTCCAACACTTATTTATTCCATAACGGCAAACAAATAGTCCTTTGCGAGCAGACAGTTTGAGACCCATAGAACAGTTCAGTCTTGGTGGGGAGTAGGTCAAGGCACAATCCTCAAAGAAAACTAAACCGTTGAGGTTTCACCAACGGTTGCTAAGCTCAGTGGCTGTTAAATGGAATTCTTGGCTTCAGAGTCTCTTCCAGCGACTCTAGTGAACAGGAACTGGAGTTACCTTCGCTACGTTGCAGCCCCTGTCAGGGGGAAGACATCCCTCCAAGGGAGTTACCAGATGCCCCGCCGTCACCGGGTTAACGCTTTCCCGGACTATCCGGAAGGGTTACACTCCCCGGCCTCCTCGCCTCAGATACGGGTCCCAACACCTTAGGGCCCCTCGGACTCCTCCACCCTTGCGGAACCCAGCCGAAGCCACTGGGCCCCAGGCTCCGGCAGTAGTGCACTGCACCGGGGCCAGGAAAGGACAAAAAGGCACAGTCCTGCGGTGCAGGCTCAACTCCGGCCCAGGGCAACAGCGCCACCAGCAGGCCACAGGGAACCCCGCACCACCAGAGTCCCCCAAGAACCACAAAAAGGGATTCTCAGATTCCCTAACAATTAGTACATCTGGGTTAAATAACCCAGATGCTCCCCCCAATTTAAATACCCACTACACGTATTTTTTATTGGGTCTGATAATACATTATTAATCTTAATTTTAGCTTGGGGGTTGATGTCTAAGGCCTTGATCCAGTTTAACATGTTCTCACCTAATCCAATATGCGAGCAGGTAGCTAGCATGTAGTCCCACGAGACCCTATTGAAGGTCTTCTCTGCATCCGTAGACAGGAGGAGGCCCTCGATATTTGTGTGCTTCGCATAATGAATGAGGTTTAGGGACTTATTGTCTCTAGCTTCCCTCCCTGGCATAAAGCCTACTTGTTCTGGACCGATGACTTGTGAAATGAATGGTTTCAATCTGTTGGCTATGATTTTTGCCAGCATTTTAATATCAATGTTCAACAATGAAATATGTCTGAAATTCGCACAATCTGAGTGATCCTTATCTGGTTTGGGGACTACTGCTATGTGTGCTGTGAGTAGGGAATTAGAGTCATGTTTGCTTTTGGCTAGATAATTGAAAGCTTTTAGTAAAGGGTTGGATAGTAGTTGCGGGAAAGTTTTGTAATACTGTGAGGTAAATCCATCAGGACCTGGGCTCTTCCCTGCTTTTAATTCTTTGATCACCTCTTGTAATTCAGCTTCCGTTATGGGGTCGTCTAAGGTTGATACATCTTCTCTATGAAGTGAGGGTAGGTTACTGTTCGTGAGAAAGTTTTTGATCGTCTCATCCTTAGATGTCGTTATGTGGAGAGGTTTATGCTGAGTGGGTAAATTGTAGAGTTTGGAGTAAAAATTATGGAAGATTTTTGCTATTTGCTCTGGTTGGTGTTCAAGTGTACCTTGCTTGTTGCGTATGGCATGGACATGAGTAGCTAATGTCGCGTCTTTCAGGGCTCTGGCTAATTGCTTTCCGCTTTTGTCACCGTGTTCATAAAAAATATTTTTCTTAAAGAAAAACGACTTTTGGGTTTGTAGGTTTAATATTTGTTTCAGGCTTTCCCTATTCTTGTTAAGATCCGCTTCTACTTTAGCGGATAATGATTTTTTGTGTTGTAGCTCTAATTTAGCTATTGTGTTAGATAAATTAATTATTTCCTTTTTCTTTTTCTCTCTTTTTCCTGGCTCCTCATGTAATTAGTTCTCCTCTGATCACAAATTTGTGGGCTTCCCAATTATTTAGAGGGTTAGTATCTGAGTCGACATTATTCAGGAAATAAGTCTTGATGGATTCATATATACTGTCATCTATTGATTGGTCAGACAATAAGGTAGCATTGAGTCTCCAATTGAATGTTGAGCTTTTAGGTGGGCTAAATCTCATTGTGATCGCTGTGGGGGCATGATCAGATAGGGTAATAATGCCTATTTCCGCTCTAACTAAATTGGAAAGATCTCTTTGTGAAACAAAGATCAGATCTATCCTTGAATACCTTTTGTGAGGTGCTAAATAAAAGAAATAGTCCCTTTCTGTTGGGTGGGTCGATCTCCATGAATCTACTAGAGCTATTGACTGTAGTAGGGCTTTAATTCTTTTCAGAATTCTGTAAGATACATAGGAATGTCCAGTCGATGTGTCCTGCAGCGGCAAAAGGGGAATGTTAAAATCCCCTCCTAATAGAATACACCCCTCTGCAAACCATTTTAGTTCATTAACTATTTTGCTGCAGAAAGTTATGTGCAACTTGTTTGGAAAGTACACATTCGCCAGTGTAAGGGGGAATCCTTCCCATGTGCCCTTCCGAAAAATGAACCTACCCTCAGGATCTACCAATTGTTGTTTGAGTTCAAACGGGGCATTTTTATTGATTAGAATGGAGACTCCCTTTGTTTTGGCTAATGGATTTGTCGCGTGGTGGGCTACAGTATACAGGTTATTGGTGATTTTGGAGATGTTTTGTCCCTTGAAGTGTGTTTCTTGTATGAATACAATTAATGGTTTAACTTTTCTTAGCTCTTTGAGGAATTTGGATCGCTTCTCTGGGATGTTGAGACCATTAACATTATGTGAGATGATCATGGGTGATTTGCCTAAGAAGGAAAATGACATTTCTAAATAGTTTTTGGTACTAAATTAATAAATGTTAAGTAAAAAAAAAAAATATATATATATATATATATATATATATATATATATATATATAAATAGATGGTGGGGAGGGAGGAAGGAGGGATAGGTGAGGGTGGGGAGGGTTAAAGTATTTTCTTATGTTGTTCAGGTATTTAATGAGTTAAGTAAGGGTGGTTTAGGATTACCTATAATGAGTCTTGGCCCTAGTTGTCATCCGAAGGGTACAGGGCCGATATATGCTTTTATTCCAAAAAAAGGAGGAAAGAAAACGGTTATCAGAAGGGACTCTTGGGGGTAAGTGGGAGGAGCCTTTGTGGATGTGTATAGAGTTTAAATTAGTTTTAAGTGTAGGAAATTAGATTGGTCTAGAAAGAACGGGGATTTTGTAACTCCAACTTAAATACTTGTCTTAGCCTTCTAATTATAGGGGGAGTGTACACCTCATTACAATAGTATTAGATAATCCATATCTAAGCATGCTTAACAATAATCTACCACAACTGATGGATAGTGAACTTCAACTTCCTTGTAATATTATCTTCTTCTGCTAACCAGACCGCCCAGCCGCTCCCTTTAAGTCATCTCAAACCAAAAATAACCAATGTTTCTAAAAGCTTAATAAACTGAGATGAGTCTATTTCTAAATATACTGAAAACAGTATAAGGTTAATGCATTTATAGTTTCTCTCAGCTGAAGAAGTTGGTATGAGAGGTGATTATTCTAACTTTCTATTAGTGCTTGGCACAGTGCCAATAAGTCCACATAAAAAAGTCAAGTGAAAAAAGATGGAGGTAGAACTGTTCTTGTAGGAAGCTACCTCAGGGTGCATGGGTCCATGTCAAGGTGTGTGTCTTAACGTGTACTCACAGTTCCGGGTATCGTAGTAACAGACTCACACCTTGAAGATAAGCGGTTTTAAACACCTGGGTTCTATGCGGAAGTTTGAGTGATTGAGCCTGTTGATCCATAGTGTCGTGAAAAAATAAGAACAAGAGAGGAAAACCAGTAACATGCACAAAATAAAAAGAATAGGAAAAAAAAAATGAACTGGTTATTGCTATGCTCATATAGTTAGTTACGTAAACCACTTAGTATGGGATCTTTCAATGTCATTTGTCCCATAGAGAATTATAAGGTTTTGAGGTGGACATTGTGGAGTAGAGCTCCTTCCCTGGTTTATATTGACTACTTTACATTAGGCATTTTTAAGGAGATGCCCCCCTCTAGTGACATAGCTTGTTAGCTACAGAACAGGTTTCAAATGCAAGTCTAGTGCTGTAAGCTTTGAGGTGAAGTTAGAAAAAAGGAAAAAAAAAGAGAAAAAAAACAACAGTTAATATAGCATAAATTTTAGGCAGTCATTGGTATCTCGGACTGAAATACGTAATTATAACTTGTTGTACCCGAGATGTACAAAACAGAAGAACAAATAGTACTCAACCTGAGCAGTTTATCATGGATAACTTGGCAAGTGAATTTGTAGGTAAAGGAATTTCTTTTTTTTCTTTTCTTTCTCTCCTTTATTTTTCTCTCATCTGGATTACCTCATCTTAAAGCCTTTTGCAGATGGCGAGGAATAGTTGCCCTTGTGGCGTTTTTCCGATATTGCCCTTGGCGGTAGGGTGATTTACCTGGTGAAGAGCTGCACAAAGGAGACTGATTATTGATGGCAGGAGGGAGCTTAAACTCTGCGTACCGGTCGGGTAGATTTACAGGGGCTATTTGCAGATTTTCACAAAATCTTTGCAGATCCTCAGGGACTCTCAGTAGATGCTGCTTGCTATTGTACGTAGCCTGAAGGGCGAAGGGAAACTTCCACCTGTAGCTAATCCCAACACTGTATCCTGGCCTAGGCCAACAAGGCCCAGGCCTAGGGCAGCACTTTGCAGAGGGGCAGCACGGAAAGAGTCCCCGCCGGCTTGCGCTACACTGTTAGTCTAACGTAAGCTGCTTCTAATTTTGAGTAAGGGTAGGTTATAGCCCCTGTCAATTTATTTTTTATCATCCCTGTCCCATCGCAGAGATTTCCCAACACTTCCTGCCCCATAGCCAAACATTAAGTGAGAGGAAATCTATGCAAATTAAGGGAACCCAATGCCCCCCCACTTGAAAATTTCAGGGCGGGACTTAAACAGAAACGGGTGTGGCCTTGACTGGAAGGGGTGGGTCATATTTAAATTGGGGGGGTGCACAAGTTTAATCAGGCCTAGGGCAGAACAAAACCTAAATACACTACTGTCTGGTGATAAATCTTGGAACAGTTGAATGTCTGTCTCATTTAAAATTACCTGATCATTCACCCTGGCCTTTTGCAATATTTCCTCTTTCAAGCTGAAGTTAGGGAGACAGCAAATTATGTCTCTTGGAGGATTGTTGTCAGGAGCTCTTGGCCTGAGAGCTCTGTGTGCTCTATCAAATTCAATCGGTGAGGCCTCGGGCCTTTCCAACAGGCCATTAAAGATGGAGGTGAGTGCTGGTCTAATTTGTTCTGCCAGAATAGTTTCAGGTATGCCCCTCACCCTAATGTTGTTTCTCCTTCCGCGATTGTCCAGGTCCTCTAAATGTTTGTATCGATTAAATGCTGAGAGTGAGCTGATGTTATATCATCCAGTCTAATCAGGGCCCTGTCCCTCCACTTTCCAGCTCTCTCAGTCACCGCCATTTGCTCAGACAGTCTAAGCAGCTCAGTTTTTATGTCTGTGATGGCGATTGAGAATTAATTCTTAATGTCTGCAGCTATCTCTGTCATAGAGGCATAGGTCAGGGGACAGTCATAAGGTATATTACCTTTGGTGGAGTCCTCTGAGGCAGGCAAAGACACCTCATCATCCTCCATTTCCTCTCCTCTGTCCTTCCTTGCATCCGGCTCCATCTTGGATTTTCTGCTGCCGCCTGTATATCGATATTTGCTCAGGTCAGCCAGGGAGATTTTGTTTTTAGGTGTGCCCATTAATTTCAGAAGCCTGCTAGGGGTTGCTCTTCTGTAAAATGTGGACATAATCCACCTTTAAACGGCTGTTTTATCCCCCGTTCTGTTCCTCTGACCGGAGCTCTCCTAATCAGCGTCCATCCACGCTGCGCGCCAAGCCACGCCCCCAAGATCATTTGTATGACATTGAAATAAATAAAAAAAACGAATGTGGCCCAACATTGGAATATTGTACATTCAAAAGACATATCCCGCCTCCAGATACAAGGTACAGAAAACATCAACACCCCCATCAGAGGAGGGGATAAGTTTAGGATGTTGTGCAAACGTGAGGTATTTTTGATTTTTTCTTTACACACGAGGATACCACTACTGGGATTAAATTTCGAGTGGGATGTGTCTCATCATTATGATTAACTTTGTTAAAAACTTTTCTGTCTATACCAACTATCCTCACGTTTTTGCACACATCCTAGAGTGTCCACATTGTTTAGTGTTAAAGGAGGAAGTCAACTATCCTTCTATATGATTTTCCACTCTTTACATTTCTACATAATCTTTTATACATATCTTTACCATGGGGACACCTTTCGCATTTATAATAATGACATCGATACCATTTGCATCAGTTTGATTGGTAATCACTAGCACTTATGTGCAGATTCAACATATATGTTTTCCAGCATATATTTGCGGTTGGTTACTATTTCCTCTCCATACAGTCCACCTTCAGTGCCCATATACTCCCATATAATAGGTGTCTAGTGTGACAGCAGGAAGGTAAAGTCACCTGGTTGCATCCAGGGGGGTAGATATATTTCGCCCAGATTCAGGCTTTACGCCGACTTATACAACTAGGTGGAGAGTTGTATAAGCCCAGCTAAGGCTAGTGGGCTCATGGATGACTCATACCTCTAGGGAGAGTGCTGGGCGTCGTGCAGACAGGGAGTTGATGAGACCAGCTGAAGCTTGTCAGCTCATTTAGGCCTCTATAAGAACTCCCAGCTTCATTAGATGTTAGCTCATGCCTGGAACCAGACCTGTGTGGACTGTCTAGGGAGAGTGAACCCCTGTGCGGTGAGACAAAGCCTGTGTGGCTATTTGCTTGGACATTTAAAACCAGGGACTTAGGGACTAGGACAGCACTAGGCTGATCCCAGTTGTTAGTTAGGAAACCTGTATGTTTAGTCAGAGGTCAACTTGACCAGGATTTATTTTGTTTATGTTTCTTTTGCTTTGCTGTGTTTTGTCACTGTAAATAGAAAATAAACCGCACCTTTTTGATTTTGAAAACCACAACCTCCGTTTGCTGGGCCTGTTTTGTGTGGGGAGCCCATCCCGGGGGTCACACACACCCGCTGCCGAGCTAACCCCCTCACAGTTGGTGGAGAATGCGGGCAGTTTTTTTTAAGCCAGCATGGAGGAGATACTGAAGCAGCTGGCTCTAGCAAATGCCAATCAACAGCAGACAAATGCAGGTTTGCAAAAGAGCCTTGCAGCTCATCAACAGAGCCTTGCAGCTCAACAACAGAACTTCGCAGCCCAGCAGCAAGCTCATCAACAGAGCCTTGCAGCCCAGCAGCAGACAAACGCAACTTTGCAACAGAGTCTGGAGGCTCAGCAACAAGCCCAGCAGCAATCTGAGGCCCGCTTCATAGACCTGTTGCAGAAGCAAGAGCAGAGACTACAACAACAGATGGAAGCAGTAATGCAGCAACGTCCGCAGACCAGTGAGGAAAGCCGTCCCACTAATACCGCGTCCTTTGGGGTGAGTCATTTATTGACAAAAATGACTGGAGAGGATGATCCAGAGGTATTTTTGACCACATTTGAAAGGACCGCTGAAAGAGAAAAGTGGCCTGAGGAGCAGTGGGCTGGACTGGTGGCTCCTCTGTTAACTGGTGAATCGCAGAAAGCTTACTATGACCTAGAGCCTAACCAAGCAAAAGACTATGTGATGCTAAAAGCTGAAATATTGGCAAGGCTGGGTGTCACCCAGGCTGTCCGGGCTCAGCGTGTGCATAACTGGACTTTCCAGCTTGGAAAACCCCCCAGGTCTCAAATGTATGATCTCATTCACCTGAGCAGAAAGTGGCTACAGCCAGAGACTTTGTCCGCACCAAAGATTGTGGAACGTGTTGTAATGGATCGGTTTTTGAGAGCTCTTCCTACTGCCATCCAAAAGTGGGTAAGCCATGGAGACCCAGAGACGGCCGATGGTCTTGTGGATCGTGTGGAGAAATACTTGGCTACAGAGAACCTGACGGCCTCTTCCAGAGACACTCGGACTTTCCACCCTAAGACCAGACCATCCCCAGGGGCGGATAAGAGGATTCCAAGGGGTAAGGGTGGAGAGAGTGAGAGGGTGGGAGCTCTACCCCAAGTTTGGCGAGAACAGCCTGGGAAATCAGCGGCTCAAGAGGCGGCAAGAAGGATCGTTTGCTACCGCTGCCGGCAAGCGGGACATATTGCAGCCAATTGCCCGGTTGTGGAGGAACCCATGCAGTGTGACTTTCTGACGGGCAGACGTCAGTCGCTGTGTGCGACAGTCGCATGCACTGCCATTCGAGGAACTGAGAAACATTTATGCAAAATGTGTGTTAATGGTAGAAATGTTGTGGTATTGCTGGATTCAGGTAGCCTTGTGACCCTGATAAAGGCTGAGTTAGTTAAAACAGAGGTCTCTGGGAATAGCAAGGTAGCTGTTATTTGTGTGCATGGGGACACCCGAGAGTATCCAGTGACTACAGTGTGTTTCGAGACCCCCAAAGGTACCCTCTCTCATCCAGTGGGCTTAGTATCTCAGTTACCGCATGACGCCATTGTGGGAAGGGATTTTCCGAAGTTCTGGGAACTGTGGGATGATCCTGAGCCCCTCACTGGTGCCCCTATGTACCAGGAATGTGATAGCCAAAACTCCCCTGAGAGTGGTGAGGACTCTCCGGAATTTCCCTTATCAGTATTGGCAGGGGAGACTCAAGAAACTGGAGAGGAGCCCACCTCCTCAGACGAAAACCTACCGTCTGTGGAGTTTTCTGATCTTGAGGTTCACAGGGAAAACTTTGCCACAGAACAGTTGAAAGACCCCGCCCTAATAAAGGCACGGGAAAACGTAGTGAAAATAGATGGCGAGTTAGTGAACCCAGATAATACCTGCACTTACCCATACTTCAGCGTAGAGAAGGACCTACTGTATCGGGTGGCAAAAAGGGCAGAAGAAACCGTTGAGCAGCTTGTGGTGCCCAAACCTTACAGGAAGTTGGTGTTGGAGTTGGCCCATGGGCACATTCTTGGAGGTCATCTGGGGACAGAGAAAACCCGAGAGAGGGTATTACAGAGATTCTATTGGCCGGGGGTGATGAAGGACGTAGAAAATTATTGTTCCTCCTGCCCTGTGTGTCAGAGGTCGGCCCCGATGCCACATTTCCGTAGCCCGCTGGTCCCTCTACCCATCATTGAGGTCCCGTTTGAGAGGATCGCCATGGATTTGGTAGGTCCTATAATCAAGTCCGCTAGGGGGCACCAGTACATATTAGTTATAATGGACTATGCCACCCGTTATCCAGAAGCGATCCCTCTCCGAAATACCTCGGCCAAAACCATAGCCAAAGAGCTATCTCTTGTGTTTAGCCGGGTGGGTATTTGTAAAGAACTGCTTACGGACCAAGGTACACCCTTTATGTCCCGGGTTATGAAGGAGCTGTGTAAATTATTCAAAGTGACGCAATTACGTACATCTGTGTATCACCCCCAAACCGATGGGCTGGTTGAAAGATTCAACAAAACCCTAAAACAAATGTTGAAGAAAGTGGTGGATAGAGATGGAAAGGATTGGGACTGTCTACTTCCTTATCTGATGTTTGCTATTAGGGAGGTGCCCCAATCCTCTACGGGATTCTCCCCCTTTGAGTTACTGTATGGGAGACACCCAAGAGGGCTGTTGGATATTGCCAAGGAAACTTGGGAAAGTGAGAGTTCTCCCCACAGGAGTGTGATTGAGCATGTCGCCCTGATGCAAGACCGAATTGCACAGGTAGTGCCCATCGTGAAGGAACATTTAGCCCAAGCGCAGTTAGCACAGCAGAGAGTGTACAACCGTGGAGCCAAGACCCGTACCTTTTCCCCGGGGGATAGGATACTGGTACTTGTCCCTACGGTTGAAAGTAAATTCCTTGCCAAATGGCAAGGCCCCTACGAGATAATGGAAAAAGTGAGCGAAGTGAATTACAAGGTCAGACAACCAGGAAGGCGAAAGCCCGAACAGATCTATCACGTTAATCTGTTGAAAGCCTGGAGGGATAGAGAGTCCCTAGTCGCAGACACTTGGTCACCAGCTCAAACTGGTTGCGTGATTCCTGAGGTTGGAATAGCAGCCACCTTGTCACAACCCCAACAACAGGAGGTTAAGGAGTTTGTGCTTCGCAACAAGGAGGTATTCTCTGAGCTGCCGGGACAAACATCTGGGGTAGAGCATGACATCATTACCCCGCCCGGTGAAAGGGTGAAGTTAAAACCCTATCGGATCCCAGAGGCCCGACGGGAGGCAATACGGGAGGAAGTACAGAAAATGCTGAACTTAGGGGTGATAGAGGAGTCCCAAAGTGATTGGTCTAGTCCCATCGTGTTGGTGCCTAAACCGGATGGGAGCTGGCGATTTTGTAACGATTTTCGTCAGTTGAAAAAAGTTACAAAATTTGACACCTACCCCATGCCACGTATAGATGAGTTGATCGACCGGCTGGGAATAGCCCGATACATGACGACTCTTGACCTCACAAAAGGGTATTGGCAAATCCCCCTGGCCAAGTCGGCCAAAGAGAAAACCGCATTTGTAACCCCAGACGGGGCGTTCCAATATAAGAGAATGCCGTTCAGGTTACAGAATGCGCCGGCCACATTCCAGCGGAAAATGGACCAGATGCTGAGGCCCCATCGGAAGTATGCTGCGGCTTACCTGGATGACGTAATTGTCCATAGCACAGATTGGGCCTCACATCTGCCAAAAGTGCAAGCAGTCCTGGACTCTGTTCGGGAAGCGGGGTTTACGGCTAACCCCAAGAAGTGTACCATTGGGCAGGAGGAGGCCAAATATCTTGGGTACACCATTGGGAGGGGAGTAATAAAACCCCAACTCAACAAAGTCGAGGCCATCCAGAGTTGGCCACGTCCCAACAGCAAGAAGCAGGTACGAGCCTTTCTGGGAATCGCTGGGTATTATCGGCGATTCATTCCCCACTTTGCTTCTAAGGCTGTGCCCCTAACCAACCTGACGAATGGGAAAGGGTCGGTCATGATTAAATGGACCCCCGAGGCTGAGGCAGCATTCCAATTCTTGAAACAAGCCTTATGTAGCCAGCCAGTGTTGTACTCACCCGACTTCTCTAAAGACTTTGTCGTACAAAGTGATGCGTCAGATGTGGGGTTAGGAGCAGTATTGTCCCAGGTCTGGAACGGGGAAGAGCACCCAGTCATTTACCTCAGCAGGAAGTTGAAGTCCCATGAGGTAAATTACGCCACCGTTGAAAAGGAGTGTTTAGCGGTGAAGTGGGCTCTAGATTCCCTTCGGTACTACCTGCTAGGTAGGCACTTTGACATGGTTACGGATCACGCTCCGTTAAAGTGGATGGCTCAAAACAAGGAAACAAATAGAAGAGTGAATAGGTGGTTCCTGGCCCTCCAGGAATTCAACTTCACAGTAAAGCATCGCCCTGGCGTTCAAATGGGGAATGTGGATGCTTTGTCTCAAGTACATGAATGCCTGATTGCTGGTGTTCCAACCCCGAGGTTAAAACAAGAGGGGGGGGTATGTGACAGCAGGAAGGTAAAGTCACCTGGTTGCATCCAGGGGGGTAGATATATTTTGCCCAGATTCAGGCTTTACGCCGACTTATACAACTAGGTGGAGAGTTGTATAAGCCCAGCTAAGGCTAGTGGGCTCATGGATGACTCATACCTCTAGGGAGAGTGCTGGGCGTCGTGCAGACAGGGAGTTGATGAGACCAACTGAAGCTTGTCAGCTCATTTAGGCCTCTATAAGAACTCCCAGCTTCATTAGATGTTAGCTCATGCCTGGAACCAGACCTGTGTGGACTGTCTAGGGAGAGTGAACCCCTGTGCGGTGAGACAAAGCCTGTGTGGCTATTTGCTTGGACATTTAAAACCAGGGACTTAGGGACTAGGACAGCACTAGGCTGATCCCAGTTGTTAGTTAGGAAACCTGTATGTTTAGTCAGAGGTCAACTTGACCAGGATTTATTTTGTTTATGTTTCTTTTGCTTTGCTGTGTTTTGTCACTGTAAATAGAAAATAAACCGCACCTTTTTGATTTTGAAAACCACAACCTCCGTTTGCTGGGCCTGTTTTGTGTGGGGAGCCCATCCCGGGGGTCACACACACCCGCTGCCGAGCTAACCCCCTCACACTAGTGTTGAGCACTTCACATATGACTTGAGGTTCTCCACTATCATTGGTGGACTCCATTGTCACTCGAGAAGATGGGTGAACGGGGCCACACACTCACCGATGTGCACCGTTTCATGGTCGGTCCAAATTTGATGCTATATAATATACCGTATATACTCGGGTATAAGCCGACCCGAATATAAGCCGAGGCACCTAATTTTACCACAAAAAACTGGGAAAATGTATTGACTCGAGTATAAGCCTAGGGTGTCCATCTGCATGCCTCACTTTGCCTCACTGTGTCCATGTGCATGCCTCACTGTGCCCATGCCTCACTGTGTTCATGACTAGACTGACGTTTAACATGGGAGTCTATGGAAGGGGTGCCCGGATTTAAAAAATCGGTGCTCCCTGGCCTAGGTCTCCCAGACAAAAAACTTTTCACACTTGTAGATGAGAAATGGGGCTAAATGTGTTCCAAGTTTGGGGTCCAGGGGACCTACGACCGGCCAGTACCGGGTCCCCAAATTCACCGGTGCTCATCGGTGCTCCCCGGCCGTAGGTTCCCACGGACAAAAAGCTTTGCACACTTGTAGATGAGAAATGGGGCTACATGTGTGCCAAGTTTGGGCTCCAGGGGACCTACGGCCGGCCGGTACCGGGTCCCCAAAATCCGGGAGATCAGGCGCAAAAAGGTGACTCGAGTATAAGCCGAGGGGGGCATTTTCAGCACAAAAAAATGTGCTGAAAAACTCAGCTTGTACTCGAGTATATACGGTATTTTACTTTTGACATTTCGGCCATGGGGTGCATATCTACTTGTTTCTGTGAGTTTTGCGGCTCATTTCAATAAATCTGCCTGATTTTATGTACCATCATATTAATTTATTTTCCATATATGTAGCCTCTATAATTTAGTATAATTAGGTTCTTTCCCTCTTTTTTTGGAAAACTTACTGAGACAGGAAATGGATTAATAGGATGTGTACATCATAGCACATTCACCACAATGTGTTTTTTTTCTATTGTTTTTTTTTTGGGGGGGCTTTTTTGATGTATAAGTGTCATCTGTTGCTATATATATATATATATGGTGAATAACATACATGATACAATTTGTCTGTTACTTTATTATAAGCTAACGCAAAGCAAGTTTTATATGACGGTTTTTATGTATGAATTGCATATAGTGACCTAGTGATTTTTGGGCTATTAGTTTGTGTATACCGTATATGGATCTAGTAGTAAGCAGGTCATTAAAGAAAAATATGGATATGTTTATCAATGTATGGACCCATATCTAGCATCGTAATTTGTAGGACGATGTCCCTGTTGAGTCCATCCGATGCATGCGGTTGTGAATCGATCTCGCACACAGTAATAGGGCTTTTTTACATACATATACTATCACAATTAATATGATATGCTCTGTGTTCGGTTCATTGCCTCATCTGCATTTATATACAGTATCCATGAATTCATATTTTTCATTTTTTGTTTTGTTCTTCATTTTTTTTAACATTCCAATTTCCCGAGACATCTGCACGACAATAATTTATGCAGACATTTATTCTTTTCTCTGGCTTGGGAATGCACACCTGCCATACTATTTGCCATCATCTATGGTCTATTTGATATATTATATTGTTTTTACTGATTTTAATATTAATTCAAATCCACTATTGGAAAACTAAATAGTGCTAATCCAATATTTTTACATACTAACAACCATATTAATCTCTATAATACGTACATCATTGTGGGCACATTTTTTCTTACTCATCACTCACTATTATGCACATATCACTATTACTGGGTATGGATTCGTCGTGACCTCTCTGGACTCAGTTTGATATAATGAAGGGGTTTCTTTAGACTAATTTTTCTTTAAGGAATCTTTTCGTATACACATACACCCCTCCATGTTCCAATTTGACTTCAGAGGTTCACGACAAACCAAATTCACTTGGCAATAAACTTTCAACATTACATTTCATTCACTTTAATTTTCACTAGCAATATACACAATATATGCAGGTTTTTTTTATGGGTGTGTATGTGTGTTTTTCAACCGCATATTGGATTTAGTTGTGTTCATAGGAGATACCTATTAATTTGTTAATTAATTGGATCTCCAATCATTACTCCACTAGTCACGTGGATAAGAGTATATATTTGATATCCATTTGTCATGTTTGTTAGCTATGAATAAGCACTGAGCTACAGTGTGAAACGCGTCAGCTTGCATCTGTTTTTTGCTGTGGCATGTATTTTTGTGATTTGATTTTACAATAAAAGGAACAATTTTTGGAGTGCGGCTGTCCAAACTTCCTTCAATTTCTGAATTACCATATGCATTACCAGCACCCTTTCTCTAATTGTCTTCAGTTAGTTTTAGGTGCACACTGTGCAGAGGACACTAAAGCAAAATACTGCAGCTCCCTGCCTGTATTTGTATCAGAACACCAGCAATTGTATTGAGGTAAGCTTTAGGTGCACACTGTGCAAAGGACACTAAAGCAAAATACTGCAGCTCCCTGCCTGTATTTGTATCAGAACACCAGCAATTGTATTGAGGTAAGCTTTAGGTGCACACTGTGCAAATGACACTAAAGCAAAATACTGCAGCTTTCTGCCTGTATTTGTATCAGAACACCAGAAATTGTATTGAGGTAAGCTTTAGGTGCACACTGTGCAAAGGACACAGTACACTAAGTGAAAATACTGCAGCTAGCACAATCACCTGCCTGCCTGTCAGTATAGAGAATAACAGGAATGGATCTAGCTAAACTGAATACAGTGTGTAAATATATATACAACACCTAGGATGCATATATCGTCTACACACTGTAACTGAAGCTAACTGACTCGCCTGCCTGCTCTATTTAACTCAAATTAAATTTCACCATCTCTCTCTCTCTCTGTCTTTAACCACCGCCGCACCACACTACACAAGGCCGCCATGCAGGCGGCCTTATATAGTGTGGGGCATGTACTAAACCCCCTGAGACATAATTGGCCAAAGCCACCCTGGCTTTGGCCAATTATGGCTCTCCGTTTTTTCCGCACTGTGATTGGCCAAAGCATGCGGGTCCTAGTGCATGCTTGGCCAATCATCAGCCCGCAATACACTGCGATGCCGCAGTGAATTATGGGCCGTGACGCGCCACTCGAATTTGGCGCAAACGGCCCATAATGTTCGAAATTCGGCGAACGGCCGAACAGACGATGTTCGAGTCGAACATGGGTTCGACTCGAACTCGAAGCTCATCCCTAGTGAAGAGATATTCACCAACCCATTTCCCCCCTCAATGCTAAAATCAGGTATGGTCCTATTTTGTAAATTCAGTGACTGATTAGTCTTTGCTTGCATTATCAAAATATTATTACTGATTGGTTGTTTTGGCTTACTACCACCATCTATTATTTCTCTTTGCTGGGTTGCAAAACATTTCTGCAAGTGGTAATTATTCATAAGCATCAAAACTGGAGATACAATGATAAACTGTAAATAAGATGGTATTTTTAATAAAGTTACATGTATTTAATGTTTTTCAGGAGAATACAGTAACTGCACAAAATCACGAAAATATATAATAGTGTTTGTAAACCTCTAACAAGAAATTTGAACAAACCATATCCCTCTAGATCTAAAAAGGTGATGGGGGGTGTATGCCTTCCCTCCAATGAGTGGCTTCACTCCACTTTGAATGGCTGTAGAGAAAAGAATGCTGCAAATAAACGGGTACAACTTATGTAGGAGGATTTGTTTAATCTCAGTGTATCATCTGAGGTCAGTTACTTCACTCGGTAAACATAATGTTTACAACCACTTTAGTGCCTGGTAGATGGAGGTGCACAAAAGAATACAAGCCTTAAAATGTGCCTTTAAAAAATGCAAGAGGTACATGGATACAAAGAAGCAGTGAACTTACTTAAAATTAAAACTCACAAACAAAAAAACGTTTGCTTGAGCAATACTCATCATTCCACCTTCCATCATCCCATATTTCCACACAGTGCTCATTGCCACGAAGGTTGTTGGGTTCACCTGCACGCCAGTTGAAGTATTTGATGGCTTTTCCAGACAGGTCTCTATACTCACCCTCTTTCTGCAAGTCATTTATACCCATGAATGTGTGCTGATTGACCTGCTTGCGGAGGGAGAAGATGGCTTGGTTTTCTTCGGAGGTCCGAGGTATGGCCAACTGACCTCCGCCATTGGCACAGCTGGTTCTGGCCTCAGAATAAGTGGCTTCAACACTATTTATAATATAGAATTTGTTGCCACTTCTAGCAACTCCTTTTGTAAATGAAAGAGCTGTAATAGTGGGAAGAATAAGACAAAAATATATTTTTATCACACGACTTCATGGAACACATAGCAAACAGTAACATCTGCCACTTTCTATTAGGTTAAATGAATTATGTAGGTGAACAACTGTGGCAGCCATTGATGATCTCCATCTAATAATTGTCATTTAGAGGGCTCAGCTGCTTAAAATCCCGATGCTAAACTGTAGTCTTGTTCATTTAAATATGCACTTCAGGACACCTAAAAATCATTCCTTGTAGTGGAGCTGCAGGGTTAAATTCTTATTTATGTCTAAAGGACTTGGTAAAACACTTTACACCTAAACCTCCACTCCTGCAGATTCCTTTGCACTGCTAGAGCAGTCCCGGCAGCCTCTTCTTTCCTATACTTCTGCAGTCTAAGGTCTTCTGACTTCAAAAAGACCAATGCAGGGACCATACTGTAGCTCTGCAGTGGACATAAGGACACAGAGGAACAGTCCACTGCCAGAGCATGGGGGAGCAAAGGGTTGGGTAAGCTAAACTGCTGGGCTTTAGGCTTGCTGCACTAATTTTAAGCATTTGTATTGCTTTGTCTGCAGACTACTCCTGACTAAGAGCTGTGATCTGCTTCACCAGCAGAGATTGGACCTCCAATCCTTTTAGCTCTATTTTACCCGCTGAAGAGTCCAAGGCAACTGTCTCTTCTCCCTATCTACCTATTGGCCCCAAACACAAGATATACATTACCCAGGTGAAAGTAACCTCCGTATAAAGCTAACCTTTTCCCTGCTTCTCAAGGTTTGATTGCAGATCTCTTATCCGTCTATCCATACCAGCCATTTGCAATTTAAGATTTTCGATTGCTAAGAAAAGAGTTGACATAATTAAAGTGAATATATCACATGCTAAATCATTTGTTTTTTCTTCAATATGCTCAGGAGTAGGGATGAGCCGAACATCCCCCCCCGGTTCGGTTTGCACCAGAACTTGCGAACGGACCAAAAGTTCACGTGAACTTTAGAACCCTATTAAATACAATGGATGCGAACGTTCGAAATCAAAAGTGCTAATTATAACGGCTAATATGCAAGTCATTGTCCTAAAAAGGGTTTGGGGACCCGGGTTCTGCCCCAGGGGACATGTATCAATGAAAAAATAAGTTTTAAAAACGGACGTTTTCTCGGAAGCAGTCATTATAATAATGCATAAAGTGAAAAAAAAAGTGAAATATTGCTTTAAATATCGTACCTGGGGGTGTCTAAAGTATGCCTGTGAAGTGCCACGTGTTTCCCGTGTTTTGAACTGTCCCTGCACAAAATGACATTTCTTTTTTTTTTTTTTTTTTTTTTTTTAATAATATTTTTTATTGAAATAAGGTGCAATACAACAAAAGGAATCACACTAGTCACGTGTTGACATTACAATCAATGTTCTGTCACAATATGCTCATACAAAGATCATAAGAAAAGTACACCATGTCATTCCATTTGAAGTTAACACATTCAAGCACATTAAGTACATGCCTCAATATAGAAACGTATTTTGAATAGCACCTTTATATTGGAGTAAAGTTAGAAAGCCTTCATATTTAACCATGAAGGTTGGAACAGTGGTTACAGTATAACACAGAATGTTTGAGGGGGGAGAAGGGTTGAAAAGGAGAGAGGAAATAGCGACATACACAAAGTGAGAGGAAGGAAAGAAGAGGAAAAAAAAAAAAGGGGGAACAAGTAATGGAGAAGGATATAGATTTGGAACCGTCATCTACTTATGTTGTACAGGCGAATGATTTCCACAATGACCAGTTCGCTTCATATTTATGAATACAACCATCTCTATATGCTAATATTTTTTCAAACTCCGCAATTACATTCACCTTTGAAATCAGTTCCCTTCTACTCATTTGTTTTCCATTTGCACATCATAACAGACCTTGCGGCAAAAAGGATATGCATTGCTATGGACCGAACTGAAATTGGGTAGTCAGACATATCAATGCTCAGAATAGCTTTTTCAATCTTGGGATGCATAAATACTCCAGTGACCTTTGAAATGATTTTAAATGTTTCAGACCAGAATCCACGAATATGGAGACAGGCCCACACCATATGGGACAGAGTTCCCACTGTCCCACAACCCCTCCAGCACAGATTGGAACCGTTCTCAGAGAATTTGGCTACAATATATGGGGTGTAGTGCCATCTAGCTATACATTTTTGTGCTAGTTCTTCATAGTTTGAGCAACGTGAGAATTGTAGGGTATTTTTAATTGCGGAAAGCCATTGTTTCTCAGAGAAGACTCTATCTAATTCTGTTTCCCACTTTGTCATTGATTTGAATTTGGTGAAGGTTATCTTGGACTGAAGCAAGCTATAAATCAGAGAGATGCCCTTCACTTTAAAGTTAGAGGAATTCAGATGGTTCCACATCTGTGTCGGAATTTGGATGTACATTCTGTTGAAAGTCTGATAAAAAGAAAATATTTGGTTATATGTCAAAAACTCGGATGGAGGGATGTTATATTTTCTCTGTATTTCAGAGAACGACATCAATTTGCCACTCTCAGTGAGGTCCTTGAGGTAGGATACCCCTTTCTGTGACCAGTGGTGTAGGGATATATTCGGGATCAGCCAATGTAGTACCTCAAGGAGAATGGGTATTTCTATACATGGTAAGTCAGGAGATAATACTTCCGTCAGGTAAGTCCAGGCTTGCAGTGATGCTAGTATAGTAGGGTGATCTAACCTTAAGTGTGGGTGGTTCAGATTGAAAGCCTGGAACAGGGACAGCAGTGTTTTAGGGTACATCCATGCCATTTCCAATTTGGTCCATGGCTTGTGGTGTGGTTGTGCAAACCAACCCCTAAGTTGGTCTATGACTGCTGCCATGTAATAGTCTTTCAATATGGGGATACCTAGGCCTCCCATCTTTTTGTGTTTCATCTGCATCACTGGCGGGATTCTCGATCTGCTACCGGCCCATACAAAGTTAGATAGTTGTTTCTGTATCGTAGCAAAAAAGGATGCTGGCAAGGGGATTGGGAGTGCTCTAAAGAGATAAGTAAGTTTTGGTAGTAAAAGCATTTTGTATGCCGCCACCCGCCCCGACCATGAAACGCAGTGAGTTTGAATTCTAGACATTTCTTTTTGTAGTTCTGAAATAATGGGTATGTAGTTAGTATCATAGAGATTAGAGCTTGGGGAGGTTAGTTTCACACCCAGATAGGTTATGTCATCTGAAGACCATGGATACGGCAATTTCTTTTGAAGGGAGTTCCTAGTATTCTTATCTACCGCTATACCCAGGACACTGGATTTGGATGCGTTTATTTTATAGTAGGCCACCTTACCAAATAGAAGAAGAGTGTCATGGGCTGCTGGGAGCGATGTGTCGGGCTCAGATAATGTCAATATGACATCATCTGCGAAAAGTGAAATTTTGTGGCAGACTGAATGTGAATTCATGCCCTGGATATCTGGGTGAGTTCTGATCTTTTCAGCTAGGGGTTCCATGATCAAGGCGAATATCAGTGGGGACAGGGGACACCCTTGTCTAGTCCCATTGGTAATCTGAAAGTTCCTTGAGAACATGCCTTCTGTGTAGACGTAAGCTGAGGGAGATGAGTATAGCGCCAAAATAGCTTTTTGAATTGGGCCTACCAGTCCAAATTTTTCCAGAACTCTGGTCAAGTATCCCCAGTGCACTCTATCAAAGGCCTTCTCTGCATCCAAAGTGAGAAGCAAAGAAGGCCTCTTGGTGGTTTCTGCCAGATGAATCAGGTTAATCATTCTCCTAGTGGCATCTGTGGCCTGACGACCGAGAACAAAGCCCACCTGATCAGTGTTAATAAGATTTGGTAATAGAGCTGACAATCTATCAGCAATCAGTTTGGCGTATAATTTGACATCTGCATTTAAGAGGGAGATGGGTCTAAAATTTTGTGGAATATTGGGCTCTTTGCCTGGTTTGGGTAATGTGACTATGGTGGCTGTGAGCATCTCAGGTGGGAAAAATGCTTTAGACATTGCCATATCAAAGATCTGTTTTAGATATGGTGATAGGTCGGTGTTAAATAGTTGGTAATACTCAGAAGAGTATCCGTCAGGGCCCGGTGCTTTGTTGTGTGGTAGTGATCTAATCAATTTTTCTATTTCGTGTATTGTGAAGGGGAGATTCAATAAGGCTGTATCTGTTGGCGATAGTGTAGGAAGGTCAACCGAGTCCAGAAAGTCAAGAATTATGTCGTCCGTAGGTTGGTGAGTTTCTACATCATCCTTCAGGTTATAGAGTGATTCATAGTAGTCACAAAAAGTGTCTGCAATTTCTTTAGGGTTGTATACTCTAAGACCAGTTTTAGGGTTGATCATATGCGGGATTTTCTGCTTTATAACTCTGTCTTTCAGTTGATTCGCCAGCAGTTTCCCGGCCTTATTGCCACACCTGTAGTTATTTGCTTTCAACTTACGAAGGCCGCTATTCTGCTGGGAGATCAAATGTGCACTCAGTTCTTGTCTAGCATAGAATAGAGACTCCCTAATGCAACGTGTGGTTTGTTGTTTGTTGAGGGATTCAAGAGTCTGAACTCTATGCAGTAGGTCGTTAAGTTTCTTTGTTTTTTGTTTCTTGAGTCTAGAGCTCAGTTGAATGAGTAAACCTCTAATGTATACCTTGTGGGTATTCCAGAGTGTGAAGGGATCGTCGACCGATGTGGCATTTATGACAAAGAATTCTTTTAGTTTTTCTCTAATGTGTTTTGAGTTTTCAGGATTCGAAAGAGAGTAAATGTCATTGCGCCATCTATTTGCCCCAGTTTCAGTGCCACGATCCCCCACACATATGGAAGTAGGAGCATGGTCAGACCAGGTAATCACATGTATATCGGATTTGGCAATCCTCTGTAACATAAATTTATCTACTAGAAATAAATCTATACGAGAGTACGTATGATGCACGCCAGAAAAGAAAGTATAGTCCCTTTCCGTGGAGTGTTGACATCTCCATACATCAAATAAACCAGATGTCGCAATGAATTGGGCCAATGTGGCCCTACGTGTACGGTTTTGAGGAGAGCCAGAGTGGTCCAATTCCGTGTTAGGGATCGCATTAAAATCCCTGCATAAGACTACATGTCCCTTTTGCAAACACAGAACTTTTTTCCACAGTCTTTTCAAAAAGCGTAGCTGATTCGTGTTAGGAAGGTACAGATTAACCAAAGTGTACTGGATTGTAGCTATCTCACATATAAGAATAATGAACCTCCCAGATTCATCCGAATGGGTTTCCAAATGATTAAATGAGATAGAATCCTTAATTGCGATCGCTACCCCCCCTTTTTTTTTGGGACCGTTCGCCATATAGACGTGTGGAAATTTCCTATTGGTAAATGATGGGGGCTTTTGCGAGCAGAAATGAGTCTCTTGGAAACATATAATGTCACTTTTGAGTCGAAATGCTTCTTTCCAAGCCATTTGGCGTTTGTAGGGGCTATTCAAGCCCTTCACATTAAATGAGGTAACTGAGAAAGACATTGTTGCAAAAGCAAGAAGGGAAACCTGTCGAATTTTGAACTGGATAAACTAGTAGTCTTACTTGGTACCTTACGATAACTTTGGCGGGTGAGGCAAGGATGTCGTCGAAGGTGTTGTTGCGAGTGTAGATTCTCCCGTGCGATGTCCTGTGGTGGTGTGGACGGTCGGTAGATGACGGACCTGAGCTTGAGAGATAAACAGTGGAGAAGAAACAAAAAATAGAGCCAAACAGCAAAAAAAAAAAAAAAAAAAAAAGAGATCAAAAGAGGGACCAGTGGAACAAGTTAGTAAAAAAACGGTCGATTCTGAGAAGAATCTGTGCGGGTCAAACTCCGCTCTAAATGGGGGGTAACAGAAATAAACTCTGTGGCATTCTCCTGGGCTGTCAGGGACTTTAGTAGTTGAATAAAATACTCAAACTATAGGTATCAGCCTGTTTCCTCATCAGAGTTGGCTCGAGAGTGAGAAGATGAGCGTGCCCTGTTTTCTTCAGGTAGATTCGGATCCAATGTTTGCCATTCTGTCATGAGCCTGAGACCTTCCTTAACACTGGTTATCACATGTGTGGAACCATCTCTCACGATCATCAGCTTAGCCGGGTATAGCCATCGATATGAGATGTGGTGGTTATTTAGTGGTTTAGTGATGGTGGCCAATTGCCTGCGTTGCTGCATGGTAAAAGCTGAGAGGTCAGCAAAGAAGGAAAGTTCTTGTAAATCTGGGTGCAAATCATCACGTCGTCTCACAGACATCATGAACTGATCCTTGGTATGGTAGAAATGGATCCGGACTATAGTATCTCTGGGAAGATGTGCTGGGATGTGTTTAGGCCGGGGGAGACGATGTATGCGGTCAATTACTAGGTCTTCTAGTGGTGCGTCAGGCAGTGCCAGTTTCATAAGGCTCAAAAAGTGAGCTTTCAGATCCTGGGGTTTGATCGCTTCAGAGATCCCTCTGATTTTAATATTATTGCGTCTGGATCTATCTTCTAAATTTGCCAATTTAGTATTGATTTTATGCAATTCAGTGTCCCTGTCATTATGAGCGTCCACCATATCATTAAACGTGGCTGCAAAATCCCCCATCTTTGATTCAATGTGTGACACTCTATTTGAAACCTCTGACACCTCTGACTTGAATTGCTGGGTAATGGACATTATGTCAGCTTGTAACGTGGTTCTTAGTGATACCAGCATATCTTTTAATGTGGTATCCATTACTGGCTGATTTAGTGTGGGATAGTCAGTGATGGAGTCCTGTAACTCCCTGGTGTCATCTAGTGATGAGTTTATGCCGCTTACCTCCCCTTGCATTGGCGATGTTTCAAAGGTCTTCTGCCTGCTTTTGGCTGGGCTGGAGGTAGCTGATGGAGGTGGGGAGTAGTAGGTGCTTCTTGTCCCAGAATTGTATCTGCCGCTTTCGTCACTGTGAAGTGGTTTGCACTGCTGTGCTAGGCCGCGTGTGTTCCCTGTGTGTGAACCGGCGCCATCTTGATTGAGATGGCGACGCGGCTGTACATAGAAGTCCGGCATTTTTCCCAGCTTCGGGTATTCTTTTCTCTTTCGAGAAGGCATCCGAGAGGGAGTCCGCTCGAGTAGGGGTGAGATGGAGAGGAAAAACGGAGCTGATAGTCGCTATAAGTCCCCTATTGGCCCAGGATAGTGAGGAGCTGAATCAATGTGCTGCCATCCGCTCCGGCTGCTGGACAAAATGACATTTCTAAAGGAAAAAAAAGGTCATTAAAAACTGCTTGCGGCTTTAATGTAATGTCTGGTCCCGGCAATATGGATGAAAATCATTGGGAAAAATGGCATGACTACCCCATCACCCCCCCCCCCCCAGCCCATTACCTGCCCCTTTGGGTCTTGTATTGATATTAAGGGGAACCCCGTACTCAAAATAAAAAAAGGCCCTATATACTCTGAACAGCAGTATAGAGGCGGTGCAAACAAGACAGGGACTGTAGGTTTGTTCTTAAGTAGAATCTTTTTCTAATTTGGAACAGGTACATTTTTTAAGTGTAGCTCTAGCCAAAAAATAGATTTTTAAGCTTTTTGGAGAACATAGGGAAGGGTTATCACCCCTGTAACATTTGTTTTGCTGTCTGTGCCCCTGTTCAGAACATTTCACCTCACTTTCTGTCCCAATGACAAATGTTTTTGGAAAAGTGGGGTTTTTATTGAAACGAGGATTAGTGATAAAGCATCAGTAGAGAGGAGACACCTTTTTCCCATATTAACTTTTACAGGAGAGAATTTCCCTTCCTAGAGGTAGATTTCCTCCTACTTCCTGTTGTCTCCTTCCGTTTGCAAGTAGGAGTTGTTTGTAAGTTGGATGTTTGAAAGTAGGGGCCTGCCGTATATATGCAGAAATTTGGCCCTTAGGTGTTGGTGTTGCCACAACACTGTAAGCCCTCACAGTTACTCTTGGTGGCCGCTGGAACGCCCTGCTGTGAACTATTATATCAGGAATTGTAATTACATGCCATTGTTGAACAGTGGTAGGAAATATTAGGCCTTTGGTGGTGGTGCTGGTGCCACAACACTGTAAGCCCTCACAGTTACTCTTGGTGGGCGCATGAATGGGCCCTGCTGTGAATTATTAGATCAAGAATTGTAATTGCATGCCCCTGTTGAACAGGGGCTGAAAAATTGGGCCTTTGGTGGTGGCGGTGGTGCTGGTGCCACAAGACTGTAAGTTCTCACAGTTACTCTTGGTGGGCGCAGGAATGGGCCCATCTGTGAAATATTAGATCAAGAATTGTTATTACATGCCCCTGTTGAACAGGGGCAGAAAAATTGGGCCTTAGGCACTGGTGCTGGTGCCACAACACTTCAACCCATCACAGATACTGTATTTGGAGCGCAGCAATGAGCCCTGTTGCAAAGTATTAGATCAAGAATTGTAATTACATGCCCCTATTAAACAGGGGCAGAAAAATTGGGCCTTAGGCACTGGTGCCACAACACTGCAACCCATTACAGATACTGTTTTTGGAGCGCAGCAATGAGCCCTGTTGCAAAGCATTGCATCAAAAATTGTAATTACACGCCCCTGTTAAACAGGGGCTGAAAAATTGGGCCTTAGCCACTGGTGCCACAACACTTCAACCCATCACAGATACTGTATTTGGAGCGCAGCAATGAGCCCTGTTGCAAAGTATTGCATCAAAAATTGTAATTATACAAAAATTGGGCCTTAGCCACTGGTGGCGGCACCCAGAACCACAAATGTTCTTCCAAGCTATGGGCAGGATCATTGAGGAGGAAGAGGATAGTCAGTCAACATAACAGGACAGTCACTCAGCATCGGCATAGGCAGTCTTGAAGGGATGTGACATTTCAAAAAAAAAATATTCGGTTACATAAGCTTCAGGTGCTTGGTAGCTGGTGGTGATCCAAGACTGGTTCATCTTTATGAAGGTCAGTCGATCAACCAAGTCGGTGGACAGGCGCACCCTGTGATCGGTTACAAAGCCACCAGCAGCACTGAATGTGCGTTCCGAAAGAACGCTGGATGCAGGACAGGCTAGTAGCTCAATTGCATACTGTGAAAGCTCTGGCCAGTGATCCATCCTCAAGACCCAGTAAGCCAGAGGATTTTCGGTGGGAAAGGTGTCCAAGTCTGACCTTGCCCCTAGGTATTCCTGGACCATGTAAATCAGACGCTGGCGATGGTTGCTGGAACCGATCATACCTTGGGGCTGCGTACTAAAAAATTGTCTGAACGCTTCGGTCAGATGGCCACCTTCCCCACCGCTCCTTCTTTGACTAACCAAAGCCTCAGCAACTCGTTGTCCAGGACCAGGAGTTTGTAACCTCCCAGTCTCTGGGAACGCGTTGCACAGACCTTTCTGCAAGGCCTCCCGGAGTTGTCTCATCCTCTGCTCCCTCAGCGATGGCAAGATAAGGTCCGCAACCTTACCCTTGTACCGTGGATCAAGGAGAGTGGCCAGCCAGTAATGGTCCCTCTCCTTGATCCGAAGAATACGAGGATCCTTCCGCAGGCTTTGCAGGATCTGGGAGGCCATGCAGCGTAGGTTAGCTGAGGCATTCAGTCCGGAGTCCTCTGGGTCACTAAGGACGACATGATCCGCAGCCTCCTCCTCCCAGCCACGTACAAGTCCACGGGTTTCTTGGGACTGTAAATCATCCCTAAAAGACTGCTGCTGTTGATGCTGAGTGCCAGGTTCTACTTCCATGCTGACACAATCCTCCTCCTCCTCCTCGTCCTCTTCCTGTGTGATGGGTGGGACAGAAGGAACACTGTCTGGGTAAAGGGGGCCTTGAGAGGCAAGGAAGTCCTCCTCTTCCTGCCTCTGTTCTGCCTCGATTGCCCTGTCCATTATTACACACAGCGTATGCTCCAACAGGTGGACAAGAGGTACAGTGTCACTGATGCATGCACTGTCACTGCTCACCATCCTCGTGGCCTCCTTAAATGGTGCCAGGACAGTGCATGCATCCCTGACCATGCCCCACTGGCGTGGTGAAAAAAACCCGAGCTCCCCTGACCCTGTCCTGGTGCCGTAGTCGCACAGGTACTCATTGATGGCCCTCTGCTGCGTGTGCAGCCCCTGCAGCATGGCCAACGTTGAGTTCCACCTGGTGGGCATGTCACATATAAGGTAGGGTGACCAGACATCCCCGGTTTCAGGGGACAGTCCCTGGATTGAGGACACTGTCCCTGGACCAAGTCTGTCCCTGGTCTTGTCCCCGGATTGGATTTGAACAGGGGCTAGGCAATTTCAAAGACAGTCAGTGCAGAATAAAAAAAATAAAAAAATCTGAATTACACCCCCCGCCGTTCCTACTAGTTTGAGGGGGTGTATTTTTTCCATTATCTTTGTCCCTTTCTGATGATCATGTGCTGGTCGGAGCGGAGGAAATATTTCTTCAGTTTCGGGTGGCCATTCAGCTTCGCTCACTGTTCTTCTGCCTTGGTTCAAGTCCCAGCCAGTCGCCTGCCTGATTATCTCCTTGCCTTCCCTGGCGGAGTGATCTTCCTCCACTCCCCACCCAGTAGTAGCCAGGGCCCGGAGAGTAAGACTTGACAGGCTGTGAGGCGGGCGGCGACGGGCAGAGAGTCACCGATTGCCGCCATTACTAGTTAAAAAAAATATGTCCCCGGATCTCATTTTAAAAATCTGGTCACCTTAATATAAGGCGGTTCTTGGGCAGGTTCAACTCCTTTTGCAGCTCAGCCAGCCGATCACTGGCATAATATGATCTGCGGAAATGCACACAGACTTTCCTGGCCTGCCTCAGGACATCCTGTAAGCCCGGGTACCTGCCCAAGAACCGCTGCACCACCAGGTTAAGGACGTGAGCCACACAGGGCACATGGGTCAGTTGTCCCTGTCGGAGGGTGGAGAGGAGGTTGGTGCCATTGTCGCAAACCACCATTCCTGACTTAAGCTGGCGTGGCGTCAACCACCCCTCGGCTTGCCCCTGCAGAGCTGACAGAACCTCTGCCCCAGTGTGGCTCCTGTCCCCCAAACACACCAGCGCAAGCATGGCATGGCATCTTTTTGCCTGCGTACTTGCGTAGCTCCTTGAACACCTACGGAGCACCGCTGGTTCCGAGGACAAAGCATAGGAAGAGGCCATGGAGGAAGAAGAAGAGGAGGGGGTGGAGGAGAGAGGTGTGTCAAAGCCAGTAGTAGCATTTTGGAGACGTGGCGGCGGAACAACCTCCAACACTACTGCACCCTGTCCTGCATCCTTCCCAGCTGCCAAAAGAGTGACCCAATGGGCCGTGAAAGAATGGTAACGTCCCTGTCCATGCCTGCTGGACCATGAGTCAGCGGTAATATGCACCTTACCGCTGACCGCCCTGTCCAGCGAGGCATGGACATTGCCTTCCACATGCCGGTAGAGAGCCAGAATCGCCTTCCGTGAGAAAAAGTGGCGTTTGGGAACCTGCCACTGAGGAATCGCACATTGCACAAACGCACAGAAGGGGGCCGAGTCTACCAACTGAAAATGCAGCAGTTGAAGTGCTAGCAATTTAGCCAAGCTAGCATTCAACCTCTGGGCATGTGGATGGCTGGGAGTGAACTTCTTTTGACGGTCCAGCAGCTGGGGCAGGGAAATTCGCCTGCTACAATCGGACGTCGTTGTACTGCTAGCAGAGTGCCCGCAAGTACTTGGCTGTGACACACCTAATTCTACACCTTCATTCCTCTCAGTGCAGGTTTCAGAGAGGACTGAAGGTATAGTGGGGTTGGAGATCCCAGCTGATGAGGAAGAAGGAGAGGTCCGCTTTGTTCTTTGGTGTGGGTCTTTAAGGTACGCTTGCCAACGAGCTGCATGGCAGGTCAATATATGTCTGGTCAAGCATGTGGTGCCCAAGCGGCTGATGTTTTGGCCACGCGAGATACGCTTGAGACATATGTTGCAAATAGCAGCGGTGCGATCTAATGCACTTGACTCAAAGAAGGCTCACACCAGAGAACTTTTGGAATAACGGGCAGAGGCAGCACCCTGCACAGGCGGAGCTCTGCGGTGTGATTCAGTCGGTGTGCTGCCCTTATGCTGGCCCCCAGAGGGCATCCTGCCTCATTGAAGATGTGCCTCCTCCTCATCCTCCTCCTCCTCCTCTCTCCTATCAGGCACCCACGTGGAGTCAGTGACCTCATCATCCCCTCCCTCTTGATCACTGGAGCAAACCTGGCAGTATGCTGCAGCTGCTGGAACATGACTGCCAGATTGCTGTCCTTCTTGAGCATCCCCTCTCTCTGCGCTCATGTTACTGCCTTCCTCTAGCTGTGTATCATCATCAGACCCTTCAAAACGCTGAGCATCCGCCTGGAGCATGTACCCAACACTGTGCTCAAACAGTTCGGGGGACTCCTCAGAAGGACATGGTGGGTCTAGGGAAGGAGTGACTGATGACATTGATACGAGGGAAGAGGACGCGTTGGCAGCTGCTTTGCCAGTACCCTGAGCCTGGGTGAGAGAGGATGAGGAGGATGAGGAGGGCTTGGTCATCCACTCTACCAAGTCTTCGGCATGATGCGGCTCAACACGTCCAGCTGCCGAAAATAAGGACAAGCGTGTCCCATGGCCATGTGCTAAAGATAATGCACCGCGTCCATGACCAGCACTGCTGCCCCCAGACACAGAGCCAGCTTGCCCTCTTTTATTGGCTTGTGACTGTCTGCCTCTCCTTGTTGGCCTTCCAGACATTCTAATGGCCTGCAGGGAGATGGGAAAACCAGCAATAAGGGGTAGCTTCAGGTGTATACTGTGCAGGAGGCACACTACGCCCACTGTAACTGCTGCAGATGCCTGTTAGTGTAACACAAAATAAAAAAAACACGAGCAATAAGGGGTAGCTTCAGGTGTATACTGTGCAGGAGGCACACTACGCCCACTGTAACTGCTGCAGATGCTTGCCTGTGTTACACAACAGGAAAACACAGCAATAAGGGGTAGCTTCAGGTGTATACTGTGCAGGAGGCACACTACACCCACTGTAACTGCTGCAGATGCCTGTTAGTGTAACACAAAAGAAAAAAAAACATGAGCAATAAGGGGTAGCTTCAGGTGTATACTGTGCAGGAGGCACACTACGCCCACTGTAACTGCTGCAGATGCCTGTTTGTGTTACACAACAGGAAAACACAGCAATAAGGGGTAGCTTCAGATGTATACTGTGCAGGAGGCACACTACACCCACTGTAACTGCTGCAGATGTCTGCCTGTGTTACACAACAGGAAAACACAGCAATAAGGGGTAGCTTCAGGTGTATACTGTGCAGGAGGCACACTACGCCCACTGTAACTGCTGCAGATGCCTGCCTGTGTTACACAACAGGAAAACACAGAAATAAGGGGTAGCTTCAGGTGTATACTGTGCAGGAGGCACACTACGCCCACTGTAACTGCTGCAGATGCCTGTCTGTGTTACACAACAGGAAAACACAGCAATAAGGGGTAGCTTCAGGTGTATACTGTGCAGGAGGCACACTACGCCCACTGTAACTGCTGCAGGATACCTGTGGCCAATTATAGCTCAGGGGGGTTTAGTACACGCCCCACACTATAAAAGGCCGCCAGCGCGGCAGCCTTGTGTAGTGTGTTGGCGTGCAGGGACAGAGAAGGATAGGCAGGGAAAGTGTCTTTGATATTTTTTCATTAATCTTGTGCATTTACAGTGTGTTGGTATACAGGGACAGAGAAGAATAGGCAGGGACAGTGTCAGTGATATTCTGACCTGCCTGTGGCCAATTATGGCTCTCCTCGCTGCCGGCGCTGTGATTGGCCAAGCATGCGGGGTCACAGTGCATTCTTAGCCAATCACAGCGCCGGCAATGCACTGCAATGGCGCAGTGTATTGTGGGCCGTTCGCGTCACATGAATTTGGTAGTGATGAGCCGAACACCCCCGGGTTCGGTTCGCACCAGAACCCGCGAACGGACCGAAAGTTCGTACGAACATTAGAACCCTATTAAATACAATGGATGCGAACGTTCGAATTCTAAAGTGCTAATTATAACAACTATTATGCATGTTATTGTCCTAAAAAGGGTTTGGGAACCCGGGTTGTGCACCAGGGGACATGTATCAATGCAAAAAGAAGTTTTAAAAACGGTCGTTTTTCGGGAGCAGTCATTTTAATGATGCATAAAGTGGAAAAAAAAAGTCAAATATTCCTTTAAATATCGTACCTGGGGGGTGTCTAAAGTATGCCTGTGAAGTGCCACGTGTTTCCCGTGTTTAGAACTGTCCCTGCACAAAATGACACTTCTAAAGGAAAAAAAAGCCATTTAAAACTGCTTGCGGCTTTAATGTAATGTCTGGTCCCGGTAATATGGATGAAAATCTTTAAGAAAAATGGCATAGCTACCCCATCACACACCCCCCCCTACCCCAGCCCATTACCAGCCCCTTTGGGTCTTGTATGGATATTAAGGGGAACACCGCACACAAAATAAAAAAGGCCCTATATACTGTGAACAGCCGTATACAGGCGGTGCATACAAGACAGGGACTGTAGGTTTGTTCTTATGTAGAATCTGTTTGTAATTTTGAACAGGTACATTGTTTAAGTGTAGCTCCAGCCCAAAAATCTATTTTTAAACTTTTTGGAAAACATAGGTAAGGGTTATCACCCCTGTAACATTTGTTTTGCTGTCTGTGCCCCTGTTCAGAACATTTCACCTCACTTTCCGTCCCAATGACAACTGTTTTTGAAATGTGGTGTTTTTCTTGAAACAAGGATTGCTGATAAAGCATCAGTACAGAGGAGACACCTTTCTCCCATATTAATTCTTACAGGAGAGAATTTTCCTTCCAAGGGGTAGATTTCCTCTCACTTCCTATTGTCTTCTTGCGTTTGCAAGTAGGAGTCGTTTGTAAGTTGGATGTTTGAAAGTAGGGACCTGCCGTATATACTCTGCAGAAATAGGCCCCTTAGTTGTTGGTGTTGGCACAACACTGTAAGCACTCACAGTTACTCTTGGTTGGTGCTGGAACGCCCTGCTGTCAACTATTATATCAGGAATTGTAATTACATATAATTGTTGAACAGTGGTAGTAAAAATTGGGCCTTTGATGGTGGTGCTGGTGCCACAACACTGTAAGCCCTGACAGTTACTCTTGGTGGGTGCAGCAATGGGCCCTGCTGTGAATTATTAGATCAAGAATTGTAATTGAATGCCCCTGTTGAACAGGGGCTGAAAAATTGGGCCTTTCGTGGTGGTGGTGGTGGTGGTGGTGGTGTTGCCACAACACTGTAAGCCCTCAGAGTTACTCTTGGTGGGTGCAGCAATGGGCCCTGCTGTGAATTATTAGATCAAGAATTGTAATTACATGCCCCTGTTGAACAGGGGCTGAAAAATTGGGCCTTTCGTGGTGGTGGTGGTGGTGGTGGCGTTGCCACAACACTGTAAGCCCTCAGAGTTACTCTTGGTGGGTGCAGCAATGGGCCCTGCTGTGAATTATTAGATCAAGAATTGTAATTACATGCCCCTGTTGAACAGGGGCTGAAAAATTGGGCCTTAGGCACTGGTGGCACAACACTACAACCCCTCACAGATACTGTACTTGGAGCACAGCAATGAGCCCTGTTGCAAAGTATTGCTTCAAAAATTGTAATGACACGCCCCTGTTAAACAGGGGCTGAAAAATTGGGCCTTAGGCACTGGTGCCACAACACTCCAACCCCTCACAGATACTGTACTTGGAGCACAGCAATGAGCCCTATGGCAAATTATTGCTAAAAAAATTGTAATTACACGCCCCTGTAAAACAGGGGCTGAAAAATTGGGCCTTAGCCACTGGTGGCGGCACCCATAAACAAAAATGATCTTCCAAGCTATCATCATCAATCGTATCATTGAGGACTCGGAGGAGGAGGATAGCCAGTCAACATAACAGCACAGACACTCAGCATCAGCATCAGTCTTGAAGGGATGTGACATGTTAAAATCAATTAGTCTGTTATATCAGCATCAGGTGTGTGGTAGCTGGTGGTGATCCAAGACTGGTTCATCTTGATGAAAGTCAGTCGATCAACCGAGTCGGTGGACAGGCGCACCCTGTGATCCGTGACAAATCCTCCAGCAGCACTGAATGTGCGTTCCGAAAGAACGCTGGATGCAGGACAGGCCAGTAGCTCAATTGCATACTGTGCAAGCTCTGCCCAGTGATCCATCCTCAAGACCCAGTAAGCCAGAGGATTTTCGGTGGGGAAGGTGTCCAAGTCTGACCTTGCCCCTAGATATTCCTGCACCATGTTTATCAGATGCTGGCGATGGTTGCTGGAACCGATCATACTTTGGGGCTGCGGACTAAAGAATTGTCTGAACGCATCGGTCAGACGGCCACCTTCCCCACCGCTCCTTCTTTGACTGCCCGAAGCCTCAGCAACTCGTTGTCCAGGACCAGGAGTTTGTAACCTCCCAGTCTCTGGGAACGCGTTGCACAGACCTTTCTGCAAGGCCTCCCGGAGTTGTCTCATCCTCTGCTCCCTCTGCGACGGTAACATAAGGTCCGCAACCTTACCCTTGTACCGTGGATCAAGGAGAGTGGCCAGCCAGTAATGGTCCCTCTCCTTGATCCGAAGAATACGAGGATCCTTCCGCAGACTTTGCAGGATCAGGGAGGCCATGCAGCGTAGGTTTGCTGAGGCATTCGCTCCGGAGTCCTCTGGGTCACTAAGGACGACATGATCCGCAGCCACCTCCTCCCAGCCACGTACAAGTCCACTGGTTTCTTGGGACTGTAAATCATCCCTAAAAGACTGCTGCTGATGATGCTGAGTGCCAGCCTCCACCTCCATGCTGACACAATCCTCCTCCTCCTCCTCCTCCTCTTCCTGTGCGATGGGTGGGACAGAAGGAACACTGTCTGGGTAAAGGGGGCCTTGAGAGGCAAGGAAGTCCTCCTCTTCCTGCCTCTGTTCTGCCTCAAGTGCCCTGTCCATTATTCCACGCAGCGTGTGCTTCAACAGGTGGACAAGAGGTACAGTGTCACTGATGCATGCACTGTCACTGCTCACCATCCTCGTGGCCTCCTCAAATGGTGCCAGGACAGTGCATGCATCCCTGATCATGCCCCACTGGCGTGGAGAAAAAAAACCAAGCTCCCCTGACCCTGTCCTGGTGCCGTAGTCGCACAGGTACTCATTGATGGCCCTCTGCTGCGTGTGCAGCCGCTGCAGCATGGCCAACGTTGAGTTCCACCTGGTGGGCATGTCACATATAAGGCGGTTCTTGGGCAGGTTCAACTCCTTTTGCAGCTCAGCCAGGCGAGCACTGGCATTATAAGATCTGCGGAAATGCACACAGACTTTCCTGGCCTGCCTCAGGACATCCTGTAAGCCCGGGTACCTGCCCAAGAACCGCTGCACCACCAGGTTAAGGACGTGAGCCACACAGGGCACATGGGTCAATTGTCCCTGTCGGAGGGCGGAGAGGAGGTTGGTGCCATTGTCGCAAACCACCATTCCTGGCTTAAGCTGGCGTGGCATCAACCACCTCTCGGCCTGGCCCTGCAGAGCAGACAGGACCTCTGCCCCAGTGTGGCTTCTGTCCCCCAAACACACCAGCGCAAGCACGGCATGGCATCTTTTTGCCTGCGCACTTGCGTAGCCCCTTGAACGGCTACGGAGCACCGCTGGTTCAGAGGACAAACCACAGGAAGAGGCCATGGAGGAAGAAGAAGAGGAGGGGGTGGAGGAGAGAGGTGTGTCACAACCAGTAGTAGCATTTTGGAGGCGTGGCGGTGGAACAACCTCCAACACTACTGCACCTTGTCCTGCATCCTTCCCAGCTGCCAAAAGAGTGACCCAATGGGCCGTGAAAGAAAGGTAACGTCCCTGTCCATGCCTGCTGGACCATGAGTCAGCGGTAATATGCACCTTACCGCTGACCGCCCTGTCCAGCGAGGCCAAGACATTGCCTTCCACATGCCGGTAGAGAGCCGGAATAGCCTTCCGTGAGAAAAAGTGGCGTTTGGGAACCTGCCACTGAGGAACCGCACATTGCACAAACTCACGGAAGGGGGCCGAGTCTACCAACTGAAAAGGCAGCAGTTGAAGCGCTAGCAATTTAGCCAAGCTAGCATTCAACCGCTGGGCATGTGGATGGCTGGGAGTGAACTTCTTTCGACGGTCCAGCAGCTGGGGCAGGGAAATTTGCCTGCTAGAATCGGACGTCGGTGTACTGCTAGCAGAGTGGCCGCAAGTACTTGGCTGTGACACACCTAATTCTACAACTTCATTCCTCTCAGTGCATGTTTCAGAGAGGACTGAAGTTATAGTGGGGTTGGAGATCCCAGCTGATGTGGTGCAAGGAGAGGTCCGCTTTGTTCTTTGGTGTGGGTCTTTGAGGTAGGCTTGCCAACGAGCTGCATGGCAGGTCAACATATGTCTGGTCAGGCATGTGGTACCCAAGCGGCTGATGTTTTGGCCACGCGATATACGCTTGAGACATATGTTGCAAACAGCAGCTGTGCGATCTGATGCACTAGCCTCAAAAAAGGCCCACACCAAAGAACTTTTTGAATGACGGGCAGAGGCAGCGCCCTGCACAGGCGGAGCTCTGCGGTGTGATTCCGTCGGTGTACTGCCCTTACGCTGGCCACCAAAGGGCATCCTGCCTCGTTGGAGATGTGCCTCCTCCTCATCCTCCTCCTCCTCCTCTCTCCTATTAGGCACCCACGTGGAGTCAGTGACCTCATCATCCCCTCCCTCCTCATCACTGGAGCCAATCTGGCAGTATGCTGCAGCTGCTGGAACATGACTGCCAGATTGGTGTCCTTCTTGAGCATCCCCTCTGTCTGCTCTCACGCTACTGCCTTCCTGTAGCTGGGTTTCATCATCAGACCCTTCGAAACGCTGGGCATCCTCCTGGAGCATGTACCCAACACTGTGCTCAAACAGTTCGGGGGACTCCTCAGGAGGAGGACATGGTGGGTCTAGGGAAGGAGTGACTGATGATGAGTCTGACATTGATACCAGGGAAGAGGACGCTTTGGCAGCTGCTTTGCCAGTACCCTGAGCCTGGGTGAGAGAGGATGAGGAGGAGGAGGAGGGCTTGGTCATCCACTCTACCAAGTCTTCGGCATGATGTGGCTCAACATGTCCAGCTGCCGAAAAGAAGGACAAGCGTGTCCCATGGCCATGTGCTGATGACAATGCACCGCGTCCACGACCAGCACTGTTGTCCCCAGACACAGAGCCTGCTTGCCCTCTTTTATTGCCTCCTGACTGTCTGCCTCTCCTTGTTTGCCTTCCAGACATTCTAATAGATGGCCTGCAGGGAGATGGGAAAAAAGCAATAAGGGCTACCTTCAGGTGTCCTTCTCTGTCCCTTTACTTAAGGATTTCTAAATATGGTTGAGGATGATTGCTTTTGCACAGAATAGCACAACAACAATTTCCCTGACTGTCCAAAAAACAAGGATTTCAAAGATGGTTGATGAGGAATGCTTTAGCACACTATAGCACAAGGAGAATTTCCCTCACTGTCCTTCCCTGTCCCTAGAAACAAGGATTCGTACAGTAACACACACTGACACTCTCCCTACCTATAGTTTTCTGTCCCTAGAAAAAATGTTTTTTTAAAGCACACTATAGCACAAGGAGAATTTCCCTCACTGTCCTTCCCTGTCCCTAGAAACAAGGATTCGTACAGTAAAACACACTGACACTCTCCCTACCTATAGTTTTCTGTCCCTAGAAAAAATGTTTTTTTAAAGCACACTATAGCACAAGGAGAATTTCCCTCACTGTCCTTCCCTGTCCCTAGAAACAAGGATTCGTACAGTAAAACACACTGACACTCTCCCTACCTATAGTTTTCTGTCCCTAGAAAAAATGTTTTTTTAAAGCACACTATAGCACAAGGAGAATTTCCCTCACTGTCCTTCCCTGTCCCTAGAAACAAGGATTCGTACAGTAAAACACACTGACACTCTCCCTACCTATAGTTTTCTGGCCCTAGAAAAAATGTTTTTTTAAAGCACACTATAGCACAAGGAGAATTTCCCTCACTGTCCTTCCCTGTCCCTAGAAACAAGGATTCGTACAGTAAAACACACTGACACTCTCCCTACCTATAGTTTTCTGGCCCTAGAAAAAATGTTTTTTTAAAGCACACTATAGCACAAGGAGAATTTCCCTCACTGTCCTTCCCTGTCCCTAGAAACAAGGATTCGTACAGTAAAACACACTGACACTCTCCCTACCTATAGTTTTCTGTCCCTAGAAAAAATGTTTTTTTAAAGCACACTATAGCACAAGGAGAATTTCCCTCACTGTCCTTCCCTGTCCCTAGAAACAAGGATTCGTACAGTAAAACACACTGACACTCTCCCTACCTATAGTTTTCTGGCCCTAGAAAAAATGTTTTTTTAAAGCACACTATAGCACAAGGAGAATTTCCCTCACTGTCCTTCCCTGTCCCTAGAAACAAGGATTCGTACAGTAAAACACACTGACACTCTCCCTACCTATAGTTTTCTGTCCCTAGAAAAAATGTTTTTTTAAAGCACACTATAGCACAAGGAGAATTTCCCTCACTGTCCTTCCCTGTCCCTAGAAACAAGGATTCGTACAGTAAAACACACTGACACTCTCCCTACCTATAGTTTTCTGTCCCTAGAAAAAATGTTTTTTTAAAGCACACTATAGCACAAGGAGAATTTCCCTCACTGTCCTTCCCTGTCCCTAGAAACAAGGATTCGTACAGTAAAACACACTGACACTCTCCCTACCTATCCTTCTCTTTCCCTAAACTAAAGGAATCCAGGTTAAGCAAGAAAAAATAAATGTCACTGTCCCTGCCTATGCTTCTCTTTCCCTGCTCCGGAACACACTACACTAGGCCGCCGTGCTGGCGGCCTTTTATAGTGTGGGGCGTGTACTAAACCCCCTCAGCAATAATTGGCCACAGGCATCCTGCCTGTGGCCAATCATTGCTCTCCTCGCTGCCGGCGCTGTGATTGGCCAAGCATACGGGGTCACAGTGCATGCTTGGCCAATCACAGCGCCTGGATGACACTGCGATGGCGTAGTGCATTGTGGGCCGTTCGCGTCACTCGAATTAGGCGCGAACGGCCCAAATCGTTCGATCTTCGTCGAACGATCGAACAGCCGATGTTCGAGTCGAACGTATGTTCGACTCGAACACCGAGCTCATCCCTAGAATTTGGCACGAACGGCCCACAAAGTTCTGGTTTCGCCAAACAGGTGAACAGCCGATGTTAAGAGTCGAACGTGCGTTCGACTCGAACACCGAGCTCATCCCTACTCAGGAGTAAAAATCGAAAATGTTTCTACTTTTTGGTCAGGAGACATTGAGAATTGAGAAGAAACCTTTCATTCCAGTTTTCCAGTGATTGGACCTGGCACCCTAAAAAAATGTGGCTTTAATTGACCAATGGCCAAAACAAAGGAACATTTCCACTATATTACTCAAAGTAGAAACCTCTAGACTTGTGCACAACGGAAAAATTTGTTTAGTTTCGGTTCGTTTCTTGTGCACAACAGAAAAATTTGTTTAGTTTCGGTTCGTTTCTTTTCGGTCCTGTTGATTCGTAATCATTCGTAATTTTGCTAGACGGGATTTTTCGTGTTCGGACTAATTCGTATTTTCGCAAGCGACATTTTTCGTTGAATTTTTCGTTGATTTATAAATCGTACTTTTGGTAGAGTACATTGTTTTTAGTTGATTCTGGACACAACTCCTACTTTCGTAACTTTTTTTGGGTTCGTTGATTCGGAATTTTCCGTGTCTCTCTCACAACGACGCTGCCTATTATGCCTAATGTGTTTTGAATGGATTTGTACTTTTCTAAATACATAGCGGTTATTTGTAACGATTCAAAATCTCGTATTTTACTTTCGTTTTTTACATGCGGCTATAGCCTCCGCCCCTGTACACAATTTTGAGAGGGTTCAGCACGATGAGGGAGAAGCAGAGAGCAGAGCAGAGTGTTATTGTACTTCGAATGGATTAGAAATCTCGTATTTTACTTTCGTTTTTTACATGCGGCTATAGCCTCCGCCCCTGTACACCATTTTGAGAGGGAGTTCAGCATGGTGAGGGAGAAGCAGAGAGCAGAGCAGAGTGAGTGTTATTGTGCTTCGTATGGATTTGTACATTCGTAACTTTTTTCATAACGAATTATGCCGAAGACATTCGGGCATTCGCTATTTGCGATATAATTTATTTCGGATTCGGTTTTATTCGTAATTGCTTTGTTCGGAAATTCAAATGCTTCCGAATGTCCGAAAGTTGCTAAATTCAGACGAATTTCGATTCGTTACGAAACGAATTGCACAAGCCTAGAAACCTCCTATAGACAAGTCTAGTCTATCGAACATTGACTAAGTTCAACTATTCCATTTGACTTTAGGGGTTCCCAAGATGTTCCTAGGGCTGTAACATCAACAGTTAAAGTATAAAACCACTTTGCAGTTTTTTTTTTTCCTGAACATACCTTTAGATACTAAAAATAAAAAAAAAATAAAAATAAAAAGAAAGGTCCTTGAACCCAAAAGCAATGTCTTGGATGTTCTGCCAATGAGATATCATTGTCATAATTACCAATTCTGATCCTTTCCCCCTGGGAGTTTTGGGTGTTTCTGCCCCCTGTAGTGTTCCAGCTTCTCCTGTTACATTTTCCATTATATAAAATAAATACAAATCCAGCAGCGCTGGTGGGAGCCCTTAATAATAGCAGCAGCAGACGTTCACACCTAGTAACTCAGAGATCTCACCAACAGAGTTCCAGAGGGATGGATAACAGTGTCCAGGGTTTACCGTTCTAGCATTTACCAGACACTAAAAATAGGATTTTTTACTTATTGGTTCCATTATTTATAAGAGTATGGTATGTGACACACGCTCTTTAATCATTATGATTGGGTTTTATACATTTACCTTCAGGAGATTAAACACAAATACAGAGGGATGCAGGGACAATCTCCCTTTTCTGGCCCTACCTCCTGTCAGCACACAATGGGTTAACTCCTCCTCTAGAATCCACAGAACCACCTCTTCCTAGCTAAATAAAAGACAGCCCCTCCTCCACCGAAGTGTTCATTTTTTTGGTCATGCTCCAGGCTACCTGTTGATTGCAGTTGGTAAGTACTTTGGTTGCTGCAAGGATATCCCCCCTACAGCACAGCCCCTCCAGGTTCAGCCTGTCCTGGAATTTGAAGACCCTGAATGTTGGATGGTAAACCCTCCTAAAACTGTGTGCCCGGGCCATGGGCAATGTTGCTTAAACAGCATGAATATACTACAGATGTGGGATAAGTAAGCTTTGCAATGTCACTATTGGCCTCTCCCTTAGGGTTTTTTCCTGTCTTGTATAGACAGCATGCCACACTTCTCTCTTGGCTTTGTTTTCAGTCTGAGAACAGTGGTGGATGATGTCACAGAGGGTAGGGATAGTGACCACCAGTCACCAAGCAGCAGCTTAAACTGACTTGTTGCTCCTTTTTCCCCTCCTGTGCTGTTTGTTCCTGGGGTTAGACAGTCTGACTGTTTTTTTTCTCAGATTCTGTGTCTTCTGTCTGCCTCTGGAAGGGCTGCCTTGGCTCACCTGATGCTGCTCCTGAAGTAAGTGGATGAAAGCAGATGGGTCTTAGAGGGACAGTGTACCTGTTTTTCTTGGTGAGAGAATTATGATTTTCTTTTCTATATTTTTTGCAGATATGAGCTCACCACACCCGTCAGTGGTACAGAAGACTAGAAAAAGGCACGAGGGGGCAACATGGGACATGTTTTTAAAAGAGTGTTCAAGGATGTCTCAAGGAATCCAATATATGGTGTTATGCATTATTTTCGGAGCAGAATCCCTAAATACAAACTTTCCAGAAAACATAAGACCCACCACTGGTCATCCCCTGACCATGACAATCTGCATTCCTCACATTCCCGCACAAGGTAGCTTTCATGCTCCTCAAGCAGCTCACTTGGCAATGGCTCACATGCATTTAAATCAGCGCAATAGATATTTCTTTGCCCAGCCCAGGGTGAATAATGGACCTGCATGCAGTCTGCAGTGACGGGAAAATAATTAGCATGGTTTCAAATGACAATGGATAAGGAAGCAGATGCACAAATGTCAGCAAGGTATTGCATTTTCCCCATTGGGACATTTTACAGCGGCCACTTCAGTGTTGCCTTGGGCAAGGTGGCACATGGGGGCTTTTCAATTTACTTTCCTTAGTCAATGGGATGGGCTGTCTATGGATAAGAAGATCTTTGTGTCTGTACAAATTAGCAAGAACTGGAGTTTCGGACATGACCAGTGTGCCTCTTTTGTGGCGTGCCTCTCTGCCCAGGAGATGGAATAATTCTGACGTTGGATACCAGTCTGTCTCCAGTCTGAAGAGACAAGTGCAAGGCCATTGGAACCTGGTGCAATGCAGATGCTCTGACTGTCTTAAATAGAAGGCAGTTTTTTCTAGTATTGCAAGCCTTTCAGGATCTTCCTCCAAGGAGCCAGAGTGAAGTTGATGATTGACAACAAGACAGCAGTAGCTTACATTGCCCACCAAGGGGGTACCAAATGTTTTTTTTCCTTTTACTCTTCACAACATAAATTATTTGCTGGGCGGAGAGACGCTTACAGGCAGTTAATGGCAGTCTATTTACTGGAAAAGCAGGATCTACTAACGGATCAGTATGACAAGGGGGTCACTTTGGACACAGGGTGAGCCAGGAAACAATGGACATTAAGAATATGGCTTGGATTGCTTGAAATTGAAATAGTAATATTAGTCCACACCTGAACACTTCCGCCCACAACAGGGCATGGACGCGGACTACCTCAGTGCGCATGCGTGATGACGCGGGTGCGCAGAGCGTGATCCGACGTCTAGCCGGGGGGCGGGGTTTTCTATGTGCATTTAATCCGGTTGCTATGACGGTTGGTTACGCCCTCAGAAGAAGTCAGGAAGTGATGAAACGTCAGGGCGTGACCAACACATCTAGCAAACCGGAAGTGACGCTCATGCGTTCCAGGACCTGCCTCACAGGAAGACGCCAACAGGAATCAATGGTCGGCGCTCATCAGGGGCACGTTTTAAGCGCAGAAGCGCTCATTCATTTTCAAATTGCCTGTTTATCACTCAGTTTGGGTACGCACATTTGTAAAGGGGGGTACTTGGGGTTTGTCATTTAATAAATTGTTCAAACAATACTACCCTATGTGGATATATTCTTTCCCCTTACATATACCTGTGGTACCTTTGTGATAATATTGTGGAGAAGAAGAAAAGAATATTGTAGCATTGTTGGAGGAGGATGGTTTATCTATGCTTGCATTTTTCTAATATCTGGTGAGTGCGCCACCTGAAGGGGACTTTCAAAAATCCCCCCACGTGGTGAATACCCTTTGGTGAAAGGAGCACTGGAACTAGGATTTGGAATAAGTACAACTAGACCCACCATCCACTACCTCATCACCTATATGAGCAATCATTATAGAAGACGCACACATGAACTTTTGTCCGTAGCGCTGCTACAGTTTTATTCTGAACTTTTAGCAAAGTTATTTTAGTACTGTATTTATATAAGTCTATATGAATAAGAATATGGCTTGGATTGCTTGAAATTGAAATAGTAATATTAGTCCACAATATGTACTGGTTGTTTTATCCTGAACTCAACAGGTTAATTGAGAGATGTGTTACCTGCCTGTGTGATGTAAATGAATCTAGAAGGGCTTCTGAAGACCCTTTCAGTGTGAATAGGGATAATTAACTCTATACTTGTGTGTATTGTACTCAGACAGACAGGCTACAAATCCTTTCATTGTGAGATGTGTATTGAAGGTCGTTAGGTTTCTATTGTGTAAAGTCTTTTGATTGGGAGACAAAAGCTAGCCTAACAGGTCATGCATAGTCCTTTAAACTGAAAGGGGATTAGAACCTGTTGTCTCCTAACAGACGTCCAAATAATGTGTATTGGGTCTTGTTATGTTGTGGGTGGAGCTGGACCATTGTTCATTTTAGGTTAATGCAGTATTGGATGTGTATAAAAGTTACAATGTTTTTTCAATAAACTCAGTCTATCCTGGAAAGATACAGAGTGCGTCTCGTTCTTTCAGAAGGATTAATTCCTATGGGAAGTGGTCGTCTGACTGTGGAGGATTGACAGTGAATTTGTGTCCAGGAGAGGGAAGATATCTAAAACGGCATTAACCCCTTTCGTATTTGGGGTGCCGTTACATTGGTTGGCAGCAGTGGGATTTTCCCTCCAGTTCCTGGGACACTCCAAACCACCACAGTGAATGACCAGCTATGCAGCCGGCAGGAAAGCCACGCTGAAAGACCTACTTGAGAGCCGTGGAGGGACCAGTGGGACAAAGAACAAGGCCACCTTGATCAGGGAGCTAGCCGAGATGGACCAGAAGGATGGTGATGCAAGACCCCGGTCAATTGAAGATTCGTTTCAGCAACGAGTTCGAGAGCGGTTGGCATTATATGGTGCTAACCCATCAGAGCCCGCCATACAGGAAGCCATTAGAGGCATCCAGCTGCAGGATGAGCGACAAGAGAAAAAACTACAGCGACAAAAGAGAGAACTAGAGTGATAAGAGAGAGAACGAGAGCGACAAAAGAGAGAACTAGAGCGACAACATAAGCGGAGAATGGCGGCAATACGGCAATCGGAGATCGCCTACAGACAGCTGCTAGAATCTGCTCAGCAGCAGGGTGGGGCTACCTTTGCCTGGGACTATCAGGAAATACCAGTTGACAACTATGAAATCCTGGCTGAAGAATCGGCAGTGGAAAATCTGGAGATTGCCATCCCCAAAGCAGAAGTGCTGACTGACCTTGATGATCCTGTTTCTGCTTGGGATGATCTTGGAATGAGGAATGTACCTGTCCCGCAGCATGCCAGAGAATCGGCAGTGGAAAATCTGGAGATTTCTATCCCTAAAGCCGAAGTGGATGATATAGAGTTCCAGGGAGCTAGGGCAGTTGGCTCATCTCCTCAGCCACAGATTACAGAAGGTATGGACTTAAGTGACTGTTCAGAGGATGTTATGGATTATGCATCGCCTGCTCAAGTACTGGCAGCAGGACAGAGTACTGCAGACCCTGCTCTACACCCGTAGCAGTTTTGGAGGCCCAAGGTGAGAAGGTGATGGTTCCTCTTTCCCAGTGGATTTCAGAGATGCAGGGAGGAGAAGCAGCCCTTTTCCCTCCCCAACAGTTAGCCAGAGCAGATGGTGTGGAGTTCCCAGCAGAAGTGCTGGCAACAGGGCAGAGTGCTACCAACCTCTGCCCAGCACAGGAAACAACTGTGGAGTTTCAGGGAGCCGGGGCAGTTGGCCCCTCTCTCCAGCAACAAGCTGAGGTGGTAAAGCTTTTACCCCCAGCTGAATCACTGGCAGCAAGGCAGAATACTACTGGCCGCTGCACACAACTGCAACTTGAGCTGATGTCGGTGGATGGGACTACGGTCTCCACTCACAGCAACTCAGCGGAAGACCTGGCAACAGAGCAGAGTGCCGCAGGCCTCTGCTCTCAACTAACAGAAGAGGGAGTTCCTGTGGTACGGGATGGGACTTGGGTCTTCACTGACCCAACCCCAGAAAATGGTGTGACACTGAGACAGGAGGATGTCAGCCTTGCTTTGCAAGCACTGGGGGATTTTCACCTACCACAAGCGGATGGGACTTCAGTCTCCACTTGTATACCCCAGGGATGCTGGGCATTCGGCCCAGATCCCCAACAGCATGACGGACTGAGCCCAGTCACCCTGTCATCTCTCCAGCAGCTGAAAGGACCTCAGGGAGAAGGGCCAGTCCAGGCCTCTCCCCAGTGGCGGGTATGTTCTCTGAGAGAGGCAGAGGTTGGCTGGCTAAGTAATGCTCTGTGTGGAGCAATTTATTTGGAGTACTTTGTGGATACCGGCATTAGGGGAATGGAACTATGGACTACCTTCGGAGTCAACCCGTCTGGGGTCTCCTCCTGTGTTAGTCTCCTGCCGAAAATGGAGATGTGTGACAAGGGGGTCACTTTGGACACAGGGTGAGCCAGGAAACAATGGACATTAAGAATATGGCTTGGATTGCTTGAAATTGAAATAGTAATATTAGTCCACAATATGTACTGGCTGTTTTATCCTGAACTCAACAGGTTAATTGAGAGATGTGTTACCTGCCTGTGTGATGTAAATGAATCTAGAAGGGCTTCTGAAGACCCTTTCAGTGTGAATAGGGATAATTAACTCTATACTTGTGTGTATTGTACTCAGACAGACAGGCTACAAATCCTTTCATTGTGAGATGTGTATTGAAGGTCGTTAGGTTTCTATTGTGTAAAGTCTTTTGATTGGGAGACAAAAGCTAGCCTAACAGGTCATGCATAGTCCTTTAAACTGAAAGGGGATTAGAACCTGTTGTCTCCTAACAGACGTCCAAATAATGTGTATTGGGTCTTGTTATGTTGTGGGTGGAGCTGGACCATTGTTCATTTTAGGTTAATGCAGTATTGGATGTGTATAAAAGTTACAATGTTTTTTCAATAAACTCAGTCTATCCTGGAAAGATACAGAGTGCGTCTCGTTCTTTCAGAAGGATTAATTCCTATGGGAAGTGGTCGTCTGACTGTGGAGGATCGACAGTGAATTTGTGTCCAGGAGAGGGAAGATATCTAAAACGGCGTTAACCCCTTTTGTATTTGGGGTGCCGTTACAATCAGTTAGGCAAATTATTTTCCAACAATAAGTACCTCAACTAGTATTGGCTTTATGGGGCATTCCAGCGGAAGTTCTCATAAAGGTGAAGTGATAGGAGATGGATGCACGGTGCCAGGGTTTTTTTATGTTGGTGTTTTTATTCCTCCTGTGTCCTTGAATATGAAGATTCTTCGGTTGAGCTGGAGAAAAAAGTTTCTGAAAGTACCTGGTAAAAAAGTCTTACATGGAGAGCCAAGGAGAGAGAAAGCTGGGCTGCTGATGCTGGTGACCCTGCTGAGTACCAGTGCTTAAATGTGTTTTCTGGATTGGGACTGCACTACTACACCTGGCTAGAGGTCACCACCACCAGAGGGATCCACAAGGTCATGGCTGTACACCACAGTTAGTGAGAGACTGCCACCTTTCTCCTTGCTTAGGCGGGACCTCCCTGAAGTTGCAGTGTCCAGGTCTGTGTCACCATAGGACTTCAAGACCCAGCAAGCTGGGAGAGGAAACATTTGCAGCCAGAACATCTGCTGCTTTGCCCGGAGTCACAGCTACAGTGCACTGCTACCATCTTCCAATAATAAGAACAGCTCCTTACAAGATAAGGCCACTAACTTAATGAGCCTCTGACTCCTGTAGTGCTAAGACAACCAGATTAAGGTCCCAAGGGGACACAAGAAAGTCCACAGATGGAAACATTTATCTACTAACTATACAAAGGAGTGAGAGACCAAAGGTCTCTGAAAGAGAAAGGCCAAGGCTCAGATTGGGCCTTTAAAGGTACTCAAAACCAGATGCTGATCCAGACCAGACTAAAGGAAAGACAGGATACATCCCACAGAGCTCTTTCTGGGATGATAGTTCCATTCCAGGTGCAATGGTAGACTTTGTGGAAAGTCGATTTTCCTAGGCTTCAAGAGAGTAGGGATGACCGAGTCTAAAAAGACCTCTGTCTCTCAGGACCATACATTCCATAGCCATTCTGTTAAAGCCATTGACTGAGAAGCAAGATAAAACACTTGCTTTTGGTGCAGAAGGTCCAGATGATTTGGAAGGGCCTGTCAGGAGCCTGAGTATGTCTAAATATCACGTACTTCTGGGCCAAGTCGATGAAATAAGTATCACCAGAATGCCTTCCAATGCAGAGCAGACAAGAGAGTATCTAGAGCAGGGGACTCAAAACTTTCTAAGCAAAGGGCCAGTTTACTATACTTCAGGATTTAGGGGGGCTGGACTGTGACCAGTGGGAGTAGAAAATTCCCTGGCATCAGTGCCCCCTCATTGGTTTTAATGAGAGGAATAGTGCCCCATTGTTGATATCAATGAGGAGATTAGTACCCCATTGATGATGTCAATAGGTGGAATGGTGCCCCATCATTGGTGTTAGTTGGTGGAATAGTGCCCCAAGGGTAAGTTTAAGGCAAGCAAAGGGCCACATCCGGCCCCTGGGCCTGCAGTTTGGAGACCACCAATCTAGAGGGACAGAAAGGCTGAACCAGTGAAAGTCATCAGAAAGTCCCCTGCAAAGGCTCGATGGTCCCTGGACCTGACAACAAACCTGTCCAGTTTGATGTTGAATCTGGACAGTAGCAGATTTATGGCTTTCGCCACCACCTGTGGTGAAGGGCCTTGAAATACTTCTGGAAGGAGAGCCCATTCTCCTGGATCTAAATGCTGATGATTGAAAAAGTCTGCCTGACTGCAATGAGGACTACTGTCATGGCTGAACCCTGCAGATCTGTCCAAGAAAGGACCAGCTCTGTTTTCTTTTGTGCGGGATGACTATTGGTGCCTCTTTGGTGGTTGATGTAAGCATAGTCGTGCGCACGGGGTGTGCCGGGTGTGCCTGGGCACAACCTAATGCCCAGGCACCCCCAACACACCCCAGGGCTTTTTTGCTGTCAAAATGTGTGAGATCTTTTTCCCTCACGTTTGCTAATTGACACTGGTGGCTGCAAGTGGGACTATTTGTCATGGATGTGTAACTCCTGTGGGAACAGTGCCTGCGGAGTAATCAGTCAGTCGGCCGCATTTTCCGATGCATAGTTGCCAATAGTCCCGAATTTCCCATGGACATTCCTGGGATTTAGACCCTTTTCCCGATTTTAGTGTTTCCTGAGAAATGTTTCCCGGGAAATCCCCCTTTTCCCGAATTTTCACCGCCGCCGCTAAAGGTCCGCGACCGGCGGAGATAATGTTCGCCGCCGCCATTTTCCAAAAGAACAGACGAATTAGAAACAAGAAGCAGAGCCTGCCAAGTGGCTACAATAGGAAGAGATCTACGGCGACGCCTACCCCCCCCGCCCCCAGTCTGTCTGTCATCTGTGACCTGTTATGAAAAGGGGTGGGGGGGTGGGCGGTGCCGCAGCTCATTTTCTATCATAGCAGGCTGGCTCCGCCTCTATTTTGTTCCCCCTCGGCTTCTTACTTCAGTAATGGCGGCGGAGACACCCCTGCTAGGATATAGAAGGGCTCCAATGGGGGGGACACCTGTGATGTAAAGAGAGCACTCCGCTGGCTGGGGACAGTGACATCTGTGATGTAAGGAAGCACTCCGCTGGCTGGGGACAGTGACACCTGAGATGTAAGGACGCACTCTGCTAGGGACACCTGAGATGTAAGGAAGTACTCCGCTGGGGACACCTGAGATGTATGGAGGCACTCGGTTGGGGACACCTGAGATGTAAGGAGGCACTCCGCTGGGGACACCTAAGATGTTAGGAAGCACTCCGCTGGGAACACCTGAGATGTAAGGAAGCACTCTGCTGGGGACACCTGAGATGTAAGGAAGCACTCCGCTGGGGACACCTGAGATGTAAGGAAGCACTCCGCTGGGGACACCTGAGGTGTAAGGAGGCCCTCCGCTGGGGACACCTGAGATATAAGGAAACACTCTGCTGGGGACACCTGAGATGTAAGGAATCACTCTGCTGGGGACACCTGAGATGTAAGAAGGCACTCCGCTGGCTGGGGACAGTGACATCTGAGATGTAAGGAAGCCTTCCGCTGGCTGGGGACAGTGACATCTGAGATGTAAGGAAGCACTCCGCTGGCTGGGGACAGTGACACATGAGATGTAAGGAGGCACTCTGCTGGGGTCACCTAAGATGTAAGGAAGCCCTCTGCTGGGGACACCTAAGATGTAAGGAAGCACTCCGCTGGGGACACCTGAGATGTAAGGAGGGACTCTACTGGGGACACCTGATGGCATCTAGTGGCAGGCGACGTGTCAAGTGACACGCTCAGGGCTCCCACTGATTCTGCATTATGGCGAGTTGAACAATTTAATTTCAATTTACAATGTAATAATAGAATTAATGTGCTTCAATCACCCTGACACCATAACAACCATGATGCCGGGATGATTGAAGCCCTAACACCAGGTGTTTGGAGTATCTTTATCTGCTTATTGTTAAACTTTCTGGAATACACATATTTATATTGTGTTGTAGGATCTAGGCCTGCTGTCCCTCCATTCCTCTTTTTTTCCTTCCTTCTCTCTTTCTTTGTTTCTCCCTCCATCCCTCGTTATCTCGACTCTAACCACACACGCTTTGAGTCACGCCCCTTTAAGCCACACCCAATAGTACACTTAAACCACGCCCATCTTTCCCCACTAGGCCACACCTACAAATGAATGCCTGACCCCTAATTATAATAAGACTCCGCCCACAGACAAAAGTGTCCCTATAAATTATTTTACATTGTTGGCAACTATGCCAATGCTGACTCTATAGTTTCGGCTACAGCAGCCCTGACAGCTGAATATCACTCCCCTGCCAGCTCTCAGTTGAGATTCTGTAGCCGGGACTTTAGAGGCAGCATCGGATAATTCCTGACAGCTTACTTCACAGCTGTGGCTGCAGTCCTCACAGGAGTTACCCACCATTAGGGATGAGCCGAACACCCCTCGGTTCGGTTCGCAGCAGAATATGCGAACAGGCAAAAAATGTGTTGGAACATGCGAACACCGTTAAAGTCTGTGGGACACGAACGTAAAAAATCAAAAGTGCTAATTTTAAAGGTTAATATGCAAGTTACTGTCATTTAAAAGTGTTTGGGGACCTGGGTCCTGCCCCAGGGGACATGTATCAATGCAAAAAAAGTTTTAAAAACTGACGTTTTTTCGGGAGCAGTGATTTTAATAATGCTTAAAGTGAAACAATAAAAGTGAAATATTCCTTTAAATTTCGGACCTGGGGGGTGTCTATAGTATGCCTGTAAAGTGGCGCATTTTTCCCGTGTTTAGAAAAGTCCCTGCACAAAAAATGAAATTTCTAAAGTAAAAAAAGGCATTTAAAACTACTCGCGGCTATAATGATTTTTCAAGTACAGATAAAAGTCGAAAAACGGCAAAATAAAAAAAAATTGTGTGGGGGTCCCCCCAAATTCCATACCAGGCCCTTCAGGTCTGGTATGGATATTAAGGGGAACCCTGCGCCAACTTTTAAAAAAAAAATGGCATAGGGTTCCCCCCTCAAAATCCATACCAGACCCTACAGGTCTGGTATGGATTTTAAGGGGAACCCTGCGCCAAAAAAAAGAAAAGAAAAATGGCGTGGGGGTCCCTCCAAAATCCATACCAGACCCTTATCCGAGCACGCAACCTGGCAGGCGGCAGGAAAAGAGGGGGGACGAGAGAGCGCCCCCCCCTCCTGAACCCTACCAGGCCACATGCCCTCATCATGGGGAGGATGTCCCCATGTTGATGGGGACAAGGGCCTCATCCCCACAACCCTTGCCCGGTGGCTGTGGGGGTATTCGGGCGGGAGGCTTATCGGAATCTGGAAGCCCCCTTTAACAAAGGGGACCCCCAGATCCCGCCCCCCCTATGTGAATTGGTAACAGGGTACAGTGTACCCCTACCATCTCACAAAAAAGTGTCAAAAATTGAAAAAAAAAAACACAGTAGACAGCTTGGGACAAGTCCTTTATTAAAAAAAAAGAAAAGAAAAAAAATTCCAGCCATGTACATCCATTCTCGAGCGGAGGATACGGAGAAAAAAAACATTGACACAATCCGCCTCCATGGGTGGTTCCCGTCGAATGACACTACACCCGCCGTGACAGCTCTTAAATAGCTGAGGGCGAGGCCACCCGTCACATGCGTGGGTGTAGTGTAATTCGACAGGAACCACCCATGGAGGCGGATCCTGTCGGCGGGGTTTTTTTTTCTCTGTATCCTAAGCTCGAGAATGGATGTACATCGCTGGAATTTTATTTAATTTTTTTAAGAAACTTGTCCCAAGCTGTCTACTGTGTTTTTTTACATTTTTTGACATTTTTTGGTGAAATAGTAGGGGTAAAATGTACCCCGTTACCAATTCCCATAGGGGGGCGGGATCTGGGGGTCCCCTTTTCAGATTCCCCGCCCGCAGACCCCCACAACCACCGGGCAAGGGTTGTGGGGATGAGGCCCTTGTCCCCATCAACATGGGGACATCCTCCCCATGTTGAGGGCATGTGGCCTGGTACAATTTAGGAGGGGGGGCGCCCTCTCATTCCCCCTCTTTTGCGGCCAGGTTGCGTGCTCAGATAAGGGTCTGGTATGAATTTTTGGGGGGACCCCCACGCCATTTTTTTTTTATTTTGGTGCGGGGTTCCCCTTAAAATCCATACCAGACCTTAAGGGTCTGGTATGGATTTTGAGGGGACCCCTACGCCATTTTTTTTACAAAATGGGCGCAGGGTTCCCCTTAACCACTTAACGACCGCTCACTGTATATATACGTCGGCAGAATGGCACCGACAGGCACAATCACGTTCAGTGTACGTGATTGCCTTTGTACAGTTGGGGGGTCCGATCGGACCCCCCTCCTATACAGTGAGCGGTCGTTATTTGTTGGGGAGCGATCCGACATGAGGGGGCGGCCATTCGATTCCGGCCACCCCCCCGATCGCTCCCGGCGAATGGAAATGCTCCCTCTGCTGTGTAATGTTTACACAGGCAGAGGAAGCAGGAGGAAGTGATGTCATCTCTCATGCGGCGCTCACATATACCGAGCGCCGTACAAGAGAAGACACACAGGTCAGTACACTAACACTACACTGACACCAGGACACATAGGAACACAAATCGCCCCCCCAGGCCCCCCCAGTCACAGTGTCACTGATTGCAGTGACCATTTATTTACTGTTCACTGCAATCCGTGACATTTGTGACTGTAAAAGTGTCACTAAAGTTAGTTTTAGGTCCAGTGTAGCCCCCTAACCCCCCCCCCCTAATAAAGGTTTGACCCCCTGATCACCCCCCAGATAACCCTTTCACCCCCTAGCACCGCCGTCGCTAAGCGATCATTTTTCTGATCGCTGTCTTAGCGTCGGTGATGCAGATCGGTAGCCAGTAATTTTTTTTAGGTTCGCCGCAGGTTTTTATAGCGTCGGGTACCCCCATATATTACCTAATAAAGGTTTAACCCCCTTAATCGCCCCCCAGGTAACCCTTTCACCCCCTATCACGACTGTCGCTAAGCGATCATTTTTCTGATCGCTGTCTTAGCGTCAGTGATGCAGATCGGTAGCCAGTAATTTTTTTTAGGTTCGCCGCAGGTTTTTATAGCGTCAGGTACCCCCATAAATTATCGAATAAAGGTTTAACCCCTTGATCGCCCCCCAGGTAACCCTTTCACCCCCTATCACCACTGTCGCTAAGCGATCGTTTTTCTGATCGCTGTCTTAGCGTCGGTGATGCAGATCGGTAGCCAGTAATTATTTTTAGGTTCGCCGCAGGTTTTTATAGCGTCAGGTACCCCCATAAATGATATAATAAAGGTTTAACCCCCTTGATCGCCCCCCAGGTAACCCTTTCACCCCTATCACCACTGTCGCTAAGCGATCGTTTTTCTGATCGCTGTCTTACTGTCGGTGATGCAGATCGGTAGCCAGTAAATTTTTTTAGGTTCGCCGCAGGTTTTTATAGCGTCAGGTACCCCCATAAATTATCTAATAAAGGTTTAACCCCCTTGATCGCCCCCCAGGTAACCCTTTCACCCCCTATCACCACTGTCGCTAAGCGATAATTTTTCTGATCGCTGTCTTAGCGTCGGTGATGCAGATCGGTAGCCAGTAATTTTTTTTAGGTTCGCTGCAGGTTTTTATAGCGTCAGGTACCCCCATATATTATCTAATAAAGGTTTTAACCCCCTAATTGCCCCTAGTTAACCCTTTACCAGTGATCACCATATAAGTGTTACGGGTGACGCTGGTTAGTTAGTTTGCTTTTTATAGTGTCAGGGCACCCGCCGTATATATAACCCAATAAAGGTTTAACCCCCTGATCGCCCGCCGGGTGATATCAATTAGGTTTTAGCATCAGAGAGGGTCTGCGTCACACCCCAGGCAGCGTCAGGTTAGTGCCAGTAATGCTAACACCCACGCGTGAAGCATACACCCCCCCTTAGTGGTATAGTATCTGAACAGATCAATATCTGATCTGATCAGATCTATACTAGCGTCCCCAGCAGTTTAGGGTTCCCAAAAACGCAGTGTTAGCGGGATCAGCCCAGATACCTGCTAGCACCTGCGTTTTGCCCCTCCGTCCAGCCCAGGCCACCCAAGTGCAGTATCGATCGATCACTGTCACTTACAAAACACAACACACATAACTGCAGCGTTCGCAGAGACAGGCCTGATCCCTGCGACTCCAGTGCTGTAGGAGGTGATTTCACCACCACAGTTAAAAAAAAAAGCATATATGCCGAAGCATTGGGGGCAGCAGGGGCGGAGGAGCGATTTTGCTCCTAATGCTGCGTACATACGGTCGAAATTCCGACGGAGGCTTGCCCGTGGAAAAGTCCAACCATGTGTGTGCGGCATAACTTTTTTGCGGGAGGATGCCCCCATGCTTCGGCATATATAAATGGTGCATGTATGCCCATCATTAGAAGTGGGTGGATGAAGGGCGGTATTCTAATGGTGGGCATACCCACCGATCAATCTCTTTTTTCGTTCAGCCAACTGGCTGCATGAAAAAAAAAGATTACAATACATGTCCAACAAGGACCAGCAACGTACTGGTATGTTGCTGGACTTTGAATGTTTATACCAGAATGATGCCTGCGGGTTTAGGTATCATCTTGGTATCATTCTTTTCAGCCAGCGGCCGGCTTTCATGTAAAAGCAATCCTAGTGGCTAATTAGCCTCTGGACTGCTTTTACAAGCAGTGGGAGGGAATGTCCCCCCCCCCGGATATAAAAAGCGCCATTGGGAAATTGGGAAAGCATTTTATCACACCGATCTTGGTGTGGTCAGATGCTTTGAGGGCAGAGGAAAGATCTAGGGTCTAGAAGACCCCAGTTTTTTTCAAAAAAGAGTACCTGTCACTACCTATTGCTTTCATAGGGGATATTTACATTCCCTGAGATAACAATAAAAATGATAAAAAAAAATAAATATGGAAGGAACAATTTAAAAATAAAATAAAAAAGCAAAATTAATAATAAAAAAAAAAAAAAAAAAAAAGCACCCCTGTCCTGCCCTGCTCTTGCCCAATGGCGAACGCAAGCGTCGGTCTGGCGTCATATGTAAACAGCAATTGCACCATGCATGTGAGGTATCACCGCGAAGGTCAGATCGAGGGCAGTAATTTTAGCAGTAGACCTCCTCTGTAAATCTAACGGGGTAACCTGTAAAGGCTTTTAAAGGCTTTTAAAAATGTATGTAGTTTGTCGCCAATGCGCGTTTGTGCGAAATTTTAAAGCATGTCGTGTTTGGTATCTATGTACTCGGCCTAAGATCATCTTTTTTATTCCATCAAACATTTGGGCAATATAGTGTGTTTTAGTGCATTCAAATTAAAAAAAGTGTATTTTTCCCCCAAAAAATGCGTTTGAAAAATCGCTGCGCAAATACTGTGTAGAAAAAAAAAATGCAACACCCACCATTTTAATCTGTAGGGCCTTTGCTTTAAAAATATATATAATGTTTGGGGGTTCAACATAATTTTCTTGTAAAAAAAAAATGTTTTCATGTAAACAAAAAGTGTCAAAAAGGGCTTTGTCTTTAAGTGGTTAGAAGAGTGGATGTAAGCTTCCTAATGTTGTGTATAAAATGCCAGAACAGTTCAAAACCCCCCCAAATGACCCCATTTTGGAAAGTAGACACCCCAAGCTATATACTGAGAGGCATGTCGAGTCCATGGAATATTTTATATGTTGACACAAGTTGCGGAAAAAAGACAATTTTTTTTTTTTTTTTTTGCACAAAGTTGTCACTAAATGATATATTGCTCAAACAGGCCATGGGCATATGTGGAATTACACCCCAAAATACATTCTGTTGCTTCTCCTGAGTACGGGGATACCACATGTGTGAGACGTTTTGGGAGCCTAGCCACGTACGGGACCCCAAAACCAAGCACCGCCTTCAGGCTTTCTAATGCCGCGTACACACGATCATTATTCACGGCGGTTAAAAAACCGCCGTGAATAATGACAGGAAAAACGAGGGAACCGCTTCGGTTCCAAGGGTTCCCTACACACGGTCGGTTTTCCCGTCATTTTTTCTCTTGACGAGAAAAACGACCGTCTGTTGGCTCCGCGGCAGTGTCTCCCTATGGGAAAACTGCTGCGGAAAAAAATTATGGAAAAAACGATGAGAAAATTTAGAACATGTTCTAATTTTTCTCGTCGTTTTTTCTGCCGTTTTTCTCAACGAGAAAAACGACATAAAGCCCACAGACGATCGTTTTTCTCGGCGAAAAAAAAAATGCAGTTTTTCTCGTCGAGAAAAGCGGTCGTGTGTACGCGGCATAAGGGTGTAAATTTTTGATTTCACTTCTCACTGCCTATCACAGTTTCGGAGGCCATGGAATGCCCAGATGGCACAAAACCCCCCCAAATGACCCCATTTTGGAAAGTAGACACCCCAAGCTATTTGCTGAGAGGTATTGTGAGTAACTATTTTGCAGATTTCGCTTTTTGTCACAAAGTTTTGAAAATTGAAAAAAAAATATATATATTTTCTTTCTTCATTTTCAAAAGCAAATGAGAGCTGTAAAATACTCACCATGCCTCTCAGCAAATAGCTTGGGGTGCCTACTTTCCAAAATGGGGTCATTTGGGGGGGTTTGTGCTATTTTGGCATTTTATGGCCTTCGAAACTGTGATAGGTAGTGCCTAGAAATCCTGAAGGCGGTGCTTGGTTTTCGGGGTCCCGTACGCGGCTAGGCTCCTAAAAAGTCCCACACATGTGGTATCCCCGTACTCAGGAGAAGCAGCAAAATGTATTTTAGGGTGTAATTCCACATATAACCATGGCATGTGTGAGCAATATATCATTTAGTGACAACTTTTTGTAATTTTTATTTTTTTTTGTCATTATTCAATCACTTGTGACAAAAAAAAAATATTCAATGGGCTCAACAGGCCTCTCAGCAATTTCCTTGGGGTGTCTACTTTCTAAAATTGGGTCATTTGGGGGGGTTTTGTGCTATTTTGGCATTTTATGGCCTTCAAAACTGTGATAGGTAGTGAGGAGTGAAATCAAAAATTTGCGCCCTTAGAAATCCTGAAGGCGGTGCTTGGTTTCCGGGGTCCCGTACGCGGCTAGGCTCCCAAAAAGTCCCACACATGTGGTATCCCCGTACTCAGGAGACGCAGCAAAATGTATTTTGGGGTGCAATTCCACATATAACCATGGCATGTGTGAGCAATATATCATTTAGTGACAACCTTTTGTAATTTTTTTTTTTTTTTTTTTTTTTTTAGTCATTATTCAATCACTTGAGACAAAAAAAAAAAATATTCAATGGGCTCAACATGCCTCTCAGCAATTTCCTTGGGATGTCTACTGTCCAAAATGGGGTCATTTGGGGGGGTTTTGTACTGCCCCGCCATTTTAGCACCTCAAGAAATGAGATAGGCAGTCATAAACTAAAAGCTGTGTAAATTCCAGAAAATGTACCCTAGTTGTAGACGCTATAACTTTTGCGCAAACCAATAAATATATGCTTATTGACATTTTTTTTACTAAAGACATGTGGCTGAATACATTTTGGCCTAAATGTATGACTAAAATTTAGTTTATTCAATTTTTCTTATAACAAAAAGTAGAAAATATCATTTTTTTTTCAAAATTTTCGGTCTATTTTAGTTTATATCGCAAAAAATAAAAATCGCAGAGGCAATCAAATACCATTAAAAGAAAGCTCTATTTGTGGGAAGAAAAGTACGCAAATTTCGTTTGGGTACAACATTGCATGTCCGCACAATTTACAGTTAAAGCAGCGCAGTGCAAAATTCTGAAATCACCTCTGGTCCTTTAGCTACAAAATGGTCCGGGGCTTAAGTGGTTAATATCCATACCAGACCTGAAGGGCCTGGTATGGAATTTGGGGGGACCCCCATGCAGTTTTTTTTTAATTTTGGTTCGGGGTTCCCCTTAATATTCATACCAGACCCAAAGGGCCTGGTAATGGACTGGGAGGGGGGAACCCATGCTGTTTTTTTCAATGACTTATCTGTATTGCCGGGACCCGACAATTCATTATAGCCGCGAGTAGTTTTAGATGACTTTTTTCCTTTAGAAATGTCATTTTGTGCAGGGATTGTTCTAAACACGGGAAAAATGCGCCACTTTACAGGCATGCTATAGACACCCCCCAGGTACGAAATTTAAAGGAATATTTTACTATTATTGTTTCACTTTAAGCATTATTAAAATCACTGCTCCCGATAAAACGGCAGTTTTTAAAACTTTTTTTTGCGTTGATACATGTCCCCTGGGGCAGGACCCAGGTCCCCAAACATGACAATACCATGCATTTAAGCCTTTAAAATTGCCACTTTTGATTTCTCCCATAGACTTTTAAAGGGTGTTTCGCGACTTTCTAATTTGCCGAAAACACCCCAAATTGTTTGCTATTCGGCGAACAGGCGAACACCCGATGTTCGAGTCAAACTTACGTTCGACTCGAACATTGGACGCTTCTCTACCCACCATCCTATGCCTGTGTTTCCAGAAGACAGCTTACCAAACTCCTCTCTGATGCAGCATTTGGGGGAAAACTGTCTCTCTGCTCGTGTTCCTGTCTGGCTGAGTCGGGCTCAGCTTTCACAGCTCCAGTACAGGTGGGCAGAGCAGGAAGAGATCATCACAGTGCAGCCCCGATCTCTTTCCTCCTGTCCAGCACACAGCTCTCCCTGGGGATGACTGAAGATCTCAGAGGACAGATAGAAGCCTTTACCTGAGAGTACTCACCTTCTCTGCCTTTTCCACTATACAATTATGTGTTGTAAATCTGCCTTGCACTGTAACATTCTTCAACAGATTAGGAGTTCCTGGGACTTCTGAAGTGTTACATAAATGTATTCCACATACACATTATATCCTGTTAAAATAATTTTTTAATAACATATGTAGCGGCCTCCACTCTCTCCCTATATTATCTATTCTTCTGTCTCTGGCTCTTGTCTAGTGGTACCTTGGAGGAAGAGAGTGCGGGGTCACCATGCCAATGTTCCCACTGCAGATGTGTGTGTAGTGGGAGACAATCCTCTTTTACCTTCGGGTCGGTGTTCTGCATCTGGAGCCTCCTCCTGGTTTCTTGAACAGTGTCTGCCAGTAAATGAGCCCCACACCAATAAAGTCCAACACTCCTTTATTCTTCTCAAAGTAAAAGTGAACACAATCAGTTGGACTCTTCTCAAAGAACAGAACAGACAAGGGGTGTGGATGCGAGTAGGCCCAGGCACAATGAACTCTCTTACTTCCTTCCTAGAAGTAGATTCCCGCTCCCAATCGAGGAAGACATCCCTCCGGGCGGTCTCCTGAGGCTCACCCGTCACTGGCAATTTGCTGCACCAGGTCTTCAGGTAAGTACCCCCTCCGGTCCCTTATGCCACTGGATTCGGGTACCCACTCCCGGGGTCCCCTGGGAAGTCCATCCCTCGTGGAGCCTTAGTCCGGGACACTCAGTACCTCACCCCAGGCTAAATGTGCCTGGGATGGAACACGACCTCCGAACGTCCTCTAGGCCTAGGCCGCCTAGACTCCCGACACGAACCACTGCCCTCAGGCTGAAGGTGCCCGGGACTCGACTCCCGCCAGCAAAAATGGCCGCCCCCTTTATACCCTCTCCCAGCAAGCACGGCGGGTTCCTCCGCCCCACCATACACCCGCCGAGAGAGGCCAAAAGAGGTACGACACTGCAACGATGGCTCAACCCCGGGCCCAAAGTGACAGCACCACCCGGTGGGCCCCAGGGAACCATACATCACAGTTTCCCCACCAGATTCAAACAGAAAAGCACATACCCGCTACACATATAATGTGTGTGTGTGTGTATGGAAAACATCTATGGAGCACCTCAGAAGTCCCAGGAATTCCTAACCTATCAAAAACTCTTATCATCATAATACAGCCCAACTCCAGGATAGTAAAAAAGTCCAGCCTTGCAGTGTGTGGGGGGGAGGGGAGGGGGGTAACCTCTTTCACTTACCTGATTCTGATCTCTCTTCCTTCACCCCAAAGCCATGACATCATCACATACAATACAGAGACATTAACCCTGTATGGTATGATGGGGAGGCTGGAGTGTGACCACAGCCATTAACTTAAGGCTACGTTCACACTGAAGCGCTGGATGCGCTGGTGGTATGGCGGCACTATTTTTAGCGCCACTATACCGTTGTTTTTGCCGCGATTTGCGGGCACCAGCGGGGTGATTTTAACCCCCGCTAACGGCCGAAAAAGGGTTAAAAACGCCCACTAAACCGCCTCTTTGCGGCGTTTTGCGGGTGTTTTGGAGGCGCTACCCCATTGATTTCAATGGGCAGGAGCGCTATAGGAGCGGTATTTTTACCGCTCCTACCGTGCCTCAAAGATGCGGCTTGCAGGAGTTTTTTTACCCTCCTGCAAGCGCACCGCTCCAGTGTGAAAGCCCTCGGGCTTTCACACTGGATACAATGGAGCGGCTTTTTCGGGGCGCATTGCAGGTGCTATTTTTAGCGCAATAGCTCCTGCAAAGCGCCTCAGTGTGAAAGGGGCCTTAGATCCCTTTTACACTGAAGGCGTTTTTCTGGGGTTTTAGCGCTAAAAATAGTGCCTGAAAATGGCCTCCCATGCCTCCCCAGTGTGAGAGCCTGAGTGCTTTCACATCCAGGCGGTGCGCTTGCAGGATGTTAGAAAAAGTCCTGCAAGCAGCATCTTTGGGGCAGTTTTGGAGCGCTATATACAGCGCTCCCAAACCGCCCTTGCTCATTGAAATGACTGGGTAGCGCTGCCGAAGCACCTGCAAAGTGCTTCGGCAGAGCCACAACACGGCCGGTTTTAACCATTTCTTCGGCCACTAGAGGAGGTTAAAAGCGCTGCTTAAACAGCGGTAAAGCGCCGCTAAAACTAGCAGTGCTTTACCGCTAACACAGCCCGTGCCCCAGTGTGAAAGGGATCTAAAAGCTGAGGGGACAAGTCGCAGTAGTGTAGGGGGCCTGCTGGAGCAAGTCCAGTTGAGCAGGCATGGCCTAAATTTTAATTTAGGTATAGCCCTCCCTGTTAGACAGAACCTTGTTCAATTAGGGGCTTGCAGCCAATAGGCTACAGCATTAATCAGTGTATTCTGACAGTGGGGAGTCCCCCCATCAGAATACAGTGACCCAGCATCGCTTGTGTAGATGCAAGCACCTGTCAGCCGAACAAAAAACCTGTGCACGTATAGCAACTTTAGGCCTGGTTCACACCTATGCATTTTTTAGTGCGTTTTCAGTTTTGCAGAAACACACTACAGTCCCTATAACATGGTTTCCTATGGGTCATGTTTACTTCTGTGCATTTCATGGAAAGGGCCACCGATAGGGTTGCCACCTTTTCGTCAAGCCAAACCCGAACACTTCAGCAGCGCACGCCAATTTTTTATTTTTTTTGTAGTACATTCAATGTATTACCTCTGTACAAAGCAATAAACAGCAATTTTGTGATTAAATAACATTTCTTCTAATCATATGGAGTTAATTACAGGAGTTCCCCTTTACATCAGAGTCAACATAGTTCCCCTTCTACATCTGAATCCACAGAGTTTCCCTTTATATCTTAATCTGCAGGAGAGGTGTGTGGAGGGTATGATGGGGCAATACTTACAGGAGAGGAGTACAGAGGGGGGATATGGGGGCAGTATGTACAGGAGAGGAGTGTAGTGGGTATGATGGGGCAGTATGTACAGGAGAGGAGTGTGGTGGGTATGATGGGGGCAGTATGTACAGGAGAGAAGTGTGGTGGGTATGATTGGGCAGTATGTACAGGAGAGGACTGTGGTGGGTATGATGGTGGCAGTATGTACAGGAGAGGAGTGCAGAGGGTATGATGGGGGCAGTATGTACAGGAGAGTAGTGTGGAGGGTATGATGGGGGCAGTATGTACAGGAGAGGACTATGGTGGGTATGATGGTGGCAGTATGTACAGGAGAGGACTGTGGTGGGTATGATGGTGGCAATATGTGCAGGTGTGGACTGTGGTGGGTATGATGGTGGTAGCAGTATGTACAGGAGAGGACTGTGGTGGGTATTATGGGGGCAGTATGTACAGGAGAGGGCTGTGGTGGGTATGATGGTGGTGGCAGTATGTACAGGAGAGGAATGTGGAGGGTATGATGGTGTCAGTATGCACAGGAGAGTAGTGTGGATGGTATGATGGGGGCAGTATGCACAGGAGAGGACTGTGGTGGGTATGATGGTGGCAGTATGTACAGGAGAGGACTGTGGTGGGTATGATGTGGCAGTATGTGCAGAAGAGGACTGTGGTGGGTATGATGGCGGTGGCAGTATGTACAGGAGAGGACTGTGGTGGGTATGATGGTGGCAGTATGTACAGGAGAGGAATGTAGAGGGTATGATGGTGGTTGCAGTATGTACAGGAGAGGAATGTGGAGGGTATGATGGTGGTGGCAGTATGTACAGAAGAGTAGTGTGGTGGGTATGATAAGGCAGTATGTACAGGAGAGGACTGTGGTGGGTATGATGGTGGCAGTATGTACAGGATATGAATGTGAAGGTTATGATGGTGGTGGCAGTATGTACAGGAGAGGACTGTGGTTGGTATGATGGGGGCAATATGTACAGGAGAGGACTGTGGTGGGTATGATGGGGGCAGTATGTACAGGAGAGGACTGTGGTGGGTATGATGGTGGCAGTATGTACAGGAGAGGACTGTGGTAGGTATGATGGGGGCAGTATGGGGAAGGATTTCTTGCGGTGTCGATGAGGTTACCAGGGAGTTATGTTGGGAAGATAAAGAAGGAAAGTGACCATGGAATGATGTCTCTCATCTGGGGGGGGGGGGGGTAGGAAGCAGCTCGGAGTAATGTCTGTATGAAGTGGTCTGGGGGTGATACAAGCTGGGGGGGAGTGAGGGGCTGAGAAGTGGTCAGATATTGATCTCTATAATGAAAAAAAAGCGCATCCACTACTATATTCAACAATACTGCTCAATGAAAACAATCTGGTATAAGAAGTACATATCTATATATTGTAAGCCAGCTCCTAGCACTCTGTATACCTGGATGATGTGAAGTTAATGGATGACCATTCATGTAACACTGTGTTATCCAAGCTCTGAGTCTGTACAATCAGACCACCTACACACAGGTTACATGAATGGTCATAAATGACTTCACATTATCTGGACTGATGATTTGGGGATGTTTGTACAGAAGTGTATTCAGGCTTGGGACATAGACTGTCAGCTGTGATCGGGCTGCAGACTCCCCACCCCCACACACACTCACTATCTCTTCCTATTCTAATGTCCCCTAACCCTTCACTGCATCAGTAAAACAAATCCTCCTGAAAGTTTACAGCTTTCCATGCACAGAGACTTGTCACAAACAAAACTCAGCTCACCTCGCCCTGCATGCAGTGTGAACAGCGCCATCCCGACAGTAGTTCCAGAGAGCTCCACCTCCCGATTCTCTCACCACACCGCACTAGTGGTTGGGGGGAGGGGGTGTTTCAGTCAGAGATCAGAGAGACCCTGCCTGCAGGATACTGGAGGGGGGGGCCTCCACAGTGGCAGGTGTTCTAATGTTCCCCCCTGCACAAATGGTCTATCCCTGGTCTGCGGAGACCAGTCACCAGCTAGCCTCCACTGGCCCAATCACAGACCACTTGCACAGACGTCACATGACCCATGCAGCCAATCTCGCACAGGCTGATGTGACAGTGAGTGTGTATTGGCGGCGGACACGGCAATCGCCGCTCTAGATGTTGCGGTTACGTGCCCGTGTTTCAGGCGGCTTGAAAACCGGGCACATGTGTTCAAACCCGTACTGTCCGGGTCAAAATCTGACAGTTGGCAACCCTAGCCAGTGACCAGCAGGTTGTGTTTTTGGTTCCATAGACTTCAATGTATCAAAAATGTGTATTGCAAAATGCACCTAAAATATGCATCAACTGCAACTTGCATAGGTGTGAACCAGGCCTAAAGGATGAGTTCACCTTTTAGAACATGTTACACCGGTATACAGGGTTTAACATAACATCTTAGTTCCCCACTTCCCTCCTCTGTACCCACACATCATTAAATCATAGGAATCTGTGAATGTATAAAGTTCAATCCACCACTGCAGCCGGCACACTGATCAACACACCTTTAGTTCATTCACACTACCTACAGCTCTGCAATGACAGCCATACAGAGGACAACAAAACTGTAGGCAGTGTCTGCAGGAGCCTGACACTTCACCCGCGCTCTGCTGATTGTGAGCGCAATACTTTGCAGTCTCCGGTTTTAAAAAATAATAAATGCCCTGTCAAAAATCTGTGCATTTATTATTTTTTAGTAAAAAGGTGAACCTATCCTTTTGGTATTTATAACTTAATCCTTTGCCCCTAGACTAGTTGAGCATTTAACCCATGCAGTATAGGGGGCCCTACTGCAAGGATGGATTTTTTTTCATGAACAAGAATGCCAGGGAAGGCACTTGGGTCAGGCAGGCACATACAGTGGAGATCGAAAGTTTGGGCACCCCAGGTAAAAATGTGTATTAATGTGCATAACGAAGCCAAGGAAAGATGTAAAAATCTCCAAATGGCATCAAATTACAGATTAGACATTCTTATAATATGTCAAAAAAAGTTAGATTTTATTTCCATCATTTACACTTTCAAAATTACAGAAAACAAAAAAATGGCATCTGCAAAAGTTTGGGCACCCTGCAGAATTTATAGCATGCACTGCCTCCTTTGCAAAGCTGAGACCTGCCAGTGTCATGGATTGTTCTCAATCATCATCTGGGAAGACCAGGTGATGTCAATCTCAAAGGTTTTAAATGGCCAGACTCATCTGGCCTTGCCCCAACAATCAGCACCATGGGTTCTTCTAAGCAGTTGTCTAGAAAACTGAAACTGAAAATAGTTGACGCTCACAAAACTGGAGAAGGCTACAAGAAGATAGCAAAGCGTTTTCAGATGTCAATATCCTCTGTTCGGAATGTAATTAAGAAATGGCAGTCATCAGGAACAGTGGAAGTTAAATCAAGATCTGGAAGACCCAGAAAAATATCAGACAGAACAGCTCGCAGGATTGTGAGAAAAGCAATTCAAAACCCACGTTTGACTGCACGATCCCTCCAGAAAGATCTGGCAGACACTGGAGTTGTGGTACACTATTCCACTATAAAGAGATACTTGTACAAATATGGTCTTCATGGAAGAGTCATCAGAAGAAAACCTCTTCTACGTCCTCACTACAAAAATCAGCGTTTGAACTTTGCAAATGAACATATAGACAAGCCTGAGGCATTTTGGAAACAAGTTCTGTGGACTGATGAGGTTAAAATAGAACTTTTTGGCCGGAATGAGCAAAGGTACGTTTGGAGAAGAAAGGGCACAGAATTTAATGAAAAGAACCTCTGTCCAACTGTTAAGCAAGGGGGTGGATCAATCATGCTTTGGGGTTGTATTGCAGCCAGTGGCGCAGGGAACATTTCATGAGTAGAAGGAAAAATGGATTCAATAAAACTTCAGCAAATTTGGATGGTAACTTGATGCCATCTGTGAAAAAGCTGAAGTTAAAGAGAGGATGTAGAGTTGCCACCTCATCCCTTTAAACCCGAACACATATGAATTACACAGGTTCTGAGGCTAATTTAATGCAGATGAGGCACCAAGTGAGTTTAATTACCTCCTTAATCAGCCACAGAACCTGTGTAATTAATATGTGTTCGGGTTTAAAGGGGTGAGGTGGCAACTCTAAGAGGATGGCTTCTACAAATGGATAATGATCCTAAACACACCTCAAAATCCACGGGGGATTACATCAAGAGGCGTAAACTGAAGGTTTTGCCATGGCCTTCACAATCTCCTGACCTCAACATTATTGAAAACCTATGGATAGACCTTAAAAGAGCAGTGCGTGACAGACAGCCCAGAAATCTCAAAGAACTGGAAGACTTTTGTAAGGAAGAATGGGCAAAGATACCTCAAACAAGAATTGAAAGACTCTTGGCTGGCTACAAAAAGCGTTTACAAGCTGTGATACTTGCCAAAGGGGGCAGTACAAGATATTAACTCTGCAGGGTGCCCAAACTTTTGCAGACGCCATTTTTTTGTTTTCTGTAATTTTGCAAATGTAAATGATGGAAATAAAATCTAACTTTTTTTGACATATTATAAGAATGTCTAATTTGTAATTTGATGCCATTTGGAGATTTTTCCATCTTTCCTTGGCTTCGTTATGCACATTAATACACATTTTTACCTGGGGTGCCCAAACTTTCGATCTCCACTGTAAATGGGTGGTTTTATTTACTAATATGTGTGTTTGTGTATACAGTATATACAATATATATATATATATATATATATATATATATATATATACAGCCCTCAAAAATTCCACTCGCCTGCTCGCATTTTGTGAGTGGATTTTGAGGGCTGGGCGAGTGTGGGCTGCCTGGCAGCGGGGGGGGGGGGGCAATCGTGGGGCAAGAGAGAGGAGAGGAGAGCTGCTGCTGCCACCGCCGCATTGATCAGTGCGCGGGGAACATAACAGTTTTCATTTCAATAGCTGTGTTTACCCCACTGTGCATCTTCATATATAGCCCCCCCCTTGTCCGGTAACTTTGATAGACAGATCACCCGCCCCAGGATTGGGCAGGTGATCTGTCTATCAAAGTGCCCGGACAAGGGGGAGGGGCTATATATGATGGTGCGGGAGTCGGGGAACACAGCTATTGAAATTAAAGCTGTTATGTTCCCCGCGCGCTGATCAACAAGACAGCGGTGGAAGGGGGGGCTCTCTCTTTCCCTACACAGGTAGGTACCTACATATGGCTGCATTTGGGGACACATGGATGCATTTGGGGACATATGGCTACACATGGCTGCATTTGGGGACACATGACTGCATTTGGGGACACAAGGCTGCATTTGGGGACACAAGGCTACACAAGGCTGCATTTGGGGACACAAGAATACACAAGGCTGCATTTGGTACACAAGGCTGCATTTGGGGACAGATGGCTGCATTTGGGGACACAGGATGCATTGGCGGTCACAGGCTGCACTGGCGGACACAGGCTGTATTAGTGGACACGAACAGACTGCATTGGCGGACACGGGCAGGCTGCAGTTTTGGACATGGTTAAAATTGTTGTTAATATTTATTTTTATAACTTAATTCTACATAAGCAATTTATGTGTCATTTCATTAGATAATTTGAGGGCGTGTTTAGGGGCGGGGCATGGTAGGGGTTGGGCCCGGCAGCTGGTGACAAGTAACCCTTGAGGTCTGGCTCAACTGAATACAAGGATCCTGAGTGAATAAACTACCACTCCTATTAGAGCTAAGAGCTGAGCCTGAGCTAGCAAGACCATCTGCCCTATTTCCTTGCGCTTAAGATCTGCCATGCTTGTGAATATATGGCTCCCAGAGAGTTATTCATGATCTCCACAGCAGTAGAGAGAGTCCAAAGCAACCCAGGAAGCATGATAGCTGATACTGTATATTGTGTCTACAGGAGAGAACCAGGAGATGTTGCTGGACCAAAGTCCTACCCAGAAAGAGGCAGGATGGGCAACTGCAGTAATACTATTGAAGAAGGGCAGGGGACGTACAGTGTGTGCTCAGGTCATGCAGCAAGCACCCAGTTTACGTAGGCACACTTGGCACCAAAAGGGGGGGCATCCAATCTTAATAACTCCAGTCACTGGAAGGTGCTACTCAGACCACTTCTTACAGGTGTGTAGACATTCTACAACGTACGTTAAAAAATGCACTAAAAAAAGCATACCAGATATGTGTGATCCTGGCCTAACAGTTTAACTTTAATACTGAATTAAATTGATGTAATATGTAATTATGAAAGCAATAAATGACATGGCATGTTACCTGGAGCCGCGCTGTCTCCTCTTTCCCCTTTAGGTCCTTGTGGTCCTGTCAGTTATAGAACATATTTAATGAGAGAGTTAATTGAACAAAACCCATACAGTTAAAACTTTAAATTATCTGTGCAGAAGAAGGTCAAAATAAATTTAGGCCTATGAATATCTGTTGGTCGAAGATCATTATTTTAAACAAAGGTGTTGATGACATTCTGTCTGATTACTTTCCACTAATGGATATGTGAGGGTGTCTAGGCACGCCTGTACCTACAGCCCAATAACTGTATATCTGCAGTGTGAGGTCTAAGGCACTGCTGCCCATGACTGTGTCACACAGAATGTGGATTGAGATTCGGAGATGTCACCACTGTGCTACTCACTCCTTGCTGGAGGCTCTGACATAAGAAAGCAAATCCCTGCCTCTTCCAAGATTGCCACCTCCATACAGAGACACAGTGCAGAACATTGCCTGGTAAGTTAGTAATAGGAAAAGATCAGCCACAGAGAGACCACAGGCCATGCTGGTGACCATTTTTTGTCCTCTCGCTTTCATTTGGTCTGTTACATATATCATTGAAAGCATTTTGTTATACTATATCTGCTCAATAGGTCCAAAAAATAAATATGCTACACTCATATCAGTTACATTGTTCCTAGTAACCTCTGCTTCTGTTTAATATTATTCAGTGCAGATCCCATTTTCTACAGCCCATTCAACCCTGCGGAAGGGTGTTTTTTTTTTTTTTTTAAATCCCGTGAAACAAAGTTGGCCTTTCCTTGGTGATTTTAACCCCCTATGCCGACAGCGTAACATACATTTAAAGTGGCGCAAAATCGCATACCTGTATGTCATTTCGTGCAATAGCCTCTAGGGCGTGCGCATGCGCCGCTGGAGACTGATTGGACAGAGGGGGAACCAATCAGGGGGCCGGCGGACCCGATGTCTGCCGGCCACCCACGACTATTCCCAAAAGAGGTAGAACGGTGGTCTGCTTATGTAAACAAGGCAGATTGCCGTTCTGACAGGGAAGAAGATGGAGATCGTGTTTCTGCTAAGCACGAACACGAATCTCTGTCTTCCCCTAGTCAGAGCATTCCCCCCCCCCCCCCACAGTTAGCAAGCACTCCCAGGGAACACATTTAGCCCTCTTCTCTGCCAGTGTCATTAGTACAGTAACAGTGCATATTTTTAGCACTGATCACTTTATTGGTGTCACTGGTCTCCAAAAAAGTGTCAAAGTGTCAGTTAGGTGTCCGATTAGTCAATCGCAGTCTTGCTATAAGTCGCTGATCGCCACCATTACTAGTAAAAAAAATTTAAAAAATTACACCGTTTGTAGAACCTATACATTTTGCCAAAAACACGTAGCACAATACATATTGGTCTAAATTAATGAAGAAATTTGATTTTTTAAAAAACAAAATAATTGGATGTGTTTTATAGCAGAAAGAAAAAATAGTTTTTTTTTTTCAAAATTGCCAGACTTTTTTGTTTACATTACTCTATTCTCTTGTATTCAATTCTTATATATTCTATTATATTCTTTTTTTTTTTTTTTTTAACAATCAGTCTATTAAAAGTTAACATAGCATACATTTGACTTTTAACATTTGTCAGGTAATGCAGTTTTAAAGTAGTGTCAATTAACAGTATAATATTGATGGTTTTACAATTGATGGTACCGTAGCAGTGTATAGACATGTGCACACTGAAATATTTTGTTTCGGAATTTCGTTTTCGTCCGAAAAATAAATTTATTTAGTTACTCCCGAAATTCGTTTTTATTTATTTCGTTTTTCGTTAGAAATTGCATTCGTCCGAAAATCTGAATTAATTAAGGTCGAATCTGTCATTGAAGGCTTATGGTGTCTGTCGAAAGTTCTAAGAAGATTTGACGGAGCAGTGAAACTGTACGACGCTGCAATCATACATTTCCGGTCGAATGTTCCGCCCACAAGCTATAGAAGAATTCTAATGTTGTATGACTAGTAATAATTATATTTATTCATTACTATTACTAGTCATCCAACATTAGAATCCTTCTATAGCCTATGGGCGGATGCATTTGACCGGAAATGTACGATTGCAGCGTCGTACAGTTTTGCTGCACCGTCGAATCTTCTAACTTTCGATGCTTTGTCGAATCTTCGTCATTCTAGCTATTTTACTGCTCCTCCTCTTTGGTTACAATCAGCCAATAACATTCATCATCAACTTTATTTTTATTTTACTTCCCCCACCCAATTCCAGCAGTGATCTTTTCTCTCTATGTCGAATCTTTTCTCTCTATAATAACAAATCTTTTCTCTCCTATGTCAAATCTTTTCTCTCCTATGTCAAATCTTTTCTCTCCTATGTCGAATCTTTTCTCTCCTATGTCAAATCTTTTCTCTCTATAATGTCGAATCTTTTCTCTCTATAATGTCGAATCTTTTCTCTCCTATGTCGAATCTTTTCTCTCCTATGTCGAATCTTTTCTCTCCTATGTCGAATCTTTTCTCTCCTATGTCGAATCTTTTCTCTCTATAATGTCGAATCTTTTCTCTCCTATGTAGAATAATCTTGGACTAATAGAGTTAAGGTTAGGCACATTCGACCACAGGTTCGATAGACACAGATTGTTAGTGTCAGCGTCACGTCGAATCTTCTATCTATATCGAACTGTTGTAGCAACGAAAACGAAAATAAAGCATTTGTTTATGTCGGATCTTTCGGTTTTCAGATTCTGTGCTTTCGTTTTCGTTTGTTAAAACGATAACGAAAATAGCTGAAATTCGGACGAAAATGCATTCGGACGAAAACGAATGCACATGTCTAGCAGTGTAGTGGTTGAATTGAGTTGGCTTGTTTGGAAACAGGGTTGGTGAGGGAAAAAAAAACATTTAGTGATGCATATAAGATTTTGGGACAGATTATTTAAAAAGACATACAACTGTGTTAAGAATGTTTAGTATTCAAATAGCCAGGAATTATTTGTTAATTGTTGGTGCTGTAATGGTATTACAAAGGACTGATAGTACCGGGGAGTAATATTTATTGATTTGAACTCGTCCCAAAGTCTGAATAGCCACCAGGGTTGCCACATCTCATTGAATCTAATGTTATTTTCATTTTTCATTGCTAGGCTTTCTTCCATTTTGTAGATATAATGTACTCTGTCCAACCAATCCTTGACTTTCGGAGTGTAGCGTCCTCACCCCTCTCACCCCTTCTCATTCATGGCTTGTCTGTCTCGTCTAGGGGTTAACACTGGGGGGAGGGATGAGATACACCACGGCCCATGTCCTCACAGGTGTAGAGGTGAAGGCCAGAACTATCGGGCCTGTATATGTGTCCCAGAGTCCAATCCTTTCCTCGGATTGACTCCCCTTTGCTCCTAGTAACCAGAGTTCCACACACTGAATGGGTCCAACGCGTATTTATTCTTCTCAATAAACAGTCAAACAGCACAGAAAGGTTGGGACCCATGTAACACTTCAGTATTCGTAGGGAGTAGGCCAAGGCACAATTCTTCTAGATAAAGCTAACCACTGTAGTATCACCAGTGGTGAATAGTCACTGCCACTTACTATATGAGGTAGAACCTGAATTACCTTCGCTAGCACAGCCCCTGTCAGGGGAAGGCAATCCATCCAAGGGAGCCACCGGAGGCCTCTCTGTCACCAGCAATGCTGCGCCGGACTCTCCAGAGAAGTTCCGCTCACCAGTTTTCTCGACCTCAGACACGGGCACCCAAGGAGTTAGGGCCCCCTCGGATTCCTCCGCCCTTGCGGAACTCAGTCGAAGGTACTGAGCTCCAGACCTCCGCCACAGTACCTCACCCCAGGCTAAAGGTGCCTGAGATGGACTCCATCTCTCGCTCTGGCCAGGTCAAGGGCACCTGCGCCCGGAACTCCAGAACGCCAGCACTCAAGCTGAAGGTGCCTGGGTGCGGCTGCGTCCTCCGACTCTGAACCCCAAGGTCAGGGCGTCTGCCCCTTTTATCCCCTCGCCTCCCGCGTCACAGCAGGTTCCCCACCCTGCTCTACCTGCGCCAGGAAAGGACAAAAAGGAAGCAGTCTTGCGGTGAGTGTTCAACCTCGGCCCATGGCGACAATGCCACCTGCAGGCCACAGGAAACCTCACACCACCAGAGTCCTCCAAGAACCACAAAAGGCCTCAGATTCCCTGACAATCAATGCATCTGGGTTACACCACCACCCAGATGCATTCCCAAAAATCAAAACACCCGCTACACTCTCCCCCTGGTAATTTGACACTGGTCCCCAGTGTCTGGTGCAAACCCATGTCCCCAGAAATTGGAGACATAAATTCGGCCCAGAGACCAAACTCAACAATTTTGCCATGAATTGTGCCAAGACCTAAAATGGGAAAGAAACAGGTATATAACACAATTAACTTTGCAATTAATACTCTAAATATTTCACATATTTATATTTCACCCTCCCCCTAGCTATCTAAGGATAGCCTTGATAGACGAGTCTCCTGCAGAGGGAAGAGAAAGAAAACACACATCCTAACATAACATATGTGTCTGCTTGGAACGAATGGGTCTATCCAAGAAGAAACCCATTCATTCCAATGAGTGTTGCATAGTGTACAAAAAAAATAAACTATTGTTGCGCAACACTGCCACCTGGTGACAATGCCGTGGTAAAGACACTTATCAGCTCCTGATGAACTTCTGCTCTTCTGTGCGGTGACCCTGCTCTGGCTAAACCCCAAAGTCACTGATTTCTCTTTTCCTTCTTCCTTTTTTTTTTTCTTTCTGGCTGGGAGAAGAGAAAAAGGAGAACCAAAATAACAACAGCTCCCATTTCTCCAGAGTAAAAACGTGCCAAAAGGAAAAAAAAATAGAGAACAGTTCCAGTCATCTAGTAGCAATGGAAAAAAATGAAAAGGAGTCTCTTACTCCTACAAATAGAACTTGGGATCTGGCAAACACAAAGGCTTCAAGTGTTGGTCAAAAGCCTCCACATGGTACTCAATGCTCCCTCCATCCTTCCAACAAATTACCACTTTGTCTGCATGGATATGCCTTCCTACCATCCACTCTGCCTTACAGTCCTTGAACTTTCTGGTGACTGTAGGTGAGCATGCGAGGTATCGGCGTGCATGAGGTACTTTCAGCTTAGTCCAGATAAAATCATTGTACCATCGCTGCCGAAAAACTTCCACCTCGTAGAGCAACTCTTGGGGTAGATATGGGTATTCCCACCCATATTCTCGGGCAACTTTCTGGCAAAAGAAACGCTGCAGCCTAGCCAAAGATGGCATTGTAGCACGATCTCCTACTCCAGGTAACACAATGGACTCCGGATGGCGAGGTACACTCTCCACCTCTTTGGATTTAGGCTTAGGAGCCCGCAGTGACGCCCGTTGCACTCCCGCAACAGGAGCAGGTGAAACACTTGATGGCACAAGAAGTGGGATTACAGATAGGGAACCAGATTCCTCCCTTGGCTCCGAGGCCTCCACCCGGGGTGTACTATCCCCAATGGACATAGGTGGGTCCCTTAAGACACGAGACGCGGGTAGCTTCATCTTGTCCCATCACTTCTTGTGGAAGATCTCATCTATCTCCCCATCATCACCAGCATCTGATAGGGACTCTAGGTCGGAGGTGTCATAACACTCTGCGGGCAGGTAATTCCCGGTACTCACGGAATCACCCCCCTCGATGAGCTCCACCGACTCTGGGCTCCCGACACCTCCAACCACACACACAGTCCCGATCCCTGGCTCACATGGGCCTCTTGAAGAACAGGGACATCCAGGGCTCTTCCCTCCGGATCCATCCAGGCCAGGCAAGCGACGGGGTGAAGCTCTTCCACGACCACAGGATGCCATCACCAGGCCAACTTTCCTCTTTGGTGGTGGGAGCAGGGAGCTTGTGGTGACCGAGGCAGCATCCTTGGATTTCTCTCTCTTGATCTCCGCTTGGGCTGTCACGTCGCCCTGGTCAGCACGCACGGGAAATGCATAGGCATCGATCTCTCCCTCCGGAGTGGCAGTCCCTGTGAGGTAGTTGAGGTGGAAGGCGCGCGGCCTTTCTGTGGATGGCTCCACCTCAAAAAGAAACTCTTTGCAGACCTCACATCGCCCAAACGGCTTCAGCTGGACCACCAGTCCCGAACAGCCGGGACAGATCACACCGAGGGCCTCTATGTCTCTGCAGGTATACAGAGCCAACCGTCCTCGGGGCCTTAGTCTTATTCCCGTATCCGTAATCTGGGCAGCAAAGGAAGTCATCTCAGTGACCGAAGAAGCAGAAATCCACGGGGTACTTGAAGTCATCCTGACTGTTTGCTGCTCCAATGCGCACTGACCACTTCTCGCCGGAATCTCCACGTGTGTCCTTCCACATGGCCAGACTCCTCCCACACTCTACATTTGTTCGCAGGCTTTCTCTTCTCCCCGCCCACGAACTGCGCAGCTATGGTTTGCCTCGTGGCGCGTTGGCCAATATGGCCGACCTACTCGGAACTCCTCCGGGCAGCAAAGTTCAAATTCAGACACCATACACATCCCGGACACGATGCCCCCACGTGTAGCATCCTCACTCCTCTCACCCCTTCTCATTCACGGCTTGTCTGTCTCGTCTAGGGGTTAACACTGGGGGGAGGGATGAGATACACCACGGCCCATGTCCTCACAGGTGTAGAGGTGAAGGCCAGAACTATCGGGCCTGTGTATGTGTCCCAGAGTCCAATTCTTTCCTCGGATTGACTCCCCTTTGCTCCTAGTAACCAGAGTTCCACACACTGAATGGGTCCAACTCGTATTTATTCTTCTCAATAAACAGTCAAACAGCACAGACAGGTTGGGACCCATGTAACACTTCAGTATTCGTAGGGATAAGGCCAAGGCACAATTCTTCTAGATAAAGCTACCTACTGTAGTATCACCAGTGGCAAATAGTCACTGCCACTGACTATATGACGTAGAACCTGAATTACCTTCATTAGCACAGCCCCTGTCAGGGGAAGGCAATCCATCCAAGGGAGTCCCTGGAGGCCTCTCTGTCACCAGCAATGCTGCGCCGGACTCTCCAGAGAAGTTCCGCTCACCAATCTTCTCGACCTCAGACACGGGCACCCATTGAGTTAGGGCCCCCTCAGATTCCTCCGCCTTTGCGGAACTCAGTCGAAGGTACTGAGCTCCAGGCCTCCACCACAGTACCTCACCCCAGACTAAAGGTGCCTGAGATGGACTCCATCTCTCGCTCCGGCCAGGTCAAGGGCACCTGGGCCCGGAACTCCGGAACGCCAGCACCCAAGCTGAAGGTGCCTGGGTGCGGCTGCGTCCTCCGACTCTGAACCCCAAGGTCAGGGCATCCGCCCCTTTTATCCCCTCGCCTCCCGCGTCACAGCAGGTTCCCCACCCTGCTGTACCTGCGCCAGGAAAGGACAAAAAGGAAGCAGTCTTGCGGTGAGTGTTCAACCTCGGCCCATGGCGACAACACCACCTGCAGGCCACAGGGAACCTCACATCACCAGAGTCCTCCAAGAACCACAAAAGGCCTCAGATTCCCTGACAATCAATGCATCTGGGTTACACCACCACCCAGATGCATTCCCAAAACTCAAACACCCGCTACAGGAGTATGGGTGGATTTCCAATGTAGAGGTATGAGAGTCTTCGCTGCATTTAGTAAATGCCTGGTGAGGGTTTTCTTTTACTTACTTATTGTGTAGGAATTAACATGAATCAGGCAGGCAGCAGCATTTAGATTTATCTTGGTGTCAGTAATGTGTTTAATCCACTGTGTAATTAATTTTTTGGTGTTTTGCCAGTAGTCAAGGATTGGGGGGGACATGTCCACCAAATATGCATAAATGATCCTACCTCTTTACCAAATCTCCAACATGTATCCGAGGTTGTTGGGAACCATCTCTTGGCTTTTTGTGGCGTCACATACCACTGTGTGAGAAGTCTTATAAAATCTCTTGGGATTTGATGCTTAATGAACATTTGTGGGCTAGAATACATGCATTTTTCCCATTGAGCATCACTGATTTTGACTCCCAGGTCTAGTTCCCATTTTTTTAAATGTTTGTTATTAACTTTGTGTGTTGATTGGTTAAACCACGCGTAAGCAAAAGAGGTTGTTTTCAGGACTAGGGATGTTTTGTAGCATATAGATTCTAAGGCTGGATTCACTTGTGCGTTGCGTTTTTGAGCTACGGAGTCTTTGGCAAGATATCGATCAGTAGTTCAGCGGTTTGCTTGCGTTGTAGCTGCGCATTTGCTGACCTGGGAGAGAAGAGGGAGTGAGGAGGGAGAGGGGAAGTGTACAGTAGATGACCGTGATATTGTGTCAATCTCACCGCTGTTATCGGCGAGATCGCCAATACCAGGCACTGTTTGGTATGAATCATGAGGGGGAACTCCACGCCAAATTTTAAATAAAAAACAGGCATGGGTTCCCCTCCAAGAGCATACCAGGCCCTTAGGTCTGGTATGGATTTTAAGGGGAACCCCTACGCCGAAAGAAACGGCATGGGGGTCCCCCAAAATCCATACCTGACCCTTACTCAAGCACGCAGCGCGGCCGGTCAGGAAAGGGGGTCGGGAAGAGCGAGCGCCCCCCCTCCCCCCTGAACCATACCAGGCCGCATGCCGCATGCCCTCAACATCGTGAGTGGGTGCTTAGGGGCAGGGGGTGCCCTGCGGCCCCCCCCACCCCAAAGAACCGTGTCGCGATGTTGATGAGGACAACCCTGGCCATTGGTTGTCGTGGTCTGCAGGCGGGGGGCATATCAGAAACCGGGAGCCCCCTTTTAATAAGGGGGACCCCAGATCCCAGCCCCCCACCCTATGTGAATGAGTATGGAGTACATCGTACCCCTAACTATTCACCTGGAGGAAAAAAGTGTCAATAAAAAAAACACACTAGACAGGTTTTTAAAGTAATTTTATTAGGCAGCTCCGGGGGTCTTCTTCCGACTTTGGGGGTCTCTTCTGACTTCGGGGGTCTTCTTCCGTCTTCTCCCGCTCTCCGGTGTGCCTTCTGCTGGGCTCCTCCGCTATCTTCTTCCAGCTCTTTTGCTAGCGTTGGCCCAGTCTTCGTCTTCTTCCCTGTTCTCTTCTCTCCGATGTTGACACAAGGCTCTCTCCCGCTTTAATGCCGTGTGCGCAGTGGGCAATGACTTATATAGGCATAGGGCGTGGTCACCGGGTTATGGCGTCACAGTCCCATCATGCCCCGGGACTGTGTCCCATCATGCGCCGGGAAAATTTGGAGTGGAGTTCCCCCTCATGATTCATACCAAACACTGTGCCTCCACAGAGAGGGGACATTTTGCTTCTTTCTCGCGCTCGCTGCAATAGGAAAATGTGTTTTTCCTATTGCAGCGAGCGCGAAATGTACAGTACCCTGTTCTCGCGGGCAGGTACTGTAGTGAGCAGGGAGAGAATTCCCATTCAGAACGCAACACATCTGCGAATCAGATGCGTTCCCATAGAACATAATGGGCAGACAATTCGCACCTCAATGCCTAAAAAATGCACACGTTATTTGGGCAATGCGCAGTGCGAATGCATCGCACATATGTGAACCAGCCTCATTAAAATAAATGTATTTTAAAATGTTATGCGAATTGGATGCGGTGTAAGCCGCAACCAATTTGCATAGGTGTGAACCCGGCCTCAAGGTGTTATGTTTACTGTTTAGCAAGAAATCTTTCAGTTGTATGTAAAACCAAAAGCCAGGAAATGATTCACCGTATTCTTCTTGGAGTGATTCTAGTGTTTTGACCTTGTTAACATGGAGACAGTGGGTGGCTAAAAGTTTAGAGCTGTAGGTAGGTCTCAGAAGTCTTCTTTGGTTTAGTCCAGGAGTGAAGTCAGGGTTGTTGGCAATTGGTGTAAGTGGACCTAGGGTTGTGGCTAATTTGTGCCATATGTTTAACGTGTTTGCAATCAGTGGGTGTTTTATGTTTCTTGTTAATTTAGAGTGTATCGTCCAAGGGTAATATAATGGTTGCTGTTTATTGTGTAGAAGTTCTAATTGTACCCAGTCTTTGTTGTTACCATGTCAGTGCCAGTCAATTATTCTGTTTATGTGAGTGGCGTGATAGTATTTTTTGAAGTCTGATAGGCCAATGCCGCATTTGTTCTTGGGTGGTGTAAGTAGACGAAAGTTTTTTTCTGGGTTTTTTGTCTGCCCATAAGAATCATCTTTGTAGTCTTGTAAGTTTGGTGAAAAAGGAGTTGGGTATTTGAATGGGTAATGCGTAGAAGAAATATAGCAGCCTTGGGAGAATTGTCATTTTCAATATTGAAGCTCTGCCAAACCAGGAGAATAGTTTTGGGGTCCATTTTTTGAGATCTCTTGTTATTGAGTTTAGTAAGGGTATGAAATTGGTTTCATAGATAGATTCAATGATTGGTGTAAGGTTAATCCCTAGGTATTTGAGAGTGTTTCGTTCCCACTAATAGGTTCACTTAGTTAGGTTTAATTGGACTGGAGGGAGGGTAAGGTTAAGTGCTTCCGATTTGGTTTGGTTTACTTTAAAGTTGGAGATGTACCCAAATGTTTTAAAGATTTTATTGAGGTTGGGGATAGATATGTGGGGTTGTGTGAGGAAAAACAGGAGGTCATCTGCATACGCTACTATTTTGTATTCTCTTTTATTGGAAACCGTGAATATCAGTGGCCAGGTTTATAGATCTAATGAGTGGTTCTAGTGTTAGGATAAAAAGTAGAGATGACAGGGGGCAACCTTGGCATGTACCATTGTGTATATTGATTGAATCAGATAGAATATTATTTATTTTGACTTTGTCTTGTGGATTTTGATAAAGGGCCCTTATCCAGTTTAACATATTGTTGCCTAGACCAATGTGGGAGCATGTAGAGAACATGTATTCCCACGGGATTCTATCAAAGGCCTTTTCGGCATCCGGGGATAGAAAAAGGCCTTTGATCTTAGAGTTCCAGACATAGTGGATTACATTTAATGTTTTGGTTATGTTGTCCCTAGCTTCTCTGCCTGGTATAAAGCCAACTTGTTCTTGGCCTATAATTTTTGATAGAAGAGGTTTTATTCTGTTAGCTAGAATTTTCGCTAGTAGCTTCATGTCCACATTGAGGAGTGAAATGGGTCTGAAGTTGGCACATTCTGTGTGATCTTTGTCTGGCTTGGGGACGGATGCCCCAGTAGAAGTCCTTAACAAGGTAAAAAAGGCAATATGGGGAGTGGTGTACCAAGCCCTACATGTTTCGTCCGACTAGGACTTCTACTGGGGCACACGTAGGGCTTGGTACACCACTCCCCATATTGCCTTTTTTACCTTGTTATTTTGTGATAATTTTTTAATGATTAATTTGTGATTTTATTCAAATAAAACCTTATCATACATTTTGACCTGCACCATTGGAGCACCGTTTCTTCTTTCTCCTTGTATGTGTGTTGGAGGAAGTTTTTGGAGCTGTTTCATCGTGTCCATTTACCCCTTTGGGGTTCCTTTTCATCCAAATCATTTCAACATCGATTGGAAACAGGGTGGACACCCTGTGAGCTCGGGTTCACTCCATCTATCCGGGATATCCATCCAGGGTCTACAGCTGAGGACTGTCGAGTCCCAACGGCTAAGTTCGTGGTCCTAACTTCACAGGAGTCATCAGACAAGTCGATCTGTTTCGTTGTTGGATTTCACGGGTTCCGGTAAGAGTATTCCATCTATTTCATTTAGTCGGAAGAAACCATTTCCATGATGACCCATATGCCTGCACATTTATTCATTCCACTGTATATTTACCTGTCACATTGATGGACATTCACTTTTCACGTTTTTTTGTTTTTTCCTATGTGGACTTATTAGCTCATTTATCTTTTTGGTTGGTTTGTTTATATTTTTTCACTGTTTCACATTCAGTGACTTTATTTACTCAGTGAGACATTCACTTGTTTCCCTAACCACTAGCGCTACATTCTCCACCTTGACCACTGCTATATGTGCCTTTAAAAAGGAGTTGGAGTTGTTTTTGTTTTTTGCTAGGTAATTAAAAGCTGATTGATATAAGATGTTTAGAAAGTAATTGTGTATAGGTTTTGTAGTATTGGGATGTGAACCCGTCCGGGCCAGGACTTTTCCCCGGGTTTTAATTCCTTGATTACTGCTCGTATTTCTGCAGTGGTAATGGGTTCGTCTAGATTTCCTGTATCTTTTAAATTCTTGTCCTGACAGAAAGTGAGGATGAATCTGCCCAATAGGGACAGCAATAAAAACGGAGGCTCTAACTATAATTATAATGAAGTCTAACAAACCTCACAATGTGGGTTTTCAGAAGGTGGCAAAAATGAATCTTAATTTTCCTTATGTACAGAAACAATATGTTCCTTATTTACCTGAAGGCCCGCTGCTTCCTCTTTCTCCTTTTGGGCCTGTTGGTCCGGCGACCCCTTGTGTACCAGGTGCTCCTATAAAGCCATGTAATACAGTGACCAAATGAATTAAAGATAGGACAACATATAGAATTACACTTTGATAAAACAAGGATGTATATAAGGATTGCTAAAATTGTATTTACCAAAAAAATCTTAAAAGCAAACTACAAATTCCAGGACCTCATAGCAAAACTTTGGCTGACCCTATCCACCCCCAACTCTAGTTTGGTGGCCAGTGAATGGCCATGTTGCAGATCTAATAATAGCCATTTTTAAACATTACCCCTAGAATAAGCCTCCCATAAACATCGGGGTCTAGGGGCCTATATTGCAGACCTATAAATAGCCTCCATTTATCATATTTCCTCTAATATGAGACCTCTCAAAACTTATGTAAGCCCTAAAAATGAACTTCTCTTTTGGCATGTTAAAAATGCAATTAAAAGCGTTTCATCTGTTCAGCAAGGCAAAAATGCTGGTTGATCATGTAAGAAATTCAAAGCTGTCCCATGCACATATCCTGTGATATTTCAAGGATACTAATTAGCCCTCCTAGCATTTTTCTTGGGACTACAGAATGATTTGTTTCTATGTTGTGGATAATAAAAGAGTGGGGAGGCTTGAGTAGTTTATCAAAAGACAGCTGGGTAGGACTGACACCATTCAGTCCACACATTTGCTGTAAGTGGTCTGGTCATCTACTGATATTTTTTTTCTGCTTGCACAGTCTTTGAAGGGAATACATTTGGGGAAATGTGTATGTATTGCAGAGATGTACTGCATGTGTTTTTTTTTTGCAGTGAAATACACTTTAAATAAAGATGCCCCTATTTACCACATTGCCGTTGAATATACTGTAGCTGCCAAATGGCCAATATAGTAGACCTATAATAGCCCCTATTTACCATATTATCCATAATAATAGCTCTCATAAACACTGATGCTCAAGGGCCTATTTTGCACACCCAGGTCCTTTACCATATTACCCATACCTCCCAACTTTTTTAAATAGGAATGACACCTATCAGCAAAAGTATGCAGGCATAGGACACACCTCTTGCCACTCCCTCTTAAAGGAGAATTGTACAATAAAACAAGATTGGTTGAACCCACAAGTGCTTTTTTTACCACTACTCTACCACTACTACTTTTTACCACTACTCTATTGGTTTTTGGAATTTACAAATGCAGCAATTTAGAAATCAGATGAAATGTTTAGCGCTGGAAAACACTTTTTGATTGATAAAAAGTGCATTTTATATACAACTATATAGATCAGACCAAAATGAGGGAAAAATGAGGAGGAAAGAGGGACAGAGGGACATTGCTCCAAATCAGGGACAGTCCCTCGAAATCAGGGACAGTTGGGAGCTATGTATTACCTCTAATATGAGCCTCCATACACCTAGGCCCCCTATATTGAAAACCTAGTTATACCAGTTCACATTCAGCTATGGTACATATATTCTTTTCTGTGGTTTAATTTAAAGTCATACAAATCATTCATGTAAGCACAGAGGGTTCACTTTAATTAGGTTCCCAGTTACCTGTTGCCCCGTTGGCTCCTCTTTCCCCTTTTGCTCCAGGTGGTCCGGCAACTCCTTGTATTCCAGGAGGGCCTAATCAGTCAAAAAATAAAATCTTTAGTTTAACCTGCTTAATTTTTGACTTCCCTGCTTCCTCCTGCACCCTCAACCAGTTTCTAACAGGACCTGTACCCTCAAAATCCTCAAAGTGTCAGGGCTGGTCTCAGACCTTCCTTCTCAGAGCAGGCCGCTCAGCTGTCGGTTAATTGCCAGCTCCAATCTTTTCCACAGTGACTTACCTGATGATGATAGCCTGTTCGTCAGTCCTGCTGGTTACTTAAGCTGTTCAGTTTAGTCCCTTTCTGCCTTTGCCTTGGTCAACATCCAGAGACTCTCTCCTGTGTACCTGTTGAAGAATTGCTTGGCTGATGTTCCTTCTGGTTCCTGATCCTGCTTGCTGTTCCACTATGCTGATTCTCCAGTTTCCTGATTTCCTGGCCTGTCCTGTAGTACGCTGATCTCTGGCTCCCTGACGTCCTGGCTTGTATGACTATTCGTTCCGGTTACCGAACTCTGGCTATGATTTGACTATGTTGCTCTGTTTACCTTTTACTACTATTATTATTATTATTATTATTATTATTAATAAACAAGTGTGATTTTAACTACACTTCTGTCTCTGTCTGATTCATGGTTTCTGACAAAAATCCCTACAGTTGCACAAGCAGTGAGAAGGAAGAGGTCCTTACAGACTCGCTCTAACCTGTCTGGGAACCACCACTCATTTTATAAAAGATCAGAATGAATATGTTCATCTCTAATAAAAATCGAAATACCGATCAAAAATTATCCCTTCTGATAGTACACATTATAACCGATATGCAGGTGCAAAATGATATGTCTTAGTTGTACAGAGCTACCTAGGGTTATTTAGAATCCTCCACTCACAGCAGCCAAGCGTTGTTTGGACTTGCAGGATCGGGATAATCCAACGGTTTCAGAAATCCTAACTAATGGCCTTCTGTGTAGTAGGAATCCCTACTCCCAAAGATTGTTGCATTAAGTCACCAGTGCCTGTTGTATGTACTTTCAATACAAGAAAGGAGACTGTACAAATGTGCAAGACCAAAGGTACTACTAGAGTTCAGCTTTAACTGCTTTACTAACAAAAGCCTCAAAATGTAAACACATGTGTGAGTCAGATCAGCTGGGCTCCTTCCCACCAGACAGCTCTCTATCCATGTCCTTGATGATGCCCTGGAGGAGGGGCGAAACGCGTTGACGTAATTTCCGGCCAATTCAGAACCAGTGACGCTACTTCCGGTTTCGGTGGAACGCACGCTGTGTACCCGGGAAACAACACTGACGCTCGTTTATCACTACAGTCCTGTGAGTCTCATTGTGAGCAGCGCCATGCTGTTTGTTTACTAGCGGTATTTCACATGAATTTTTCCCTTTCTTTCCATATGGTCACTTAAATGCCTTTGCTGCTGGTACTATGGAGCCTATCCACATGAGATGAAGTCTGCCTGGACTTTAGTTGGTGAGATCTCTTATTATTTCCCTATCTGATGAGCGGGGCCATTAGAAAGGAATTTTCATCTAGGAACCAACAACTGATTTCTGGTGTGGAAACACTCAGTTCTCCAGGAGTGATATAAATGCTATTTAATGAACTTTAAGTTTGTTCACTATTGTTTTATACCATAATTGATGATATGTCATATAAGCCATTTACTTATAGATGTTTGTGCTATAAGCATTTGTGACACATTTCCTTTGCTCACATACTTTTCTGCAAGCGCTGCAAATACCCAATTTTTTTCCTTTTTGAGGTGATAGACCTCTTGTTGCAGCAGCTACGGAACTATTAATTTATTTATTAATTATCACTGCACAGTCTGTCAGCGTGGGTTTTAATTTTTTAAAAAAAAGCTCTCTATAGAGTCTCAGTCAGACAAAGTGTCTGAAAGCAAACATCTCCTGCTTTAAATTTTTTATTTTACATCTCCTGCTGTACTTCTTTTTTTTTTTTTTTAAAGACCCATGGTGCTTTGCATCATGAGTAAACACTGTTTTAGATGTTTTATTTTAAAACAAATATTTTATATACATAGTGAAAAAAAGCCCAGATATAAAACTTTGCTTTTCAAAATTGTAAACCAAAATTAGAAAAATTAAAATTAATTTGACCTAAAACCTTTATAGTTTACTATTACTGAATATCTTGTCATGTTTCACCTGTTTTCAACCAATGAAGACCACTGCTGTACACCTTATAGCATGGAAACAATTCTTGAATAGGCAGGAAATCTATTATGTTTTTCTACAGTTCAGAGATTACCTGAAGCTCCTCTGTCTCCTGTTTCCCCATTTGGTCCTGCTGGCCCCTGCTCTCCTCTTGGTCCAGTTTGTCCAGTTTTTCCCACTGGTCCAGGCAGACCTGGTTATGGAATACATTTTAAGAGTTAAAAGCTGACCTCTCATCAGATATATTGTTAAGCAGGGGATGAAGTACTAATCATGGAACCCCAGAGCAAAATGTTCATGAGGCCCACAGAGCAAAATTTTGATGGGACCCCTTAGTGACTGTGATGGAGTATATAAAATGAATATTTTTATAAATGGGTTCTCTCTATCTATTATCCACTTAAATATAGTTTGAGAAGCTTAGCAGGGGTTAAATGTTTCTTTCCTTGATTCTCTGCTGCTGACAGTCTATTTTCACCCATCTCACTAATTCAGGGTGATTAGTGTCCTTTTACGAGAACCATCTGTTAGGAACACAAATACATGATGAGATATTTCTGTACAATAAGGAGCTTATTGATTTTCATATAGGGAACTAGAAAGCTAATATATGCTAATTAAGGATATCGTTTAGAAGTATTTTCATGTGTGTGTCCTAGTATTCATGAAACAATAAGACAAAAAGTGTTTTTCTTGATTGAGAGCTCAGAAGTGAAGGAAAGGGACAGATGTCTTTTCCCATCCCCCCCCCAATGCTGGACTCACTTCCCTAAGTCCCTCCATCCGGCCCAACCCACCGACTAAGCTAAGATGGAGCCGGTCTAAAGAATGTGAAGACACGAGGAAGAAATTGACGTCACAAGAGAAGCACCATATTTGGACTCAGCCAATCATATATACCTGTTTGTGATGACGAGTTGTCCATGTCACTCTGTCTATATAAGATTAATTAAAGAAGGAGTCGCTCTCGTTGGCACAAAGATGAGAAGGGGTCTGCACTGACAAAGTTTGTTCTCAGTGTGATTTTTTAAAATATGAATGCATTCACCTCATCACACTAGATTTGAAGCAGCGGCAGAAGAAAATAGTTTCTGGGATTGGACCAGAATCGATCCACTACAATTGGCGCTCAACGTGCTTCGCTTTGGACTGTGCGCTGTCGTAGCCGACCTAGATGAGTCTGCCAGCGAATTGAGACGGGCTTGGCGGATCGAAGCTTGTGCAACTTCGTAATACACGGTAAGTGGAGTCTGTTATAATCCTTACCTGTGTTTTTCTGCCTCGTCACCCTCGATTTCACTTGCAGTCCGTCGGCTGCGCCATGCCACGGTAAGACAAGTAATTTCTTGTCCAAAAGTCGTTTTACTAAGAACCCGTTTGACTCCTCCTGCCGGCTGTCATTTATGTTGTGTTTTGTTCTGTGTTGTCTCAAATGTGCCTGTTTCGCTGAATGCTGTCTGTGTGTGTGAGGGGAGACTCAATATTTCCTTGCCGGGCTGGGCCTGGTACAAGACGGTTAGGTTAGATTTTTTTATGTGCGCAAGAGTCCTTGTTCGTATTATTTAGTAAGATACGGATTGAAGAGAGAGGCACAGGAATAATTATATATATGTGTGTATGGAGTCACTGGATTTCCTTACTCCAGCTTCCATTTGATGAAGCAATGATGAAGCTACGATATGGGGTTTATAGAGATGTCGAATCCATACATTTAGATATATATATAAAACCATTTACACGGATTTATAGAGAGGTGTCTGGGAGAAGTGGTTTAGACACAGAATTTCCTTGTCCGGTTAATCGGGGTTAATTTTTACCTCAATATAGCCAGCGGAGCTGAAATAGCATGTATTGTCTTTGTTTTGTCTTCTCTGTGTTTGGGGATTCATGTTTTCGCGTTAAGGTGGTAGTTTAGTTTACCTGATACAAGCTAGGCAGATATTACAGTGTTTGAAGTAGTGCACTTTTGCCTGTCTTTTAGAGATCATTTTGGGACGGCAGCGAGCTGACACGTAGGCACACAGCCCCCCCTCCCTTTTTCCTCCCCCCCCCCCCCTCCCTAGCCTTCATATCCCTTAGACTGTGTTTCGAGTGGACGTGCAGTTACAGAAGCACACAGCCCACCTTCGCCCCTTTCTTCTCCTCAGGCTGTGTAGAGAGGAGTCGGATTTCCCGCCCTTCTTTTCTCTCCTGGTGGGGGTTTATTGACTCTTCAGTGGAAAACCGAGGAAAAAAAAAAGAGGATTGGTTTTTAAACGTGCTGCTGTTGTTATATAGTGGGACACTGATCAGTAATATGAGTAGGCAGAACTCTTCATTGCTAATCTTTTATTTTTGCCATTTAGGATTATTGAAGTGTGGTTTGGCATGTTCTTGACTAATCCAAAATATTTATGCTCTGGAAGGGTTTTTGATGCTAACTGCAGTATGTATTAGATCCTCTTCTATAGCATGGGTGAGATATCTCTTTTCATATCTCCTGACATTGACTTTAAGTCGTTGGATTGCTTATAGGATATGTTGTTGAACCATTAATTCATTCCAAATTTAACATAAGTGTTGTTTCATTCAGCGCACTTTTTGTTTATGCCTTTTAAGGAGTTATGAGATTTGTTTGTCTTGAGGTAAATGACATAGTGTCATATTCATAAGGAGTACTTACCTTCCGTGTAGTGGCGGAACGATGTTTCATAAGGGTTACTAGGTTTTAAATGTTCTAGTATCATTTAAATGTTGAACTTTGCACAGGGCTTGCATAGAAATGTATGTCCACATTATCAGAATGAGAACAAAGCCTGCCCATACCATGGTAGCCATAACTGGGCGTGTGAGGTATGTGGGAGGTCCAGACCCCCACACCCTGAATCGCCCTGGGCTCTGCCCCTTATGCAGTTGTAAGTTGAGGGTCCTCCTACAGTTGTCCCTCCCCTTGCAAGCAGGCCTTCATCCACCCTTATCATCCTTTTGCCCTCTATGCCCTGTGATGCTTTCAATACCAGGTTGCATTACAAATCGCATTATCGCATACTATCTAGTGCTTTCGTTCGGGGGGTTTTAAAGACCCGATACAGATTTGGCTGATAGTGGCCCGAATAGAGTAGTATAGGACCTTATAGCAGTGAGTTAGCTTATCCTTCCACGCTCTCTTCTGTCTGGGGTGCCCCTGTTTGCAAAAGTATTTTCGCTGTCATTGATTTATTAGATTTAGCATGAACTGAGCCATACAGCTCATTTCGCCCCTAGACATGCTAAGGCCCTACATGCTTTTTTGGGACTGATCTCTTACTGATGAGCCTGGATGCCTGCGGCTTCCTTTCTTATGACCTGCTATGTGCCCCCTTTGCGCTGTCCGAAGAAGCACTCGCTGACTTTTTATCTTTTGAAAACAGGCGATCGGTGCTGCTCCTGCCCTTTTGCCTGTTATGGAATGCCCTTTTTCCTGTTCATATCTGTGATGCAGGGCCCCGCTTTATGGGTGTTAACACGAACTCATGGACTCTGTAACCATGCTATTGGTTGTTATTTAGCCTGCCTGGACCCTATTGCTAGAGGTGACCCGTCATGTCTCTGACCTGTTTTTGCTGCCCAAGCTAAGCTAAACTCCTGACATTGTTCTGGCCCATCCCCTTCTGCTGTTTGCCCCTCACTATTTCTTTGCCTTTCTGTATCAGGTGCAACCCAAGTGTTTGTCCTATGGTTGCGATGCAGTTTCCTCATGCCTGACGGTGTGGCTCTACTTCGATGCCAGTGCCTCTACTCTGCTACTCTACTTCCTCTTGTCCAAGGGGGTATCATGACATGTCTCTGGACAAACAGGAAGAAGAGAACGCAGACCTACCTGCTTTTACCCAAGATGAAGATGGACATGATTGCTTTGAACTTATGCTGGATGCCCAGATCCCAATGCCTCAACTCACCTTATAGGAGTACAGGTGGATGATCTTTGGACTGTAGGAACCTGCCCATGTTTTCCCAGAGCTTTGTACCCAGCTGTGGTGCAATGGGCCCATGGAGCAACCCATTTCTCAAAGACTTTGAAGAACTCACTTATAAAGAAACATTATGTAGCTCCAGGAATGACTAAACAGTACTGTAAGTCCTGCCACACTTGCCTAGCATGCTCAGGGTGGCTTGGGGCATATCCAGTCACAGATCAGATGGCGAAAACCATGGCTAAGAAATTGCTTTTGGAGCCAGTTTGCAGATATGGGGAACCTGGGGTGATAGAGAGTGATCAAGGTCCTGTGTTCACTGCTATAGTCACAAAATAAATATGGTTGGCCCTAGGTAACACATTAGTGTTTCATGCATCTTATCACCCTGTTAGGTTGTTATCCATAACAGTTGCAATTACAGTCTGATACTTTGATAGATTATGTGACCGCTCTTGTAAAAGAATTAACTAACATCCATGTACGAGTATTTTCTTGCATTACAGATCCTGATCTAGGTACCAGTACTTACAGTATACTTCCTGGTGATTGGGTGATGGTTAAGAAGTTTCTCTGAAAGCATTCCCTGGAGCCAAGATATGCAACGAGGCTCCAGTTCCTGAGGACCGTGAACCACCCGCATCAGAATGAAACTATATATCTTTTTTCTTATAGCAACTGTGTACGCACAGGAGGTGTAAGGTACCTGTGATAGGTAGTGTCCGAAGTGGAACTTGTGTGCTGAGGATTCAGGCGAAAACGTAGTCAGGCAGATTAGGTTGGCAACAGATCAGGCAAAACGGTACACGATCGAAATCCAGAGAGTGGTCAGGCAGGCAAAGGTCATACACAAGCTGGCAGTGAAGTACAAAATCAGCAGGCTAGAGAGTAGTCAGGAATTCAGGCAGAAGTTCAACACGAAAATCAAGATCAAAAAGCAGTCACAACACCCAGGGAGTTATTCCACACAAACGGGCGCTGAGAGATAGCATCACTTCCTTTTTATGGGCTGCTTTGATTGAGAATTGTCCACAGCTGGCAGCAGGTGGGGCTAGTGAGTCCAAGGTAATGCTTAATACTGAAAGGACATTTCCAAAAGTCTAGATCTGCTCCGTAGCTCAACAGGTAAGGCTGCAGCTGTGAGACTACTAAGATCCTGGTTCAAATACACCCAGGTACATGACAGGGCCCCCTCCCCTGTGGACCCCTCCGGGGGCCTAGCGGGGCTTAGTAGGAAAGGAGGCATGGAAGTCTCGAATAAGAGAAGGGGCATGCAGATCTTTGGCTGGAACCCAGGAACGGTCTGTGACAGGATATCCCTTCCAATGAACCAGATACCGAAGGCCACGACCCTGTCTTCTAGAATCAAGAATCTTGGAGACTTCAAACTCATTTTGTCCATCAACAAGAACCGGAGGAGGTAGCTGTTGCGTTCTGGAGTAGCGATTGAAAATTGCTTTTTTGAGGAGGGAAACGTGGAACACAGGATGAATCCGGAGAGAGGAGGGTAATTTCAACCGATAGGAGACTGGCCCGACTCGAGCAATAATTCTGTAAGGACCAATGAATCGAGGGCCCAATTTGGTAGAAGGTTGTTTCAGTCTCACATATTTTGGTTGATAGCCAAACTCTGTCCCCCATCACATATGGAGGTATATGGCGTCTTTGTTTGTTGGAAAAAAGTGCATACTTGCCTGCTGACTTCCGTAGTAATAAGCAAATCTGTTTCCAATGTAGCAGAATATTTTTCACCCGCTGATCTGCTGCTGGTACACCAGAAGAAGGCTGAAGTAGGGGAAAAGTCTGAGGGTGATAGCCTAGGGCTGTGTAGAATGGTGTGGTATGAAGAGCACTGTGCCAACGGGAATTAATGGCGAACTCAGCTAAAGGCAAATACTCAGACCAGTTGGAGTGTAAGGCATTGACATAATGTCGAAGATAGGTTTCTAGGGTCTGGTTCATGCGTTCGGTTTGACCATCTGTTTGAGGGTGATGTGAGGTAGAGAGTGAAAGCATTACTCCCAGTTTCTTGCAGAACGCTCTCCAGAATCGGGAAACAAACTGGGATCCGCGGTCTGAGACGACATTGGTAGGTATGCCATGATATCTCACAATATGGGAAAGGAAGAGAGTAGACAGTGCTTCCGCTGTAGGTAATCCCGGGAGCGGCACAAAATTAGACATTTTGGAAAAGCGATCCACTATGACCCATATAGCAGTCATGCCCTCTGACTTGGGTAAGTCTGTAATAAAGTCCATAGTCAAATGGGTCCAAGGCTGACGAGGTGCCGAAAGTGGTTGTAACAGTCCAGTAGGCAATGTACGGGGTACTTTATTAGCAGCACAAGTTGGACAGGCAGCCACATAGTCAGTAACATCCCTTTTCATATGAGGCCACCAGACATGACGCTGCAAGGTCTTAAGAGTGATGGTGACACCAGGATGACCAGATAACACACCATCATGTGCCCAGAGGAGTACAGGTTTTCTGAGGCTAGGGGCTACGAACAGGCGACCTGGTGGTATCTTCAAGCCTTGGGGAACACGATTCTGGGTTTCTTGTAACTGTTGGGAAAGAGCCGTAGAGATCTGTGCGACAATCTTTTGAGGTGGGATTATATACTGCTCGGTAGGTTGGTCTTCTTCAGAGGTAGCGAACTGTCTGGAAAGAGCATCGGCTTTCTTGTTTTTATGCCCAGGAACATAAGAAAGAACAAAATTAAAACAAGAGAAAAACAGAGCCCATCGAGCCTGACGTGAGTTCAAACGTCTTGCAGTCTGAAGATACAGTATGTTTTTATGGTCAGTGAGGATAGAAAAAGGTTTGGGAGCCCCTTCCAGAAGATGTCGCCATTCAGACAATGCCAATTTGATGGCCAGTAGTTCTCGATTCCCAACATCGTAATTCATTAGGCTTGTGCAATTCGTTTCGTAACGAATTGAAATTCGTCCGAATTTAGCAACTTTCGGACATTCGGAAGCATTCGAATTTCCGAACAAAGCAATTACGAATAAGACCGAATCCGAAATAAATTATACCGCAAATAGCGAATGCCCGAATGTCTTCGGCATAATTCGTTATGAAAAAGTTACGAATGTACGAATCCATACGAAGCACAATAACACTCACTCTGCTCTGCTCTCTGCTTCTCCCACACCGTGCTGAACTCCCTCTCAAAATGGTGTACAGGGGCGGAGGTTATAGCCGCATGTAAAAAACGAAAGTAAAATACGAGATTTCGAATCCATTCGAAGCACAATAACACTCTGCTCTGCTCTCTGCTTCTCCCTCACCGTGCTGAACCCTCTCAAAATGGTGTACAGGGGCGGAGCCTATAGCCGCATGTTAAAAACGAAAGTAAAATACGAGATTTCGAATCGTTACAAATAACCGCAATGTATTTAGAAAAGTACAAATCCATTCGAAGCACATTAGGCATAATAGGCAGCGTCGTTGTGAGAGAGACACGGAAAATTACGAATCAACAAACCCAAAAAAAGTTACGAAAGTAGGAGTTGTGTCCAGAATCAACGAAAAACAACGTACTCTACCGAAAGTACGAACCCAAAAAAAGTTACGAAAGTAGGAGTTGTGTCCAGAATCAACGAAAAACAACGTACTCTACCGAAAGTACGAATTATAAAGCAACAAAAAATTCAACGAAAAATGTCGCTTGCAAAAATACGAATGAGTCCGAACACGAAAAATCCCGTCTAGCAAAATTACGAATGATTACGAATCAACAGGACCGGAAAGAAACGAACCGAAACGGAACAAATTTTTCCGTTGTGCACAAGTCTATAATTCATCTCCGCTGGAGAAAACTTTCTAGAAAAAAATGCTACTGGATGGATTCTACCGGACTTAGGCTGTCTCTGGGGGAGCACGGCACCTGCTCCTACCTCAGAGGCATCAACCTCAACTATGTACTGGAGATCGGGATTTGGATGCTGAAGAATTGGAGCTTTGCTGAACATGTCTTTTAATTGCTGGAAAGCCGATTCTGCTTCTGAGGACCATACCTTGCAATTTGTACCTTTCTTAGACATAGCAGTAAGGGGGGCCGCAATGGAGGCAAAACCTTTGATGAAGCGTCTGTAGTAATTTGCGAACCCTAGAAAGCTTTGGAGCCCTCTTAAAGTGGTCGGTTGGGGCCATTGCAAGACAGCAGAAAGTTTTTGAGGGTCCATTTGGAAACCGACAGCACTTATAATGTATCCAAGGAAAGAAATACGGCTTTGATGGAAACTGCATTTCTCAATCTTCGCGTAAAGATGGTTTTCTCTCAGTCGTTGCAATACCTGCTTTACATGCGAGATGTGCTCTAGATGAGTCTTGGAAAAGATTAAAATGTCGTCCAAGTAGATGATCACAAAACTGTTGCTGAAATCATGAAAAATTTCATTCATGAAACGCTGGAAGACAGCAGGGGCGTTACACAACCCAAATGGCATAACCAGATATTCAAAATGTCCATTGCGAGTGTTGAATGCTGTCTTCCACTCGTCCCCGTCTTTAATTCAAATCAGATTATAAGCCCCTCGTAGGTCTAGCTTGGAGAAGATAACAGCCCCCTTAAGTACATCAAACAGTTCAAGAATGAGAGGCAAAGGGTAGGAGTCTTTTACGGTGATTTGATTTAACCCTTGATAGTCTATGCATGGTCGAAGATCCCCATCCTTTTTTTCAACAAAGAAAAAACCTGCCCCTACTGGAGAAGAAGAGGGTCGGATAAAACCTCTTTCCAAGTTGTCTTTTACGTATTCCTTCATGGATTTTTGTTCAGGCAAAGACAGGGGATAGGTCCTTCCTTTGGGAAGAGGTGCTCCAGGAATCAATTTGATTGCACAGTCAAAAGAACGATGTGGAGGTAAAACCTCTGCCTTCTGCTTGCAAAATACGTCTGCAAACGCATGGTATTCATGAGGCAAGGTAGGTGGGACGGCCATGGAAGCCAACATACAAGCAGAAAGTATTTTGGGTTGAGACAAACAGTTTGAATGACAGAACGACCCCCAAGAGGTTAGTTCTCCATTTTTCCAATCAAAAGAAGGGTTATGTTGTTGTAACCATGGGTAACCAAGGATAACAGCAGAAGTGGAGGACCAATAAGAGACAAGGCAACTTCCTCTTTGTGCCTACCTGAAGGGTGATTGTCATAGTCTCAAATTTTACAATGCCATCTCCCAAGGGTTGTCCATTCACGGTGGTAATGTTCAGGGGTCTAGATTTTGGAACAAATGGGATATTATTTTTTTTAGCAAAAGTGTAGTCCAAGAATATGCCAGCAGCTCCAGAATCCACAAAAGCCTCACAGGAGACAAGTTGGATAATTGCAGGAATGGTAATCTTGGTCTTGGAGGATATACCTGTAAGGTCTAAGCCAGCTCCTCCAACACTGGTTAGACCCTGCCTTTTACTGGACGGGAAGGGCAGACAGATAATAAATGTCCTTTAAGTCCACAGTATAGGCAGAGGCCCAATGCACGCCTCCTTTGCTTCTCAGACTCAGTTAGGTGGAGACGGCTTACATCCATGGGTTCCACAGGTGCCTGGGGTTCAACTGAGATTTCAGGTTCTGGCTGAGGTGGTGCTTGGAAGTTAGGGGCCAAACGGTAAACTGGCCTAGGAAACTTGCGAGTTCTAAGTCTCTCTTGGCACCTTTCATGATACCGGACATCCAGACGAACACAGAGCTCTATGAATTTCTCTAGGTCTTCTGGGGAATCCTTATAGACTAATTTGTCTTTGATGCGATCTGCAAGACCTTTTCGGAAGGCTGCACGTAATGCCCTTGAGTCCCAAGTAGTCTCAGCAGCAAGGGTACGAAACTCAATAGCATATTGTGCCACAGACCTGGTGCCTTGCTGCATGTCCAAGAGTGAGTACTCAGCTGCAGAAGCTCTATCTGGCTTGTCAAATACAGTCTGGAGAGAAGCCAGAAATTTGTCAGCGTCTTGCAGCACAGGATCATTGCGTTCCAGATAAGGAGAGACCCAGGCCAGGGCCTTCCCCTTTAACAAGAAAATTACAAAAGTCACTTTGGCAGACGAAGTGCTAAAGGTCCCAGGGTTGTTGCGGAAATTCAAACGGCAAACATTTAAAAAGCCTCTGCAGTCCTCAGTATCACCACCAAATTTGTCAGGCAAGGGAAGTTTGGGTGGTACAGAAGAGGCGGGTTGGATCGTAGCAGGAGTAGGATCCGGAGTCTGGACCGTTGCAGAGGAAGCAGGCAAACAAGATTTAAGCATAGTACAAAGTTCAGCTAACTTGGCGTCCAGGGAAAAAAGATGCTGTTCATGAGCTCCAATCAATTGTCCCTGATGTGAAATCGCCTTAACAATCTCAGCAGGGTCCACTGTCATTGTGGCCCGTTTGTAATGTAAGGTACCTGTGATAGGTAGTGTCCGAAGTGGAACTTGTGTGCTGAGGATTCAGGCGAAAACGTAGTCAGGCAGATTAGGTTGGCAACAGATTAGGCAAAATGGTACACGATCGAAATCCAGAGAGTGGTCAGGCAGGCAAAGGTCATACACAAACTGGCAGTGAAGTACAAAATCAGCAGGCTAGAGAGTAGTCAGGAATTCAGGCAGAAGTTCAACACGAAAATCAAGATCAAAAAGCAGTCACAACACCCAGGGAGTTATTCCACACAAACGGGTGCTGAGAGATAGCATCACTTCCTTTTTATGGGCTGCTTTGATTGAGAATTGTCCACAGCTGGCAGCAGGTGGGGCTAGTGAGTCCAAGGTAATGCTTAATACTGAGAGGACATCTCTAAAAGTCTAGATCTGCTCCGTAGCTCAACAGGTAAGGCTGCAGCTGTGGGACCAAGAAGATCTTGGTTCAAATACACCCAGGTACATGACAGGAGGTGGCTATTAAACAAAAGGATGGTATAATACAATTTTGGTATAATTCATCAGACACACATGTAGCTACCTTCATATTTGATTTCTGTACTATAATCTTTCGCCTTACAATTGACTGGCAGTGTAACATTTTCCGGACGCAGATCAACGCCGGAAATATATATATATGTGATACACCAGACTGTGGCCACTGGGAATCTGTGGGTTGAAATACAGGGGATGACTGGGGATACAGGCCACAGAGTGCCCTGAACAGGAAAGACAAATATGGAGAGTCATTACTCAGCAGACTGACCTTAAAAAAAAAGGCATATGGTCAAGCTATAATAGGGAACTGGGCATGAAACTCACCCTGACCATAAAAAATCCTAGTCCTACGGATGCAGGCTCATATATTATGGGAGTGCGATATGATGGGGAGAATAGGGGACCAAGTGGACAGTTCCAAGTTAAAGACGTGTATAATTCATCTGAATGGGAGGCCCTTCAACCAACAAGTGATCCCCTTAAACCACATGTACAGATGCGCACCCTAGAAGATATGGTGGCCATAGCTGATCCCACATTTGAAGACACGATGGCTGCAGAGACTGGTTTCTCGGATGTCAACCTGTGGCTTGAATGGTTGAGGTATAGTGTAGGGAAACATAACAGGTCCAACTGTTATGTGTGTAGTGGAGCTAGACCCCATTTGGGAACAGTGCCATTAAACATACCTCCCACTCAAGAGGAGTGCTTTCTGAGCCTGTTTACCAATACTTCCACTGATTCCTCCCAATGCGAAACATGGAAAAGAGAATATCCCATAATAACTAGGACATCCAAGCCTGGGGAGGGTATTACCATATATCCCGGTAATTACACATGTTATGGGAACTACCAGGGAATAGGGAAGTCATTAGGGAACTTCTCTATGGGATACTGTGCTTCCTACAGTAGTGTATCCATGGACCTGGTACAGAATCAGACTCAGTCTTTGGGAGACATGTATTGGATCTGTGAGGACATGAAAATTAGGACTAGGTTACCAGACAGGTGGACAGGGGAATGTGCACTTGCTAAAGTCATAATGCCCCTGCACATCTTCTCGGGAGGTGACTTTGTAGTAAGAAGGAAACACTCATCTGAATCCAGCAGGAAGCATAGAGGTCCTCCAGCTGGTAGTTTTGACCCTCATGTATATATAGATGCCATAGGAGTCCCAAGGGGGGTCCCAGATGAATTTAAAGCAAGAGACCAAGTAGCTGCAGGTTTTGCGTCCTTGATTCCCATAATTACTGTAAATAAGAATGTAGATTGGATTAATTATATTTACTATAACCAACAGAGGTTCGTTAACTATACCAGGGATGCACTCCAAGGTTTAGCTGAACAACTAGAGGCCACTTCACAAATGACTTTCCAAAATCGTATGGCCTTAGACATGATCTTAGCTGAAAAGGGAAGTGTGTGTAAAATGTTGCCTGGGACAAGTACATGTTGTACGTACATTCCGGACAATACAGGCCCCAATGGTAAGGTAACCTTGGCTATTAAGAAATTAGAGGATCTCTCAAAAGAGTTAAAAAGAAATTCAGGACTGACCGATCCCTGGGACCAGTATTTTGGGTGGATGAATTGGTGGCAACGTATTTGTACTCAAATAGGTATAGCAATTTTGATACTGCTTACATGAGCTGCACTAGTGGTTTGCTGTATTCTGCCCTATATGAAGAAGCTGTTAGGAAAGGCAGCTGAAGAGGAGACTCCTACCTTTTTGAATCTAGGTGATATTAGAGATCCAATAAAGGAGGATGAGGGACTGAATGCTCCATTACAGTCCTTACCTGTAACTAATACATACAACATTCTCAAATGATAAGGGAAAGAATAGTACTTGACTGTTCTCCTGACTGTTTCATTGAGTAAAGACACTGGGCAAGCCATGTCCGACCTCTATGCGAAATGTAAAAAAGATCCTGATGTCAGGGGGGCCAGGTAAGGTTATATAATATAGGGACAGTGTTGATAAAATAGTCATTTTAAGGGGGGACTGTGATGGAGTATATAAAATGAATATTTTTATAAATGGGTTCTCTCTATCTATTATCCACTTAAATATAGTTTGAGAAGCTTAGCAGGGGTTAAATGTTTCTTTCCTTGATTCTCTGCTGCTGACAGTCTATTTTCACCCATCTCAGGAATTCAGGGTGATTAGTGTCCTTTTACGAGAACCATCTGTTAGGAACACAAATACATGATGAGAAATTTCTGTACAATAAGGAGCTTATTGATTTTCATATAGGGAACTAGAAAGCTAATATATGCTAATTAAGGATATCGTTTAGAAGTATTTTCATGTATGTGTCCTAGTATTCATGAAACAATAAGACAAAAAGTATTTTCCTTGATTGAGAGCTCAGAAGTGAAGGAAAGGGACAGATATCTTTTCCCATCCCCCCAATGCTGGACTCACTTTCCCTAAGTCCCTCCATCCGGCCCAACCCACCGACTAAGCTAAGATGGAGCCGGTCTAAAGAATGTGAAGACACAAGGAAGAAATTGACGTCACAAGAGAAGCACCATATTTGGACTTAGCCAATCATATGTACCTGTTTGTGATGACGAGTTGTCCATGTCACTCTGTCTATATAAGATTAATTAAAGAAGGAGTCGCTCTCGTTGGCACAAAGATGAGAAGGGGTCTGCACTGAAAAAGTTTGTTCTCAGTGTGATTCTTTAAAATATGAATGCATTCACCTCATCACACTAGATTTGAAGCAGCTGCAGAAGAGAATAGTTTCTGGGATTGGACCAGAATCGATCCACTACATGACCTAATACACAAATACATTTAAGTGCATATAAACAAAATTTAATCCATATTTATTTTTTACAAAATAAAAGATACTGTCTAGTAAATAGATTCCAAACATGTCAAGCCTAAAAACTACAAACGCCTCTGAAAGGGCCAAAAATTATGAAAGTCAAAATTATCAGTAGGTAACTACAACTCATGAGTTTATTAACCATTAATGAGGGACCTTGTGCACTCTATGCCCTGAAAGAACACAACAGTGGTCAGAGCCTGCTGAGCAAAACTGAAACAGTTTAACCACTTTGTATGTACTGGACATGATCCAAAAAGGTTTAATTATGTTTTTTTTTTTTAAGAATTACAAAGAGCTCTCAGTTTTTAACTGAGGAGACACTCTAGATCACTTTTTGTTCAGGAAGACTGCATTAGTCAAACAGGGTAAATTTTAGTGCTGGCCAGAATCAGAGGACAATAAACCTACACTATAAAGAGAGGTAGTCAAATTCTTCTTAGTGCACGACCTGCAAAGGGGATCTGTGACCGGTAACAACAATTCTGAAGGCTCTTCCTGTACTATTGACATCAGCTCTTCTTGATTGGAAATGGCTATTGTTAAGTACGAGCCTGCTAAATAACATGGGTGAGAAGAAGAATGAAGCCGCACAAAGGGAATTTAAGCAATGACAGTGCAAAAAAGACCGTGCAAAAAAAGAGTGTTGCCTCTACTGATTACCAACACCTAGATGTGGTAATGGGAAGTGAAAGAGAGAGGAGTAGGAATGGCGCTGTCTATTTACTGTCTTGGTACCAATTTCCATTTATTGCATTTTAGTAGCTTATAGCACCTTTATTATTACTGGCATATTTAATTATATTTTAATTTACTCATCGGCATATTTATCCTTTTATGTACACACCTTTATTGGGATGGTACCAAGACAGTAAATAGACAGCGCCATTCCTGCTAAATAACATGTTGGTATAATACTGGGGAGTTACTAGACCTCCAGAAACCACCTGGTAAAGTATTGGGCTACAGATCTTTAATGATATTAAAAGTTTTTTTTTTTTTTTACCTGGTTCACCCCTTTCCCCCTTTGCGCCATTTGTCCCATTCATGCCTGGTAGACCGTTCTTCCCGGGAGCTCCACATGTGATGATTGAGTAGGCATTCTCATCAGGGTCTTGGCATATCTGTGTTCCTGGAGTCACTAATGCCACATGGAGCAAAAGTAGACCAAGAACCTTCACAAATGACATATTCCAAATACAGCCGGTCTGTAGAGGGAAAAAACATTTGCATTGTTTGATCATCTCCCTTGTTTATTGCTATATTGCACCTTTTAATTGCTGACAAAAATATTTTTGGTATATCAAAGGATTTTGTATATTGGCATGGATATCTTTTAATGATATGTATATTGAATAAAATGTAATACTTTTTAAATACAGGTTTACTTTTTTGTATGACATATCTCTTTAAAGTACCATAGGCAATTTGTTTGCCTGAGTGTATTTACAATGATTTTTGGGACTGAAATATCCCTGTTTCATACACATAAGCCACTTTGTGTACTAGGTGTAGAAACACTTCTGCTCATGTATTTGAAACAGACCTTCCACTTCATTGGCAAGGTTTACTTATTTGAGTATATATACCGTATTTATCATACCGTATATAACATGCACAGGCGTATAACAGGCACCCTAACTTTAATGCCGCGTGCACACGATCGGTTTTACCGATGAAAACAGTCTGATGGACTTTTCTCATCGGACATACCGATCGTGTATGGGCCCCATCATTTTTTTTTCCATCGGTGAGAAAAAATAGAACATGTTTTAAATTTATCCAATGGGAAAAAAAACGATAGCAAATTCCTATCGTCTGTGTGGAACTCCATCGGACAAAAAACCCACACATGCTCAGGATCAAGTCGACGCATGCTCAGAAGCATTGAACTTCATTTTTCTCAGCTTGTCGGAGTGTTTTACGTCACGGCGTTTGGGACGGTCGGATTTTTGACTGATGGTGTGTAGCCAAGACTGATAGAAGTCAGCTTCATCGGATTTCCGATGGAAAAATCCATCTAAATTAGAATCTATAGGAAATCCGATCGTGTGTACAGGGCTTTAGAGGGAAGTTTCAGGAAAAAAACTTTACACAGCCCCCTGCGTATAACACGCAGGCACAGTTTACCATCTATTTTCAGGGTAGAAATGTGAGTGTTATATGCCAATAAATACAGTATATATACTGTGTGTGTGTATATATATATATATATATATATATATATTGTGTGTATGTGTATATGTGTATATGTGTGTATATATATATATATATATATATATATATATATATATATATATTGTGACAGCAGGAAGGTAAAGTCACCTGGTTGCATCCAGGGGGGTAGGTATATTTCTCCCAGATTCAGGCTTTATGCCGACTTATACAACTAGGGAGAGAGTTGATGAAGCCCAGCTGAGGCTAGTGGGCTCATGGATGATTCATACCTCTAGGGAGAGTGCTGGGCGTCGTGCAGGCAGGGAGTTGATGAGACCAGCTGAAGCTTGTCAGCTCGTTTAAGGCCTCTATAAAAACTCCCAGCTTCATTAGGTGTTTGCTCATGCCTGGAACCAGACCTGTGTGGACTGTCTAGGGAGAGTGAACCCCTGTGCGGTGAGACAAAGCCTGTGTGGCTATTTGTTTGGACATTTACTAAACCAGGGACTTAGGGGCTAGGACAGCACCAGGCTGATCCCAGTTGTTAGTTAGGAAACCTGCATGTTTAGTCAGAGGTCAAGCTGACCAGGGTTTATTTAGTTTATGTTTCTTTTTGCTTTGCTGTGTTTTTTGTCACTGTAAATAGAGAAATAAACCGCACCTTTTTGATCTTGAAAACCACAACCTCCGTCTGCTGGGCCTGTTTTTGTGTGGGGAGCCCATCCAGGGGATCACACACACCCGCTGCCGAGCTAACCCCCTCACAGTTGGTGGAGAACCAGTGGCAGTTTTTTTTTAAGCCAGCATGGAGGAGATACTGAAACAGCTGGCTCTAGCAAATGCCAATCAACAGCAGACAAATGCAGGTTTGCAAAAGAGCTTTGCAGCCCAGCAACAAGCCCAGCAGCAATCTGAGGCCCGCTTCATAGACCTGTTGCAGAAGCAAGAGCAGAGACTACAACAACAGATGGAAGCAGTAATCCAGCAACGTCCGCAGACCAGTGAGGAAAGCCGTCCCACTAATACCGCGTCCTTTGGGGTGAGTCGTTTATTGACAAAAATGACTGGAGAGGATGATCCAGAGGTATTTTTGACCACATTTGAAAGGACTGCTGAAAGAGAAAAGTGGCCTGAGGAGCAGTGGGCTGGACTGGTGGCTCCTCTGTTAACTGGTGAACCGCAGAAAGCTTACTATGACCTAGAGCCTGACCAAGCAAAAGACTATGTGATGCTAAAAGCTGAAATATTGGCAAGGCTGGGTGTCACCCTGGCTGTCCGGGCTCAGCGTGTGCATAACTGGACTTTCCAGCTTGGAAAACCCCCCAGGTCTCAAATGTATGATCTCATTCACCTGAGCAGGAAGTGGCTACAGCCAGAGACTTTGTCCGCACCGGAGATTGTGGAACGTGTTGTGATGGATCGTTTCTTGAGAGCTCTTCCTACCGCCATTCAAAAGTGGGTAAGCCATGGAGACCCAGAAACGGCCGGTAAACTTGTGGATCGTGTAGAGAGATACTTGGCTGCAGAGAACCTGACGGCCTCTTCCAGAGACTCTCGAACTTTCCACCCTAAGACCAGACCATCCCCAGGGGCGGATAAGATGATTCCAAGGGGTGAGGGTGGAGAGAGTGAGAGGGTGGGAGCTCTGCCCAGGGTTTGGCGAGAACAGCCTGGGAAGTCGGGGGCTCAAGAGGCAGCCAAAAGGATTGTTTGCTACCGCTGCCGGCAAGCGGGACATATTGCAGCAAATTGCCCGGTTGTGGAGGAACCCATGCAATGTGACTTTCTGACGGACAGACGTCAGTCGCTGTGTGCGACAGTCGCATGCACTGCCATTCGGGGAACTGAGAAACATTTATGCAAAATGTGTATTAATGGTAGAAATGTTGTGGTATTACTGGATTCAGGTAGCCTTGTGACCCTGATAAAGGCTGAATTAGTTAAAACAGAGGTCTCTGGGAATAGCAAGGTAGCTGTTATTTGTGTGCATGGGGACACCCGAGAGTATCCAGTGACTACAGTGTGTTTCAAGACCCCCAAAGGTACCCTCTCTCATCCAGTGGGGTTAGTATCTCAATTACCGCATGATGCCATTGTGGGAAGGGATTTTCCGAAGTTCTGGGAACTGTGGGATGATCCTGAGCCCCCCACTGGTGCCCCTATGTACCAGGAAGGTGATAGCCAGAACTCCTCTGAGAGTGGTGAGGACTCTCCAGAATTTCCCTTGTCAGTATTGGCAGGCGAGACTCAAGAAACTGGAGAGGAGCCCACCTCCTCAGACGAAAACCTACCGTCTGTGGAGTTTTCTGATCTTGAGGTTCACAGGGAAAATTTTGCCACAGAACAGTTAAAGGACCCCCGCCCTAATAAAGGCACGGGAAAACGTAGTGGAAATAGATGGCGAGTTAGTGAACCCAGATAATACCTGCACTTACCCATACTTCAGCGTAGAGAAGGACCTACTGTATCGGGTGGCAAAAAGGGCAGAAGAAACCGTTGAGCAGCTTGTGGTGCCCAAACCTTACAGGAAGTTGGTGTTGGAGTTGGCCCATGGGCACATTCTTGGAGGTCATCTGGGGACAGAGAAAACCCGAGAGAGGGTATTACAGAGATTCTATTGGCCTGGGGTGATGAAGGACATAGAAAATTATTGTTCCTCCTGCCCTGTGTGTCAGAGGTCGGCCCGATGCCACATTTCCGTAGCCCGCTGGTCCCTCTACCCATCATTGAGGTCCCGTTTGAGAGGATCGCAATGGATTTGGTAGGTCCTATAATCAAGTCCGCTAGGGGGCACCAGTACATATTAGTTATAATGGACTATGCCACCCGTTATCCAGAAGCGATCCCTCTCCGAAATACCTCGGCCAAAACCATAGCCAAAGAGCTATCTCTTGTTTTTAGCCGGGTGGGTATTTGTAAAGAACTGCTTACGGACCAAGGTACACCTTTTATGTCCCGGGTTATGAAAGAGCTGTGTAAATTGTTCAAAGTGACGCAATTGCGTACGTCTGTGTATCACCCCCAAACCGATGGGCTGGTTGAAAGATTCAACAAAACCCTAAAACAAATGTTGAAGAAAGTGGTGGATAGAGATGGAAAGGATTGGGACTGTCTACTTCCTTATTTGATGTTTGCTATTAGGGAGGTGCCCCAATCCTCTACGGGATTCTCCCCCTTTGAGTTACTGTATGGGAGACACCCAAGAGGGCTGTTGGATATTGCCAAGGAAACTTGGGAAAGTGAGAGTTCTCCCCACAGGAGTGTGATTGAGCATGTCGCCCTGATGCAAGATCGAATTGCACAGGTAATGCCCATCGTGAAGGAACATTTGGCCCAAGCGCAGTTGGCACAGCAGAGAGTGTACAACCGTGGAGCCAAGACCCGTACCTTTTCCCCGGGGGATAGGATATTGGTACTTGTCCCTACGGTTGAAAGTAAATTCCTTGCCAAATGGCAAGGCCCCTACGAGATAATGGAAAAAGTGAGCGAAGTGAATTACAAGGTCAGACAACCAGGAAGGCGAAAGCCCGAACAGATCTATCACGTTAATCTGTTGAAAGCCTGGAGGGATAGAGAGTCCCTAGTCGCAGAAACTTGGTCACCAGCTCAAACTGGTTGCGTGATTCCGGAGGTTGGAATAGCAGCCACCTTGTCACAACCCCAACAACAGGAGGTTAAGGAGTTTGTGCTTCGCAACAAGGAGGTGTTCTCTGAGCTGCCGGGACAAACATTTGGGGTAGAACATGATATTATTACCCCGCCCGGTGAAAGGGTGAAGTTAAAACCCTATCGGATCCCAGAGGCCCGACGGGAGGCAATACGGGAGGAAGTACAGAAAATGCTGAACTTAGGGGTGATAGAGGAGTCCCAAAGTGATTGGTCTAGTCCCATTGTGTTGGTGCCTAAACCGGATGGGAGCTGGCGATTTTGTAACGATTTTCGTCAGTTGAACAAAGTTACAAAATTTGACACCTACCCCATGCCACGTATAGATGAGTTGATCGACCGGCTGGGAACAGCCCGATACATGACGACTCTTGACCTCACAAAAGGGTATTGGCAAATTCCCCTGGCCAAGTCGGCCAAAGAGAAAACCGCATTTGTAACCCCAGACGGGGCGTTCCAATATAAGAGAATGCCGTTCGGGTTACAGAATGCGCCGGCCACATTCCAGCGGAAAATGGACCAGATACTGAGGCCCCATCGGAAGTATGCTGCGGCTTACCTGGATGACGTAATTGTCCATAGCACAGATTGGGCCTCACATCTGCCAAAAGTGCAAGCAGTCCTAGACTCTATCCGGGAAGCGGGGTTTATGGCTAACCCCAAGAAGTGTACCATTGGGCAGGAGGAGGCCAAATATCTTGGGTACACCATTGGCAGGGGAGTAATAAAACCCCAACTCAACAAAGTCGAGGCCATCCAGAGTTGGCCACGTCCCAACAGCAAGAAGCAGGTACGAGCCTTTCTGGGAATCGCGGGTTATTATCGGCGCTTCATTCCCCACTTTGCTTCTAAGGCTGTGCCCCTAACCAACCTGACGAAAGGGAAAGGGTCGGTCATGATTAAATGGACCCCCGAGGCTGAGGCAGCGTTCCAATTCTTGAAACAAGCCTTATGTAGCCAGCCAGTGTTGTACTCACCCGACTTCTCTAAAGACTTTGTCGTACAAAGTGATGCGTCAGATGTGGGGTTAGGAGCAGTATTGTCCCAGGTCTGGAACGGGGAAGAGCACCCAGTCATTTACCTCAGCAGGAAGTTGAAGTCCCATGAGGTAAATTACGCCACGGTTGAAAAGGAGTGTTTAGCGGTGAAGTGGGCTCTAGATTCCCTTCGGTACTATCTGCTAGGTAGGCACTTTGACATGGTTACGGATCACGCTCCGTTAAAGTGGATGGCTCAAAACAAGGAGACAAATAGAAGAGTAAATAGGTGGTTCCTGGCCCTACAGGAATTCAACTTCACAGTAAAGCATCGCCCTGGCGTTCAAATGGGGAATGTGGATGCTTTGTCTCGAGTACATGAATGCCTGATTGCTGGTGTTCCAACCCCAAGGTTAAAACAAGAGGGGGGGGGTATGTGACAGCAGGAAGGTAAAGTCACCTGGTTGCATCCAGGGGGGTAGGTATATTTCTCCCAGATTCAGGCTTTATGCCGACTTATACAACTAGGGAGAGAGTTGATGAAGCCCAGCTGAGGCTAGTGGGCTCATGGATGATTCATACCTCTAGGGAGAGTGCTGGGCGTCGTGCAGGCAGGGAGTTGATGAGACCAGCTGAAGCTTGTCAGCTCGTTTAAGGCCTCTATAAAAACTCCCAGCTTCATTAGGTGTTTGCTCATGCCTGGAACCAGACCTGTGTGGACTGTCTAGGGAGAGTGAACCCCTGTGCGGTGAGACAAAGCCTGTGTGGCTATTTGTTTGGACATTTACTAAACCAGGGACTTAGGGGCTAGGACAGCACCAGGCTGATCCCAGTTGTTAGTTAGGAAACCTGCATGTTTAGTCAGAGGTCAAGCTGACCAGGGTTTATTTTGTTTATGTTTCTTTTTGCTTTGCTGTGTTTTTTGTCACTGTAAATAGAGAAATAAACCGCACCTTTTTGATCTTGAAAACCACAACCTCCGTCTGCTGGGCCTGTTTTTGTGTGGGGAGCCCATCCAGGGGATCACACACACCCGCTGCCGAGCTAACCCCCTCACAATATATATATATATATATGCATACACATATATATATATATATATATATATATACACATACACATACACACACACACATATATAAATTGGAGATGCAATCTCAATCTTTGCAATATTTATTTTACGTCAAATCTTCATGCATATTTCAAGCAGAAAAGTGACTGCATAGTTTCGAACATTACCATGTTCTTCATCAAGCTGCATGTGATGTCATCACTGACTGTGGAAACTTCACACTGGACCTCATGCAACTTGGATTCTGTGCCTCTCCACTCTTCCTCCAGACTCTGGAACCTTGGTTTTCAAATCAAATGCAACATTTTCCACAGTCCGTGATGATTTGTGGAGCCATGTCATCTGGTATTGTTCCATTGTTTTATCAAGTCCAAAGTCAGCACAGCCCTCTACCAGGAAAATCCAGAGCACTTCACGCTTCCCCCTGCTGACCAGCTTTATGTAGATGATGATTTCATTTTCCAGCAGGACTTGGCACCTGCCCACACTGCCAAAAGTTCCAATATCTGGTCTATTGATCATGGTATCACTGTGCTTGATTGGCCAGCAAACTCACCTAACTTAAAGCAGAGGTCCACCCTGAAAAATGTTTTACCCTAAAATTCATTAAAAAAAAGAAAAAAAAATCAATAGTAAAATAAAAAAATTATACTCACCTGAAATGCCCGTTGCTATGCAGAAGTCCCCTAATCCGCCTCTAATGTGCCTCTTCTCATCCGCGGTGGATGTCCTTCCGCTTCCTCTTCTTGTGAATGGGGCGCGCTGCCTTCTGGGAACTGTGTGTATCCCAGGAGGCAAGCCACCTATTCACAAAGCTCCATGCGAGTGGCATGAATGCGCAGTAGGAAACGGGCAGTGAAGCCGTAAGGCTTCACTGCCTGTTTCCCTTAGTCAGGATGGAGGAGCCGGGACCTGCCAGCAGCGATCCGATCACCGTTGGGGGACCGACATCGCGGGCGAGTAGGACAGGTAAGTGTCCTTATTAAAAGTCAGCAGCTACACTGTTAATAGCTGCTGACTTTTAAAAAAAAAAAAATCTGGGCGGACCTCCGCTTTAAACTCCATATAGAATGTGGTGTATAGTCAAGAGGAAGATGAGAGACACCAGACCCAACAATGCAGACGAGCTGAAGGCCACTATCGTAGAAACCTGGGCTTCCATAACACCTCAGCAGTGCCACAGGCTGATCGCCTCCATGCCACGCCGAATTGATGCAGTAATTCATGCAAAAGGAGCCCCGTCCAAGTATTGAGTGCATAATATACTGTACATGGACATACTTTTTAGTGTAGCGGGCTCACCCCTCTCACCCCTTCTTCTTCTTCTCGGCTTGCTGTCTTGTCTAGGGAAACCTGGGAGGAGGGATGAGATCCACCATGGCCCATGTCCTCTTCTGGATAGAGGTAAAGGCCCGAACGTATTTTACCATCGGGCCGTGTGTATAACCCAGGGTCAAGTCCTTCCTCTAACTGACCCCCCTTTGCTCCCAGTAACCAGAGTTCCACACCACTGAAAAGGTCCAACTCTTATTTATTCTTTAGCAGCAAAAAATCGTCACTTAGCACAGAGAGGTTGTGACCAACGAACATTTCAGTATAGGTGGGGAGTAGGTCAAGGCACAATCCTTAATCAAACTAAACCATTGAGATATCACCAACGGTTATGGCGCACAGTGGCTGTGAATGTACTTCTTTCCTTTTCTGAGTCTCTACCAGCAACTTTGACGAACATAAAATAGGAGTTACCTTCTTTAAGCTGTGGCCCTAGTCAGAGGGAAGACATCCTTCCGAGAGAGTTACCGGAGGCCCCACCGTCACCGGCAAATGCTGCACCGGGCTGTTCGGAAGGGTTACACTCCCCGGCCTCCTCGTCTTAGATTCGGGCGCCCAACACCTTAGGGCCCCTCGGACTCCTCCACCCTTGCGGAACCCAGTCGAAGATACTGGGTCCCAGGCCTCCTCAAGAGTACCTCACCCCAGGGCTAAAGGTGCCTGGGATGGACTCCATCTCCCGCTCCGGCCAGGTCAAGGGCCCCTGTGCCCGAAACTCCGTAACGGTGTCCTCCGACTCTGAACCCCGTGCTCAGGGCGTTCGCCCCCTTTATCTCCTCTCCCCAGCGTCACAGCAGGTACCCCGCCCCGCTGTACAACCGCCGGAAAGGGACAAAAAGAGTACAGTCTTGCAGTGAGGGTTCAACCCCCGGCCCAGGGCAACAGCGCCACCCTCGGACCCCAGGGAACCTCACACCACCAGAGTCCTCCATAAACAATAATCAGTGCATCTGGGTTACACTACCACCCAGATGCTTCCCTTAAATTTAAATACCCGCTACAATAGTAAGCCAACATTTTTGTATTCAAAATATTTACATTTTATGAGATACTGAATTTTGGATTTTTAACTAGCTGTAAGCCATAATTATCAAAATGAAAAGAAAGAAATGCTGGAAATATATCACTTTGTGTGTAACGCATCTATATAAAATATATACCCGTATATACTCGAGTATAAGTCGACCCGAATATAAGCCGAGGCACCTAATTTTATCACAAAAACTGGGAAAACTTATTGACTCGAGTAGAAGCCTAGGGTGTGCCTCACTTTGCCTCACTGTGTCCATGCCTCACTGTGTCCATGCCTCACTGTGTCCATGCCTCACTGTGTCCATGACTAGACTGACGTTTAACATGGGAGTCTATGGAAGGGGTGCCCAGCTTTGAAAATTCGGTGCTCCCCGGCCGTAGGTCCCCCGGCCAAGAAACTTTGCACACTTATAGAGGAAGAATAGGGTGTATGTTTGGAGTCCAGAGGACCTACGACCGGCCGGTACCGGGTCCCCAAGTTCACCAGAGAAATTACCGTTTAACATGGGAGTCTATGGAAGGGGTGCCTGGTTTTGAAAAATCGGTGCTCCCCGGCCGTAGGTCCCCCGGACAAGAAACTTTGCACACCTATAGAGGAATAGTGGGGCTACATGTGTGCCACGTTTGGGGTCCAGGGGACCTACGGCCGGCCGATACCAGCTCCCCAAAATCCGGGAGATCAGGCGCAAAAAGGTGACTCGAGTATAAGCCGAGGGGGGCATTTTCAGCACAAAAAATTGTGCTTAAAAACTCGGCTTATACTCGAGTATATACGGTAAGTTTCACTTTTTGAATTGAATTACTGAAATAAATTAACTTTTTAATGATATTCTAATTTTATGAGATGAAACCTGTATATATACAGGTCCTTCTCAAAAAATTAGCATATTGTGATAAAGTTCATTATTTTCTGTAATGCACTGATAAACATTAGACTTTCATATATTTTAGATTCATTACACACAACTGAAGTAGTTCAAGCCTTTTCTTGTTTTAATATTGATGATTTTGGCATACAGCTCATGAAAACCCAAAAATCCTATCTCAAAAAATTAGCATATTTCATCCGACCAATAAAAGAAAAGTGTTTTTAATACAAAAAAAGTCAACCTTTAAATAATTATGTTCAGTTATGCACTCAATACTTGGTCGGGAATCCTTTTGCAGAAATGACTGCTTCAATGCGGCGTGGCATGGAGGCAACCAGCATGTGGCACTGCTGAGGTGTTATGGAGGCCCAGGATGCTTCGATAGCGGCCTTAAGCTCATCCAGAGTGTTGGGTCTTGCGTCTCTCAACTTTCTCTTCCCAATATCCCACAGTTTCTCTATGGGGTTCAGGTCAGGAGAGTTGGCAGGCCAATTGAGCACAGTAATACCATGGTCAGTAAACCATTTACCAGTGGTTTTGGCACTGTGAGCAGGTGCCAGGTCGTGCTGAAAAATGAAATCTTCATCTCCATAAAGCTTTTCAGCAGATGGAAGCATGAAGTGCTCCAAAATCTCCTGATAGCTAGCTGCATTGACCCTGCCCTTGATAAAACACAGTGGACCAACACCAGCAGCTGACATGGCACCCCAGACCATCACTGACTGTGGGTACTTGACACTGGACTTCAGGCATTTTGGCATTTCCCTCTCCCCAGTCTTCCTCCAGACTCTGGCAACTTGATTTCCGAATGACATGCAAAATTTGCTTTCATCCGAAAAAAGTACTTTGGACCACTGAGCAACAGTCCAGTGCTGCTTCTCTGTAGCCCAGGTCAGGCGCTTCTGCCGCTGTTTCTGGTTCAAAAGTGGCTTGACCTGGGGAATGCGGCACCTGTAGCCCATTTCCTGCACACGCCTGTTCACGGTGGCTCTGGATGTTTCTACTCCAGACTCAGTCCACTGCTTCCGCAGGTCCTCCAAGGTCTGGAATCGATCCTTCTCCACAATCTTCTTCAGGGTCCGGTCACCTCTTCTCGTTGTGCAGCGTTTTTTGCCACACTTTTTCCTTCCCACAGACTTCCCACTGAGGTGCCTTGATACAGCACTCTGGGAACAGCCTATTCGTTCAGAAATTTCTTTCTGTGTCTTACCCTCTTGCTTGAGGGTGTCAATGATGGCCTTCTGGACAGCAGTCAGGTCGGCAGTCTTACCCATGATTGCAGTTTTGAGTAATGAACCAGGCTGGGAGTTTTTAAAAGCCTCAGGAATCTTTTGCAGGTGTTTAGAGTTAATTAGTTGATTCAGATGATTAGGTTAATAGCTTGTTTAGAGAACCTTTTCATGATATGCTAATTTTTTGAGATAGGAATTTTGGGTTGTCATGAGCTGTATGCCAAAATCATCAATATTAAAACAAGAAAAGGCTTGAACTACTTCAGTTGTGTGTAATGAATCTAAAATATATGAAAGTCTAATGTTTATCAGTACATTACAGAAAATAATGAACTTTATCACAATATGCTAATTTTTTGAGAAGGACCTGTATAGCTATATACAGTCAGGTCCATAAATATTGGGACATCAACACAATTCTAATCTTTTTGGCTCTATACACCACCACAATGGATTTGAAATGAAACTAACAAGATGTGATTTAACTGCAGACTTTCAGCTTTAATTTGAGGGTATTTACATCCAAATCAGGTGAACGGTGTAGCAATTACAACAGTTTGTATATGTGCCTTACACTTTTTAAGGGACCGAAAGTAATGGGATAGATTAACAATCATAAATCAAACTTTCACTTTTAATACTTGGTTGCAAATCCTTTGCAGTCAATTACAGCCTGAAGTCTGGAACGCATAAACATCGCAAGACGCTGGGTTTCATCCCTGGTGATGCTCTACCAGGCCTCTACTGCAACCAGGGCTGGATTCCTGACAAGGCCACCGAGGCCAGGCCTCGGGGTGGCAGTGAGTGCAGGGGCGGCTGCGGCCCTCCCTGACCTGCCTTCCCAAGCCCCGCGGGCCCGCGGCCGTCTCCCGCATAATGCAGCGCCCGGCGGCTGGCTTGCTGCAGCGGTACTTGCGAGTGGCGGCGTGCTTGGCTGGGGGGGGGGGGAGTAGTGCGGACTGTGCAGAGCAGCTCACGCCTCCATAAGCAGCCGATGACTGACTGGCTGTATGTAATTGGACTGGAGCCTTAATCCCTGCCCACCCTCCTCCCTGCAGCTTGTGTTCACTGCATCATCTCTTGGGGACTCGGGAGGGGTCTGTCTGATGACAGGAGGAGGAGAGAGAGAAGCACGCTGCACGAGGGGAACCTCCTGGCAAGGACATCAGGTACAATTTAATAAATTACTCTTTTGTGTGCCAAGCAGCCAATGGGGAAATTAATATACAGATCATGATTTTGCAATAAAGTGATCCATGCTGCAAACTCATTAAACAGTCTCCACCTTCAGTAAAAGTTCATGTTCTGCAAGCTTTGCAGTACATGAACTTTCACTGAAGGTGGAGACTGTTTAATGAGTTTGCAGCATGGATCACTTTATTGCAAAATCATGATCTGTATATTAATGAACTTTCAATGAATGTGGTCTGTTTAATGAGTTTGCATTGATTTCAGCATGTGCAAAGTGTTCCATGTATGCTGAAATCAATGCAAACTCATTAAGGAGGTTGAGGCTGCACTCATTGCCACTGATTAGGCGGCACTTTAAGGCTACTTTCACACTCAGGCATCAGCGGTACAGCACAGCTAAAAACGTTACTGTCGTTTTTGCGGTGCTATTCGGCCACTAGCAGGGCACTTTTAACCCACGCTAGCAGCCAAAAAAGGGTTAAAACCGCCCGCAAAGCACTGCTGCAGCGGCTCTTTACTGCCGATTCGGCGGCGCTGCCCATTGGGGCTCTTTAGGAGCAGTGTATTGATGAGCACTGGTGAGGTTGCACCAGTGCTCATCAATGATGGTTCATCAATGATGGGCACCAATGATGGGCATTGGTGAGGCTGCTATGATGGGCATTGGTGAGGCTGCTATGATGGGCACCGGTGAGGTAGGTGTTGGTGGGCACTGATCAGTCCACACTGATGGCCACTGATAAGCTGCACTGGTGAGGCTGCATTGATAGGAAATGGTGAGGCTGCATTGTCGGGCACTGGTGAGGCTGTGCTGATGGGCACTGGTGTGGCTGCATTGATGAGCACTGGTGAGGCTGCATTGATGAGCACTGGTGAGGTTGCATTGATGGGTTCCAAAGATGCTGCATTGATGGGCACCGGTGAGGCTGCTATGATGGGCATTGGTGAGGCTGCGCTGATGGGCATCGGTGAGGCTGCGTTGATGGGCACTGATCAGTCCGCACTAATGGGCACTGTCGGCACTGATGGGCACTGTCGGCACTGATGGGCACCGGTGAGGCTGCGTTGATGGGCACTGATCAGTCCGCACTGATGGGCACTGTCTGCACTGGTAAGGCTGCATTGATGGGCTCTGATAAGACCCCTAGGTTCTTTTAGCCCCCTAGTTTCACCTTTCCACGTCACTGCATTCAGCTGCTGAGGCAGCTGAATGTCAACACAGCGGGCAGTGGCTTGGAGCAATAGCCAGTCTGTTATTGTTTTCTTTTTAATTGCAATAGCAGGTTGGCTATTGCGCCTGCCAACTGCTTGCTATCAATCAGCAGAGGAGGGAACTGAAGGCGAATGTTCACCTTCAGGTCCTCCTCTGCTGATTGACAGCGGGCAGTGGGCGGGTGCAATAACCAGCCTGCTATTGGCTAATGAAATGTAAAATATCCAATAGCAGGCTGGCTATTGTTTGTAGCCGCTGATGTGTGACGTGACGCTGGTGTTCTATTAATCCAAGGAATTGATAGAACACAGGCAAAAGAGGGGCAAGGATGAGCAGAGAACGGAGCGGGGCAGGTGTTCTATCACGCCCACTTTTTTTGGAATATGTGACCGGCAAAAGGAGGAGAGTTCCAACACTTTCTCAGCTGTTCCAGGGCAGATTGAGCCATTGAGTCAGAACTTTTAAATACTTTGTCCTACGAAGATATTATCGATGAATTTGCCAAAAGAAAAGTTAGAACTAAAAATGTTTAGGGAGTTTCTTACTGCTATAATCTTTAAAAGGCATTTTCTGCATTAGAGTATTTTTAGTCTGTACAATTAAAGCCAGTTATTTTCAGTGTTCTCGTGTGTGGAAATATGTTTTTAATTGATCTATTGTAGCAGTCATCGATAAAGGACGAAAATGGTGGTGTGTGTGTGTGTGTGTGTGGGGGGGGGGGGGGGGCGGGGGAGGCATTGAAGACACGGCCTGACTGCAACTGTCTTCAGTTCCTGCTTGTTCTTGGGGCATTTTCCCTTCAGTTGTCTTCAGCAAGTGAAATGCATGCTCAATCGGATTCAGGTCAGGTGATTGACTTATGCCATTGCATAACATTCCACTTCTTTCCCTTAAAAAACTCTTTGGTTGCTTTCGCAGTATGCTTCGGGTCATTGTCCATCTGCACTGTGAAGCGCCGTCCAATGAGTTCTGAAGCATTTGGCTGAATATGAGCAGATAATATTGCCCGAAACACTTCAGAATTCATCCTGCTGCTTTTTTCAGCAGTCACATCACCACGCCATGACACTACCACCACCATGCTTCACTGATGAGGTGGTATGCTTTGGATCATGAGCAGTTCCTTTCCTTCTCCATACTCTTCTCTTCCCATCACTCTGGTACAAGTTGATCTTGGTCTCATCTGTCCATAGGATGTTGTTCCAGAACTGTAAAGGCTTTTTTAGATGTTGTTTGGCAAACTCTAATCTGGCCTTCCTGTTTTTGAGGCTCACCAATGGTTTACATCTTGTGGTGAACCCTCTGTATTCACTCTGGTGAAGTCTTCTCTTGATTGTTGACTTTGACACACATACACCTACCTCCTGGAGAGTGTTCTTGATCTGTCCAACTGTTGTGAAGGGTGTTTTCTTCACCAGGGAAATAATTATTTGGTTATCCTCCATAGTTGTTTTCCGTGGTCTTCCGGGTCTTTTTGTGTTGCTAAGCTCACCGGTGCGTTTCTTTTTAAAGGATGTTCCAAACAGTTGATTTGGCCACACCTAATGTTTTTGCTATCTCTCTGATGGGTTTGTTTTGTTTTTTCAGCCTAATGATGGCTTTCTTCACTGATAATGACAGCTCTTTGGATCTCATATTGAGAGTTGACAGCAACAGATTCCAAAATGCAAATAGCACACTTGAAATTAACTCTGGACCCCTTTATCTGCTCCTTGTAAATGGGATAATGAGGGAATAACACACACCTGGCCAAGGAACAGCTGAGCAGCCAATTGTCCCATTACTTTTGGTCCCTTAAAAAGTTGGAGGCACATATTCAAACTGTTGTAATTCCTACACTGTTCACCTGATTTGGATGTAAATACCCTCAAATTAAAGCTGAAAGTCTGCAGTTAAAGCACATCTTGTCTGTTTCATTTCAAATCCATTGTGGTGATGTATAGAGCCAAAAAGATTAGAATTGTCTTGATGTCCCAATATTTATGGACCTGACTGTATATAGTTTACTAACCTCCATACTGGCTTTTGAATTTCAGGTCTCAGGGAACCCCTATTAAAATAATATTTTAGGGGTCAATTGAAAGAATACTTCTTACATTGGAAGTCAGTGGAAAGAATAACCCTTACCTTAGTGATCATTGTGAAGACATACATTGGTGGTCAGTGGGAAGAACGCCCCTTACATTGGTGATCAGTGGGAAGAATTAACCTTACATTGGTGGCCAGTGGTTATAAGGTTCCTTACATTGGTGATCATTAGGAAGAACACCCCATACATCCGTGGTCATTGGGAAGCATGCTCCTTACATTGGTGATCAGTGGAAAGAATGCCCTGTACATTGGTGAGCAGTGGGAAGAATGATCCTTACATTGGTGGTTAGAGGAAAAAATGCTTCTTTAATTGGTGATCAGTGGAAAGAATGCCCCTCACATTGATGATCAGTGGAAAGAATGCTCTTTACATTGGTGGTCAGTGGGAGGAATGACTCTTACATTGGTGGTCAGGGGGAAGAATATGCCTTATATTGGTGGTCAGAATGCCACATTTACCAACAGCTAAAAAAATGATATGCCACTAACTCTGCCAAATGACCTTGAACTACACAGGCACCAATCAGATGAATGGTCAATCAGCCACAGCTCAAGGAGCCCCTAGTAACCTCTGGAGGAGCCCTGCCTGAGAATGGCCACTCTATACAACTGTTACGAGGGCAAGTCAAACCGTGACTTTTGCGTTTACATAATAAAACAAGAAATTTCAAAGAGGGGAAAGTGCATTTATTTTTCAGCATCCTCACCTGCTACATTTCTACACTTTTCCCTGTGTTTAACTAATGCCTTTAAAGCTTTGGCATAAAAAGATTTGTCAGTATACCTGAATCATCCAAGGACAACCTGCTTCACTTTGTCATCAGTGCTGCAGTGTTGACCTCCGATGAAATCTTTTAGGGGGACAGGTTATGGGTCGATTATCAAGGATCAAGCATTCCATGCGCTAAATGTTCACAGGAATGACTGCTGTGGGCTTTGAACCACCACGGCCGGTATCGTCACTGACGAACGTACGGCCATCTTTGAAACATTTACACCATTCAAATGGTTTACTGCGGCTAAGCTTCCCATCACTGTACTGTGCTTGAAGTCTTCTGTGGATATCCACAGATTTTACACCTTCGTTCACATCATTACCACACGCTATATACAGTATATGAAAATACTTTTTTCCTTGTTTCATATTATTGTCACAAATAAATAATGTTTATTAAGCACTCTACCTCCACAAGCCAATTGCCTCATTCAAAGTCCCACGTTCATTTCTTATTTACCTGAATCAGGGATGGAGGTACATTTATTGTGCCTCATTTAAAGTCCCAAAACTCCCCCCTCTCATTTATATTCATTAGGGGTGGAGGCAATTTATTTTTGGATTGTCAGTATTACCCTGCCGTCAGGGCCGTCGCAACAGGAGAGGCAAAACAAGCAATTGCTTGGGGCCCCGAGCTGGCTTGGGGCCCCAGCCTAGGGTGCCTGCCTGCTGCCTGTCACTGTTCTGGATTTCCGCCCTGGGTCCAGAGCTCGAGTCCTGCGGGAACGCATGGGAAAGGCGTCCCTGCACTTTTTTCACAGCAGGAACGCCGTTCCCTTTGCAGGACTCGAGCAGCCGAGCCGCCCAAGCCGATCCGCAGATTGCGGCCATAGGAAAGGCCGCAGCTTTGGCCTAGCTCTGGAGCGGGAGCCATCTTGGTACACCCGGCGACAGCGGCCGAGGTGAGATGTGGGGAGATGTGTACAGGGGGAGATGTGGACATTACACGGTCCCCCTGTCCATCCCACGGTCCATAAACAGTCCTAAACAGCATCTTAATATTAATGTGTATCTGTATCGCTATGCTGTGGTTCCTGTAGGCTTTGCGTGAGTGTGTGGGGGGGGGGGGGGGGGTTGGGGGGCCTCCATGTCCATTTTGCTTGGGGCCTCCAAATTCCTTCAAACGGCCCTGCCTGCTGTCCATGTGTGAGGTCTGTCTTGGTTGTTAGTGCATCCTATTCAGGGTCCACACACTAGAGACATCAATAATGCCATATCTATGGCACCTGGCGGTATATTTGGCATTGTACCACACGTATATTTGCATTTGATTAACAAAACATTTATATAATAATTGTGTAGCGGGGTGTTCCCCTTTAATGCAGAGAGACAAGAAGTTCCAGGGGAGAGGTGAGTCGGGAGGAAGTAAAGAGACATTATGGAAGTGAAAGCAGAGGAGAGAGAGACTACATCTCCCAGTACATCTTGCAGCACCCAGGGTGCATTGCTCCAGAACAGAGACTGCTGGGGCAGACTTTATAAAGGGGAGGCGGAGTTTTGGTCGGCCTCTTTGGACTCCCCTCTCCTAGCAAGAGGATGTCTGTGCTGAACTGCTGTGTGCACAAGGCCTGAAGCCCGGGCCGTGTGCTCCTTTCCAAAGAGCCCTCTGCCAGCCTAGCAGAGCCTTAGAGACATCTAATCCTCCTTGCTGCAGTACACCAGAAGGATTGAAGACTTGGATGTCGGTGGATTCCTGTTCCTAGACGAATCGATGGAGGAAAGGGACTTGGACTTGTCCAGGTGGTGAGAGCTGTTTAAAGACAGATACTTTATCTTTACTATTTGTTGGGATTACAAAGTTGTTCTTCAAGTGCACCACCGAGAGATTGCTAGCGAATATTGTTTCACTGAACTTCCATTTAGATCAGTCAGGCCTGACTGCATAGGTAGACATTGCTGGGTGTTAGTCTACCCATGAGGGGAAGTAGCTGTAAAAGGGCAGCGCTAGAGTTGCATAGCAATACTTTATTATTCTGATTACTCTGTTTATCTTTATTACTGTTTATTGCAGGGATCTGCAACTTGTTATACTGTTGTTTATTACTTGCCCATTAGCCTCAGTAAAATATCTGGGTAAAGTACATTTGGTGTCAGTTCCGCTTACTTTAATAGGAGTTTTAAAGTATATTCTGTGTATGTTTGTTATAGGACTGCATCACCAACAGTTGCGATCACGCGGTCCTATCTCTCTATCACCAGCTGTGCCACGGGAGGTTAGAGCCGATTGCTGGGGGTTGACAGCGGTGCACTGCAGGGCCCAAATCAATATCAGCGGCTCTCTTAACTGGGGGTAGCGCTACACGTGGGGGCTTGAGTCCGGGATCCTTGTACGTTGCACGCTGCAATCAAGCCGGTCAGAAGTACCAGCATGGACCCGCTGGCAATGTCACAGTGGTGCGCAGCGATTGGCGCCGATCCAACCGCGGCTGTAGTAATTGTACTCCCGGGGGAAAGATGGAAGGAAGAGGAGATAAAACAGCTCGTATTGTTACTGTCTCCGAGCCACAAAGCATGGGTGATGGATTTTAGGCCAGATCCAGTGATCTCGTTTACATACGCACTGGTAGAATGGAAAAACGAAATCCCAGAGCATTTTAAAAGTCAGAGTATACAAGCCATAGATAATCAGATCTATCACTTGATACATACGCTGCCAGTGAAGGAAGAATGGTTTCAGACACCAAAGCCATCACTCCCACAATTATCTCCACCACTATCCCCTAAAGCAGAAAAGCTTAAGGAACTATTAAGCCCGGGATCACCGCTGGCCGCTATAGGGCCTGAATTGTTGAATGCTCTAGGAGACCTTGTAATTAAGTGCCAGAAAAGCAGTACGGTGCATGTGGAGGGCGGTTACCGGAAGCTTAGCACCTTCTCAGGGAAGCTCCCCGTCCCTGCGGGGGAGGAAGATTTTGACACTTGGGTGGAACAGGCATTGCAGGCAGTAGAAGCATGGGAGGTGCCTGAGGCACAGAAGAGACAGCGAGTCTTAGAAAGTCTGAAAGGTGCCGCGGCAGAAGCGGTGAAGAGCTTCCGGTTTGGAAATGAAAACTGTACAGCTCAAGATTGCCTGGCCATGCTGCAGGAAGAGTTTGGTCAGCTGGAGAAGGTGTCAGAGATGATTTATCAAATTGAACACACTCTCCAGCAGCCGAATGAGAAACTGTCAGAATATGTTAGAAGGCTGAACAGGCAGTTATGCAAGATTGTACTGAAGAAGGGAATGCTGCCCAAAGATGCAGATGAAGCACGCATGAAGCAGATCATGAGGGGAGCGCGGCGCTCAGACCCGGTCTGGCTGCACCTGAAAACCTCAGGAGGAGGAATGCCACTAACCTACTCTGATCTAATAAAAATTATTAGGGACGAAGAGGCGCTGCAGGAAGATCAGCAGGTGGCCAAGGCGAATGTCACACCTGTACCAGTGTTGGTCCATTCGGTCAAGAGCCCAGAAAGAGATGCGGAGGTTGACACTCTGAAATCGCAAATGGCCCAAGTGTTGGAGATGCTGACCTCTTTGATGGAGAAAGATCAGAGAAAACGAGAGAAACCAAGCCCAAGAAAGGAGTTGTTCCCGAACACCTCAGCACCGGCCTCCCTACAGGACCGAGAAGAGGTGATTTGCTATAACTGCGGAGGGAGTGGCCACTTTGCTAACGTATGCTCCAGCCCAAAGAAGAAGAGAACAGATAATTGCAAGCCGGCGGGAAACTCCAAAGGGCCCCGGTGAAGGAGTCAACCGGGTGCCCATCATCTTCAGTGCGCTCCAAACTAAAAAAAAAAGGCCAAGAATGGAGGAGACAAAACTCCTAGGAGGAGGTATAGTACACCCCCACCAAGATGTACCCCAGAGGGAGGGGGCAAGACCCCTCAGTGGAAGTACAGCACCCCAAAGAAGGAACATCCACCTAAAAGGAACAATAACATCCCTCAGCGGGTTTGTGCCCCCATTGAGAGGGAGAAAGTCAATGCATGCCAGGCTCAGGAAAAATTAAAGTCCAAAAGGAGCAGGGCAAGGGTCGAAAGCAAAAAAAAAAGAGGTGACCCCAGTCCGGCCATACCCAAAGGAACTGGTGGGCCCGTCTCCTACTGTGCCCATTCAAGTGGAAGGAGTCTATACTAAAGCTCTTTTGGACACCGGAGCACAGGTGACTTTACTATACCGGGACTTCTATGATAGGCACTTGAGTCATCTGCCTATCCAGAAGAGAGAAGAGCTGGAGATATGGGGACTTGGAACCCAGAGTTTCCCTTATGATGGGTACCTGCCCATAAAGATGACTTTCGACCCATCCGTGGCTGGGAAGGCTGAAGTGTTTGACACCCTGGCAGTTGTGTGTCCCCGGCCGCCTGGAGCCAGCAAGATTTCCCTGATCATTGGGACAAACACGGATCTAGTCAGGAGACTCCTGACCCCTCTAGTGAAAGAGAGAAACCATTCAGCCACCAAAATCCATCCCATGCTAAAGACGGCCTACCAACGACTGGTCTTAGAGCAGAAGACCCCGGGAGAGGGGATAGGGAAGGTGTGGAGACTTGGCAGAGAAAGAGTAGTGCTACAGCCCGGAGAAGTAACCTGTCTTAGGGCCACTGTGAAGCTTTCGTGGGAACAACCTGGCCCCTTTGTCATGCTGGAATCAGACCCAAGGGAAGAGTCCTCAGGCCTGGAAGTGATACCAGAAGTGATTCCGTTCAGGGCCCTGAAGAAGGCCCATGGCAGAGTTCCGGTGAGTGTTAGGAACACTACGGGAGGACCCATGGAGATCCTTGCCAGAGTGTTGCTTGGTCAGGTGAGCCCTGCTGCCCCGGGTCACTTGGTCCGAAGTCAAGGGGACGGGTGACGGAGGAGATGTTTGGGAGAAACTGTCCGTGGAAAACCCGAACCTACCCAGGGCTTGGAAAGAAAGAGCCAAGGCCCAGCTGACCAGGTGGGAGAAGATCTTTTCCGAAGATGAATTCGATGTGGGAAGTGCAAGAAGTGCCACCCATCGGATCCGCCTCCAAGAAGATAAGCCCTTCCGAGAGAGGGTCAGGCAGGTCCCCCTGGCAGATCTGGAGGATCTGAGGGAACAACTTGTAGAACTAAAGAAGACTGGTGTTATCCGGGAGTCTAGAAGTCCCTATGCCTCCCCAATCGTGGTGGTCAGAAAGAAGAATGGGTCGTTGAGGCTTTGTATCGATTACAGGACTCTCAACAGGAGAACCATCCCTGACCAATACACCACGCCAAGGATAGAAGATGCCCTACAAAGTTTGTCTGGAGCCAAATGGTTCAGTGTGATGGACCTCAAGAGTGGGTACTATCAAATCCCTATGCACCCAGAAGACAGGGAGAAGACAGCCTTCATAACCCCGGTGGGATTCTTCGAATTTAATAGGATGCCTCAGGGTCTGTCTGGAGCTCCTGCTACCTTTCAACGCCTTATGGAGAAGACTGTTGGAGACATGAATCTTATAGAAGTCCTTGTGTACTTGGACGATGTCATTGTCTTTGGAAGAACCTTGGAAGAACATGAAGCCAGGTTGGAGAAAGTATTGAGAAGACTCAGCGAAGAGGGACTTAAGCTTTCCCCCGAGAAGTGTCGGTTCTACCAGTCTTCTGTGAACTATCTGGGGCACATAGTGTCTGAAGAAGGGGTGGCCACAGATCCTGAGAAGTTGGAAGCAGTCACTTCCTGGCCACGACCCACCACAGTAACAGAGCTCAGATCCTTCCTGGGGTTCTGCTCCTATTATAGGAGGTTTGTGGAGGGGTTTGCTCGGATTGCCCGCCCGTTGAATTAATTGCTAAAGGCAGAAGGGGAAGAGGATGACTCAGGGCCCAGGAGGCCTAGTGAGTCAGTTCAAGATCAGTGGAACCCAAGGTGTGAAGAGGCCTTTCATGCTCTGAAGAGGAGCTTAACCACTGCCCCAGTCCTGGCCTACGCCGACCCTACCAGACCTTATGAATTACATGTGGATGCCAGCCATGAGGGTCTAGGTGGTGTACTCTACCAAGAACATGAAGGACAACTGCGACCAGTGGCCTATGTGAGCAGGAGCCTGACCCCCTCAGAAAATAAATACCCCACTCATAAGCTGGAATTCCTGGCCCTCAAATGGGCGGTAGTAGACAAGCTAAAAGACTACTTGTATGGGGCAGAGTTTACTGTGAAGACAGACAACAACCCCCTGACCTACCTCTTCACCACCGCGAAACTAGATGCCACCGGACACAGGTGGTTGGCCGCATTGTCTGGATTCAACTTCAGTCTGAAGTACAGACCAGGAGCCGGAAATAGGGATGCAGATGCCCTGTCCCGGAGGTCTCATGCCACGACAAATGACTGGGAAGATTGGACCCAAGTGGCACCGGACGGGGTGCGGGCCCTTTGTCAAGGGGCTGAATTCCAAGCCAGAGGAGGCTCCAGAGCAGAAGAAACAGGGGTTACCATGGTAGGAGTCCCCAAACACTATTGTGGGGTAACTCAACTGGAGGAAGACAACCTACCGAGACTGTCCAAGAAGGAGTTGAGGTGTGACCAATTGGAAGACCCCATGGGGAGATTGGTCCTCGAAGCCCTGGAGAATCAGGATCCCAACAAATTCCTACATCACCCCTCAAAGGAGGCTCGCCTGTTGAGGAAGGAATTGGACAGGCTACAGGTACATCAGGGAGTGGTCTACCGAAGGGGCCCCTCTGATGACTCAGAAGATAAGTGGCAGTTATTTCTTCCAGAGAAGCACCGAGAGACTGTACTAATTGCCCTGCATGACCATCATGGTCACCTAGGGGCAGAAAGGACCTTCCAGCTTGTCAGAAATCGGTTCTATTGGCCCTGCATGAGGGCAGAAGTAGAGGAGTATTGCCATTCCTGTGCACGATGCATTCAGAGAAAGACCCTACCCCATCAAGCTGCCCCAATGGGCCACTTACAGAGTCAAGGCCCAATGGATCTCGTATGCATTGACTTTCTCTGCCTCGAACCCGACCTGAGTGGATTGGGGAATGTTCTGGTAATAACTGACCATTTCACCCGCTATGCTCAAGCTTTCCCAACCAAAGACCAGAAGGCATCCACCGTGGCCAAGATACTTATGGAGAAGTATTTTTTCCATTACGGACTACCACAGAGACTCCACTCAGATCAAGGAAGGGACTTTGAGAGTCGGTTGATCCGAAGACTTTTGGATTCATTAGGAATAAAGAAGACCAGAACCACGCCTTACCACCCACAAGGAGATGCTCAGCCGGAGAGATTTAACCGGACCCTGCTCAACATGTTGGGAACCTTAGAAACAGAGAAGAAGCAACACTGGAGTCAGCACATATCAGCCCTAGTACATGCCTATAACTGTACCACAAGTGACGCCACTGGCTACTCCCCTTATCGACTTATGTTTGGGAGAGAAGCAAGGCTACCTGTGGACCTGGCCTTTGGCACTTCTATAGACAATACCTCAGCTACATCCCACAAGGGATACGTGGACAGACTTAGACGTAGCTTGCAGGTGGCCTATGAACAAGCCCAGGCGGCTTCGGATCAAAGGGGGGCCCGCAACAAGAGAAATTTTGATCTGAAGGTTCGAGTGCAAGATCTGCAGCCCGGGGACCGAGTACTGCTACGCAATCTGGGGGTCCCTGGAAAACACAAGCTTGCCGACAGGTGGAGATCTGAGCCCTATGTTGTCTGTAGGAAGTTGCCCGGTTTGCCTGTCTACAAACTAAAGCCAGAAGGAAAGGTGGGTCCACTGAAGACGTGGCATCGGAACCACCTGCTCCCACTTGCTGAGGCAGTCAGAATACCTCCCGTGAGAGACTCCCCTGAACTGGCCTCTATCCTGGATATTCCTAGGCCGAACACTCGGTCCCAGACCTCTCGAGCCAAAGATGGGGAGGCCTCCCAATTGAGTACAGAAGAAGGTGGAGAACTGGACTGGCTGTGGCCTCCCTCGACTCTGGGAACGTCCGCCATAGATCTCCCAAATGGAGGGGATACCCCAGATGCAACACTGAATCCGGAGGCTACTGAATTCATACCCTTCAGTCCCTCAGCTGATTACTGGGAAGATGTTCCTGACACTTGCGCAGAGGAGGACTCTAGAGATTCCATACGTCAGTCGACTTCTGAATCAGAGGTTCCAGAACCAGCAATGTTACCTGAACTTACTCCTGAAGAAGAGCCTGTGGTGCCAGAGTCAGAAGCACCAAGAGAGCAGAGGGCTCGCAGAGTCATCAGGCCTCCCAAGAAACTAACTTACCCCCAAATGGGGACGAGCTCAGAGGACTCTGTTGTAACGGCTAGGAGAAGTGTTGAACAACCTGATCCTTCCACCGTCCATTTGGTGGAGGGCAACCCCAGCTCACTCTCTGGCACAGTTAGGCAGGCCACTCATGGTAGTGTGACCTGTGGGCAAGAGAGTTCCATCCCAAAGTTTTGGTGGGAATTCCCTATGCCAACATCATGCTCGACATTGTCCAAAATGGTAAACAGTATTTGTTGAAGTTTATCTTTGGGGACCAAAGAGTTCAAGTGGGGGGAGTGTGTAACGGGGTGTTCCCCTTTAATGCAGAGAGACAAGAAGTTCCAGGGGAGAGGTGAGTCGGGAGGAAGTAAAGAGACATTATGGAAGTGAAAGCAGAGGAGAGAGAGACTACATCTCCCAGTACATCTTGCAGCACCCAGGGTGCATTGCTCCAGAACAGAGACTGCTGGGGCAGACTTTATAAAGGGGAGGCGGAGTTTTGGTCGGCCTCTTTGGACTCCCCTCTCCTAGCAAGAGGATGTCTGTGCTGAACTGCTGTGTGCACAAGGCCTGAAGCCCGGGCCGTGTGCTCCTTTCCAAAGAGCCCTCTGCCAGCCTAGCAGAGCCTTAGAGACATCTAATCCTCCTTGCTGCAGTACACCAGAAGGATTGAAGACTTGGATGTCGGTGGATTCCTGTTCCTAGACGAATCGATGGAGGAAAGGGACTTGGACTTGTCCAGGTGGTGAGAGCTGTTTAAAGACAGATACTTTATCTTTACTATTTGTTGGGATTACAAAGTTGTTCTTCAAGTGCACCACCGAGAGATTGCTAGCGAATATTGTTTCACTGAACTTCCATTTAGATCAGTCAGGCCTGACTGCATAGGTAGACATTGCTGGGTGTTAGTCTACCCATGAGGGGAAGTAGCTGTAAAAGGGCAGCGCTAGAGTTGCATAGCAATACTTTATTATTCTGATTACTCTGTTTATCTTTATTACTGTTTATTGCAGGGATCTGCAACTTGTTATACTGTTGTTTATTACTTGCCCATTAGCCTCAGTAAAATATCTGGGTAAAGTACATTTGGTGTCAGTTCCGCTTACTTTAATAGGAGTTTTAAAGTATATTCTGTGTATGTTTGTTATAGGACTGCGTCACCAACAGTTGCGATCACGCGGTCCTATCTCTCTATCACCAGCTGTGCCACGGGAGGTTAGAGCCGATTGCCGGGGGTTGACAGCGGTGCACTGCAGGGCCCAAATCAATATCAGCGGCTCTCTTAACTGGGGGTAGCGCTACAATGACATATGCAATATCTGTAATAGTAACGTTCCTCATTCAAAGTCCCACTAATTTCATATATATACAGTGCCTTGCAAAAGTATTCACCCCCTTGGCATTTTTCGTGTTTTGTTTCCTCACAACCTGGAATTAACATGGATTGTTTGAGAATTTGCATCATTTAATTTACAGAACATGCCCACAACTTTGAAGATGTTTTTTTTTTTTTATTGTGAAGCAAACAACAAATATGACAAAATAACAGAAAAGGTCAATGTGCATAAGTATTCACCCCCCTAAAGTCAATACTTTGTAGAGCCACCTTTTGCAGCTATCACAGCTCCAATTCGCTTTGGATCGGTCTCTATGAGCTTGCCACATCTTACCAGTGGGATTTTTGCCCATTCCTCCTTGCTCCTTCAAGTTGGATAGTTTGCGCTTGTGAACAGCAATGTTTAAGTCTGACCACAGATTTTCTATTGGATTGAGGTCTGGGCTTTGACTAGGCCATTCCAACACATTTACATGTTTCCCCTTAAACCATTAAAGTGTTGCTTTAGCAGTGTGTTTGGGGTCATTTTCCTGCTGGAAGGTGAACCTCCATCCTAGCCTTAAAGAGGAAGTAAACCCTCTCTAAAAAAAAAAAAGGAACACCCTGCAAGACAAAGGCATAATGAGCTCATTATGAATTATTTACCTGAGATCGAAGCCCCCGCAGCGGTCCTCGGTCAACTCCTCCATCGCCGCCATGATACCCGGAGTGACTCCGGGTATCGGTGCTCCGGCGCTGTGACTGGCCGGAGCAGCGATGACGTCACTCCCGTGCATGTGCATGGGAGCTGGCAGTGACGGCATGATCGCCTTCACTAACGGCACGCTCAGTGCGCCTGCGCCGTTGCCTATGGCGCGCAGGCACTGTAGACATCGGTGCTGTCTTTCTTGCAAATATCTCCTCAACCGTGTAGGTTAAGGAGATATTTATTTTACCTACAGGTAAGCCTTAAGCCCTGTACACACGGTCGGACTTCCATCAGACTTTTCCGTGGTTTTTTGTCCGAACGGAGTTGGTCGGGAACACCCATAGCATACACACGCTCTGACTTTTCTGCAAACTTTCTCAAAACTTTTTGCAACATCACGTGGTTTTTCTGCTCTTTTCTGCTCTTTACCACCACCCTTGGGTCAACTTCTGCTATTGTTGGTTGATTTTAACATTAATTGTTTTGTCCATCGGACAAAAGTCCGATGGTTTTCTGTACACACGGTCGGACTTTGCTCCATCGGACTTTTGTTGGGCAAAAGTTTGTCCGTTTGCAGACCCAACTTTTGTCCGATGAAAACAAGAAAAAAGCAAAAAAAGTTTGTCCGATGGAGCGTACACACGGTCGGATTGTTGGTCCAACTTGCTCAAAATGAAGTTTGTTGGCCAAAAGTCCGACCGTGTGTACGGGGCTTTAATCTAGGCTTATCTGTATGTCAAAGTGGTCTGTAAGGGTTTACAACCACTTTAAATCACATACAGAGTTGTACAGGTTTTGCTCAAGAATATCCCTGTATTTAACACCAACCGTCTTTCCCTCAACTCTGACCAGATTCCCAGTCCCCACTGCTGAAAAACATGATGGTGTTCTTTGAGTGATGTGTTGGGTTTGAGCCAGACATAGCGTTTTCTTTGATGGCCAAAAAGTTAAATTTTAGTCTCATCAGACCAGAGCACCTTCCTCCATACATTTTGGGAGTCTCCCTCATGCATTTTCGCAAACGCAAAACGTGCCATTTTGTTTTTTGCTGAAAGTAATGGCTTTCTTCTGGCCACTCTGCCATAAAGCCCAACTCTATGGAGCGTACGGCTTATTGTGGTCTTATGTACAGATACTCCAGTCTCTGATGAGGAACTCTGCAGCTCCTCCAGGGTTACCTTAGGTCTCTGTGCTGCCTTTCTGATTAACGACCCTTCTTGCCCGGTCCGTGAGTTTTGGTGTGCGGCCGTCTCTTGGCAGGTTTGCTGTTGTGCCTTGTTCTTTACATTTGGTTATGATAGATTTGATGGTGCTCCTAGGGATCATCAAAGATTTGGATATTTTTTTATAACCTAACCCTAACTTGTACTTCTCAACAACATTGCCCCTTACTTGTTTGGAGAGTTCCTGGGTCTTCATGGCAGTGTTTGGTTAGTGTTGCCTCTTGCTTAGGTGTTGCAGCCTCTGGGGCCTTTCAAAAAGGTGTGTATATGTAATGACAGATCATGTGACACTTAGATTGCACACAGGTGGACATCATTTCACTAACTATGTGACTTCTGGAGGTAATTGGTTGCATCAGAGCTTTTTATGGGCTTCATAACAAAGGGGGTGAATACATACGCACATGCCAATTATCAGTTTCTGAAAAATAGTTTTATGTACCGTATATACTCGAGTATAAGCCAAGTTTTTCAGCACATTTTTTTGTGCTGAAAATGCCCCCATTGGCTTATACTCAAGTCTGTTTCATCTGCATACCTGATGAGCCGTGTCATGCAGTCAGACGGAGGCCATCCAGTGTACAAAAGCCGCGCCTCCTCCTCGTCCTCGTTCGTGATAGGGGAACACTCAGTTTCTCAGCGGTGAGTCAGTGTTCAGTGTTCCGCCTATCATGGACATTCTATCGTACTCGTCCCATGGATGAGGATGAGAGGATGTCCATGATTTAATGTATTAAATGTATTAAACTGTGGATGAAGTTCCTCATCAGGTCCGCCCCCTCGTATGTCAGACCCCGCCTACGTCATTGGATGAGCGGATCTGATGGGGAACTTCCTCCGCAGTATAATACATGAATAGACCCGCCCCTTCTCACGTTCCGCATCAGGTCCTCAGCCTTACACTACGTCATTGGCTGAGCGGACCTGATGGGGAACTTTAGAAGGGGCGAGTCTATTTATTTAATACACTGCCGAGGAAGTTCCCCATCAGGTCCGCTCAGGCTCAGCCAATGACATTTCGTCTGGACAGCGCTGGACATCGGGATCGCCGCAGGACACTGGATTTCATCGCTGGAATGTTTTATTTATTTTTTTAATTTATTTTTTTATAATAAAGGACTTTCCCAATGGTGTCTGTGTATTTAAAAAAAAAAAAATTACACTTTCTTTGTGAAATGGTAGGGGTACAATGTACCCCATTACCAATTCACATAGGGGGGCGGGATCTGGGGGTCCCCTTTGTTAAAGGGGTCTTCCAGATTCTGATAAGCCCCGGGCCCGCAGACCCCACAACCACCGGGCAAGGGTTGTGGGGATGAGGCCCTTGTCCCCATCAACATGGGGACATCCTCCCCATGTTGAGGGCATGTGGCCTGGTACGGTTCAGGGGGGGCACTCTCTCGTCCCCCCCTCTTTTCTTGTGGCCTGCCAGGTTGCATGCTCGGATAAAGGGTCTGGTCTGGATTTTTGGGGGTACTCCACGCCATTTTTTTTTTATTTGGGGTGGAGTTCCCCTTAAAATCCATACCATACCTGAAGGGCCTGGTATGGATATTTGGGGGAACCGCACGCATTTTTTTAAAATTTGCGGCAGGGTTCCCCTTAATATCCATACCAGACCTGAAGGGCCTGGTAATTGAAATTGGGGGAACCCCCACGCTTTTTTTTTTTATCAATGACTTTTCTATGTATTGCCGGGAGCCGACAATTCATTAATAGCCGCGAGTGAGTTTTAAATGACTTTTTTTCCTTCAAAAATTACACTTTGTGCAGGGACAGTTCTAAGCAAGGGAAACAAGTGCGAATAGTCCTCAGAAGTTCGGGTCCCCATTGACTTCAATGGGGTTCGGGGTCAAGTTCGGGTCAAGTTCGGTCCCGAACTCGAACTTTTTTTTTTACCGAATTTCGTTCGAACCCGAACATCCAGGTGTCCGCTCAACTCTAGTCCTAATCAGTGCAGAAGAGCCGGCCTTCCAGACAAACTCTCCAAACCTTGTCACAATAAACCGCCTTTCACAATGACCCTTTTCATGTTGTCAACAATTCAGCGCTGGCTCCGGATCCATTTTCCTTTCTCCCCGCGGCCTCTCCCTGACAAGTACTGCTCTCTCAGCAGAAACATTTCACACACTAAAAAATCTCAGTTCAAACAGCAGACAGCCAGTGAGGCATGCAATGGGCACAGTGAGGCTGCAATGGGCACAGTGAGGCTGCAATGGGCACAGTGAGGCTGGCAATGGGAACAGTAAGGCTTGCAATGGGCACAGTGAGGCGGGCAATGAGCACAGTGAGGCATGCGACGGGCACAGTGAGGCATGCAACGGGCACAGTGAGGCATGCAACGGGCACAGTGAGGCATGCAATGAGCACAGTGAGGTATGCAATGAGCACAGTGAGGCTTCAAATGGGCACAGTGAGGCTTCAAATGGGCACAGTGAGGCTGCAAATGGGCATTGTTGACCCTCTTTTCCGCTTACAGTAGCTGCTGCATTCTTACCCTAGGCTTATACTCGAGTCAATACGTTTTCCCAGTTTTTTGTGGTAAAATTAGGTGCCTCGGCTTATATTCGGGTCGGCTTATACTTGAGTATATACGGGTATATATTTTTCTATTTTTACTTCACCAACTTAGACTATTGTGTTCTGATCCATCACATATAATTCAGATTAAAAAAACATTGAGCTAAAGGCTGTAATGTAACAAAATAGGTGAAAAGCCAAGGGGGGTGAATACTTTTGCAAGCACTGTATATGTATCCATTATGTTCATGTCATGTGTGCACGTGTATGTATATATATGAAAATACTTTTTTACTTGTTTCATACTATTGTCACAAATAAATAATGTTTATTAACCACTCTACCTCCACAAGTCAATTGTCTCATTCAAAGTCCCTTGTTCATTTCTTATTTACCTGAATCAGGGATGGAGGTACATTTATTGTGCCTCATTTAAAGTCCCAAAACTCCCCCCTCTCATTTATGTACAATAACAGTTAGTGTTCTATATCACTAGAGGTATAGTCTTTCAGATGGACATTACTGCGTGCCCCTTTAATGGTTTAGCTACAGGGCCTCATCAAAGATACCTACAGTCAATGCTCTGTCTAATTGGGTGACTATGTGGCAGATAAGGTTTAATGTTGATAAATGTAAACTTATGCACTTGGGGGCTAAGAATATGAATGCATCATACATACTAGGGGGAGTACAACTGGGGGGATTCATAGTGGAGAAGGATCTGGGGGTTTTGGTAGATCATAAGCTCAATAATAGCATGCAATGCCAAGCTGCGGTTTCCAAAGCAAGCAAAGTCCTTTCTTGTATTAAGAGAGGTATGGACTCCAGAGAGAGAGATATCATTTTGCCCCTGTTCAAATCATTAGTAAGACCTCATCTGGAATATGCAGTTCAGTTTTGGGCACCAGTTCTCAAAAAGGATATCGGGGAACTGGAGAAAGTGCAGAGAAGGGCAACCAAACTGGTAAGAGGCATGGAGGAGCTCAGCTATGAGGAAAGATTAGAAGAACTGAATTTATTCACTCTTGAGAAGAGGAGAATAAGGGGGGATATGATTAACATGTACAAATATATAAGGGGTCCATATAGTGAACTTGGTGTTGAGTTATTCACTTTAGGTGGTTCTGGCCAGCTCAGTAGATTGCTTTAAGAAAGATCTGGAACTCTGGATACTAAATGTATATAATATAACTGGGTACTAACATTTATAGGTAAAGTTGATCCAGGGAAAATCCAATTGCCTCTCGGGGGATCAGGAAGGAATTTTTTTCCCCTGCTGTAGCAAATTGGATCATGCTCTGCTGGGGCTTTTTGCTTTCCTCTGGATCAACTGTGGGTAAAAAATTGGGTATATGGGATTGTACGATATTTTTTTTTTTTTTTATGGTTGAACTAGATGGACTTTTGTCTGTTTTCAACTATGCAACTATGTAAGCTCCAACCAGCTCAAATTGGAGCCAGGAAATCCATATGCTGACTTAAAGCCAATTTCAAACTAATGCAACCATCCAAAAATTCAATAAACTGAGAAAAATGTATGTAACCCCAATTCCTAAGGTATCATATAAAATTGTATCTTGAAACCTATCCTGAGAAAATGCCATGTTGGAGTTCATGTTGAAGTGGCTACAAAGAGGTTGCAGAAATTATCCTGTGTAGCAAATATATAGAAATGGAATCCTATAAATATAGTTCAAATAGTACCAGATAGTATAATTTTACTCACCGACCAGCACTTATAGAAATCTGAATCAAGTGTAGTGCAATAGATCCAACGTGCCTCTATATATACTGATACGATATCGGCTTACTTGCACAATCCAACTAAACAAAGGACTGATAACAAATATGTACAAACTCAATATGCAAATATTTGTAAGGAAGTATGTTCTAGAGTATAAAATTGATTGTGTTATTGTGTCCTGGTAATAAAGATCACATCCTTCTCCTGAAAAACCTCTGAGAACAACGAAGAAGAAAATTGTTATGCTCCTTACATTGAATGGATGGCATTATACTGTAAGTCAAGTAAATCAGCATAGGTAAATAGATGCATTCCAAACTGGGTGGATACAGAATACATTATATGTGAAATGACCAATAGGAGCACCTTCTGGGCTAAAAAAAAATAAAAATTCCCAACCCTGCCTCTCACCCCCTTCTAACCCATCCAACTAGACATATGTACCCCTTCTCTTGTTAAAGTGGTGTTTCACCCTAAAAAAAATAAAAAATACACCAAAATACTTTAAATTAGGGTTGTTACTGATTAAAATTTTAGTGTTCGATTAATCAATTTTTTTTTTAATCGATTAATCTACTAATTTCGATTAATTATAACGCACATAGATATCCAACTACTTTTAGCTGATCTCCTTGCAGGCCGATTCCCAGTGCAGCTACCAACCACTGGAAAAATCGATAGCAGGATACAAAAAACATACAAAGGCAGCGATGGGAATAGCATTAAAACTTTTATAGTCTTCAAGTAGGTAACAAAATAAATATTGCACTGGAGATAAAATCGATGTAGCTACATAAACTGTAAAAATGGTGCGAGTAATACCAAACGGTAGCAAAAGCCGTCATAAAAACATGTAGCCAAGTATGATACTGGTATAAAAATGTGTACAACGATACCACTGCTGAATCCAGATGAGGAGGGGTTAACATCAGTCCGTCGGCATGTAGATGTCCCGTGAAGGGAACTATCACAACTCCCAGTGGATGGCTGTAGAATCCCAGGTTGATAGAGGGAAGTGATAGAGGGAAGTGTAACAGCCCTTGCGTGTGGCAGATAGTAAGGTCCCGCTGGCATGCAGATATGAAGGCACAGCAAAGGAGCCCTTCAGATGGACACGACAAGCCCAAAGAATTTTGATCGATCAAAAGAATTTTGATCGATCAAAGCAATTAATCGATTAATCGAGGAATTAATAGTTAATTTCCACAGCCCTACTTTAAATTAAAAAAAAAAAAAAATTACTCACCAGAAAGGGCGGTTGCTATGCGGAACTTGCTAATATGCCTCTTCCTCCACCACGGCAGGTCTTCTTGCTCGTCCTCCATCGCAGTGTCTTCTGGTGAATGGGGCGCGCTGCCTTCTGGGAACTGTGTGTATCCCAGAGAGCAGCCTCCCATTCACAAATCAGCGCGAGGCTCGCGCATGCGCAGTAGGAAACGGGCAGTGAAGCCGCAAGACTTCACTGCCTGTTTCCCTTACTGAGGATGGCAGCGCCGGGACCCCCACGATCGAGGGGTCGGCCTTGGGGGGGGCTGACATCGTGGGCGCCTAGGACAGGTAAGTGCCCTATTAAAAGTCAGCAGCTACAGTGTTTGTAGCTGCTGACTTTAAAAAAAAAAAATTGCGGATGGAATCCCGCTTTAAGCCAGATATACTCACCTAAGATCCCCTCCAGGTTCCTCACCACTACCGGTCCCAGAGGACTGCAAATCGAACTGTGTAATGGAATCCTAGATCACTGGTCCCCTACTATCCCCCTGTGGTGATTTTGTCCTTTTCTGGGTCCTGGGAGAACTCCACCACTGGACATCCAATAGGAAGTGTTTATGTCATTAAGGCACCGGAGGGCCAAAATAGGAAGGCAATACATGACTGTGGCTTCAGGTAAATAAAAAAGAGCATTTACAGACAGAAGGTGTGGGAGGCAGGGATGGGTAGTACCCCAGTATAAAATGTAAAAAAAAGAAATTGTTACTTATCAATGGAAGACCTGAGCCTAGGACAATGCATACAACCGCAGTAATTAAATTACATCAGATGCTTCCCTTTATATCAGAGGTTCCCCCATCATATCAGAGGCCCCCCATTGCATCAGAGCCTCAATACCACATCAGAGTTGCCTCTTCACCTCAGGGCCTCCCATAACAGAACCCCCCAAACACGCAGTATGCCAACACAGAGCCCCCAGTCACACAGCCCCATCACAGAGCCCTAAATCACCCAGCCCCTCTTCAAATCAGAGCCCTACCTTTTGGTTCCAGCTGAGCAGCAGAGGGCAGGAGGTGTAGCAGGTCCAGAGGAGGTGGAACTCCTCTTGTCCTGAATCATGGGGGGCGGCCCTGCATGCCACCTTCCCCGGATCAGGGACATGCATTGCTATGGAGCGGGCAAGCCATTTGCCATGACCATAGCAATCAGTGATGCCATGTGTCCTGGACCTAGAGAATCATTGGCTGCTATGATACTGGTGGCCAGCCCGCCCACACAATGGCATTATGATGTTAGTCCAGAGAAATCTGGGTCCTTTGCTCATGGCACCCTGGGGAGACCCAGACGTCACCCTGGTTGAGAAACACTGGTCTAAAGTAGGTACAAAGACTGTTTAGTGAAGAACTGGCAGGTCTTATACATGTTCACAAGAAAATGTATCTATGTGCTGGGTAGACATGTGCAAAAGGAAAAAATTTGTTTAGTTTTGTTTAGTTTTAATTCGTTAATTAATTAATTTCGTTTAGTTAGATTCGTTAAATCCGTTAAATTCGTTTTCGGATTTCGTTCCGTTTTCGACCGAATTCGTAAAAACGCTCGGATTCGAAAATATTTCTACCGGATTCGAAATCATTTCAACCGCATTCGAAAACAATTAGAATAGAATCGAAAATATTGGAAATAATCAAATAGAAAAACAATAGAACAGAATAGAATAAAATACAATACATATAATATATTTTATTCTATTCTGTTCTATTTTTTTTCTAGTCTATTTTCTATTTCTATTCTAATCTTTTCTAATTGGAATTCGAAAAATCGGTCACATTCGAAAATATTTCAACCAAATTCGAAAATATATCAACTGGATTTGATAATATTTCAACCAAATTCCATAATATTTCAACCGGATTTGAAATTATTTCAACCAAATAGAAAAGATTATAATAAAATAGAAAAACAGATAATAGACTAGAAAAACAATAGGACAGAATATATTATATTTTATTCTATTCTGTTCTATTTTTTTTTCTAGTCTATTTTCTATTTCTATTCTAAACTTTTCTAATTGGAATTCGAAAAATCAGTCGCATTCGAAAATATTTCAACCAAATTCGAAAATATATCTACCGGATTCGATAATATTTCAACCAAATTCGATAATATTTCAACCGGATTTGAAATTATTTCAACCAAATAGAAAAGATTATAATAAAATAGAAAAACAGATAATAGACTAGAAAAACAATAGGACAGAATATATTATATTTTATTCTATTCTGTTCTATTTTTTTCTAGTCTATTCTTTTATATTCTATTCAAATCTTTTCTAATAAAATCAAAATCATTATATACTGAATTCGAATTTCGGAAGATGGTTATATATATATATTTTTTTTTCTGACATTCTAATTTCGTATAGAATGAATTCTAATTTGAATAGAAAAGATTAGAATAGAAATAAAAAATAGACTAGAAAAAAATTAGAACAGAATAGAGTATAGATACTATCTATTTAATTTTTTATTTTTTTTGCAGATTACTATTTGTTTCCATAAGATCTCCTGCAGACTATTAGCATCTATTTTTTTTCAGATCTCCTGCAGACTATTAGTACTCTGCAAAAAAAAATAATAAAAAATTAAATAGATGCTGATAGTCTGCAGGAGATCTTATGGAAACAAATAGTAATTTGCAAAAAAATAAAAAATTAAATAGATAGTATCTATACTCTATTCTGTTCTATTGTTTTTCTAGTCTATTTTCTATTTCTATTCTAATCTTTTCTATTCAAATTAGAATTCATTCTATACGAAATTCGAATGTCGGAAAAAAAAATGATATATATATATATATATATATCACCATCTTCCGAAATTCGAATTTAGTATATAATGATTTTGATTTTAATAGAAAAGATTTGAATAGAATATAAAAGAATAGACTAGAAAAAACTAGAACAGAATAGAATAAAATATAATATATTCTGTCCTATTGTTTTTCTAGTCTATTATCTGTTTTTCTATTTTATTATAATCTTTTCTATTCGGTTGAAATAATTTCAAATCCGGTTGAAATATCGAATTTGGTTGAAATATTAACGAATGCGGATGAAATATTATCGAATTCGGTAGATATATTTTCGAATTTGGTTGAAATATTTTCGAATGCGACCGTTTTTTCGAATTCCAATTAGAAAAGATTAGAATAGAAATAGAAAATAGACTAGAAAAAAAATAGAACAGAATAGAATAAAATATAATATATATATATTGTATTTTATTCTATTCTGTTCTATTGTTTTTCTATTTGATTATTTCCAATATTTTCGATTCTATTCTATTCTAATTATTTTTCAAATTCGATTCGACTAGAATTCTTTTCGAATTCGATTCGAATTTCGTCCATGGTTTTTCGATTCAAAACGTTTGGATTCGGTTGAATTTGTTAGCATTGTAATTCGTTAATTCGGATGCATCCGAACGTCCGAATAATGAAAATTCATCCGAATTTCGTTCGGAACGAAACGAAATGCACGTGCCTAGTGCTGGGGTGAAGGGTAAGCAGTGGGCAACAACCTATTAATATGGATATCTATACACATAGTACTAGTGATTCGCACATATTCCCACAATGTATAGACCATGCAACATCATCCAGAGGGTTCCAATACACTATCAGTAGTTCTCAAAAAAAGGAGATGAAGCACAAATATCTTGCTCTTTCACTTTATTCCTTAACACTAGGGATGAGCACAGGCTTGGTTTTAACTTAGGTTCAGACTGGACCCAGAAGCAAGCTGTTACTCCAATTAGCAGCCAATCAGCCTCAGCCAGGGCATTTCTTGCAGCTGTCTTTAACAAAGGGGTAGGGACGCTTACAACATCATTGACCTAATATGGCCATATGTGGACAATATCTTTTTCCAAATAAGACCATATGGCCATGCTGTATAAGATCAATGATTTCACTTTATTTATTTGCGCTAACATCCACATTTTTAGGACAAGTTTTCGGGGTGTGTTCTCTTCTTTAAGGACCAAGCAGTACACTAATTGAGTACTGCTTGGACCTTGAAGAAGGAGACACACCCTGAAAGCTTGTCCTGAAAATTTGGATGTCAGCGCTAGAGTTGAGCGGACACCTGGATGTTCGGGTTCGACGGGTTCGGCCGAACTTCGGAAAAAAGTTTGGGTTCGGGACCGAACTTTAACCCGAACCCGGACCCGAACCCGAACCCCATTGAAGTCAATGGGGACCCGGACTTCTAAGGACTAAAAAGGCTCTAAAAAGGTAATGGAAAGGGCTAGAGGGCTGCAAATGGCAGCAAAATGTTGTTAAGAGCATGGCAAGTGCTCTGCAAACAAATGTGGATAGGGAAATAACTTAAAATAACATAAAAAAAATAAAAATAAAAAATAATAATCTTGACCTAGGAGGACGAGGTCCATATGGAGTAGGAGGTTGAGGTGGCGGTGGATGTGGCTGTGTAGGTGGAAGCGGCGGTGGAGGAGGACGAGGTAGCCAACACTGATTCAAAAATACAACAATGGCTGTGTAATGCTGGTGATGTGTCGAATTCTGTCCCCCGTCAAAAAGTGTCCACCCTGTACTGCGCTTGCTCAGTATGTAGGACAAGGGGATTTCTAAAATCTCCCAAGACGAACGGCGCCTGCGTGGTGAGTTCAGGTGAAGGCCACACCATCCGTGGTTCAAGACGAGCCAAGTGAGGCCGTGCCCGAAGCGTGGCGATCGAACTGAGCCCGTGAGGGGCCCTGTTACTATGTGCTACCGTATGTCCACTTGGATGGTGGGGCTTGAACCTGCACTCACAGCGCAGGCGCCGTTCATCTTCGGAGATTTTGTGAATCTCCTTGTCCTCTGTACTGCGCAAGCGCTGCGCCTTCTCATTATGGGCCGGACACAATCCGATGGCCGGACAGTTTTTGTCACAACACCGGTATACATGTCTATTCTGCACAAGTACGGACAAGTCCTGTGGGATCCATGCCTGGTTCATTTTAATGAACGTGAGCTTGTCCACATTGGCTCTGGACAGGCGGCTGCGCTTGTCTGTGATAATGCCCCCTGCCGTGCTAAATACACGTTCAGATAATACACTGGCTGCAGGGCAGGCCAGCACCTCCAAGGCATAAAGGGCAAGCTCAGGCCATGTGCCCAATTTGGAGACCCAGAAGTTAAAGGGGGCAGACCCGTCATCCAGTACGTGTAGGCCTGTGGACACATACTGCTCAACCATGTTGGTGAAATGCTGCCTCCTGCTAAGACGTTCCATCTCAGCTGGTGGTGCTGGTTGTTGTGGCGTGCTGACAAAGCTTTTCCACATTTCAGCCATGCTAACCCTGCCTTCTGAGGTGCTGCCGGTGCCCCGGCTGCATTGGCGACCTCTTCCTCCTCCTCTGCCTTCGCCTTGTGCTTCCACCGTACGCCCGCTGTCAGGTGGGAATGCCACCAGCAGCGCGTCTACCAGCGTGCGCTTGTACTCGCGCATCTTACGATCCCGCTCCAGTGAGGGAATTAAGGACGGTACGTTGTCCTTGTAACGGGGATCCAGCAGGGTGGCCACCCAGTAATCAGCACCAGTTAAAATGTGGGCAACTCGGCGGTCATTGCGGAAACACTGCAGCATGTAATCGCTCATGTGTGCCAGGCTGCCCAGAGGCAAAGAAAAGCTGTCCTCTGTGGGAGGTGTATCGTCTGTGTCCTCTGTATCCCCCCAGCCACGCACCAGTGATGGCCAAGAGCTGGTCTGGGTGCCACCCTGCTGTGAAATTGCCTCCTCCTCCTCCTCCTCCTCCATCTCCTCCTCCACCTCGTCATCCTCCAGAACTGTTCCCTTTCCGCCGGACAATTGTGTACCTGGCGTTTGTTGGTGCAGGAACCCACCCTCGTAGCCACTTGTGAAAGACTGCTCTGAAAGCCTTTGAAATGATCCCGCTTCCTCCTCCTCCTCCTCATCCTCCTGTGCCACATCCTCTTCCATCATCGCCCGAAGCGTTTTTTCAAGGAGGCATAGAACTGGGATAGTAACGCTAAGAACGGCGTCATTGGCACTGGACATGTTGGTGGAGTACTCGAAACAGCGCAACAAGGCACACAGGTCTCGCATGGAGGCCCAGTTATTGGTGGTGAAGTGGTGCTGTTCCGCAGAGCGACTCACGCGTGATTGCTGCAGCTGAAACTCCACTATCGCCTGCTGCTGCTCGCACAGTCTGGCCAGCATGTGCAAGGTGGAGTTCCACCTTGTGGGCACGTCACATATGAGTCGGTGAGCGGGAAGGCCGAAGTTACGCTGCAGCGCTGACAGGCGAGCAGCAGCAGGATGAGATCGCCGAAAGTGCGCACACACAGCCCGCACTTTCTGCAGCAGCTCTGGCATATTGGGGTAATTTTTAAGGAACCTCTGGACCACCAAGTTCAGCACATGCGCCAGGCAAGGGATGTGCGTCAAACCGGCTAGGCCCAGAGCTGCTACGAGATTTCGCCCATTATCGCACACCACCAGGCCGGGCTTGAGGCTCACTGACAGCAACCACTCATTGGTCTGTTGTTCCATGTCCCTCCACAACTCCTGCGCGGTGTGGGGTTTTTCCCCCAAACAGGAAAGTTTTAAAACTGCCTGCTGTCGTTTACCCCTGGCTGTGCTGAAGTTGGTGGTGAAGGTGTTACGCTGACCGGATGAGGAGGCGGTAGAGGATGAGGAAGCGGAGTAGGAGGAGTTAGCAACAGGAGGCAAACTGAAGCGCCCTGCAATCCTCGGTGGTGGAAGGACATGCGCCAAACTGCTATCTGCCTCAGGCCCAGCCGCCACTGCATTTACCCAGTGTGCTGTTAGGGAGATATAACGTCCCTGACCGTGCTTACTGGTCCACGCATCCGTAGTTAGGTGGACCTTGCCACAGATGGCGTTGCGCAGTGCACACCTGATTTTGTCCCCCACTTGGTTGTGCAGGGAAGGGATGGCTCGCCTGGAAAAATAGTGGCGGCTGGGCACGACGTACTGTGGGACAGCCAATGCCATCAGGCTTTTAAAACTCTGCGTCTCCACCAGACGGAATGACAGCATTTCAAAGGCCAGGAGTTTTGAAATGCTGGCATTCAGGGCCAGGGATCGTGGGTGGCTAGGGGGGTATTTCCTCTTCCGCTCCAATGTTTGGGAGATAGAGAGCTGAACGCTTCCATGGGACATTGTGGAGATGGTTGGTGACCCAGGTGGTAGTGTTGCTGGCAGATCCTCTGTTTGCGGGGTGGCAGGTGCCACTGTCACTACAGAGGTGGATGAAGAGGCCGAGACTGCAGCAGAAGAGGAAGCGGGAGGCCTGATGGATTGAATCCTTTATAGCGTCCACCGCAAAGCATAAGGCTCTAGGTAGATCAGCTAGAGCAAGAGCCTGCTGATCTGGTACGTCCCTTAAGACCTGTTTCAACTGATCCTTCACTGCTTGGCAGACCCCTATAGCTGCCACTGCTGGTTGTGTCACCAATCCTGCTGTAGAAAAAGCAGATTTCAATAAGGACTCCAATTTTTTATCTATTGGGTCCTTGAACATTTGGACATTTTCCACCGGACATGTCAGTGATTTATTCACACAAGAGATGGCTGCGTCCACTGTAGGGACCTTCCATTTTCTGACGAACTTATCCTCCATAGGATAGACCACCGGAAATCTCTTGGGGGGAGTAAATATTTTGTCAGGATGCTCCCAATCCTGGTAAATGAGCCCCTCCAATAAAGGATGGATCGGGAAAGAACAAACAGTCTGGGGAGCTTTTAGCGACCCCAACGAGGAGACAGAAGAGGAGGATGGCTCCGCAAGTGGCATTTTAAATGCTGATCGGACCATATTAGTCAGGGACTGAACCCATAACCTCTCAGCATGTGATGCTGAGAACGGCTCCTCCACTGTTGATTCCTCTACAACCGAATCAACCTCATCCTGATCCCCCTCAGGTAGGTCGACCTCTGTATGGGACTGTTGCTCTGTTAACAGGCACTCTGAGGGAGGAGACGGAGATCGAGCGCTTTTCTCCTGTGACAGGGAAGCAGCAATTAGTGCTGACAATCTCTCTTCCAGCCCTCCCAGAGCTGAGGAAAAAACCTCCTCTGTTACATACACAGGAGCAGGTGAACTGGGGACAGCCACAGTACCAGGTACTCCTGGGGGTGCCCTACGGTCACTAACCTCTGATTCTTCAGGGGAGACTGGTGCAGCCAAAGCATGCCCAAGATCCTCAGAGCCCGATGGAGACCCCCTATTCCTCCTGGAATTTCTAGTCCCGGAGTTTTTAGACGGCATATTCCTAAGCCACAAAGCTGAGGTATTCCAGCCGAAAATACACCAGTTACTGATAATAGTCTAGCATAAATGCTGCTATAATAAACAGTTGGTGTCTACTAATGTGCCTTTCTAGGGGATGCCTGTATCAACCGCTTGCTGTATGCCTTTAAATGTTGTCAGCTCTGTCTCTGTACTTCATAGCCAGCTTACTGCAATAATGTGGCTTTTTAAAACCTGCTGGGACGCCCGCACATGCGCAGAAGCGCTGCGGCGCGCACAGAGCGTCATCCCCCAGGCCCCGCCCCTTTTTCCGGCCACCTCTATATATAGAGGCGCGTGCACGCGCACGCGCGCGGCCACGTGCGCCTCGGCGCTAATTTCAAACATGGAAACCAGGGACAGGAGCCAGGGCCCCCTTTGCCGCAGGCCGGGGGATAGACGAACACTGCAACATGGCAGAGGAAACAGTTTCCTGTAGGAGAACTCACCAGCTGCCTGGACTTTGCTCTCTGAGAAGAAACTAGTCCATATGACAAGAAAAACATTCTACAGCGGCCTCTAGTGGACAAACACAGGTACCGCAGTTTAATATACTAAACATATATAAAAAAACATTCTTTTTTTTTTTTTTTCTTGACCACCATTAAAAATTATTACATTTTTTTAGTAGTTACAGGCATGCACAGATATTAGCGGGAATACCGTTAGGTAACAGACAGAAAGACAAATTAGGCTTGGGGGTCCCCCAATAGAACCAAGTTCCTGGGGGCCCCCACTTACCTGTTCCCCGCCGCAGGACTTTGTTTGGTCCACAAAAGCCCAAACTTCACCTATCACGGCAGGCATTGTAATCAAACCTTCAGGGACCGGGTTCCCAAGGATTCCACTCCCCTGGACCTGTATAGCACCCTGCACAGAAAACATCTTGGTCGTGGGTATGACCAGAGCTCTGGATCCCAGGGTCCAGCTCTCCTAAGAGAAGCATTACAGGCAGAACCTTGCTCTTCTCTGCAAGGCCCGGGTACCGACCGTTTAGCTATGAAGCTTTTTTGGTCGGATCCGGAATAGCTTACTGAGGCCCAAAAGAACCTGTACGCAAGCTCAGTGAAAAACACATGTTTCTTCTTGGCCAACACCTTAGACACTGGCAAAAAACTGAGGTGCTCCCGGATGGGAGGGGCTTATATAGGGGAGGGTACTTCCGGTTTTGGAAGTTGCCAGTGCCAGCACCTGACGGTAACTATATAACCCATTAGTAATGACTATGTCGCTCTGTGTCCCGTGATGTACGAAAAAGAAAATTCTTATTACATTGGTGATCAGAGGGAAGAATGCTCTTTACATTGGTGATCAGAGGGAGGTATGTTCCCTACATTAATTATAAAAGAAAAATTTGCGCTAGGTGGGTAATAAATAACAAAATCAGAAATCTGTGAAGGGTATCCTGCAGCTGAACACTATAAACCTGATATGGGGCACAGAAAATATAGATATAAATAGGAGTGCAGCGCTGGATAATGTACAAAGTGAAATACATATGTAGCGGCCTCCTGCCTCTCCTCTCTTCTCTTCTTGCTCTGGCTCTCGTCTAGTGGTACTCTGAAGGAGAGAGTGTGGGGTCACCATGCCAAGTCCCCCTGCAGAGTATGTGCAGTGAGAGACAATCCTCTTTTACCTTCGGGTCGGTGTTCTGCATCCGGGGACCTCCTCCTGGTTTTCTCGAACAGTGTCTGCCAGTAAATGAGCCCCACACCACTAAAGTCCAACACTCCTTTATTCTTCCAACAACAGAGTAATGCACAGACAGTTGGACTCCCTTAACGAACAGAACAGACAAGGGGGGGTGTGGATGCGAGTAGGCCCAGGCACAATGAACTCTCCACTTTCCTTCTTGAAAGTGGGTTGCGATCTCCCCTGCGAATGGGGATTTCCTTCCAGGCGGTCTCCGATGGAAGGCTCACCTGTCACCGGCAATATGCTGCACCAGGTCTTTAAGCAAGTATCTCCCACCGGTCCATTACGCCCTCCGGATTCGGGTACCCACTCCCTGGGTCCCCTAGGATCTCCTTCCCTCGCGGAACTCAGTGTTGGGCACTGAGCTCCAGATCTCCATCCGAGTACCTCACCCCAGGCTAAAGGTGCCTGGGATGGAACACAACCTCCGAATGTCCTCTAGGCCTAGGCCGCCTAGAGGACCGACACGAACCACCGCCCCCAGGCTGAAGGTGCCCGGGACTCGACCCCCTGACAAAGATGGCCGGACCCTTTATACCCTCTCCCAGCAAGCACGGCGGATTCCCCGCCCCACCATACCACTGCCCAGGGAGGACAAAAAGGGAGCACGGCACACAGCAATGGTTCAACCCCAGCCCAAGGCAACATCGCCACCCGCTGGGCCGCAGGGAACTGCACATCACTGGTGTCTCTGCCAGTAAAAATACACAGAAAAAGTGTATACCCGCTACACATAAATACAAATCAAAATTATAATAAATTCACAGTGATCATATATGTGCAGATAAATGACCATAAACACAACAGTGCTTATAAACGTGCTAAAAATAGTCCACAAAAGATTACTGCATTTGCAGCAAAACGTGCTTATAAAGCAAAAAGAAAAACAACTAAAAATTGTTCATAAGTGTAGATATCCAGTAAGTGATTTCCAGTGTGAAACCATGAGTATCGACTCTCACCACTTGTGCTGCCGTCACCTTTAAATAAGATTGGAGGCTTACCAGAAAGCCTGCGACCACCCTTATTCAGGGGGGTCAGGCAAGGCTTGGTAGAGTGACAGGATCACTGACGAGATGTTGTAGACTCCCTTCCGCAGGCGGCCAGCTGACATCTATGGATGCTGCTTCAAGAGAAAAATCCTTGGAAGCAATCGGTGCACAACGGTGGATGTCCCCTTCCACAGGTTAAGATCCCGAAATCCGGTGGGTATTAAAAAATAAAGATATGGGGAGAGAAAAAGAACTCCAATAGTGTAGAGGTTCCTTTGTTTTCTTTATTAAAAAAGGGTTTAAAACTCTGTCTGTTACTCTCCTATGTGAATGAACTCCACGATAGGAGAGTAACAGAGTTTACATCGGCAGGTACGGGGTTACATACCCTATTAAATCTTTCATGACTTGTACCACTAAAGCCCCGTACACACGATCGGTTTAACTGATGAAAACCGTCCGATGGATGGTTTTCATCAGACCAACCGATCGTGTATGGTACCTATCGGTCTTTTTTCCATCGGATGGAAAAAATAGAACTTGTTTTAAATTTTTCCGATGGATAAAAAACCGATGGGAATTTCTGATCGTCTATGGGCAAGTCCATCGGTTTAAAAACCCACGCATGCTCAGACTGAATTAGGAGACGGGAGCGCTCGTTCTTGTAAAACTAGCGTTCCTAATGGAGAGAGCACATTCGTCATTCTGCAAGTTATTGCTTCGTTTAATGCAGCGCATGTTTTTTTGGATTAGAACGGTCTTTAAAATGTCATTTTGGCAGCAGAACTTTCTCCTGAGTTCTGCAAGGCCGACCTCCCAAATTACACCTTTATGTTTTTTGACTCTTAAAATTTGTTGTGCATTTTTTGGTGTGTCAATTTCTCAGAACAACATAATATTAAATTTTTGAAAAATCATGGAGGTTGGTGTCCCTTGTTCTTAATTACACATTGTATTTATGCAATCTTATTGCTACTTCTCAAAAAAACACATCAGGCATGTAGGTGGGCTGTAATCAAATTTCCCTTTATTTTGGAAAAAACAAATCAAAAACCGAAGGGCAACTATTCCCAAATTAGCAGAGAATATAAAGTCATTCGATCCCAAATGCAGACCTGACTATGATCAATAATAAAATCAACAACAGCATGAAATCAGGAGCAGCAGCCAAAGACATACATCATCCCAAGCTGTGGTACTCCATCAACCTTCAATTTCTGGATGAGCAGCTCGAGGCCAGGGAATCACCTCCTGCTCTTCCTTGTAGCCTTCCTTCCACACCTCTCTACAGCGTTCTCTCCACGGCCCCGTCCACGCACCCTTGCAGGCTGGGCCACTGTGGGTGGTGATGTGGCAGGAGGAGGAGAAGAAGGAGGAGAGGGATTGGGCTGATGTGAGATATGGGTGGCCTCAGTCAGCAGCCCACTCGCCCCCATGTGTACGGCCATATAGAAGAGATGCTCACAGAGGGCCCGTTGTCCCGCCTCCATTCTGAGCAGCTTATCCGCCAGATAGGTGCTAAACCCCTCCGTAGGGTTGAGGGGGGCCCTCATAATGGCAGCAGCCTCCTGAATCATCTTTAGTGACTCCTCCTCCACTTGTGTCATCCGCCGTTGTTTTGGCGGTCTGACGTGGAGGGGAGCCACTTGGGAGACGGTGCTGCCACTAGGCCTGGGGACCTGCTGAGTCCCACTTGGCCCTGCCTCCTCCTGCCTGTCACACTCCTGACCCTCTTCCTCCTGGCTTGCCTCATCCTGTTTATAAAATAAAAAGTAGATTTCTATTATTTGAGGAATCAATCACACACAATTTTGATCTCATTACTGGTTTATTTTGGAGGGGGGGGGGTGGGATCATTTATGGCTAAGCCAAACAGTTCAACTCCATATTACTTAGTGGACAATATTAGCATCAAAAATACTATACCGGGCTGAAGATGTGAAGATCTGGCTCTTCTAGCTCGGGAGGCTCCTCCTCCGCCTCTGCAGGGGTGGAGGGAAGGGTGGAAGGAACGCTGGAGGGAAGGGTGGAAGGAAGGGTTGAGGGAAGGCTGGAAATAGATTCCCTGGCCTCGATCTGGTCATCCAGGAATTGAAGATGTCTGTAGTACCACAGCTTGGGCTTTACTACATTGTCGGCTGCTGCTCCTGATCTCTTGGACTGGCGCACTTCCTTGAATTTTTTTTTATAAGAATTGCGCAGGTTGTTGATTTTATTATTGATCATAGCGTAGTCTGCATCTGGGATCCATGGCTTCATATCCTCGGCTAATTATGTAATAGTTGCCCGTCGTACATCACTTTTGTGATACGCAGGGTGTTTGAGCTCCCAAAGGTTGCGCTGTTCCTTATACTTTTCAATAAAAACAAGCATCACCTCCGGCTCTCTTAGTTTATGCATCTATTAGGATCAGCAAGTACAAAAAAAAAAGGATCAGAATTGATTCTCCTCAACTTATCACAATATTGCCCTTTACAATCATGACCCATTAATATGCCACTGCAGGCACGAGTTCCCTTCTTACCTTTGTTCACTTTGTGGGTTCACTTCCGGTCGTCCTTACTCCGCGCATCCCTAATAACTTCTTTCCCCTTTTTATACCCTGCGCATGCGTGTAACTCCGCCCTCGTCGCCCGCCCATGACAGACTTTTTCTGCATTTCCCCGCCCCTTAATGATCGGCGCACAGTGTGAGACGGCGACATGTCGCAGACACAGGTGGCTTCTTTCCTTGAAATTACCGACAAGGAAAGCCCAGAGGTGGAAACGTCCCGATCCTGTAAAAAAAGATACAAGGCGACTAATATGTCTTTTTCTGAGATGGCGGAGATGGTGGACATTCTGCGGAGGAAGGATTACGACGGCAAGCATGGCCCATACGACACCCCTAATCTCCGGAAGTCACAAATTATGGATAAAGTGGCGAAGACTCTCTATAAAAAATATGGGGTCAGGAGATCCAAGGAACAACTCCGTAAAAGGTGGTCAGACCTGAAGATCAGGGAGCCGGAGCAGTATAGGAAGCTTATAAAAAGCATAGAAAAAAGTAAGTATATTTTACTGTGTTCTTTCACATTGTAATATGTATTCTTCCATGTTTTGCACCATGTGCTTGGCTTGACTGGGTTCACATTTTGAAATCTCATCTTTTAGGTTAAGTGGAGAGTCCACTTATTTGCCCAATGTTTTGACCAATAACTTGCTGCTCTTCCCCCAAACATGTTTGGCACATATCCACGTAAACTACATGTGGGCATGCCTCATTTTACTTCAACAATGCTTATCTACACATTGTTGGCTAGATGATGTGTTGTAAGGAAATTTAGAATGTGACTGAAAGAAGAAACTGTATTCTGGGTAAAGGAGATGACACTCCATCAGTTGTGTACTCTTTTTTGTTCTTCAGCAAGATACTATACTCTGGGCCACATGACCAAATTTCTTAACGGTGTCACACACAGGTGCTCCAGTGGATACCTTGGTGGTTATCCAAGTGTTTGTGAGTGTCCTCAAAAATAACATGTTGCTTTGTTGAGTTTGCAAAATCACATATGTTCATGTTGGAACTCAGGGCCAAATATCAATTGTACCCCACTTCAAAACATTGAGGATCCCTTTTCAGGCCTAAAAAAAGTCTGTGTGCTAAAGTATACATTTTGTTGTAAATTCCCATAGGGGAGAGGAGAGTGGGAGGACACCATGCTCATGAGACGAGTAACCCAACACCACAGAAAATCCCCGAAGCTCCCAAAGCAGACCAAGATCAGCAGGTTCAGGAAGCGGAGGTGGAGGAAGCGGAGGTGGAGGAAGGGGAGGTGGAGGAAGGAGAGGTGGAGCTTATCAGCACAACAGGTCAGTGTCTGTCACCACAACTTCAAGGTAAATACAGATGTAGGACTGCCTAGTGTAAAACCTTTTTTTTTTTGTTTTAGGGACTGAACGTGGGGGTGTGTCAGGAAGTCCAAATCCGCCATTCTCGAGGGCCAGCGCCAAAATAATCATTCAGGAAATCATGGAATGCAGTAGCGAAATGGACATTATGAGAAAGAGAATGATTGTGATTGAGCAAAAATATAAAAACATGATAGATATTTTGGGGAGAATAGTGTGAACCCCCCCCTTTTTGTGTTTTTTGTTCTGCGTCTGACATTATCTCAGGGATTTCCAACATCCCAAATGTGAAGATGCACACACTGAAGACTCAACATGTGCTATCTGCCGTCACAGGATATCTATGTCCCTGTTTTGGGGGTGCAACCTCTTCCTCCCTCCTCAAGTAGGGGAGAGGAAGGGTTTACATCAGGGATGAGCCGAACACCCCCCTGTTCGGTTCGCACCAGAACCTGCGAACAGACAAAATGTTCGTGTAAACTTTAGAACCCTATTAAATACAATGGACTCGAACGTTCGAAATCTAAAGTGTTAATTGTAAAGGCTAATATGCAAGTTATTGTCCTAAAAAGTGTTTGGGGACCCGGGTCCTGCCCCAGGGGACATGTATCAATGCAAAAAGAAGTTTTAAAAACGGCCGTTTTTTTGGGAGCAGTGATTTTAATAATGCTTAAAATGAAAAAATAAAAGTGAAATATTCCTTTAAATTTCGTACCTGGGGGGTGTGTATGATATGCATGTGAAGTGGCGCATGTTTCCCGTGCTTAGAACTGTCCCTGCAAAAAATGTCATTTTTGAAAGAAAAAAATGCATTTAAAACTGACTCGCGGCTATTAATGAATTGTCGGCTCCCGGCAATACATATGTAGCGGGGTGTTCCCCTTTAATGCAGAGAGACAAGAAGTTCCAGGTGAGAGGTGAGTCGGGAGGAAGTAAAGAGACATTATGGAAGTGAAAGCAGAGGAGAGAGAGACTACATCTCCCAGTACATCTTGCAGCACCCAGGGTGCATTGCTCCAGAACAGAGACTGCTGGGGCAGACTTTATAAAGGGGAGGCGGAGTTTTGGTCGGCCTCTTTGGACCCCCCTCTCCTAGCAAGAGGATGTCTGTGCTGAACTGCTGTGTGCACAAGGCCTGAAGCCCAGGCCGTGTGCTCCTTTCCAAAGAGCCCTCTGCCAGCCTAGCAGAGCCTTAGAGACATCTAATCCTCCTTGCTGCAGTACACCAGAAGGATTGAAGACTTGGATGTCGGTGGATTCCTGTTCCTAGAAGAATCGATGGAGGAAAGGGACTTGGACTTGTCCAGGTGGTGAGAGCTGTTTAAAGACAGATAGTTTATCTTTACTATTCGTTGGGATTACAAAGTTGTTCTTCAAGTGCACCACCGAAAGATTGCTAGCGAATATTGTTTCACTGAACTTCCATTTAGATCAGTCAGGCCTGACTGCATAGGTAGACATTGCTGGGTGTTAGTCTACCCATGAGGGGAAGTAGCTGTAAAAGGGCAGCACTAGAGTTGCATAGCAATACTTTATTATTCTGATTACTCTGTTTATCTTTATTACTGTTTATTGCAGGGATCTGCAACTTGTTATACTGTTGTTTATTACTTGCCCATTAGCCTCAGTAAAATATCTGGGTAAAGTACATTTGGTGTCAGTTCCGCTTACTTTAATAGGAGTTTTAAAGTATATTCTGTGTATGTTTGTTATAGGACTGCGTCACCAACAGTTGCGATCACGCGGTCCTATCTCTCTATCACCAGCTGTGCCACGGGAGGTTAGAGCCGATTGCCGGGGGTTGACAGCGGTGCACTGCAGGGCCCAAATCAATATCAGCGGCTCTCTTAACTGGGGGTAGCGCTACACGTGGGGGCTCGAGTCCGGGATCCTTGTACGTTGCATGCTGCAATCAAACCGGTCAGAAGTACCAGCATGGACCCGCTGGCAATGTCACAGTGGTGCGCAGCGATTGGCGCCGATCCAACCGCGGCGGTAGTCATTGTACTCCCGGGGGAAAGATGGAAGGAAGAGGAGATAAAACAGCTCGTATTGTTACTGTCTCCGAGCCACAAAGCATGGGTGATGGATTTTAGGCCAGATCCAGTGATCTCGTTTACATACGCACTGGTAGAATGGAAAAACAAAATCCCAGAGCATTTTAAAAGTCAGAGTATACAAGCCATAGATAATCAGATCTATCACTTGATACATACGCTGCCAGTGAAGGAAGAATGGTTTCAGACACCAAAGCCATCACTCCCACAATTATCTCCACCACTATCCCCTAAAGCAGAAAAGCTTAAGGAACTATTAAGCCCGGGATCACTGCTGGCCGCTATAGGGCCTGAATTGTTGAATGCTCTAGGAGACCTTGTAATTAAGTGCCAGAAAAGCAGTACGGTGCATGTGGAGGCCGGTTACCGGAAGCTTAGCACCTTCTCAGGGAAGCTCCCCGTCCCTGCGGGGGAGGAAGATTTTGACACTTGGGTGGAACAGGCATTGCAGGCAGTAGAAGCATGGGAGGTGCCTGAGGCACAGAAGAGACAGCGAGTCTTAGAAAGTCTGAAAGGTGCCGCGGCAGAAGCGAAGAGCTTCCGGTTTGGAAATGAAAACTGTACAGCTCAAAATTGCCTGGCCATGCTGCAGGAAGAGTTTGGTCAGCTGGAGAAGGTGTCAGAGATGATTTATCAAATTGAACACACTCTCCAGCAGCCGAATGAGAAACTGTCAGAATATGTTAGAAGGCGGAACAGGCAGTTATGCAAGATTGTACTGAAGAAGGGAATGCTGCCCAAAGATGCAGATGAAGCACGCATGAAGCAGATCATGAGGGGAGCGCGGCGCTCAGACCCGGTCTGGCTGCACCTGAAAACCTCAGGAGGAGGAATGTCACTAACCTACTCTGATCTAATAAAAATTATTAGGGACGAAGAGGCGCTGCAGGAAGATCAGCAGGTGGCCAAGGCGAATGTCACACCTGTACCAGTGTTGGTCCATTCGGTCAAGAGCCCAGAAAGAGATGCGGAGGTTGACACTCTGAAATCGCAAATGGCCCAAGTGTTGGAGATGCTGACCTCTTTGATGGAGAAAGATCAGAGAAGACGAGAGAAACCAAGCCCAAGAAAGGAGTTGTTCCCGAACACCTCAGCACCGGCCTCCCTACAGGACCGAGAAGAGGTGATTTGCTATAACTGCGGAGGGAGTGGCCACTTTGCTAACGTATGCTCCAGCCCAAAGAAGAAGAGAACAGATAATTGCAAGCCGGCGGGAAACTCCAAAGGGCCCCGGTGAAGGAGTCAACCGGGTGCCCATCATCTTCAGTGCGCTCCAAACTAAAAAAAAAGGCCAAGAATGGAGGAGAAAAAACTCCTAGGAGGAGGTATAGTACACCCCCACCAAGATGTACCCCAGAGGGAGGGGGCAAGACCCCTCAGTGGAAGTACAGCACCCCAAAGAAGGAACATCCACCTAAAAGGAACAATAACATCCCTCAGCGGGTTTGTGCCCCCATTGAGAGGGAGAAAGTCAATGCATGCCAGGCTCAGGAAAAATTAAAGTCCAAAAGGAGCAGGGCAAGGGTCGAAAGCCAAAAAAAAGAGGTGACCCCAGTCCAGCCATACCCAAAGGAACTGGTGGGCCCGTCTCCTACTGTGCCCATTCAAGTGGAAGGAGTCTATACTAAAGCTCTTTTGGACACCGGAGCACAGGTGACTTTACTATACCGGGACTTCTATGATAGGCACTTGAGTCATCTGCCTATCCAGAAGATAGAAGAGCTGGAGATATGGGGACTTGGAACCCAGAGTTTCCCTTATGATGGGTACCTGCCCATAAAGATGACTTTCGACCCATCCGTGGCTGGGAAGGCTGAAGTGTTTGACACCCTGGCAGTTGTGTGTCCCCGGCCGCCTGGAGCCAGCAAGATTTCCCTGATCATTGGGACAAACACGGATCTAGTCAGGAGACTCCTGACCCCTCTAGTGAAAGAGAGAAACCATTCAGCCACCAAAATCCATCCCATGCTAAAGACGGCCTACCAACGACTGGTCTTAGAGCAGAAGACCCCGGGAGAGGGGATAGGGAAGGTGTGGAGACTTGGCAGAGAAGGAGTAGTGCTACAGCCCGGAGAAGTAACCTGTCTTAGGGCCACTGTGAAGCTTTCGTGGGAACAACCTGGCCCCTTTGTCATGCTGGAATCAGACCCAAGGGAAGAGTCCTCAGGCCTGGAAGTGATACCAGAAGTGATTCCGTTCAAGGCCCTGAAGAAGGCCCATGGCAGAGTTCCGGTGAGTGTTGGGAACACTACGGGAGGACCCATGGAGATCCCTGCCAGAGTGTTGCTTGGTCAGGTGAGCCCTGCTGCCCCGGTCACTTGGTCCGAAGTCAAGGGGATGGGTGACGGAGGAGATGTTTGGGAGAAACTGTCCGTGGAAAACCCGAACCTACCCAGGGCTTGGAAAGAAAGAGCCAAGGCCCAGCTGACCAGGTGGGAGAAGATCTTTTCCGAAGATGAATTCGATGTGGGGTGTGCAAGAAGTGCCACCCATCGGATCCGCCTCCAAGAAGATAAGCCCTTCCGAGAGAGGGTCAGGCGGGTCCCCCTGGCAGATCTGGAGGATCTGAGGGAACAACTTGTAGAACTAAAGAAGACTGGTGTGATCCGAGAGTCTAGAAGTCCCTATGCCTCCCCAATCGTGGTGGTCAGAAAGAAGAATGGGTCGTTGAGGCTTTGTATCGATTACAGGACTCTCAACAGGAGAACCATCCCTGACCAATACACCACGCCAAGGATAGAAGATGCCCTACAAAGTTTGTCTGGAGCCAAATGGTTCAGTGTGATGGACCTCAAGAGTGGGTACTATCAAATCCCTATGCATCCAGAAGACAGGGAGAAGACAGCCTTCATAACCCCGGTGGGATTCTTCGAATTCAATAGGATGCCTCAGGGTCTGTCTGGAGCTCCTGCTACCTTTCAACGCCTTATGGAGAAGACTGTTGGAGACATGAATCTTATAGAAGTCCTTGTGTACTTGGACGATGTCATTGTCTTTGGAAGAACCTTGGAAGAACATGAAGCCAGGTTGGAGAAAGTATTGAGAAGACTCAGCGAAGAGGGACTTAAGCTTTCCCCCGAGAAGTGTCGGTTCTACCAGTCTTCTGTGAACTATCTGGGGCACATAGTGTCTGAAGAAGGGGTGGCCACAGATCCTGAGAAGTTGGAAGCAGTCACTTCCTGGCCACGACCCACCACAGTAACAGAGCTCAGATCCTTCCTGGGGTTCTGCTCCTATTATAGGAGGTTTGTGGAGGGGTTTGCTCGGATTGCCCGCCCGTTGAATGAATTGCTAAAGGCAGAAGGGGAAGAGGATGACTCAGGGCCCAGGAGGCCTGGTGAGTCAGTTCAAGATCAGTGGAACCCAAGGTGTGAAGAGGCCTTTCATGCTCTGAAGAGGAGCTTAACCACTGCCCCAGTCCTGGCCTACGCCGACCCTACCAGACCTTATGAATTACATGTGGATGCCAGCCATGAGGGTCTAGGTGGTGTACTCTACCAAGAACATGAAGGACAACTGCGACCAGTGGCCTATGTGAGCAGGAGCCTGACCCCCTCAGAAAAGAATTACCCCACTCATAAGCTGGAATTCCTGGCCCTCAAATGGGCGGTAGTAGACAAGCTAAAAGACTACTTGTATGGGGCAGAGTTTACTGTGAAGACAGACAACAACCCCCTGACCTACCTCTTCACCACCGCGAAACTAGATGCCACCGGACACAGGTGGTTGGCCGCATTGTCTGGATTCAACTTCAGTCTGAAGTACAGACCAGGAGCCGGAAATAGGGATGCAGATGCCCTGTCCCGGAGGTCTCATGCCACGACAAATGACTGGGAAGATTGGACCCAAGTGGCACCGGACGGGGTGCGGGCCCTTTGTCAAGGGGCTGAATTCCAAGCCAGAGGAGGCTCCAGAGCAGAAGAAATAGGGGTTACCATGGTAGGAGTCCCCAAACACTATTGTGGGGTAACTCAACTGGAGGAAGACAACCTACCGAGACTGTCCAAGAAGGAGTTGAGGTGTGACCAATTGGAAGACCCCATGGGGAGATTGGTCCTCGAAGCCCTGGAGAATCAGGATCCCAACAAATTCCTACATCACCCCTCAAAGGAGGCTCGCCTGTTGAGGAAGGAATTGGACAGGCTACAGGTACATCAGGGAGTGGTCTACCGAAGGGGCCCCTCTGATGACTCAGAAGATAAGTGGCAGTTATTTCTTCCAGAGAAGCACCGAGAGACTGTACTAATTGCCCTGCATGACCATCATGGTCACCTAGGGGCAGAAAGGACCTTCCAGCTTGTCAGAAATCGGTTCTATTGGCCCTGCATGAGGGCAGAAGTAGAGGAGTATTGCCATTCCTGTGCACGATGCATTCAGAGAAAGACCCTACCCCATCAAGCTGCCCCAATGGGCCACTTACAGAGTCAAGGCCCAATGGATCTGGTATGCATTGACTTTCTCTGCCTCGAACCCGACCTGAGTGGATTGGGGAATGTTCTGGTAATAACCGACCATTTCACCCGCTATGCTCAAGCTTTCCCAACCAAAGACCAGAAGGCATCCACCGTGGCCAAGATACTTATGGAGAAGTATTTTGTCCATTACGGACTACCACAGAGACTCCACTCAGATCAAGGAAGGGACTTTGAGAGTCGGTTGATCCGAAGACTTTTGGATTCATTAGGAATAAAGAAGACCAGAACCACGCCTTACCACCCACAAGGAGATGCTCAGCCGGAGAGATTTAACCGGACCCTGCTCAACATGTTGGGAATCTTAGAAACAGAGAAGAAGCAACACTGGAGTCAGCACATATCAGCCCTAGTACATGCCTATAACTGTACCACAAGTGACGCCACTGGCTACTCCCCTTATCGACTTATGTTTGGGAGAGAAGCAAGGCTACCTGTGGACCTGGCCTTTGGCACTTCTATAGACAATACCTCAGCTACATCCCACAAGAGATACGTGGACAGACTTAGACGTAGCTTGCAGGTGGCCTATGAACAAGCCCAGGCGGCTTCGGATCAAAGGGGGGCCCGCAACAAGAGAAATTTTGATCTGAAGGTTCGAGTGCAAGATCTGCAGCCCGGGGACCGAGTACTGCTACGCAATCTGGGGGTCCCTGGAAAACACAAGCTTGCCGACAGGTGGAGATCTGAGCCCTATGTTGTCTGTAGGAAGTTGCCCGGTTTGCCTGTCTACAAACTAAAGCCAGAAGGAAAGGTGGGTCCACTGAAGACGTGGCATCGGAACCACCTGCTCCCACTTGCTGAGGCAGTCAGAATACCTCCCGTGAGAGACTCCCCTGAACCGGCCTCTATCCTGGATATTCCTAGGCCGAACACTCGGTCCCAGACCTCTCGAGCCAAAGATGGGGAGGCCTCCCAATTGAGTACAGAAGAAGGTGGAGAACTGGACTGGCTGTGGCCTCCCTCGACTCTGGGAACGTCCGCCATAGATCTCCCAAATGGAGGGGATACCCCAGATGCAACGCTGAATCCGGAGGCTACTGAATTCATACCCTTCAGTCCCTCAGCTGATTACTGGGAAGATGTTCCTGACACTTGCGCAGAGGAGGACGCTAGAGATTCCATACGTCAGTCGACTTCTGAATCAGAGGTTCCAGAACCAGCAATGTTACCTGAACTTACTCCTGAAGAAGAGCCTGTGGTGCCAGAGTCAGAAGCACCAAGAGAGCAGAGGGCTCGCAGAGTCATCAGGCCTCCCAAGAAACTAACTTACCCCCAAATGGGGACGAGCTCAGAGGACTCTGTTGTAACGGCTAGGAGAAGTGTTGAACAACCTGATCCTTCCACCGTCCATTTGGTGGAGGGCAACCCCAGCTCACTCTCTGGCACAGTTAGGCAGGCCACTCATGGTAGTGTGACCTGTGGGCAAGAGAGTTCCATCCCAAAGTTTTGGTGGGAATTCCCTATGCCAACATCATGCTCGACATTGTCCAAAATGGTAAACAGTATTTGTTGAAGTTTATCTTTGGGGACCAAAGAGTTCAAGTGGGGGGAGTGTGTAGCGGGGTGTTCCCCTTTAATGCAGAGAGACAAGAAGTTCCAGGTGAGAGGTGAGTCGGGAGGAAGTAAAGAGACATTATGGAAGTGAAAGCAGAGGAGAGAGAGACTACATCTCCCAGTACATCTTGCAGCACCCAGGGTGCATTGCTCCAGAACAGAGACTGCTGGGGCAGACTTTATAAAGGGGAGGCGGAGTTTTGGTCGGCCTCTTTGGACCCCCCTCTCCTAGCAAGAGGATGTCTGTGCTGAACTGCTGTGTGCACAAGGCCTGAAGCCCGGGCCGTGTGCTCCTTTCCAAAGAGCCCTCTGCCAGCCTAGCAGAGCCTTAGAGACATCTAATCCTCCTTGCTGCAGTACACCAGAAGGATTGAAGACTTGGATGTCGGTGGATTCCTGTTCCTAGAAGAATCGATGGAGGAAAGGGACTTGGACTTGTCCAGGTGGTGAGAGCTGTTTAAAGACAGATACTTTATCTTTACTATTCGTTGGGATTACAAAGTTGTTCTTCAAGTGCACCACCGAGAGATTGCTAGCGAATATTGTTTCACTGAACTTCCATTTAGATCAGTCAGGCCTGACTGCATAGGTAGACATTGCTGGGTGTTAGTCTACCCATGAGGGGAAGTAGCTGTAAAAGGGCAGCGCTAGAGTTGCATAGCAATACTTTATTATTCTGATTACTCTGTTTATCTTTATTACTGTTTATTGCAGGGATCTGCAACTTGTTATACTGTTGTTTATTACTTGCCCATTAGCCTCAGTAAAATATCTGGGTAAAGTACATTTGGTGTCAGTTCCGCTTACTTTAATAGGAGTTTTAAAGTATATTCTGTGTATGTTTGTTATAGGACTGCGTCACCAACAGTTGCGATCACGCGGTCCTATCTCTCTATCACCAGCTGTGCCACGGGAGGTTAGAGCCGATTGCCGGGGGTTGACAGCGGTGCACTGCAGGGCCCAAATCAATATCAGCGGCTCTCTTAACTGGGGGTAGCGCTACACATACAAAAGTCATTGATAAAAAAAAAAAAAAAAAGCGTGGGTGTTCCCCAGAATTCAATTACCAGGCCCTTCAGGTCTGGAATGGATATTAAGGGGAACCCTGCCGCAAATTAAAAAAAAAAAAAACGTGGGGTTCCCCCAAATATCCATTCCAGGCCCTTCAGATCTGGCATGGATTTTAAGGGGAACTCCACCCCAAATTTAAAAAAAAAATGGCGTGGAGTCCCCCTAAAAATCCATACCAGACCCCTTATCCGAGCACGCAACCTGGCCGGCCGCAGGGGAAAAGGGGGGGACGAGAGAGCGGCCCCCTCCCTCCTGAACCGTACCAGGCCACATGCCCTCAACATGGGGAGGATGTCCCCATGTTAATGGGGACAAGGGCCTCATCCCCACAACCCTTGCCCGGTGGTTGTGGGGGTCTGCGGGCGGGGGGCTTATCGGAATCTGGAAGACCCCTTTAACAAAGGGGACCCCCAGATCCCGGCCCCCCCCTATGTGAATTGGTAAGGGGTACATTGTACCCCTACCATTTCACGAAGAAAGCGTAAAAAAATGTTTAAAAAAACACACAAACACCTTGAAAAAGTCCTTTATTTAAAAAATAAAAAAAACATTCCAGCTGTGAAATCCAGTGTCCCGCGGCGATCCCGATGTCCAGCGCTGTCCTTCATTGGTTGTGCCTGAGCGGACCTGATGGGGAACTCCCTCTCAGTATTTTAAATGTATAGACCCGCCCCTTCTAAAGTTCCCCATCAGGTCCGCTCAGCGGACCAGATGCGGAACATGAGAAGGGGCGGGTCTATACATGTATTACCAAAGTGAGAGCAGTCCCCCATCAGGTCCGCCCCCTCGGTATGTCAGACCCGCCTACGTCATTGGCTTGAGCGGGGAACTTCCTTCACTATGTAAATTTAAATTACACAGTGAAGGAAGTTCCCCGCTCAAGCTAATGACGTAGGCGGGTCCGACATACCGAGGGAGCGGACCTGATGGGGAACTTTAGAAGGGGCGGGTCTATACATTTAAAATACTGAGAGGGAGTTCCCCATCAGGTCCACTCAGGCACAACCAATGAAGGACAGCGCTGGACATCGGGATCGCCGCGGGACACTGGATTTCACCGCTGGAATGTTTTTTTTTAATAAAGGACTTTTTCAAGGTGTTTGTGTGTTTTTTTAAACATTTTTTTACGCTTTCTTCGTGAAATGGTAGGGGTACAACGTACCCCTTACCAATTCACATAGGGGGAGGGGCCGGGATCTGGGGGTCCCCTTTGTTAAAGGGGTCTTCCAGATTCCGATAAGCTCCCCGCCCGCAGACCCCCACAACCACCGGGCAAGGGTTGTGGGGATGAGGCCCTTGTCCCCATCAACATGGGGACATCCTCCCCATGTTGAGGGCATGTGGCTTGGTACGGTTCAGGAGGGAGGGGGGCCGCTCTCTCGTCCCCCCCTTTTCCCCTGCGGCCGGCCAGGTTGCGTGCTCGGATAAGGGGTCTGGTATGGATTTTTAGGGGGACTCCACGCCATTTTTTTTTTAAATTTGGGGTGGAGTTCCCCTTAAAATCCATGCCAGATCTGAAGGGCCTGGAATGGATATTTGGGGGAACCCCACGTCAATTTTTTTTTAATTTGCGGCGGGGTTCCCCTTAATATCCATTCCAGACCTGAAGGGCCTGGTAATTGAATTCTGGGGAACCCCCACGCTTTTTTTTTTTTTTTATCAATGACTTTTGTATGTATTGCCGGGAGCCGACAATTCATTAATAGCCGCGAGTCAGTTTTAAAAGACTTTTTTTCTTTCAAAAATGACATTTTTTGCAGGGACAGTTCTAAGCACGGGAAACATGCGCCACTTCACATGCATATCATACACACCCCCCAGGTACGAAATTTAAAGGAATATTTCACTTTTATTTTTTCATTTTAAGCATTATTAAAATCACTGCTCCCGAAAAAACGGCCGTTTTTAAAACTTCTTTTTGCATTGATACATGTCCCCTGGGGCAGGACCCCGGTCCCCAAACACTTTTTAGGACAATAACTAGCCTTTATAATTAACACTTTAGATTTCTCCCATAGATTTTTCGAATTTGCCGCGAACACCCCAATTTGTTCGCTGTTCGGCGAACGGGCGAACAGGCAATGTTCGAGTCGAACATGAGTTTGACTCGAACTCCAAGCTCATCCCTAGTTTACATCCCCAAAGCACGACCATTGATCCCCCATGATGGCAGATAGCACATGTTTACCCTAGCCATGGGATCTTGTTGAAGATACCCATTTGAGCCCCCAAAGAAAGTGTGTTTGTTAACATTTGTGATGGATCAGGGGTACCATCACCCCATCTCCAGTTGTTATTTTTCACAGTGTTATTTTATTACTTTTTCAAACTAAAAAAAATGGCTTACGACCCATGCATGTTTCTGCCAAAAAAGCCGCACATAAAAAAAAAGGCTAGTATTTCAAAAAACCCATACAAAATGCGGTGCAAACAATAAAAACATTTGGGAAGTCTAAAAAAGGTGTGCCTTGTTCTTTCTATGCTCAAGAGCAGTTCTGAAGATGCAAAAACCGTGTTTTTCGCTCTGAGTTTTGAGGCTATTTACTAAGGACAATTACACTCGGCACTACTAGAACCTGGGAGACACATAAACCCAAAATACAAGAATGACAACACAAGTTTGTATGAATTCAAAAAAAAAAAATATTTTAAAAAGGTTTAATAATTGGTCAGATGTGGTCTGGCATTGCGATGGCCCCCCTACCCGTGAAGTACTCTACGTATTTCTGGCGTACTTCACGGGCACTTTGGGGGGCCAAGCCAGTACGAGCAGTGCTGAGGCCGGTCAGATTAATCAGTTCAGATGGACCGGCCTCAGGCCCAAACGATGGAACATAATTGTTTGCAAATTTGCGAAGAAAATTGTGCAATATGCAGCAGCAGTAGACTATGTGGTTCAGTTTATAATCCGCCAAATGTATCGCTGTCTGGAACAGGCGGAACCGGCTGGCCATTATCCCGAAGGCATTCTCCACAACTCTCCGGGCTCTGGCCAGCCGGTAATTAAAAACCCTCCTCTCCGGGGTGAGGGTGCGTTGGGGAAACGGCCGCATCAGGTGTGGTCCTAGTCCAAAAGCCTCATCCGCAATGAAAACGAACGGGAGCCCTTCAACGTTCTCTGCATCTGGAGGCAGTGCAAGACCCCCAGCCTGCAGACGGTGAGCGAACTCCGTCTCCGCGAATGATCCGCCATCGGACATCCGGCCGTTCTTCCCCACGTCCACATACAGGAACTCGTACCGTGCCGACACCACCGCCATTAACACTATGCTATTAAAACCTTTATAGTTGAAATAGTATGACCCCGAACGGGGTGGCGGCACTATGTGGACGTGCTTCCCATCAATTGCCCCTCCACAGTTGGGGAAATCCCACCGCTGGGCAAATTGGGAGGCCACAGTCAGCCATTCCTGTGGTGTGCTAGGGAACTGTGGAGTCAAACAAAAAGAAGACATTAGTACGGTTTATGGTTACAGTGCAAGCAGATGACACACCAAAAAACATTGTTGAGTAACATTATTATTTAAGGGAGTTTTTCCGAACAATAAACAAAGGCCCACTTAGCAGATGCCTCACCCCCGCTGAGTGGACATTCTAAAATAATCTAAGGGGGGGGGGCCTAAGGTGATTGTGGGGGATCCCAAAAAAGGATCTACCACTTTGCTGAGCTTGATTGAGAACTACTATTTTTTTAACATCTTTAGGGGGGGGGGAGGGAAGGTTGTCAAACTACGAGGGCAATGATCCCCCAAAAATGAAAAGGAAAATAGAAGGCTAGCTGGGTTTGCGCCCACGATAGCATGCTGGAGAGGTTAGTGGAGGGAAATAGGCATGTAGGGCCCAAAAAGGGATTTACAGGTAAAAAAAGGCATGTGGAAAATGGGGACATTACCAGGAGATTACAAACAGGCATATTTGTGTTAGGAGGAAAAAAAAATTAAAAAAACGAGAATAAAAAAAGATAATGTGAGGTTAAAAGAGCATAATTACCTTCATATAGTCCTTCTGCAGGACCTGAATGATGGCAGAACACGTTTCAGGGATAATGATCCCAAGAGCCTGGGGGGAGATGCCTGTTGAGAACTTGAGGTCCTGCAAGCTTCTCCCAGTCGCCAGGTATCTCAACGTGGCAATAAGCCTCTGCTCGGCAGTGATGGCCTGGCGCATCACAGTGTCCTGCCTCGTGATATAGGGGGACAGCAAATCCAACAGACGGTGAAATACGGGGTCCGTCATCCTGAGATAATTCCTGAAATCATCAGGGTTATTCTCATGGATTTCCCGCAGCAGAGGCATATGAGAGAATTGGTCCCGCTGGAGCAACCAATTCTTAGTCCATGAACTCCTCCTCACCCTGTTCACAGACTGAACTCGGGTTACAGTGTTAACTGCAACACCAAGCCCAAAGCCAGCACGAGCTCGAGAACGAGAACGCACTTCAAACATGGTTTTAAACCGGTCGGCTGGTCAGAACGCACTCAAACAGAACGCACCGTGGAACAGCAAGGCCTGAAAAGAACGATCTGAAAAACAGTAAACGAACGGCCAAGTCGGCACTGCAAGGCAGTAACGACCTGACTGCACGCACTGATTCACAAATACAAACCCACAAGCACAAACTGAACACCAGGAAACGATCTGCAAAGCACGGAGACTGAAAAACGCGAATCGGCTCCCACCAAACTTTTACTAACACGCGGTAACACAAAATCAGCAAAAGCAGCCCAAGGGGTGGCGCCATTAGATTTGTTCGGCCCTTTTATAGCGCGTCATACGTTTTGTACGTGCCGTCGTTTTGTTGCCGTCGGTTTTTAAACTGATGGTGTGTGGCCAAGACTGATGAAAAACAGTTTCATCAGATTTCCGATGGTCAAATCCTTCGGACGAAAATCCATAGGTTATCCGATCGTGTGTACAGGGCTTAAGTGTGTTGTATACCTCTTGAGGTGCCCTTGTGGATTAGAGTATGTGGGACGGACTATTCGGATGTTGCATGTCAGACTAGGGGAACACATTACAAACATAAGGAAGGGCTTTGACAAGCATAATGTTTCCAAACATTATGACCTAAAACATAATAGAGATCCCAAAGGCACCACCTTCATAGCCTTATAAAAATACATTCCACACTGGCGTGGAGGGAATGGTAGAAGAAGCATCTCTAGATCCGAGACTAATTGGATTTTCAAGCTTGGATCTCATGTTCCCAATGGCTTGAACGTAGAGTGGGACATCAATTGTTTCATAAATAACTGTTGATGTCCCCCTCAGTTACACTACGGTTTTTAGTTGTGATTCCCCTTTTTTACCTATACTAAGAATTTAGTCAAGGTTTTTTATTTATACTAAGAATTCAGCCAAAGTTTTTTCTTTCAGGGTTCGCCCCCCCTTTTTTTTAGTTTCTTTAGTTTTTTTGATTTTTATTGTTATGATCACCTTTTTAATAGACAATGAGACATTTTCCTATTTCTTTTGTCTGAATTTTTTTTTGGATCATCTCTAGATGGTTTTATGGTCACACATGTGATTGTCTTTTTATATGAATGGATTCAATTTGCTACATATGTTTATGATTGTAAAATGTGGTCAATATAAATTGTTTTGTACAGCAGAGGAACATACCCTTTTAAATTTTTTAAAATACGTTTTAAATAATCCATTAAGAAAGAATAACATATTAATTTGTTCAAATAAACTCCACAAGATGGCACTGTTTTCATCTATTGATTTTTAAATATAACCCTGGAGCAGTATCATAGCAGTCCTGTGGGTGTTGACGATGAGTCATCCTTTTTCTATCAAGCTGTGTGGCTCTTGTTTGGTGGCAAGCACTATTTGCATCAGCCCAATAGGCTTCAAGCATCGTTTTAATTTGACCTATGGCTGCCTTTCCCCTCTTTTGCCAGATGGTTATAAAATGCGCAGGCGCGGGCGTGTGTACATACCCCTGATGACGTCAGTAGGGTCGTCACGTATACACGCACTACGCATGCGCGAACCGTCTCTGTTACTACAGACAGAGATTTAAACCCTTGCAAGGAATTTATTATTGTATCTGGACTTGGTCCTAATTTTTAGAAGTTTTTTTAACCACCTCGCGCCCGCCGTACGACTATGTACGGCCGCAAGGTGGCTCTACAAATCCGGGAGGCCGTCTTTTTACGGCCTCTGCTCCTCCGGCCACTGGGGGGCGCGCGCGCGTGCCCGGCGCGTCACTGTGATGCCTATGTGCGTGCCTGGTGGCCGCGATGTCCGCCAGGAACCCGCGATCGGCCGTTACACAGACAAGGACGTGGATCTGTGTGTGTAAACACAGAGATCCATGTCCTGTCAGGGAGAGGAGACCGATGCTGTGTCCCTTGTACATAGGGACACAGATCGGTCACCTCCCCCAGTCAGTCCCCTCCCCCACAGTAGTAATCACTCCCAGGGCACACATTTAACCCCTTCCTCGCCCCTAGTGTTAACCCCTTCCCTGCCAGTCACATTTATACAGTAATCAGTGCATATTTATAGCACTGTTCGCTGTATAAATGTGAATGGTCCCAAAATGGTGTAAAAAGTGTCCGCTGTGTCCGCCATAATGTCGCAGTCACGAAAAAAATCACTGATCGCCGCCATTACTAGTAAATAAAAAAAAAAATGGCATAAAACTACCACCTATTTTGTAAACGCTATAACTTTTGCGCAAACCAATCAATAAACGCTGATTGCGATTTTTTTTACCAAAAATATGTAGAAGAATACGTATCGGCCTAAACTGAGGATTTTTTTTTTTTTTTAAATTGGGACATTTATTATAGCAAAAATCAAAAAAAATTGTGTTTTTTTCAAAATTGTCGCTCTCTTTGTTTATAGTGCAAAAAATAAAAACCGCAGAGGTGATCAAATACCACCAAAAGAAAGCTCTATTTGTGGGAAAAAAAGGACATCAATTTTGTTTGGGAGCCACGTCGCACGACCGCGCAATTGTTATTCAAAGCGTGACAGTGCCGAAAGTTGAAATTTCGCCTGGGCAGGAAGGGGGTATATGTGCCCAGTAAGCAAGTGGTTAATAAAGAAAACAATGGAACCTCTACTATTGGAGTTCTTTTTCTCGCCCCTTATCTTTATTTTTTAATACCCACCGGATTTCTGGATCTTAACCTGTGGAAGGGGACATCCACCGTTGTGCACCGATTGCTTCCAGGGATTGTGCTCTTGAAGCAGCATCCATAGATGTCAGCTGGCCGCCTGCGGAAGGGAGTCTACAACATCTCGTCAGTGATCCTGTCACTCTACCAAGGCTTGCCTGACCCCCCTGAATAAGGGTGGTCGCAGGCTTTCTGGTAAGCCTCCAATCTTATTTAAAGGTGACGGCAGCACAAGTGGTGAGAGTCGATACTCATGGTTTCACACTGGAAATCACTTACTGGATATCTACATGTAGCGGCCTCACCCTCTCTCTCTTCTTTAGCGGTTACTTTGGCTTCGGTCTAGGGGTACCTTAAAGGGGAGAGCGAGGTGCGCCACAGCCCATGTCCTCTAGAATACTGTGTGTAGAGGTGAAGGCCAGAATCAGATTACCTTCGGGCTGTGTATACGCTCAGAGCCAAGTCTGTTCTGCTGATAACCCCCTTTGCTCCCAGTAATTGGAGTACCACACACTGAAAAGGTCCAACACTTATTTATTCTATAACGGCAAACAAATAGTCCTTTGCGAGCAGACAGTTTGAGACCCATAGAACAGTTCAGTATTGGTGGGGAGTAGGTCAAGGCACAATCCTCAAAGAAAACTAAACTGTTGAGGTTTCACCAACGGTTGCTAAGCACAGTGGCTGTTAAATGGACTTTTGGGCTTCAGAGTCTCTTCCAGCGACTCTAGTGAACAGGAACTGGAGTTACCTTCTCTATGTTGCAGCCCCTGTCAGGGAGAAGAAATCCCTCCAAGGGAGTTACCAGAGGCCCCCCCGTCACCTGATTAATGCTGTACCGGACTATTCGGAAGGGTTACACTCCCCGGCCTCCTCGCCTCAGATACGGGTCCCAACACCTTAGGGCCCCTCGGACTCCTCCACCCTCGCGGAACCCAGTCGAAGTTACTGGGCCCCAGGCCTTGGCCGTAGTACCTCACCCCAGGCTTGAGGTGCCTGGGATGGACTCCATCCCTCGCTCCATCCAGGTCAAGGGCACCTGGGCCCGGAACTCCGGAATGCCAGCACCCAGGCCCAAGGTGCCTGGGTGCGGCCGCGTCCTCCAACTCTGAACCCCGAGGTCAGGGCGTCCGCCCCTTTTATCTCCTCTCCCTTTGTGTCACAGCGGGTTCCCCGCCCCGCTGTACCGGCGCCAGGAAAGGACAAAAAAGGTACAGTCTTGTGGTGCAGGTTCAACTCCGGCCCAGGGCGACAACACCACCTGCAGGCCACAGGGAACCTTGCAACACCAGAGTCCTCCAAGAACCACAAAAGGGACTCTCAGACTCCCTAACAATTAGTACATCTGGGTTAAATGACCTAGATGCTCCCCCCCCAAATTTAAATACCCGCTACATACACTTATGAACAATTTTTAGTTGTTTTTCTTTTTGCTTTATAAGCACGTTTTGCTGCAAATGCAGTAATCTTCTGTGGACTTATTTTTAGCATGTTTCTAAGCACTGTTGTGTTTATGGTCATTTATCTGCACATATATGATCACTGTGAATTTATTATAATTTTGATTTGTATTTATGTATTTCACTTAGTACATTATCCAGCGCTGCGCTCCTATTTATATCTATGTCCCTTACATTGGTGAGAAAAATGTCCCGTACATTGGTGATCAGAGGGAAGAATTCTCATTACACCGGTGATCAGAGGGAAGAATGCTCCTTATATTGGTGATCAGAATGCCACACTCACCAACAGCTAAAAAAAGATCATTGATATCATGCCACAGGCTCTGCAAAATGACATTAGACCTGGAACCACGCAGGCACCATCAGATGGAAGGTCAATCAGCCACAGCTCAAGGAAACCCCAGTAACCTCTAGATACCTTACATTGGTGGTCAGTGAGAAGAATGCTCTTTACATTGGTGGTCAGAATGACACACTTACCAACAGCTAAAAAAGTTAATTGGTATCACACTACTGATTCTGCCAAATGGCATTGGACATGGTGGCATTGGACCTGGAACTATACATGCAAAATCAGATGGAAGGTCAATCAGCCACAGCTCAAGAAAACCTCAGCAATCTCTGGAGGAACCCTGGTTGAGAATGACTGCTATATACAACTGCCATCATAACAGTTAGTATTCTGCATTACTAGAGGTGTAGTCTTTCAGACGGAGATTGCTGGGGACCCCTTTAATAGTTTGGCTATGGGGCCTCACCACAGATATTTACAGTCTTTGTCCTTGTGTAAGCTCCAACCAGATCAACTTCGAGCCAGGAAAAGGATATTCAATTTTAACATGTTAATGTCATTTTAAAAGTAATTTCCAATCTTTTTAAATTAGCACTTTTTAGTAAAATAACCCCTGATAACCCTTGACTATTGTATATGTAGCGGGTATGTACTTTCCTGGGTGTAAATTTGAACTTGGAAGTGACATTAGTGATGTGTAATTCCCCGCATGCCAGTGGGTGGCGCTGTCGCCCTGGGTTGGGGTTGAATCATTGCTGTGTGCCGTACCTCCCTTTTGTCCTCCCTCGGCAGCGGTATGGTGGGGCGGGGAACCCGCCGTGCTTGCCGGTAGAGGGTATAAAGGGGCCGGCCATCTTGGTCACAGGGTTCTTCGAGTCCCAGGCACCTTTAGCCTGAGGGCTGCTGTCGGTGGGCGGTGTCCGGGTGGCCTAGGCCTGGACACCGGGAGTTCGGGAGCCATCCCAGACACCTTCGGTCTGGGGTGAGGTACTTGTCCTAGCCTGGGGCCCAGCTTCTTCCACTGGGTTCCGCCCAGGAGGGATCGTCCTAGGGTATTCGGGGGATGGATACCTGAATCTAAGATGCAATGGACTGGAGGGTGGCCTCTCCGAAGACCTGGTGCAGCAGACTGCCGGTGACGGGTGAGGGCCTCCGGAGACCGTCTGGAGGGATGCCCTCTCAAACAGGGGCTGATACACACAGAAGGTGGTTCTATTGAGGAAAGGTCTGGCAGAGACATTCTTCTTAAAGGTCGCAAGCAAGGACCGTTACCTACAGGCCTGTGGCAGGGGCTGCAACAGTTCACCCGGTAGGTGGCAGCTACCACTTCACAGTCGGTGGCAGAGACCGTGCGCCATGCCTATTCGACTCACTACAGGAATAGGAGAGTTCACTGTGCCTGGGCTTACTTGTATCCACACCCCCTGTTCGTTTAAAGGAAGTCCAACTGATTGTGTGACATTCTATGCTGAAGAAATAAAGGAGTGTTGGACTTTAGTGGTGTGGGGCTCTTTTAATACAGACACTGTTCCAGAGAAGGAGCTCTTACTGCAGGACACCGACCCGAAAGGTAACAGAACTTTGCATACACCTACTACATCTGTGGTGAAAGCTTGGCGTAGTGCCCCGCCCCTCTCTCTCCTCCAAAATACCCCTAGACCAGAGCCGGAGAAGCCATTAAAGACAAAAGGAGAGAGAGTGGGGGTCTGCTACTAGAGATGGCCTTGCGGTTCGCCCCGCGGTCGGTTTGCGGCGAATTTTGCGCATTTGCGGTTCCCGAAACCGGCGGACATATGGCGCTATTCGCGGCTGGTTCGCGGCCACCATATTCTGAATCTTTTACATTGTGGAACTTTGACCTATGACACATCCATCATGTGGTACAGGACAGCCAATTGAGACATTTCAGCAGATGGACATACCCCCTACCTTATAAATAGACCTGATCTGGCTGCCATTTTACATTCTGTTATTTGTCAGCGTAGGGACAGGTTGCTGTGTGGAGCAGGGACAGACTTTAATCCTAGCTATTAGGTCCACAAAAGTCCTTTTAAGGACTGGTATAGGTGTACAATTGTTTTGTGTGCAGTATACAGGTCCTTCTCAAAAAATTAGCATATTGTGATAAAGTTCATTATTTTCTGTAATGTACTGATAAACATTAGACTTTCATATATTTTAGATTCATTACACACAACTGAAGTAGTTCAAGGCTTTTCTTGTTTTAATATTGATGATTTTGGCATACAGCTCATGACAACCCAAAATTCCTATCTCAAAAAATTAGCATATTTCATCCGACCAATAAAAGAAAAGTGTTTTTAATACAAAAAAAGTCAACCTTCAAATAATTATGTTCAGTTATGCACTCAATACCTGGTCGGGAATCCTTTTGCAGAAATGACTGCTTCAATGCGGCGTGGCATGGAGGCAACCAGCCTGTGGCACTGCTGAGGTGTTATGGAGGCCCAGGATGCTTCGATAGCGGCCTTAAGCTCATCCAGAGTGTTGGGCCTTGCGTCTCTCAACTTTCTCTTCCCAATATCCCACAGATTCTCTATGGGGTTCAGGTCAGGAGAGTTGGCAGGCCAATTGAGCACAGTAATACCATGGTCAGTAAACCATTTACCAGTGGTTTTGGCACTGTGAGCAGGTGCCAGGTCGTGCTGAAAAATGAAATCTTCATCTCCATAAAGCTTTTCAGCAGATGGAAGCATGAAGTGCTCCAAAATCTCCTGATAGCTAGCTGCATTGACCCTGCCCTTGATAAAACACAGTGGACCAACACCAGCAGCTGACATGGCACCCCAGACCATCACTGACTGTGGGTACTTGACACTGGACTTCAGGCATTTTGGCATTTCCCTCTCCCCAGTCTTCCTCCAGACTCTGGCACCTTGATTTCCGAATGACATGCAAAATTTGTTTTCATCCGAAAAAAGTACTTTGGACCACTGAGCAACAGTCCAGTGCTGCTTCTCTGTAGCCCAGGTCAGGCGCTTCTGCCGCTGTTTCTGGTTCAAAAGTGGCTTGACCTGGGGAATGCGGCACCTGTAGCCCATTTCCTGCACACGCCTGTTCACGGTGGCTCTGGATGTTTCTACTCCAGACTCAGTCCACTGCTTCCGCAGGTCCTCCAAGGTCTGGAATCGGTCCTTCTCCACAATCTTCTTCAGGGTCCGGTCACCTCTTCTCGTTGTGCAGCGTTTTTTGCCACACTTTTTCCTTCCCACAGACTTCCCACTGAGGTGCCTTGATACAGCACTCTGGGAACAGCCTATTCGTTCAGAAATTTCTTTCTGTGTCTTACCCTCTTGCTTGAGGGTGTCAATGATGGCCTTCTGGACAGCAGTCAGGTCGGCAGTCTTACCCATGATTGCGGTTTTGAGTAATGAACCAGGCTGGGAGTTTTTAAAAGCCTCAGGAATCTTTTGCAGGTGTTTAGAGTTAATTAGTTGATTCAGATGATTAGGTTATTAGCTCGTTTAGAGAACCTTTTCATGATATGCTAATTTTTTGAGATAGGATTTTTGGGTTTTCATGAGCTGTATGCCAAAATCATCAATAATAAAACAAGAAAAGGCTTGAACTACTTCAGTTGTGTGTAATGAATCTAAAATATATGAAAGTCTAATGTTTATCAGTACATTACAGAAAATAATGAACTTGATCACAATATGCTAATTTTTTGAGAAGGACCTGTATAGGGGTTTAATACACTTTTAGTTCATTTCAATTGTGCAGCATTGGGACTGCAGTGCTGAGCGGTTCTGCAGCTGTCTTTAGTCAGTGTAGGAAGGTTGCTGTGTGTGTACTAGCAGGGACAGACTCTACTAAAACAAAAGTCCTTCTAAGGACTGGTATAGGTGTACAGTCCACAAAAGTCCTTTTACGGACTGGTATAGGTGTACTATTTTGTGTGCAGTAAATAGGGGTGTACTACACGCATTAAATACTCTAGGAAGAATAGTATAGTGCGGTTCTGCAGCTGTCTTTAGTCAGTGTAGGAAGGTTGCTGTGTGTGTACTAGCAGGGACAGACTCTACTAAAACAAAAGTCCTTCTAAGGACTGGTATAGGTGTACAGTCCACAAAAGTCCTTTTACGGACTGGTATAGGTGTACTATTTTGTGTGCAGTAAATAGGGGTGTACGACACGCATAAAATACTCTAGGTAGAAAAGTATAGTGCGGTTCTGCAGCTGTCTTTAGTTAGTGTAGGAAGGTTGCTGTGTGTGTACTAGCAGGGACAGACTCTACTAAAACAAAAGTCCTTCTAAGGACTGGTATAGGTGTACAGTCCACAAAAGTCCTTTTATGAACTGTTATAGGTGTACTATTTTGTGTGGAGTAAATAGGGGTGTACTACACGCATAAAATACTCTAGGAAGAATAGTATATTGCATTTCTACTGTGCAGCTTCTGAGCGGTTCTGCTGCAGCTCTTTTCTCGGTTTAGGTAGAAATTGCCGCTGTGTGTCGCAGGCACAGACTAGCGACTAAAATCGCTAACCAATAAAGCTCCCCAAAAGTTCATTTTAAGGACTGGTATAGGTGTACTATTTGGTGTGCAGTATATAGGGGTCTAATACACGCATAAAAAACTTTCACATATAGGAAGAATAGTATAGTGCATTTCTACTGTGCAGTATTGTGACTGCTGAGAGGTTCTGCAGCGATACTACAAAGAGTGACAAACGCAATTAGAAAAAAGTATTATAACTGCTGTGATAGACCAGTGGCCCCCGAAAACTACAGTTTGAAGCGGGGTGTTATATACCTTCTTCCACATAAACTGCCCTTCTCTACAGCCTTTTGTCACAGGTCATTTAAAAAGATGACAGGCAGAGGAAGAGGCAGGCCCTTCCGCAGGGGTGGTAGGGGTAGGGCAGGAGCACCAGGCCGGAGCCAAAGTGGGAAGTTGCAGAAGGTGCGTTTGATTACGTCAAAGGACGCACCAGACTTGGTTGAGTGGCTCACTCAGCCTTACTCTTCTGCACCCTCCTCATCCTCTCTATCTGCACCCTCTTCACTCTCTGCTGTGTGCACCCCCAAAGACACTACCACCAACACCACCGCCACCATATACCCTCCGCTTGAGTCACAGGAATTATTTTCCGATCCATCACAAGACTTCTCTGATGCGCAGGCATTCTTGACATTGGATCAGGAAGAGGAGGTAGCAACAACCGCCACTCAGCAGTCTGACGACAGTACCCAGATCAGCCCAAGGATGTTGGTCCCCGCTGTTGCTGCCTACTCCGAGATCTCTAATGTTAGTGGTGGGGAAGGTGACGTAGATGATGATGTGTCTATGGACGTCACGTGGGTGCCCACAAGAGAGGACCAGGAGGGGAGTTCAGAGGGAGAGATGGACCAGCAGATAGGGAGGAGAGGCAGGCGGAACTTACATTGCACAGGAGTGACAAACAAGACTGCTAATGTATCAGGACTCAGAGCGAGCCATCAACCATGTACGGTCACATCTGGCGCTCCCAGGACGCCGGCACATGGCACCGCAGTGTGGGCTTTTTTTAACGTGTCCGCTGCTGACAATAGTGTTGCCATCTGCAGCCTTTGCAGTCAACGCATAAGCCCAACACTCACCTAGGGACGACCGCCTTAAGAAGGCACATGAACTCCCGTCACTGAGCCCAGTGGGAGCAACGCCGTCAGAACCCACAAAGCCAAACTCCAGGCTCTTACCATCCAGCCTCTTCTACTACTTCTCCTCTCTCTTCACAGTTGTCCTCCACTCCACCTTCCATCATCCCGTCCCCAAGTTTATCTGGAAAAAGGCAGGCTTCCGTGGGCCAAATGTTCGAGCGTAAAAGAATGATGACGCCGGATAACCCTCTTGCCCAACGGTTGACCGCTGGCTTGTCAGAACTCCTAGCCCGCCAACTACTGCCATATAAACTGGTGGACTCGGAGGCCTTTCAAAAATTTGTGGCCATTGGAACACCACAATGGAAGGTCCCAGGAAGGAAATATTTCTCCCAGAAGGGCATCCCAGAGCTATATGGCCATGTTCAGCGGCAAGTGAATGTATCTCTGGCACACAGTGTCGGTGCCAAGATACATCTGACCACAGACACGTGGTCTAGCAAACACGGGCAGGGAAGGTATATTACTTTTACTGCCCACTGGGTAAACCTTCTGACGGCCGTCAAGCATGTTACCCGTGGCACCCGTGTAGATTTGGTTTTACCGCCACAGATTGCATGCAGGCCTGCCTCTTCTTCTCCTCCTCCTCCTACTCCATCCTCCCTCTCCTCCTCGGCTGACTCCTCCTCTTCCGCTGCTACCGTCTCTTCCGCTGCGCCGCCCAAGATCCCCAGAACCTATTCGACATGCCAGGTGAGACATTGCCATGCTGTGCTGCGTCTGTTGTGCCTGGAAGCCAAGAGCCACACTGGCCCTGCACTCCTTTCAGCTTTGCGTTCACAGGCAGATCAGTGGCTAACACCGTTCAATTTGACAGTTGGTAAAGTGGTGTGCGACAACGGTGCCAATCTGTTAACGTGTTGAAACAGGGCAAAATTACACACGTGCCATGCATGGCACACGTCTTGAACTTGGTCGTGCAGCGATTTGTTGTCAAATACCCTGGGGTCCAGGACGTCTTGCGGCAGGCAAGGAAAATCTCGGCCCATTTCAGAAGATCTTACACGGCCATGGCTCGCCTTGCTGACATTCAGCGGCGACACAATCTGCCGGTCAGACGTCTTATTTGTGACTGCCCGACGCGATGGAACACAAGGCACAGCAGGAAGTGGAGGAACGAGCGGTGACGAACGAGCCAGTGGAAGCAGGTAAGACCCCCCCCCCCCCCACGATAGGCGGCGAAAACAAAGTCCCGCGCAGACCCCCCCCCCCCCCCTTCGCTCAACAACTTTTCTGCCAGGGAAGAATATTGGACTGAATGTCCTGCGGTGGGACTTTTAAAAGTTGGGAGGTATGCAAAAGCTTGTCCTGTAAATTTGGATGGTAGTGCAAATAAATAAAGTATTACGGACAGTACTCAATTGTTCTTGTTGCAAATGCACTAATAAGGCTCCAATTACCTCAAGGAATAAAAAGAAAGAGCAAGATATTTCTGTGTTCTATCCCTGTTTTCTTTTGGAACTGTAGTAATCATGGGCATCCGCTCAATAGGGCAAGGGGGGTCAATTGCCCCCCCCCCTGGAATCGTAGGAGTGTTGAAGTCAGGGTGAAGACACTTGCCCCCTGTGTTGCAATAACCCCAGCTAGCGATCAAAGACAGGGTTAAATGCAACTGTGTATCGCCGCTGCCGAATCGCTTTGTAGATGCTTCGGCAGCGGTGCCCATTTATTTCAATGGGCAGGGGCGGTGGAGGAGTGGTGTATACAGCGCTGCTCCACTGCCCCAAAGAAGCATGGATGACCTTAAAATGATGCCCCGCCCTGAAAAAGTTCAGCGGACGCCCATGGTAGTAATATGACTGAACCATGGTGAACCATGGTTAGGCCATCTTTAATGGCTACAAATTCGTATAAGATTAACTTGGGTTAATCTGCTAAATTAGTTTAAGTTTTGTCATACTGTAGCAGTTTTGTAAAGCATAATAGCATGCATAAAATATAGCTTACAGAAGCATCTTTGCTCTGAACCATTCTATATAAAGCTCCTGCGGTCTAAGGCTGTCTGAGCTTTTGTTACTGTGAAAGAGGAACAAAGCCAGATGGCATGACTACTCCAAGTGACCTGTGTCGGCCATTTTGTAAAAGGTCAATTACTTGGATATTAATGATATGAAATGTACATCCCTTTATTAACCACTCCCCCCTCCCATACTATGTGTGGTTGATGATAACTGTATATAACTTGTATTCCCACCCAAAATTAAACCAGATAACTTTTTGACATAACCTCATCTCTTTTTGTGTCCACCAAGAAGCTATCTCCTCAGTACTGAGAGGGTCTTGTGAGTGTGGTAATTGCTGTGATTATACCTAGCTGGTCTTGTCAGGTATACGGAAATACAGTTTTATTCCCTTCAAATGGAGGCACCGCTTGAGATTTTTTAAATTTAGGACTTGATGAGATAAGGTATTTCACCTCTGGTAAGGTATTTTTGTTTTCTTGCCTCAGCTCTGATAAAACCTTTTATATTGTGTGACAGCAGGAAGGTAAAGTCACCTGGTTGCATCCAGGGGGGTAGATATATTTCGCCCAGATTCAGGCTTTACGCTGACTTATACAGCTAGGTGGAGAGTTGTATAAGCCCAGCTGAGACTAGTGGGCTCATGGATGACTCATACCTCTAAGGAGAGGGCTGGGCGTCGTGCAGACAGGAAGTTGATGAGATCAGCTGAACCTTGTCAGCTCATTTAGGCCTCTATAAGAAATCCCAGCTTCATTAGATGTTGGCTCATGCCTGGAAGCAGACCTGTGTGGACTGTCTAGGGAGAGTGAACCCCTGTGCGGTGAGAGAAAGCCTGTGTGGCTATATTTTGCTTGGACATTTAAAACCAGGGACTAGGACAGCACTAGGCTGATCCCAGTCGTTAGTTAGGAAACCTGTAAGTTTAGTCAGAGGTCAAGTTGACCAGGATTTATTTTGTTTATGTTTTTTTTGCCTTGCTGTGTTTTTGTCACTGTAAATAGAAAATAAACCGCACCTTTTTTGATTTTGAAAACCACAACCTCCGTCTGCTGGGCCTGTTTTGGGTGGGGAGCCCATCCCGGGGGTCACACATACCCGCTGCCGAGCTAGCCCCCTCACAGTTGGTGGAGAACCAGTGGCAGTTTTTTTTAAGCCAGCATGGAGGAGATACTGAAGCAGCTGGCTCTAGCAAATGCCAATCAACAGCAGACAAATGCAGGTTTGCAAAAGAGCCTTGCAGCTCATCAACAGAGCCTTGCAGCTCAACAACAGAACTTCGCAGCCCAGCAGCAAGCTCATCAACAGAGCCTTGCAGCCCAGCAGCAAGCTCACCAACAGAGTCTGGAAGCTCAGCAACAAGCCCAGCAGCAATCTGAGGCCCGCTTCATAGACCTGTTACAGAAGCAAGAGCAGAGACTACAACAAATGGAAGCAGTAATGCAGCAACGTCCGCAGACCAGTGAGGAAAGCCGTCCCACTAATACCGCGTCCTTTGGGGTGAGTCGTTTATTGACAAAAATGACTGGAGAGGATGATCCAGAGGTATTTTTGACCACATTTGAAAGGACTGCTGAAAGAGAAAAGTGGCCTGAGGAGCAGTGGGCTGGACTGGTGGCTCCTCTGTTAACTGGTGAATCGCAGAAGGCTTACTATGACCTGGAGCCTGACCAAGCAAAAGACTATGTGATGCTAAAAGCTGAGATATTGGCAAGGCTGGGTGTCACCCAGGCTGTCCGGGCTCAGCGTGTGCATAACTGGACTTTCCAGCTTGGAAAACCCCCCAGGTCTCAAATGTATGATCTCATTCACCTGAGCAGAAAGTGGCTACAGCCAGAGACTTTGTCCGCACCAAAGATTGTGGAACGTGTTGTAATGGATCGGTTTTTGAGAGCTCTTCCTACTGCCATCCAAAAGTGGGTAAGCCATGGAGACCCAGAGACGGCCGATGGTCTTGTGGATCGTGTGGAGAAATACTTGGCTACAGAGAACCTGACGGCCTCTTCCAGAAACACTCGGACTTTCCACCCTAAGACCAGACCATCCCCAGGGGCGGATAAGATGATTCCAAGGGGTAAGGGTGGAGAGAGTGAGAGGGTGGGAGCTCTACCCCAAGTTTGGCGAGAACAGCCTGGGAAATCAGCGGCTCAAGAGGCGGCAAGAAGGATCATTTGCTACCGCTGCCGGCAAGCGGGACATATTGCAGCAAATTGCCCGGTTTTGGAGGAACCCATGCAGTGTGACTTTCTGACGGGCAGACGTCAGTCGCTGTGTGCGACAGTCGCATGCACTGCCATTCGGGGAACTGAGAAACATTTATGCAAAATGTGTATTAATGGTAGAAATGTTGTGGTATTGCTGGATTCAGGTAGCCTTGTGACCCTGATAAAGGCTGAGTTAGTTAAAACAGAGGTCTCTGGGAATAGCAAGGTAGCCGTTATTTGTGTGCATGGGGACACCCGAGAGTATCCAGTGACTACGGTGTGTTTCGAGACCCCCAAAGGTACCCTCTCTCATCCAGTGGGCTTAGTATCTCAGTTACCGCATGACGCCATTGTGGGAAGGGATTTTCCGAAGTTCTGGGAACTGTGGGATGATCCTGAGCCCCCCACTGGTGCCCCTATGTACCAGGAATGTGATAGCCAGAACTCCCCTGAGAGTGGTGAGGACTCTCCGGAATTTCCCTTGTCAGTATTGGCAGGGGAGACTCAAGAAACTGGAGAGGAGCCCACCTCCTCAGACGAAAACCTACCGTCTGTGGAGTTTTCTGATCTTGAGGTTCACAGGGAAAACTTTGCCACAGAACAGTTGAAAGACCCCGCCCTAATAAAGGCACGGGAAAACGTAGTGAAAATAGATGGCGAGTTAGTGAACCCAGATAATACTGGCACTTACCCATACTTCAGCGTAGAGAAGGACCTACTGTATCGGGTGGCAAAAAGGGCAGAAGAAACCGTTGAGCAGCTTGTGGTGCCCAAACCTTACAGGAAGTTGGTGTTGGAGTTGGCCCATGGGCACATTCTTGGAGGTCATCTGGGGACAGAGAAAACCCGAGAGAGGGTATTACAGAGATTCTATTGGCCTGGGGTGATGAAGGACATAGAAAATTATTGTTCCTCCTGCCCTGTGTGTCAGAGGTCGGCCCCGATGCCACATTTCCGTAGCCCGCTGGTCCCTCTACCCATCATTGAGGTCCCGTTTGAGAGAATCGCAATGGATTTGGTAGGTCCTATAATCAAGTCCGCTAGGGGGCACCAGTACATATTGGTTATAATGGACTATGCCACCCGTTATCCAGAAGCGATCCCTCTCAGAAATACCTCGGCCAAAACCATAGCCAAAGAGCTATCTCTTGTTTTTAGCCGGGTGGGTATTTGTAAAGAACTGCTTACGGACCAAGGTACACCCTTTATGTCCCGGGTTATGAAAGAGCTGTGTAAATTGTTCAAAGTGACGCAATTGCGTACATCTGTGTATCACCCCCAAACCGATGGGCTGGTTGAAAGATTCAACAAAACCCTAAAACAAATGTTGAAGAAAGTGGTGGATAGAGATGGAAGGGATTGGGACTGTCTACTTCCTTATTTGATGTTTGCTATTAGGGAGGTGCCCCAATCCTCTACGGGATTCTCCCCCTTTGAGTTACTGTATGGGAGACACCCAAGAGGGCTGTTGGATATTGCCAAGGAAACTTGGGAAAGTGAGAGTTCTCCCCACAGGAGTGTGATTGAGCATGTCGCCCTGATGCAAGATCGAATTGCACAGGTAATGCCCATCGTGAAGGAACATTTGGCCCAAGCGCAGTTGGCACAGCAGAGAGTGTACAACCGTGGAGCCAAGACCCGTACCTTTTCCCCGGGGGATAGGATATTGGTACTTGTCCCTACGGTTGAAAGTAAATTCCTTGCCAAATGGCAAGGCCCCTACGAGATAATGGAAAAAGTGAGCGAAGTGAATTACAAGGTCAGACAACCAGGAAGGCGAAAGCCCGAACAGATCTATCACGTTAATCTGTTGAAAGCCTGGAGGGATAGAGAGTCCCTAGTCGCAGACACTTGGTCACCAGCTCAAACTGGTTGCGTGATTCCTGAGGTTGGAATCGCAGCCACCTTGTCACAACCCCAACAACAGGAGGTTAAGGAGTTTGTACTTCGCAACAAGGAGGTATTCTCTGAGCTGCCGGGACAAACATCTGGGGTAGAGCATGACATTATTACCCCGCCCGGTGAAAGGGTGAAGTTAAAACCCTATCGGATCCCAGAGGCCCGACGGGAGGCAATACGGGAGGAAGTACAGAGAATGCTGAACTTAGGGGTGATAGAGGAGTCCCAAAGTGATTGGTCTAGTCCCATTGTGTTGGTGCCTAAACCGGATGGGAGCTGGCGATTTTGTAACGATTTTCGTCAGTTGAACAAAGTTACAAAATTTGACACCTACCCCATGCCACGTATAGATGAGTTGATCGACCGGCTGGGAACAGCCCGATACATGACGACTCTTGACCTCACAAAAGGGTATTGGCAAATCCCCCTGGCCAAGTCGGCCAAAGAGAAAACCGCATTTGTAACCCCAGACGGGGCGTTCCAATATAAAAGAATGCCGTTCGGGTTACAGAATGCGCCGGCCACATTCCAGCGGAAAATGGACCAGATGCTGAGGCCCCATCGGAAGTATGCTGCGGCTTACCTGGATGACATAATTGTCCATAGCACAGATTGGGCCTCACATCTGCCAAAAGTGCAAGCAGTCCTGGACTCTGTTCGGGAAGCAGGGTTTACGGCTAACCCCAAGAAGTGTACCATTGGGCAGGAGGAGGCCAAATATCTTGGGTACACCATTGGGAGGGGAGTAATAAAACCCCAACTCAACAAAGTCGAGGCCATCCAGAGTTGGCCACGTCCCAACAGCAAGAAGCAGGTACGAGCCTTTCTGGGAATCGCTGGGTATTATCGGCGATTCATTCCCCACTTTGCTTCTAAGGCTGTGCCCCTAACCAACCTGACGAAGGGGAAAGGGTCGGTCATGATTAAATGGACCCCCGAGGCTGAGGCAGCATTCCAATTCTTGAAACAAGCCTTATGTAGCCAGCCAGTGTTGTACTCACCCGACTTCTCTAGAGACTTTGTCGTACAAAGTGATGCGTCAGATGTGGGGTTAGGAGCAGTATTGTCCCAGGTCTGGAACGGGGAAGAGCACCCAGTCATTTACCTCAGCAGGAAGTTGAAGTCCCATGAGGTAAATTACGCCACCGTTGAAAAGGAGTGTTTAGCGGTGAAGTGGGCTCTAGATTCCCTTCGGTACTACCTGCTAGGTAGGCACTTTGACATGGTTACGGATCACGCTCCGTTAAAGTGGATGGCTCAAAACAAGGAAACAAATAGAAGAGTGAATAGGTGGTTCCTGGCCCTCCAGGAATTCAACTTCACAGTAAAGCATCGCCCTGGCGTTCAAATGGGGAATGTGGATGCTTTGTCTCGAGTACATGAATGCCTGATTGCTGGTGTTCCAACCCCGAGGTTAAAACAAGAGGGGGGGGTATGTGACAGCAGGAAGGTAAAGTCACCTGGTTGCATCCAGGGGGGTAGATATATTTCGCCCAGATTCAGGCTTTACGCTGACTTATACAGCTAGGTGGAGAGTTGTATAAGCCCAGCTGAGACTAGTGGGCTCATGGATGACTCATACCTCTAAGGAGAGGGCTGGGCGTCGTGCAGACAGGAAGTTGATGAGATCAGCTGAACCTTGTCAGCTCATTTAGGCCTCTATAAGAAATCCCAGCTTCATTAGATGTTGGCTCATGCCTGGAAGCAGACCTGTGTGGACTGTCTAGGGAGAGTGAACCCCTGTGCGGTGAGAGAAAGCCTGTGTGGCTATATTTTGCTTGGACATTTAAAACCAGGGACTAGGACAGCACTAGGCTGATCCCAGTCGTTAGTTAGGAAACCTGTAAGTTTAGTCAGAGGTCAAGTTGACCAGGATTTATTTTGTTTATGTTTTTTTTGCCTTGCTGTGTTTTTGTCACTGTAAATAGAAAATAAACCGCACCTTTTTTGATTTTGAAAACCACAACCTCCGTCTGCTGGGCCTGTTTTGGGTGGGGAGCCCATCCCGGGGGTCACACATACCCGCTGCCGAGCTAGCCCCCTCACAATTGCAATATGTTTATTGAAATAAATACAATACAGGAGAGGAATAAAAGGAAATAAAAAAAAGAAACAAAAACAAACAATAATGAGCAAATAGCCAGGTTACATTCGGCCAAATATGTAAATGTTTTGATAATTTATTTTTAACCCACCCCGAGCCTGTCAGGAGGTAGGAGACATATGCATAGTATCATCATAAAGGTTATGGGTTATGCAAACCCTCAAGTAGGGCATAGTACGAGTGCAAGCGTCCAGACCAGTAACATTAAACTGCACAAGCACTAGGGGGGGGGGGGGGATAGGGAGGGTCCAGGGCTTCAGTGAACCCTGATCAAAGATTCGGGGTTAGCCGTGGATCCCCACTATGATAGGGTTTCCTGCCTCATTAGTAACATTCTGTCACGGTATATTGATAACCAAGGTATACAGAAGGTATATCACCAAGGATAGAAAGAAAGGGAGAACAAGAAAGAAGGGAAAAAAGCAGAAAAGAGAAGGAAAGATAAGAGAAGAAGAGAGAGAGGAGAGAGAGGGAGAGAGGGTCACCTGGATTTCCTCAGCAAACGGAAATATAATCAATCCATGGATCCCATATCTTGTTGAACATCTCTGCTTTATTGTGAAGTGATAAAACCTTTTAAAAGAAAAAAAAAAAAAGGGAGACAAACCATGCCTGTTAAGAAATGGCTTTTGGGAAGCCTGGCTTTAGGTAAGCCTATACAAAGTTAAAAATGTAGTGCTACACCACCTCCTTGCGAGAAGGAGGGGAAAAGAAAAGTGTTGGTACTAGTGAGACTGACACAAAGGGTTAATAGAGCAATTAAAACCGGGACCCACAAACTTTTGCTAATCTTGCTTGTTCTTTTCTTTTTAATTATTTTTATTAGTTTTAAAATAGAAAGCAAAAACAGTAGTACAGTATTGGTTTGGTTTACAGAGTACAATTTGCAATTCGATATAAGACATAAGTAAAAAAGACGTACCTGCATAATCTTTTATTAGTAGAAGGGACTGCGCATCCTACTGCTAAATGTGGATGCCACAACCCCCTTAATAGGTACGATGCAGGGAATATATATAATTATCATAAAGAAGGATAACTATGAATGATCCTTGACTCCGATTAGCATACTCTTGTAGTAGAGAGTAAACTGGACAGTGTACTGTGATTGTACTGCATAAAAAACAAAAAACTTAAAGCAACAATAAACAATAAAAATAAAGAACAATAAAACCAAAGAACAAAATTGTACCAAAGTTAGGTAGGTATCTCTAGTTCTATTCATAAGTGCAGTTTTATGAAGGAAACTAAACTGTATTGGAAAATCTAGACTTTTTTGGAGAGTCCATGGTGCCCATTGGCTGTTGAAAGTAAGTACCGAGCGAGATTGAACAGGGAAGTGTTTTTCATAAGAGTGCTCCATATTAACCCTTTGAATTACCTCAGTAGTATTAGGTACTAAGTTAGATTTCCATTTGGATGTAATTGTTAGCCTGGCGGGAATTAGTACATGGTTTACTATGCTTCTAAATTGTGTTGAAATGTTTTTAATGGTAAGGGTGAGGAGGGCCAATTGAGGGTTTGGTTGACAAAAAAGCCAGTTATGGAAGACATTATCTTGAAAACCGCATACCAGAAGCTGCGAATATTTTTGCAGTCCCATAATATGTGGTAGATGTTGCCCTTTGTTTCACATTGCCTCCAGCAGCTGCTGGATTCCAAGGGGAAGATCAGGGACATCCTTACTGGTGTGAGATAGGATCTATGCAAGATCTTCATCATAAGGTCCCAATGGTTGGTGCAATGGGAATACCTGTAACATACTTTTGTTTCTTTCTTCCTTTCCTCCGCAGAATGAGTGGTTCCTAGGTCCTTTTCCGAATTTGTCATGCTGGAAGTTTTAGTGAAGGTGGAATAGTTTTGTAGAAGGTTGTAAAACCAGGACAGGCCTTTAGGCCTATCGTGGTTAGACAGTAGATATTTCCACGCGCCACAGTGTAAGTTGTAGTCTGTAGTTGGCCGATTAAATTGGAAATGTTGTATTTGAATCCTAGAGTAAGTATGTAAGGTAGGGTTTTTTAGGAGTAAGTCTCCATAAGTAAATGTAGCAGACGCACCCTTCTCTCTCCCGTCTTTGGCTCACTCACAGAGGGAACAGGCGCACGATGCCACCATGCCCGTACCCTGTGGTTTGCAGAGGTTAGGCACACTTATAACTTACGGGTCTTGCAGCAAGGTTCTCCTCAAAGTTGGTTCTCGTCCCTTAGAATGTAAAGGACAAGTCTCTATACCCCCAAGTAACTCCAAGGTCCACACCAGTAGCAACTCCAACGTAGAGCTTTTTTTTCTTTATGCATGAATAACCACAAAGTTGAGAAGAGAGAAAGGTGTTAGAAGAGCAGATCAGATTCAGACACTCCTGGCTTCTTTGCCACTCTATCCCGAGCGGGTATAGCTCACCTGGATAGTCACCCAATGGCACTAGCAGCCGGCATGTAGCTCGAACAGTCAATCAGATTCCCTTAATAGATGCGATCGGGAGATCCCCTGCCACAGAATCTATAGTGTCCCGAACCTCCTAATGGTTACTTTGTTATATCCCTTTTCGGATGGAGGACATCCCTCCAGAGAGTTACTGGGCCCCTTTGTTCACTGTGATCTCTCAACAGTCCTTCAGAACGGTCCTCCCCCAGCCTCCTCTTCCAGATGCAGGTCCCCTCGCAAGGCGGCACCCTGGGATTCTTCCTTCCCGAAGTGGGCTCCAGCTAAAGGTGATGGGCCCAGGGCTGAAGTTGCAGTCTCAAGACTAAAGGTGCCTGGGACTGAAGCGCACATGGCCCCATGGCCTGGAGGGCCATGCACTTGGACTCCAGATTCATAGTTTCCCCCGGGTACAGGTCCCCGGGGCAGTAAGAAGAAACACACACCCCGACCAATGACATCTGCCCCTTTTGTACCCTCTCCCGGCATGCACAGTGGGTAGACCACGCCCACTGCACGGCCGCTGAGAGAGGGCACCCAATTGCCACTCCACCAACTGTGGTTCAACCCCGAGTACAAGCGACAGCGACACCCATACTTCAAAGGGGAACTGCATGCCAGGTGAAAACAGCAGCAAAGCGGAGTCCAATAAATTGGAAGATCCGAGCCAACTACCGCTCGAATCACCCCTAAGTTTAGTATAGCTGCCCCCCCTAAATTGGGACCCCCGCTACATAAATATATTCTCTTTTAACCATAACTGTATGTTAAAATTTGGAGATTTGTAATTTCTTGACGTGATTTAGATTCAGGATTCAAGTTCAAATGGAACTTTTCCCAAGCAGAGAGTGTCGCCATAATGGAAGGAAGCATGGGACAGATCAAAGGTATGTTTGTCAATTTGGCTAGTAGTAAGGAAGGGAGATCTCTATTTTGTAAAATAGATTTTTCTGTTTGAACCCATAGCTTGGTGGAGTCTGGTTTGAACCAGGCCTTCATTTGATCTAAAATAGCAGCTCTGTAGTAATTATGTATATTTGGGAAACCTGACCCCCCATTAGTCCTGTGTTTCTGGATAATTAAGTAAGGTATTTTAGACATTTTACTTTTCCAAATAAATTGCCTGAATAACTTGTCTATAGGGTTGAAAAAAGATTCTGGTAAACAGATGGGTATGGTTCTAAAGTAATAAATTAGTTTGGGTAGGAGAATCATTTTCAGGGCAGCTATTCTACCTAGCCAGAAGAGCTCGTAAGAGGCGATGTGGTGTAAATCATTTTTGACAGTGTCCATTAGGGCAGGAAAGTTAGCTGCGTACATGGATGATGTCGGAGAGGTTAATTTGATACCCAAATAAGGGATTGCTATTGTCATCCATTGAAATGAGTACCTTTCTTTTAGAAGAGATATTTGTTGTTTTGACAGGTTGACGGTTAATAAGCAAGATTTCGTGACATTCAATTTATAATAAGATACTGCACCATAGTTTTGCAATACTGTATACACTCTAGCCAGGGAAGAAGCCGGGTTGGTAATTGTCAGGACTAGTGATGAGCCGAACACCCCCGGGTTCGGTTCGCACCAGAACCCGCGAACGGACCGAAAGTTCGAACGAACATTAGAACCCTATTAAATACAATGGATGCGAACGTTCGAATTCTAAAGTGCTAATTATAACAACTATTATGCATGTTATTGTCATAAATAGGGTTTGGGAACCCGGGTTCTGCACCAGGGGACATGTATCAATGCAAAAAGAAGTTTTAAAAACGGTCGTTTTTCGGGAGCAGTCATTTTAATGATGCATAAAGTGAAAAAAAAAAAGTCAAATATTCCTTTAAATATCGTACCTGGGGGGTGTCTAAAGTATGCCTGTGAAGTGCCACGTGTTTCCCGTGTTTAGAACTGTCCCTGCACAAAATGACACTTCTAAAGGAAAAAAAAGCCATTTAAAACTGCTTGCGGCTTTAATGTAATGTCTGGTCCCGGTAATATGGATGAAATTCTTTAAGAAAAATGGCATAGCTACCCCATGACCCCCCCCCCCCCCTACCCCAGCCCATTACCAGCCCCTTTGGGTCTTGTATGGATATTAAGGGGAACCCCGCACATAAAATAAAAAAGGCCCTATATACTCTGAACAGCCGCATACAGGCGGTGCATACAAGACAGGGACTGTAGGTTTGTTCTTATGTAGAATCTGTTTGTAATTTTGAACAGGTACATTGTTGAAGTGTAGCTCCAGCCCAAAAATCTATTTTTAAACTTTTTGGGAAACATAGGTAAGGGTTATCACCCCTGTAACATTTGTTTTGCTGTCTGTGCCCCTGTTCAGAACATTTCACCTCACTTTCCGTCCCAATGACAACTGTTTTTGAAATGTGGTGTTTTTCTTGAAACAAGGATTGCTGATAAAGCATCAGTACAGATGAGACCCCTTTCTCCCATATTTATTCTTACAGGAGAGAATTTTCCTTTCTAGGGGTAGATTTCCTCTCACTTCCTGTTGTCTTCTTTCGTTTGCAAGTAGGAGTCGTTTGTAAGTTGGATGTTTGAAAGTAGGGACCTGCCGTATATACTCTGCAGAAATAGGCCCCTTAGTTGTTGGTGTTGGCACAACACTGTAAGCACTCAGTTACTCTTGGTTGGTGCTGGAACGCCCTGCTGTCAACTATTATATCAGGAATTTTAATTACATATAATTGTTGAACAGTGGTAGTAAAAATTGGGGCTTTGATGGTGGTGCTGGTGCCACAACACTGTAAGCCCTGACAGTTACTCTTGGTGGGTGCAGCAATGGGCCCTGCTGTGAATTATTAGATCAAGAATTGTAATTACATGCCCCTTTTGAACAGGGGCTGAAAAATTGGGCCTTTCGTGGTGGTGGTGGTGGTGGCGTTGCCACAAGACTGTAAGCCCTCAGAGTTACTCTTGGTGGGTGCAGCAATGGACCCTGCTGTGAATTATTAGATCAAGAATTGTAATTGCATGCCCCTGTTGAACAGGGGCTGAAAAATTGGGCCTTAGGCACTGGTGGCACAACACTACAACCCCTCACAGATACTGTACTTGGAGCACAGCAATGAGCCCTGTTGCAAAGTATTGCTTCAAAAATTGTAATGACACACCCCTGTTAAACAGGGGCTGAAAAATTGGGCCTTAGGCACTGGTGCCACAACACTCCAACCCCTCACAGATACTGTACTTGGAGCACAGCAATGAGCCCTATGGCAAATTATTGCTAAAAAAATTGTAATTACACGCCCCTGTAAAACAGGGGCTGAAAAATTGGGCCTTAGCCACTGGTGGCGGCACCCATAAACAAAAATGATCTTCCAAGCTATCATCATCAATCGTATCATTGAGGACTCGGAGGAGGAGGATAGCCAGTCAACATAACAGCACAGGCACTCAGCATCAGCATCAGTCTTGAAGGGATGTGACATGTTAAAATCAATTAGTCTGTTATATCAGCATCAGGTGTGTGGTAGCTGGTGGTGATCCAAGACTGGTTCATCTTGATGAAAGTCAGTCGATCAACCGAGTCGATGGACAGGCGCACCCTGTGATCCGTGACAAATCCTCCAGCAGCACTGAATGTGCGTTCCGAAAGAACGCTGGATGCAGGACAGGCCAGTAGCTCAATTGCATACTGTGCAAGCTCTGGCCAGTGATCCATCCTCAAGACCCAGTAAGCCAGAGGATTTTCGGTGGGGAAGGTGTCCAAGTCTGACCTTGCCCCTAGATATTCCTGCACCATGTTTATCAGACGCTGGCGATGGTTGCTGGAACCGATCATACTTTGGGGCTGCGGACTAAAGAATTGTCTGAACGCATCGGTCAGACGGCCACCTTCCCCACCGCTCCTTCTTTGACTGGCCGAAGCCTCAGCAACTCGTTGTCCAGGACCAGGAGTTTGTAACCTCCCAGTCTCTGGGAACGCGTTGCACAGACCTTTCTGCAAGGCCTCCCGGAGTTGTCTCATCCTCTGCTCCCTCTGCGACGGTAACATAAGGTCCGCAACCTTACCCTTGTACCGTGGATCAAGGAGAGTGGCCAGCCAGTAATGGTCCCTCTCCTTGATCCGAAGAATACGAGGATCCTTCCGCAGACTTTGCAGGATCAGGGAGGCCATGCAGCGTAGGTTTGCTGAGGCATTCGCTCCGGAGTCCTCTGGGTCACTAAGGACGACATGATCCGCAGCCACCTCCTCCCAGCCACGTACAAGTCCACTGGTTTCTTGGGACTGTAAATCATCCCTAAAAGACTGCTGCTGATGATGCTGAGTGCCAGCCTCCACCTCCATGCTGACACAATCCTCCTCCTCCTCCTCCTCCTCCTCCTCTTCCTGTGCGATGGGTGGGACAGAAGGAACACTGTCTGGGTAAAGGGGGCCTTGAGAGGCAAGGAAGTCCTCCTCTTCCTGCCTCTGTTCTGCCTCAAGTGCCCTGTCCATTATTCCACGCAGCGTGTGCTCCAACAGGTGGACAAGAGGTACAGTGTTACTGATGCATGCACTGTCACTGCTCACCATCCTCGTGGCCTCCTCAAATGGTGCCAGGACAGTGCATGCATCCCTGATCATGCCCCACTGGCGTGGAGAAAAAAAACCAAGCTCCCCTGACCCTGTCCTGGTGCCGTAGTCGCACAGGTACTCATTGATGGCCCTCTGCTGCGTGTGCAGCCGCTGCAGCATGGCCAACGTTGAGTTCCACCTGGTGGGCATGTCACATATAAGGCGGTTCTTGGGCAGGTTCAACTCCTTTTGCAGCTCAGCCAGGCGAGCACTGGCATTATAAGATCTGCGGAAATGCACACAGACTTTCCTGGCCTGCCTCAGGACATCCTGTAAGCCCGGGTACCTGCCCAAGAACCGCTGCACCACCAGGTTAAGGACGTGAGCCACACAGGGCACATGGGTCAGTTGTCCCTGTCGGAGGGCGGAGAGGAGGTTGGTGCCATTGTCGCAAACCACCATTCCTGGCTTAAGCTGGCGTGGCGTCAACCACCTCTCGGCCTGGCCCTGCAGAGCAGACAGGACCTCTGCCCCAGTGTGGCTTCTGTCCCCCAAACACACCAGCGCAAGCACGGCATGGCATCTTTTTGCCTGCGTACTTGCGTAGCCCCGTGAACGGCTACGGAGCACCGCTGGTTCATAGGACAAACCACAGGAAGAGGCCATGGAGGAAAAAGAAGAGGAGGGGGTGGAGGAGAGAGGTGTGTCACAACCAGTAGTAGCATTTTGGAGGCGTGGCGGTGGGACAACCTCCAACACTACTGCACCTTGTCCTGCATCCTTCCCAGCTGCCAAAAGAGTGACCCAATGGGCCGTGAAAGAAAGGTAACGTCCCTGTCCATGCCTGCTGGACCATGAGTCAGCGGTAATATGCACCTTACCGCTGACCGCCCTGTCCAGCGAGGCCAAGACATTGCCTTCCACATGCCGGTAGAGAGCCGGAATAGCCTTCCGTGAGAAAAAGTGGCGTTTGGGAACCTGCCACTGAGGAACCGCACATTGCACAAACTCACGGAAGGGGGCCGAGTCTACCAACTGAAAAGGCAGCAGTTGAAGCGCTAGCAATTTAGCCAAGCTAGCATTCAACCGCTGGGCATGTGGATGGCTGGGAGTGAACTTCTTTCGACGGTCCAGCAGCTGGGGCAGGGAAATTTGCCTGCTAGAATCGGACGTCGGTGTACTGCTAGCAGAGTGGCCGCAAGTACTTGGCTGTGACACACCTAATTCTACACCTTCATTCCTCTCAGTGCATGTTTCAGAGAGGACTGAAGTTATAGTGGGGTTGGAGATCCCAGCTGATGCGGTGCAAGGAGAGGTCCGCTTTGTTCTTTGGTGTGGGTCTTTGAGGTAGGCTTGCCAACGAGCTGCATGGCAGGTCAACATATGTCTGGTCAGGCATGTGGTACCCAAGCGGCTGATGTTTTGGCCACGCGATATACGCTTGAGACATATGTTGCAAACAGCAGCTGTGCGATCTGATGCACTAGCCTCAAAAAAGGCCCACACCAAAGAACTTTTTGAATGACGGGCAGAGGCAGCGCCCTGCACAGGCGGAGCTCTGCGGTGTGATTCCGTCGGTGTACTGCCCTTACGCTGGCCACCAAAGGGCATCCTGCCTCGTTGGAGATGTGCCTCCTCCTCATCCTCCTCCTCCTCCTCTCTCCTATTAGGCACCCACGTGGAGTCAGTGACCTCATCATCACCTCCCTCCTCATCACTGGAGCCAATCTGGCAGTATGCTGCAGCTGCTGGAACATGACTGCCAGATTGGTGTCCTTCTTGAGCATCCCCTCTGTCTGCTCTCACCCTACTGCCTTCCTCTAGCTGGGTTTCATCATCAGACCCTTCGAAACGCTGGGCATCCTCCTGGAGCATGTACCCAACACTGTGCTGAAACAGTTCGGGGGACTCCTCAGGAGGAGGACATGGTGGGTCTAGGGAAGGAGTGACTGATGATGAGTCTGACATTGATACCAGGGAAGAGGACGCTTTGGCAGCTGCTTTTCCAGTACCCTGAGCCTGGGTGAGAGAGGATGAGGAGGAGGAGGAGGGCTTGGTCATCCACTCTACCAAGTCTTCGGCATGATGTGGCTCAACATGTCCAGCTGCCGAAAAGAAGGACAAGCGTGTCCCATGGCCATGTGCTGATGACAATGCACCGCGTCCACGACCAGCACTGTTGCCCCCAGACACAGAGCCTGCTTGCCCTCTTTTATTGCCTCCTGACTGTCTGCCTCTCCTTGTTTGCCTTCCAGACATTCTAATAGATGGCCTGCAGGGAGATGGGAAAAAAGCAATAAGGGCTACCTTCAGGTGTCCTTCTCTGTCCCTTGAAACAAGGACTTTGACAGTGAAAGAAACTGACACACTCTCCCTACCTACAGTTTTCTGTCCCTAGAAAAAATGTTTTTTTTAAGCACAATTTAGCACAAGGAGAATTCACTCACTGTCCTTCCAGGTCCCTGGAAACAAGGACTTTGACAGTGAAAGAAACTGACACACTCTCCCTACCTACAGTTTTCTGTCCCTAGAAAAAATGTTTTTTTTAAGCACAATTTAGCACAAGGAGAATTCACTCACTGTCCTTCCAGGTCCCTGGAAACAAGGACTTTGACAGTGAAAGAAACTGACACACTCTCCCTACCTACAGTTTTCTGTCCCTAGAAAAAATGTTTTTTTTAAGCACAATTTAGCACAAGGAGAATTCACTCACTGTCCTTCCAGGTCCCTGGAAACAAGGACTTTGACAGTGAAAGAAACTGACACACTCTCCCTACCTACAGTTTTCTGTCCCTAGAAAAAATGTTTTTTTTAAGCACAATTTAGCACAAGGAGAATTCACTCACTGTCCTTCCAGGTCCCTGGAAACAAGGACTTTGACAGTGAAAGAAACTGACACACTCTCCCTACCTACAGTTTTCTGTCCCTAGAAAAAATGTTTTTTTTAAGCACAATTTAGCACAAGGAGAATTCACTCACTGTCCTTCCAGGTCCCTGGAAACAAGGACTTTGACAGTGAAAGAAACTGACACACTCTCCCTACCTACAGTTTTCTGTCCCTAGAAAAAATGTTTTTTTTAAGCACAATTTAGCACAAGGAGAATTCACTCACTGTCCTTCCAGGTCCCTGGAAACAAGGACTTTGACAGTGAAAGAAACTGACACACTCTCCCTACCTACAGTTTTCTGTCCCTAGAAAAAATGTTTTTTTTAAGCACAATTTAGCACAAGGAGAATTCACTCACTGTCCTTCCAGGTCCCTGGAAACAAGGACTTTGACAGTGAAAGAAACTGACACACTCTCCCTACCTACAGTTTTCTGTCCCTAGAAAAAATGTTTTTTTTAAGCACAATTTAGCACAAGGAGAATTCACTCACTGTCCTTCCAGGTCCCTGGAAACAAGGACTTTGACAGTGAAAGAAACTGACACACTCTCCCTACCTACAGTTTTCTGTCCCTAGAAAAAATGTTTTTTTTAAGCACAATTTAGCACAAGGAGAATTCACTCACTGTCCTTCCAGGTCCCTGGAAACAAGGACTTTGACAGTGAAAGAAACTGACACACTCTCCCTACCTACAGTTTTCTGTCCCTAGAAAAAATGTTTTTTTTAAGCACAATTTAGCACAAGGAGAATTCACTCACTGTCCTTCCAGGTCCCTGGAAACAAGGACTTTGACAGTGAAAGAAACTGACACACTCTCCCTACCTACAGTTTTCTGTCCCTAGAAAAAATGTTTTTTTTAAGCACAATTTAGCACAAGGAGAATTCACTCACTGTCCTTCCAGGTCCCTGGAAACAAGGACTTTGACAGTGAAAGAAACTGACACACTCTCCCTACCTACAGTTTTCTGTCCCTAGAAAAAATGTTTTTTTTAAGCACAATTTAGCACAAGGAGAATTCACTCACTGTCCTTCCAGGTCCCTGGAAACAAGGACTTTGACAGTGAAAGAAACTGACACACTCTCCCTACCTACAGTTTTCTGTCCCTAGAAAAAATGTTTTTTTTAAGCACAATTTAGCACAAGGAGAATTCACTCACTGTCCTTCCAGGTCCCTGGAAACAAGGACTTTGACAGTGAAAGAAACTGACACACTCTCCCTACCTACAGTTTTCTGTCCCTAGAAAAAATGTTTTTTTTAAGCACAATTTAGCACAAGGAGAATTCACTCACTGTCCTTCCAGGTCCCTGGAAACAAGGACTTTGACAGTGAAAGAAACTGACACACTCTCCCTACCTACAGTTTTCTGTCCCTAGAAAAAATGTTTTTTTTAAGCACAATTTAGCACAAGGAGAATTCACTCACTGTCCTTCCAGGTCCCTGGAAACAAGGACTTTGACAGTGAAAGAAACTGACACACTCTCCCTACCTACAGTTTTCTGTCCCTAGAAAAAATGTTTTTTTTAAGCACAATTTAGCACAAGGAGAATTCACTCACTGTCCTTCCAGGTCCCTGGAAACAAGGACTTTGACAGTGAAAGAAACTGACACACTCTCCCTACCTACAGTTTTCTGTCCCTAGAAAAAATGTTTTTTTTAAGCACAATTTAGCACAAGGAGAATTCACTCACTGTCCTTCCAGGTCCCTGGAAACAAGGACTTTGACAGTGAAAGAAACTGACACACTCTCCCTACCTACAGTTTTCTGTCCCTAGAAAAAATGTTTTTTTTAAGCACAATTTAGCACAAGGAGAATTCACTCACTGTCCTTCCAGGTCCCTGGAAACAAGGACTTTGACAGTGAAAGAAACTGACACACTCTCCCTACCTACAGTTTTCTGTCCCTAGAAAAAATGTTTTTTTTAAGCACAATTTAGCACAAGGAGAATTCACTCACTGTCCTTCCAGGTCCCTGGAAACAAGGACTTTGACAGTGAAAGAAACTGACACACTCTCCCTACCTACAGTTTTCTGTCCCTAGAAAAAATGTTTTTTTTAAGCACAATTTAGCACAAGGAGAATTCACTCACTGTCCTTCCAGGTCCCTGGAAACAAGGACTTTGACAGTGAAAGAAACTGACACACTCTCCCTACCTACAGTTTTCTGTCCCTAGAAAAAATGTTTTTTTTAAGCACAATTTAGCACAAGGAGAATTCACTCACTGTCCTTCCAGGTCCCTGGAAACAAGGACTTTGACAGTGAAAGAAACTGACACACTCTCCCTACCTACAGTTTTCTGTCCCTAGAAAAAATGTTTTTTTTAAGCACAATTTAGCACAAGGAGAATTCACTCACTGTCCTTCCAGGTCCCTGGAAACAAGGACTTTGACAGTGAAAGAAACTGACACACTCTCCCTACCTACAGTTTTCTGTCCCTAGAAAAAATGTTTTTTTTAAGCACAATTTAGCACAAGGAGAATTCACTCACTGTCCTTCCAGGTCCCTGGAAACAAGGACTTTGACAGTGAAAGAAACTGACACACTCTCCCTACCTACAGTTTTCTGTCCCTAGAAAAAATGTTTTTTTTAAGCACAATTTAGCACAAGGAGAATTCACTCACTGTCCTTCCAGGTCCCTGGAAACAAGGACTTTGACAGTGAAAGAAACTGACACACTCTCCCTACCTACAGTTTTCTGTCCCTAGAAAAAATGTTTTTTTTAAGCACAATTTAGCACAAGGAGAATTCACTCACTGTCCTTCCAGGTCCCTGGAAACAAGGACTTTGACAGTGAAAGAAACTGACACACTCTCCCTACCTACAGTTTTCTGTCCCTAGAAAAAATGTTTTTTTTAAGCACAATTTAGCACAAGGAGAATTCACTCACTGTCCTTCCAGGTCCCTGGAAACAAGGACTTTGACAGTGAAAGAAACTGACACACTCTCCCTACCTACAGTTTTCTGTCCCTAGAAAAAATGTTTTTTTTAAGCACAATTTAGCACAAGGAGAATTCACTCACTGTCCTTCCAGGTCCCTGGAAACAAGGACTTTGACAGTGAAAGAAACTGACACACTCTCCCTACCTACAGTTTTCTGTCCCTAGAAAAAATGTTTTTTTTAAGCACAATTTAGCACAAGGAGAATTCACTCACTGTCCTTCCAGGTCCCTGGAAACAAGGACTTTGACAGTGAAAGAAACTGACACACTCTCCCTACCTACAGTTTTCTGTCCCTAGAAAAAATGTTTTTTTTAAGCACAATTTAGCACAAGGAGAATTCACTCACTGTCCTTCCAGGTCCCTGGAAACAAGGACTTTGACAGTGAAAGAAACTGACACACTCTCCCTACCTACAGTTTTCTGTCCCTAGAAAAAATGTTTTTTTTAAGCACAATTTAGCACAAGGAGAATTCACTCACTGTCCTTCCAGGTCCCTGGAAACAAGGACTTTGACAGTGAAAGAAACTGACACACTCTCCCTACCTACAGTTTTCTGTCCCTAGAAAAAATGTTTTTTTTAAGCACAATTTAGCACAAGGAGAATTCACTCACTGTCCTTCCAGGTCCCTGGAAACAAGGACTTTGACAGTGAAAGAAACTGACACACTCTCCCTACCTACAGTTTTCTGTCCCTAGAAAAAATGTTTTTTTTAAGCACAATTTAGCACAAGGAGAATTCACTCACTGTCCTTCCAGGTCCCTGGAAACAAGGACTTTGACAGTGAAAGAAACTGACACACTCTCCCTACCTACAGTTTTCTGTCCCTAGAAAAAATGTTTTTTTTAAGCACAATTTAGCACAAGGAGAATTCACTCACTGTCCTTCCAGGTCCCTGGAAACAAGGACTTTGACAGTGAAAGAAACTGACACACTCTCCCTACCTACAGTTTTCTGTCCCTAGAAAAAATGTTTTTTTTAAGCACAATTTAGCACAAGGAGAATTCACTCACTGTCCTTCCAGGTCCCTGGAAACAAGGACTTTGACAGTGAAAGAAACTGACACACTCTCCCTACCTACAGTTTTCTGTCCCTAGAAAAAATGTTTTTTTTAAGCACAATTTAGCACAAGGAGAATTCACTCACTGTCCTTCCAGGTCCCTGGAAACAAGGACTTTGACAGTGAAAGAAACTGACACACTCTCCCTACCTACAGTTTTCTGTCCCTAGAAAAAATGTTTTTTTTAAGCACAATTTAGCACAAGGAGAATTCACTCACTGTCCTTCCAGGTCCCTGGAAACAAGGACTTTGACAGTGAAAGAAACTGACACACTCTCCCTACCTACAGTTTTCTGTCCCTAGAAAAAATGTTTTTTTTAAGCACAATTTAGCACAAGGAGAATTCACTCACTGTCCTTCCAGGTCCCTGGAAACAAGGACTTTGACAGTGAAAGAAACTGACACACTCTCCCTACCTACAGTTTTCTGTCCCTAGAAAAAATGTTTTTTTTAAGCACAATTTAGCACAAGGAGAATTCACTCACTGTCCTTCCAGGTCCCTGGAAACAAGGACTTTGACAGTGAAAGAAACTGACACACTCTCCCTACCTACAGTTTTCTGTCCCTAGAAAAAATGTTTTTTTTAAGCACAATTTAGCACAAGGAGAATTCACTCACTGTCCTTCCAGGTCCCTGGAAACAAGGACTTTGACAGTGAAAGAAACTGACACACTCTCCCTACCTACAGTTTTCTGTCCCTAGAAAAAATGTTTTTTTTAAGCACAATTTAGCACAAGGAGAATTCACTCACTGTCCTTCCAGGTCCCTGGAAACAAGGACTTTGACAGTGAAAGAAACTGACACACTCTCCCTACCTACAGTTTTCTGTCCCTAGAAAAAATGTTTTTTTTAAGCACAATTTAGCACAAGGAGAATTCACTCACTGTCCTTCCAGGTCCCTGGAAACAAGGACTTTGACAGTGAAAGAAACTGACACACTCTCCCTACCTACAGTTTTCTGTCCCTAGAAAAAATGTTTTTTTTAAGCACAATTTAGCACAAGGAGAATTCACTCACTGTCCTTCCAGGTCCCTGGAAACAAGGACTTTGACAGTGAAAGAAACTGACACACTCTCCCTACCTACAGTTTTCTGTCCCTAGAAAAAATGTTTTTTTTAAGCACAATTTAGCACAAGGAGAATTCACTCACTGTCCTTCCAGGTCCCTGGAAACAAGGACTTTGACAGTGAAAGAAACTGACACACTCTCCCTACCTACAGTTTTCTGTCCCTAGAAAAAATGTTTTTTTTAAGCACAATTTAGCACAAGGAGAATTCACTCACTGTCCTTCCAGGTCCCTGGAAACAAGGACTTTGACAGTGAAAGAAACTGACACACTCTCCCTACCTACAGTTTTCTGTCCCTAGAAAAAATGTTTTTTTTAAGCACAATTTAGCACAAGGAGAATTCACTCACTGTCCTTCCAGGTCCCTGGAAACAAGGACTTTGACAGTGAAAGAAACTGACACACTCTCCCTACCTACAGTTTTCTGTCCCTAGAAAAAATGTTTTTTTTAAGCACAATTTAGCACAAGGAGAATTCACTCACTGTCCTTCCAGGTCCCTGGAAACAAGGACTTTGACAGTGAAAGAAACTGACACACTCTCCCTACCTACAGTTTTCTGTCCCTAGAAAAAATGTTTTTTTTAAGCACAATTTAGCACAAGGAGAATTCACTCACTGTCCTTCCAGGTCCCTGGAAACAAGGACTTTGACAGTGAAAGAAACTGACACACTCTCCCTACCTACAGTTTTCTGTCCCTAGAAAAAATGTTTTTTTTAAGCACAATTTAGCACAAGGAGAATTCACTCACTGTCCTTCCAGGTCCCTGGAAACAAGGACTTTGACAGTGAAAGAAACTGACACACTCTCCCTACCTACAGTTTTCTGTCCCTAGAAAAAATGTTTTTTTTAAGCACAATTTAGCACAAGGAGAATTCACTCACTGTCCTTCCAGGTCCCTGGAAACAAGGACTTTGACAGTGAAAGAAACTGACACACTCTCCCTACCTACAGTTTTCTGTCCCTAGAAAAAATGTTTTTTTTAAGCACAATTTAGCACAAGGAGAATTCACTCACTGTCCTTCCAGGTCCCTGGAAACAAGGACTTTGACAGTGAAAGAAACTGACACACTCTCCCTACCTACAGTTTTCTGTCCCTAGAAAAAATGTTTTTTTTAAGCACAATTTAGCACAAGGAGAATTCACTCACTGTCCTTCCAGGTCCCTGGAAACAAGGACTTTGACAGTGAAAGAAACTGACACACTCTCCCTACCTACAGTTTTCTGTCCCTAGAAAAAATGTTTTTTTTAAGCACAATTTAGCACAAGGAGAATTCACTCACTGTCCTTCCAGGTCCCTGGAAACAAGGACTTTGACAGTGAAAGAAACTGACACACTCTCCCTACCTACAGTTTTCTGTCCCTAGAAAAAATGTTTTTTTTAAGCACAATTTAGCACAAGGAGAATTCACTCACTGTCCTTCCAGGTCCCTGGAAACAAGGACTTTGACAGTGAAAGAAACTGACACACTCTCCCTACCTACAGTTTTCTGTCCCTAGAAAAAATGTTTTTTTTAAGCACAATTTAGCACAAGGAGAATTCACTCACTGTCCTTCCAGGTCCCTGGAAACAAGGACTTTGACAGTGAAAGAAACTGACACACTCTCCCTACCTACAGTTTTCTGTCCCTAGAAAAAATGTTTTTTTTAAGCACAATTTAGCACAAGGAGAATTCACTCACTGTCCTTCCAGGTCCCTGGAAACAAGGACTTTGACAGTGAAAGAAACTGACACACTCTCCCTACCTACAGTTTTCTGTCCCTAGAAAAAATGTTTTTTTAAGCACAATTTAGCACAAGGAGAATTCACTCACTGTCCTTCCAGGTCCCTGGAAACAAGGACTTTGACAGTGAAAGAAACTGACACACTCTCCCTACCTACAGTTTTCTGTCCCTAGAAAAAATGTTTTTTTTAAGCACAATTTAGCACAAGGAGAATTCACTCACTGTCCTTCCAGGTCCCTGGAAACAAGGACTTTGACAGTGAAAGAAACTGACACACTCTCCCTACCTACAGTTTTCTGTCCCTAGAAAAAATGTTTTTTTTAAGCACAATTTAGCACAAGGAGAATTCACTCACTGTCCTTCCAGGTCCCTGGAAACAAGGACTTTGACAGTGAAAGAAACTGACACACTCTCCCTACCTACAGTTTTCTGTCCCTAGAAAAAATGTTTTTTTTAAGCACAATTTAGCACAAGGAGAATTCACTCACTGTCCTTCCAGGTCCCTGGAAACAAGGACTTTGACAGTGAAAGAAACTGACACACTCTCCCTACCTACAGTTTTCTGTCCCTAGAAAAAATGTTTTTTTTAAGCACAATTTAGCACAAGGAGAATTCACTCACTGTCCTTCCAGGTCCCTGGAAACAAGGACTTTGACAGTGAAAGAAACTGACACACTCTCCCTACCTACAGTTTTCTGTCCCTAGAAAAAATGTTTTTTTTAAGCACAATTTAGCACAAGGAGAATTCACTCACTGTCCTTCCAGGTCCCTGGAAACAAGGACTTTGACAGTGAAAGAAACTGACACACTCTCCCTACCTACAGTTTTCTGTCCCTAGAAAAAAAGTTTTTTTTAAGCACAATTTAGCACAAGGAGAATTCACTCACTGTCCTTCCAGGTCCCTGGAAACAAGGACTTTGACAGTGAAAGAAACTGACACACTCTCCCTACCTACAGTTTTCTGTCCCTAGAAAAAATTTTTTTTTAAGCACAATTTAGCACAAGGAGAATTCACTCACTGTCCTTCCAGGTCCCTGGAAACAAGGACTTTGACAGTGAAAGAAACTGACACACTCTCCCTACCTACAGTTTTCTGTCCCTAGAAAAAATGTTTTTTTTAAGCACAATTTAGCACAAGGAGAATTCACTCACTGTCCTTCCAGGTCCCTGGAAACAAGGACTTTGACAGTGAAAGAAACTGACACACTCTCCCTACCTACAGTTTTCTGTCCCTAGAAAAAATGTTTTTTTTAAGCACAATTTAGCACAAGGAGAATTCACTCACTGTCCTTCCAGGTCCCTGGAAACAAGGACTTTGACAGTGAAAGAAACTGACACACTCTCCCTACCTACAGTTTTCTGTCCCTAGAAAAAATGTTTTTTTTAAGCACAATTTAGCACAAGGAGAATTCACTCACTGTCCTTCCAGGTCCCTGGAAACAAGGACTTTGACAGTGAAAGAAACTGACACTCTCCCTACCTACAGTTTTCTGTCCCTAGAAAAAATGTTTTTTTTAAGCACAATATAGCACAAGCACAAAACACACTGACACTCTCCCTACCTATCCTTCTCTTTCCCTAAACTAAAGGAATCCAGGTTAAGCAAGAAATAAATAAAAGTCACTGTCCCTGCCTATGCTGCTCTATCCCTGCTCCGGAACACACTACACTAGGCCGCCGTGCTGGCGGCCTTTTATAGTGTGGGGCGTGTACTAAACACCCTCAGCAATAATTGGCCACAGGCATCCTGCCTGTGGCCAATCATTGCTCTCCTCGCTGCCGGCGCTGTGATTGGCCAAGCATGCGGGGTCACAGTGCATGCTTGGCCAATCACAGCGCCTGGATGACACTGCGATGGCGTAGTGCATTGTGGGCCGTTCGCGTCACTCGAATTTGGCGCGAACGGCCCAAATCGTTCGATCTTCGTCGAACGATCGAACAGCCGATGTTCGAGTCGAACGTATGTTCGACTCGAACACGAAGCTCATCCCTAGTCAGGACCACGTCATCAGCAAAAAGACCAATCTTATGTACTTGGCTTGCATCATTAATCCCTGTAATGCTATCGTCTGACCTAATTGCTTCCGCCAAAGGTTCCATCATTAAGGTAAAAATGATGGGAGATAATAGGCATCCTTGGCGGGTTCCATTTGTTATATAAAATTTATCTGAGAGGGCGTTGGACGAGAAAACTCTAGCCAAGGGTGTGGATTAAAGAGCTAAGACTGCAGATAGGATGTTCCCCTGGAGACCAAACTTTTACAGAGTCGCTTTGAGGTATCCCCAGTGGACCCTATCAAAAGCCTTTTCTGCGTCCAACGCCAAAATCGCTGTGGGTGTTTTCTTAGTCTCTACTATATGCAGGAGATTGAACAACCGCCTTGTGCCATCAGGGGCTTGTCTGCCCTTGACAAAGCCTACTTGATCTGTTTTTACTAAAGTGGGGGTGATTTTGGCTAGTCTATTTGCTCAAATTTTGGCATAGATTTTTAAATCCATGTTTAGGTGTGAGATGGGTCTGAAATTTTGGGGAGAATCCGGCTTCTTACCTGGCTTCGGCAAAGTGACAATAGTGGCTTGTAACATCTCCTCTGGGAAGGAGGCTGAGGAGGAGGCGACGCTGTTGAACAAAGCACCCAAGTGAGGGACCAGAGATTGTGAAAATGTTCTGTAATATTCTGACGAAAATCCATCAGTGTCAGGTGATTGGTTTTTAGGTAAAGCGTGTATGATATCTAAAATGTCTTTAGGTAGGATTGGAGCATTAAGTGAGGATAAATCCTCTTCTTTTAAGGAAGGGAGAGACACCGAATCTAAAAAAGAAGTGATAGTTTGAGTCGTGGGTTGTGGTGTAGCGCAGTAGTGGCTGGTGCTCAAAATTTTTGTGGGGGGCGCAAACTTAAAAAAAAAAAATCAATTGCCGCCACTGTGCCCATTAAACGCAGCCACTGTGCCCAAACGCCACCAGTTTGCCCCCCCCAAATGCAGACAGTTTCCCCCCCAAATGCAGACAGTTTCCCCCCCAAATGCAGCCAGTTTGTCCCCAAATGCAGCCAGTTTGTACCCAAATGCAGCCAGTTTCCCCCCAAATGCAGCCAGTTTGTCCCCATATACAGCCAGTTTGTCCCCAAATGCAGCCAGTTTGTCCCCAAATGCAGACAGTTTGTCCCCATATACAGCCAGTTTGTCCCCATATACAGTAATAATAGAAAAATAAAGCTGCGCACATGTGAAAAAAACTGTCTCTGATGTCAGAAACAGTATATCAAGAGCTCAGTCTCTATTGCCAAAAACAATCAAAAAACTCCTTGATAGTAGATTTGATAAAAAAAAAGAACAAAGTCCCGTGAATAAATATACAAAGTCCCTTGAATAAATGAGGTAATATTAACCCCTTGAAAAGCAAAAACAAACAAAATACTGTGGATAAGAATCTCCTTATTTGAACATAGGTGACTTCAAACATCAAACACCCAATGAATAGTGCTGTATCTTTGATAGAGAGGTTCCACCACCACCAGTTCTTACTGCCGCTTACCAGAACTATTGATCCCTTCAGAGATCAATGGAAGAAGATGGCTGTTTACCCCTGCCAGGGTCTCTAGAGTGTAGATCGCTAAAAACTTTTCTCCTGAATTCCACGCCAATCCTCTCCAAAAGTCACGTAATCACAGTGCAAGAGGAAAGAAAGCCACCATAGCGTAAATCCGGTAAAACAATATTAAAGGGGTTGTAAAGGTTTGTTTTTTATTTTCTAAATAGGTTCCTTTAAGCTAGTGCATTGGGGCGATGTCATCGGTGACGAAACGACGTAGGGAGGAGCGGCATGCTGACGTCACCGACATACAAACGAGTCCCGGAAGGAACGGGCTGTCTTAGCCGGCCGGCTATTTTTTACCATACGCTTTTTATACTTGCGATAACTGTAAGTGCATTTCTTTTATTATTAAACTTGTTTTACCGGATTTACGCTATAGTGGCTTTCTTTCCTCTTGCACTGTGATTACGTGACTTTTGGAGAGGATTGGCGTGGAATTCAGGAGAGAAGTTATTAGCGATCTATACTCTAGAGACCCTGGCAGGGGTAAACAGCCATCTGCTTCCATTGATCTCTGAAGGGATCAATAGTTCTGGTAAGCGGCAGTAAGAACTGGTGGTGGTGGAACCTCTCTCTATCAAAGATACAGCACTATTCATTGGGTGTTTGATGTTTGAAGTCACCTATGTTCAAATAAGGAGATTCTTATCCACAGTATTTTGTTTGTTTTTGCTTTTCAAGGGGTTAATATTACCTCATTTATTCAAGGGACTTTGTATATTTATTCACGGGACTTTGTTCTTTATATCAAATCTACTATCAAGGAGTTTTTTTATTGTTTTTGGCAATAGAGACTGAGCTCTTGATATACTGTTTCTGACATCAGAGACAGTTTTTTTCACATGTGTGCAGCTTTATTTTTCTATTATTACCTTTACTGTGTGTGTCTCACATTTAAGTTGCAGCCTATTGTTTATTACCACATTTAATTTCAATTTATGAGTGGCATTTCACCATTTAGACAGCGCAGTATATATTTACACTTTTATGTCCCCATATACAGCCAGTTTCCACCCAAATGCAGCCAGTTTGTCCCCATATACAGCCAGTTTGTCCCCATATACAGCCAGTTTGTCCCCATATACAGCCAGTTTCCCCCAAAATGCAGCCAGTTTCCCCCCAAATGCAGCCAGTTTCCCCCAAATGCAGCCAGTTTCCCCCAAAATACAGCCAGTTTGTCCCCAAATACAGCCAGTTTGTCCCCATATACAGCTAGTTTTCCCCCAAGTGCAGCCAGTTTGTCCCCGTATACAGCCAGTTTCCCCCCAAATACAGCCAGTTTGTCCCCAAATACAGCCAGTTTGTCTCCAAATGCAGCCAGTTTGTCCCCATATACAGACAGTTTGTCCCCATATACAGCCAGTTTCCCCCAAAATGCAGCCAGTTTCCCCCCAAATGCAGCCAGTTTCCCCCCAAATGCAGCCAGTTTGTCCCCATATACAGCCAGTTTTCCCCCAAATGCAGCCAGTTTGTCCCCATATACAGCCAGTTTCCCCCCAAATACAGCCAGTTTGTCCCCAAATACAGCCAGTTTGTCTCCAAATGCAGCCAGTTTGTCCCCAAATACAGCCAGTTTGTCCCCATATACAGCCAGTTTGTCCCCCATATACAGCCAGTTTGTCCCCATATAAAGCCAGTTTGTCCCCAAATGCAGCCAGTTTCCCCCCAAATACAGACAGTTTGTCCCCATATACAACCAGTTTGTCCCCAAATACAGCCAGTTTGTCCCCATATACAGCCAGTGTGTCCCCAAATACAGCCAGTTTGTCCCCATATACAGCCAGTTTGTCCCCATATACAGCCAGTTTCCCCCCAAATACAGCCAGTTTGTCCCCATATACAGCCAGTGTGTCCCCAAATACAGCCAGTGTGTCCCCAAATACAGCCAATTTGTCCCCAAATACAGCCAGTTTGTCCCCATATGCAGCCAGTTTGTCCCCATATACAGCCAGTTTGTCCCCATATACAGCCAGTTTGTCCCCAAATGCAGCCAGTTTCCCCCCAAATGCAGCCAGTTTCCCCCCAAATGCAGCCAGTTTCCCCCCAAATACAGCCAGTTTCCCCCCAAATGCAGCCAGTTTGTCCCCAAATGCAGCCAGTTTGTCCCCATATACAGCCAGTTTGTCCCCAAATACAGCCAGTTTGTCCCCAAATGCAGCCAGTTTGTCCCCAAATGCAGCCAGTTTCCCCCAAATACAGACAGTTTGTCCCCAAATACAGACAGTTTGTCCCCAAATGCAGGCAGTTTGTCCCCATATACAGCCAGTTTGTCCCCATATACAGCCAGTGTGTCCCCAAATACAGCCAGTTTTCCCCCAAATACAGCCAGTTTTCCCCCAAATGCAGCCAGTTTGTCCCCCCAGCCCTGCACTTACCTTCCTCGGGTCAGCGCCAATCAGGTTACCAGTAACCAGACCCGGTGAACCTGATTGGCTGAAACGCCTGTCAGTGTTAACCAAGGACCGCACCCCCCCCGTGCGTCCACTGGTTAGCTATTCGGAAGCCGATTACAGCCCTCAGGCTGTAATCGTGAAGCCTATCAGAGGCGCTGGCTCTGATAGGCACTTCCAAACACCAACCAGCCGCTGTTATTCAGATGGCCGGCGCTCAACAGAGGGCCGGCCACCTGAATAGTGGGCGGCAGCGGCGGCGACAATACATAGGTTCATGCAATGCATGCACCTATGTATTGTTGTGAGTGACGGGCGCAGGAGCGAGAGGGGGCGGCGCTCCTGCGCACACTATGGACGCACCGCCACTGGTGTAGCGCTATCTTAGTGAAGGTTGTACAGGTCTCTATAGTACATCATGAAGGCATTGGCTATCTTTGCTGGGTGATGTTATAAGATACCTGAGTGTGGGTCTTTGATGGAGGTGAGTTTTGATTTATTTGATTTGTTGTTGTAGCGCACTCACCCCCCCTTTAACCTGCCTTTGGCTCCTCGCAGGAAGAGAGGGCACACCACGCTATATACTAAAAAGACATATATATTTTACCACCCGTCAGTGACAAACAATTGTCTAATGCAGCGCTCTTATTAATATTAAAATCAATAAGGATCCCTATTGTCCTGAAAATAATAGTGAGAAATCCAGAGCACCCGATAAGGCGAGTAAATCCTGATAGATACAGTTCAATATATCACATCACAGTATTCCTTAGATATTTTCCAATCAACTATGCATCCTCCTCACACGTTACTCCAGAAAGACGTATCACAAGCTCCCCATAGGGATTGCACTCACCAGATCACGGCGGGTAATAAGCCTCCAAAGAAATCCAAACACAGGCTGCAGTGGAGGGATGATTTCTCAAGATATCCGCGGGTCTCGGCTGGTGATAAGCCTCATACGAAATCCCAGTGCAGGATGCAATAGACAAATGATACCTTCTCTGGATATCCTCTTCAATAGAGGTGTAGAGTTTTTCCTCCCGGGATTTATAAAATGGAGCGAAAGGGAAAACTCTGCATAGTGTAAACCGGTTTTCAAAAAACTTTATTCACCACGCTATATGCCCGTACCCTCCTGTGTGAAGAGGTTGAGCGGTGTTATGAAACAGGTCTCCGCAGCGAGGTTCTCCAGAGAATAGTTTTCATCTCTATACTCAATAAAGACAAGTCTGTATTTCCCCCAATAACTCCAAGGTCCACACCAGCTGTAACTCCAACGTAGAGTTTTTTTCTCCTAAAGCACAGTCTCTAGACAGAAAGGTTGGAGAAAGAACAGGAAGAACAGGACAGCATAAGGTGTGGGAGAGAGAGAGGTCCAGGCACAAATGAAATACACTTCACTGCTCGACTTCTCAAGCAGACTCAGCCCATTTGGATAGTCTCCCTAGAGAGGGGACTAGCAGCCAGAATGACACTCTAACTAGATATACAGTCTCTGCACAAACTGATGAACTTGGTCTCTGCCACAGACCTGGTGAACTTGGTCTCTAATCTTGACCTCTTTTAAGGAGAAGACATCCCTCCAGAGAGTTACTGGGCCCCTTTCTTCACCGTGACCTCTCAAAAGTCCCTCGGAACGGTCCTCCCCCAGCCTCCTTGTCTAAGATACGGGTCCCCTTGCAAGGCGGCACCCTGAGATTCCTCGATCCTTGGTAGGCCCCAGCCAAAGGCGCTGGGCCCAAGGCTTTTCCGTTGCAGCCCCAGGGCTAAAGGTTCCTGGGACTGATTCACCGACCACCACCCCTGGGCTAAAGGTGGCCAGGTCGGACAGAGAGCGCCCACCCCCCCCCCCTGGGTGTAGGACCCCCGGGAAGCAAACTGGAACCCCAATCCTGGGGTGAAAAAAAAAACAACTACTGGCAGCGTCTGCCCCTTTTATATCCATGCACAGCAGGCTAACCACTCCCACCATACGGTCGCCGAGAGGGGACACACAAGGCACAGCACTGTACCCACGGTTCAACCCTGGCCCACTATGGCAGTGCCACCCGCAGGCCACAGGAAACTGTACACTGATACTACACCTGCGGACAAAAATGGTGGAAAAGTCCTAACAATTAAGGTGTTTGAGCATAAATACCACTCAAACACTACCCCTAAATTTAGGACCCCGCTACATTGTCTTTTGGAAATATAGTTAGCTAGTAATTTGCCTGCCTTGTTGCCTTGAGCATGGAACTGTGCTTTTGTACGTCTCAAGTAGTTTTGATGATTTGAAATGAGTGATAAAAGGACTTTCTGTCTACAATTGAACGGGTCAGTTTCTATCTTAGGAGAGGGATTGTGTTTATGTAGATCCTCTAAATTGTTAAGGTCCTTGAGCAGAGTGTTCAACAGTTCCCCCCTCCACCTGTTCTCTCCTGCTGCTGCTTGAATAAGTAGGCCCCTGCTGAAGGCTTTATTGGTGCACCATAGGGTAGCTGTATTAATATTGTATTTGTCATTGATCTGGAAGAATTCTGAAATTTGTTGGTTCAGTTTTGGGACTAAGGTGGGATTGGCCAGGATCTCAATGTTGTTTCTCCATAGGTATGTTGGAAGAGTAGAGCACTCGGAGAAAATAGAGGTTGGACTGCCCCTGGGATATTATGGACCGAAGCAATATTATAGACTGACCATTAATTTGTATAAAAGTAGAAAAGATTTTATTACATGTAGTTAAGTCACAAAAGTTCAACAATAAAGAAAGTTTGTTTGTATGTCATAAAAACATGATTAACCCACTAACATTGACACGTTTCACTGTATTGACATCTATTGTCTATTAACAGAATGTGAATGTAATGTATATTGGCATCAATGATAGTGGGTTAATCATGTTTTTATGACATACAAACAAACTTTCTTTATTGTTGAACTTTTGTGACTTAACTACATGTAATAAAATCTTTTCTACTTTTATACAAATTAATGGTCAGTCTATAATATTGCTTCGGTCCATAATATCCCTGGGGCAGTCCAACCTCTATTTTCTCTGATAATTATTTGGGATGCGACTGGATGCTTTGAACTGACCTCAGCACACTGGTTTAGCTTCATCTTATCTTCTTTATAGAAGAGTAGAACACGGTTCCTTCAAAACTATGGAGACCGGGGCGTGGTCCGACCACGTAATTGAGTGGATTGTAGCAGATATAGTCCTCTGAGGAAGGTTAAGATCCGAAAGAATGAGGTGGATCCTGGAGTAAGCCCGTTGGGGGAATGAATAATAAGTAAAGTCTTTTTCAGATGAGTGTAAACACCTCCAAGAGTCATATAAAAAAAAATTCAGACAAAAAAGGTTGGAGTTCCTGTCTATTAGAAGGGTTTTGACAAGAGCAATCGATATGCTTATTTACAATGCTATTAAAATCTCCGCAGAGGAGTAGGGAGCCTTTCTTGACTTTGTCCACTTTTTTTAGTAGGGATCTCAGGAAGGAAACTTGTCCTTTGTTGGGCGCATATAGGTTTACCAAAGTATATGTGGAATTGTTCAAGTTGCATATTAAAATAATGTATCTGCCATTTGAGTCACAAATCACTCTAAACCTCTAAACCAGTGGTCATCAACCCTGTCCTCAGGGCTCACTAACAGGCCAGATTTTATGTATTACCTTGGGGAGATGCAGACCAGAATACTGCAATCACTGAGCAGCAAATGATATCACCTGTGATGTATTTCAGTTATCTTGCAAACCTGGCCTGTTAGTGGGCCCTGAGGACAGGGTTGATGACCACTGCTCTAAACAACAGTAACAGCTTGGCATGTATAGTAGTCACCTCCAAACACTTGCTCCACCGTGATCCGGCTGCCCCGCCCCATGCTGAAGAAGTCACGCCCACTGACGTAATGCGTACGGGAGGAGGAGCTACGCCGGACGCTGCTGCGATCGTTTTTCATTACTCAGGTTTTACATGTTGTTGTGTTTGCACTCGCATTGAGTGCTTGTAAATGTGAGTACTTCTACTTTTATTACTATAAGCAATAAATGATATATGACAGAGAGCACTAGGAGTTCTCCCCCTTTTTATTTGCATAAACTGGATCACGGTGGAGCAAGTGTTTGGAGGTGACTACTATACATGCCAAGCTGTTACTGTCGTTTAGAGGTTGGGAGCCGAATGATGTTATCTGCAATGTTGTTCCATGCCCTGTGACCTCTTGAAGGTCGAAGTATAGAGGTGAGAGGCCACTCTGTGTGCGGTGGAGGGATCTTCTTTCTGGTCAACTTTGTGATCCACATCGCATGCTTCATATTAGTGCACCATTCACCCTTTATGGACCTTTTGTCTGCTTATGGACTTTTTATTGATTAATTTCTTTGCGCTGCACTCTTTTAGATATTTGCTTAGTTTGAGGGATTTTTCATGAATTACCCTAAAGTGCTGGCTGCAATATCTTTTATATATTTTTTTCTTTGATTTTTTATTATTTTTTCAGCGCTGAATACTGTCTTTTTATTGGAATCAAGGTACAATAGAGATAGAAAAAAAAAGTTAAAGTCACAAACAAAAACAAGAACATAAAAAGTTGAAAACTTTCACAAAGTGCGAGCATTTCTTGCATTAACTCAATGGGGGGAATGAACTCCAAGTGAACAAAAACTGTCTTCTTCTCAGCCCTAAAAGGACTAGCGCCTTATGAATATAAGAGGTGTGACCCATATAGTAGCATAAGTCATGTAGTTCATCATTCTTGGGACATGCTGGCAGGCAGTGGTTTAGGTGATGGGATATGCGCATCTTCAGGTAACAAGTTCCATTTTCTGGCCAGAGTCAGACCATCTTCTATGTTTGTAATAGCATGAGTGCAGTTATCTCTGGTGATTAGAAGCTTGGTAGGGGAAGCCCCAGGTATAGGGAATTTTGTGGTTTTGTAGCAGCTTAGTGATGGATAGGTTTTTGCGTGCCATCATGGTGTGCTGTGACAAATCAACAAACACAGAAATTTCTGAATAGGGGGCAGGTAGAGGGTGATTCTTTCTGGAAAAATGCATAAGATCGTCTTTATTGTGAAAGAAGTGTATGCGCGCGATCATATCCCTTGGGACCTTTTCAGGTAAGAATTTGGGCTTAGGGAGACGATGAGCTCTGTACTTCATTTTCTGGGGCATCAGGTAAAATGGCTGCTATGAAATCCTGGACATAGCGCCTTAATTCAGCCGGGGTAACAGATTCCTCCACTCCCCGCAACTTAATGTTGTTCCTTCGGGACCTGTCTTCTAAATCTGCAATCTTTTCCCTCATGGCTTTGTCGTCCCCTTCGGCGTCATTGTGTGCGTCCACCAATTCATTGTGTGAGACTGTGAATTCTCCCATTTTATCTTCTAAGTGACTGACTCTGTCTCCCATGGCTTAAACATCACTCTTTATTTGTGATACGCAAAGCATCATGTCTTTATGCAATGATCCTCTGAGCGTCACCAACATGTCCATCATAACTGTGTCACTAAGGGGTAGCCCTGATGTTGGGAACTCATTGATCTGTATATATATGTATAAAGTCTCTTGTGCTATTCTGGGAATCACAGTGTTCATTCAGCTCACCTGCATACTTGTGGTTGGCTGACCTTTTCTGGGCAGATTTTTGCGGGCTGTTGATGGGAGAGGGACCCGGTGTACATCTTCCGCTGCTGCCATGAAGCGATGATGTTCCTGGGTTGTGAGCTGGGTTGTGAGCTGGGCTGATGTGGCCTCGGGCACTGTAACATTGTTGCTTTGGTAATATATTATGTCTGCTGAAACTAGGGATGGTCCCGATGTTCGAGTGGAACGTAAGTTCCACTCAAACATTGGGTGTTTGTTTGCAGAACTTTTTGCCTGTTCGCATGTTCTGGTTATCCCTAGCTGTAACCATTTCCATCATCCAATAAATGACATATTTTTTTTTAAATACTTGTGTTTGTGTGTCATTTACTGCATTGGCAAAATTGTACCCCCTTGAATTATTTCATTGATACAGGTAGGGCAATGACAGACTTAGCATCTGTTAAACTTTTTGTGGTGCATGCGGCCTCGATTGGGCTAATTTTGTCTTATATCAGCTTTAAAGCATAGCATTCTACCAGGGAATTCAGATCTTCAACAGATGCTAGCCCATGCCTCATTGCAGATTAATTGACAGAGGAACTGTTGTGTCACCACCTAACTGTGTGCTGGGAAGAAGGTCCTGTACGTGCAGTGCCCTTTAGTTGGAGAGCTCCTATACTCTTAACCCATCCCTGACTAGCATAGGTTGGTCTCCTTAGACTCACTGAGGTGCTGTGGGCAGTGGGCACCAGCTTCTCCCCTGAATGCCATAATAGAGGCACCTCAGGAAGCTCCATGGCTGGCCTAACCAGGACCACCAATAGCCCATTGCATACTTCCGGCCTCCTTATGACAAGTGTTAATTTTGTCTACTAAATAATACAATTTTAGTCAACTAAAATATGACTAAAATTAAAACAATTGAAATGACTAAAATAGGACTAAATCTAAAATGCCATTTTAGTCAAAAGACTATGACTAAAACTAAATTGAAATTTGATGTCAAAATTAACACTGCACTACCACCTAAGAATAGGGGGCATCTACTAAGCTACTAATAGAAAAACAAGGCTTTTATTATTATTTTTGTTAATATTTAATGTTAGTAATATATTCAGGTAATATGTGCAATGGCATTACAGGCAATAGAGTTTCATTTTTTTTTTTATATTTTCAAGTTGAACTTTTGCTTGTCAAAAAGCAATATATTTGTTTGTTTATGAAACTTGGTTTTATTTATAAAGACGTTATATATCACAATGGCTAAATCTGTGTCTGCAGTGCATGTTCAACCCTTAAAGAGGAAGTAAACCCTCTACAAAAAAAAAAACACCCTGCAAGACAAAGGCATAATAAGCTAGTATGCATAGCATACTAGCTCATTATGAATTACTTACCTGAGATCGAAGCCCCCGCAGCGGTCCTCGTCCCCCTCCTCCATTGCCGCCATCTCTCCAGGAGTGACTTCTGGGTATCGCGGCTCCGGCGCTGTGACTGGCCGGAGCCGCGATGACGTCACTCCCGTGCATGCGCGCGGGAGCCGCCAGTGACGGCACAATCGCCTAAGAAACGGCACGCTCAGTGCGCCTGCGCCCTTTGTCTACGGCGCATGCGCCGTAGACATCCGTGCCCGACTTTTTAGCAAATATCTCCTAAACCGTGTAGGTTTTGGAGATATTTCTTGCACCTACAGGTAAACCTTAATCTAAGCTTACCTGTAGGTAAAAGTGGTCTGTAAGGGTTTCCAACCACTTTAATACCATAAATAATAACATTAGATTTGTTTTTTACTCCAGGAGTATATAATGAGTTTGGCAATTCTAAAGAAATGCTTAAAAAATGCATTCAAATATAACTAAATCCATTAAATTTTAGACGACTAAATTGTACTGAAGATTTTAGTCGACTTAAATGTACTAGAGGTTTTAGTCGACCTAAATGTACAAGAGGTTTTAGTCGACTTAAATGTACTAGAGATTTTAGTCGACTTAAATGTACTAGAGATTTTAGTTGACTTAAATGTACTAGAGATTTTAGTCGACTTAAATGTACTGGAGATTTTAGTCGACTAAAATACAACTAAAACTTAAATAAATTCAGATGACTAACATATGACTAAAACTAAAATGGCATTTTAGTCAAAAGACTATAACTAAAACTAAATCGAAATTTGATGTCAAAATTAACACTGCTTATGACAAATGACCATAATAACAGCCCCAGGCAGCACAAGTTTTGTTTCCCGAAGAGAGCAAGAGAGAAATTGAGCTTAGGAGAAGGAAGAGTCTACACAACAGACATTGTACTCTTTAGAGGAACACAGTTGATTCACAATTAATTTTGATACATTTTTTAGTCATCCCAATTGTGATGGCACATTCCTTTAATTGCAAACAGATAGAGAAGAGAAGAGATGATAGCGAGGTCCGGGAGGAGCTTATACCTTTAGGGGTTTTGCCAGAGTCCTTCATCCCAAGCCAAAGGAATATGAGTATTTCCATGAGTCTTGCGCTTCCTTGATTACATCTTTCAAGGCTTTGGTCATTGCACTGCTTTGCATGGCCAACCAAACACAAGTGCACACCTGCTAGACTATTTCTATAGAGCCTTTTTTATCTAATATGCCCCACAATAGCAGGGGCAGGGCTTGAACTTCCTAACTATCTATGTTACACCCAACTCACTACTCTGGGGACCTCCAGCAGCTCGCAGGCCTCGTACACACGACCGGTTTTCTCGGCAAGAAACGACAAGAAAAATGTTGGGAGAGCTTTCTTGCCGAGAAAACCGTTCGTGTGTACTGGTTTCTCGTCGAGAAAACTGCCAGGAATCTCAACGAGAAAAATAGAGAACCTGCTCTCTATTTTCTCGTCAGGATTCTCATTTTTCTCATCGTCTGGAGACGGGAGCGCTCCTTCTGGTAAAACTAGCGTTCGTAATGGAGATAGCACATCCGTCACGCTGTAACGGACTGAAAAGCACGAGGCTGAAAAGTGCGAATCGCCTCTCCCCAAACTTTTATAAACACGCGGTAACAAGAGATCAGCAAAAGCAGCCCAAGGGGTGGCACCATTGGAATCGAACTTCCCATTTATACTGCCGTCGTACGTGTTGTACGTCACTGCGCTTTACAACGACGAGATTTGGAGTTGACAGTGTGTATGCAAGGAAAGCTTGACAAGAATCCCGTCAAGCTTGACAAGAATGTTTTAGGGATGTCTTAGGACAATTTTTAATACATTTTCTACAATATTGCATTCTCGCCGGAGGCTTCTCCGGTTACGATGCATATATTATTTACATAAAATTGTCCATTAAGTATCAATACAAGAGTTCTATTGTTCATGAGTTCTTCTTTCTTCCTTTCTTTTTTATAGTTTGCGAAGCTATAGTGATTCACGAGTTTCATTTAATATAGATGCTTTTATATAAAAATAACTGGTTTTGTTCTAGAAGATTTGCTTTATGGGATTTATAGCTGTTGTGAACCTGTATATACATGTATTTATGTCATTTTAGTATCAATATTGGTCACAATTTGTGCTATTGGACAATTACATCTAATGTAGCTCAAGATTCATACGATTATATAGGAAGTTGTATCTACATGTGTTTTTGCGTTGGGCCATCTGACGAAGATTTCACAGGGATTTAAATGTTAAATGTGATATGTCAATATGATTTAATGCATTGCCGTGGTAGTTTTCACGTGGTAGTTACCAGCTTGATTTCACTGTGATTTATCCCGATATTTATTCTACATATTCAGATATTCCCACACACCATCGACTCAATTTGGTTGAATTTAGCGTTTAAAATGAGTTGAGTTGAGTTGAGAGGTATCTTAATATAGCGCGGTCTTACCCCGAAGGGTCCCGACGCGCATAGCAGTGTTTCTGGGAAAAGAGGACCCCGGAACCAGAATCAGCACAGAGTGGCAGAAAGGGTGGAAGAGAGAAGCTACGCAGGGAAGGCTTGCGTGAAAAGCCAAGTCTTCAGTAACACGCGGAAGACCGGAATAGTAGGGGCCTCCTGGAGCTCGACAGGAAGGCTATTTCACAAAACGGCACCCTGGTGGGAGAAGGCCCGAACCACCACGCTGGATCTTCTTGGGCACCAAGATGTGGAGGAGATCTCTGCCGGTAGATCTGAGTGATCTAACAAAAGCTTGTTTATGAAAACGAGAGCAGAGATAGCTTGGGGCCAGGCCTCTCATTATCTTAAACATAATACATCCGGCCTTAAATAAGGTGCGATAGTGGACCGGCAGCCAGTGCAAGGCGCAGAGGACAGGGGTGATATGATCCCTCAGTGGGACATCCATGAGTAACCTAGCCGCAGCAAGTTGAAGTTTCTTGCACTAACATCTTTGGCAATCCCAGATAAAGAGAGTTGCAGTAGTCTAGGCAGCTACCTATCGTGGCGCAGATGACAGTTTTTCTGTCCGAGATATCCAAATATTTAAACAGCCCCCTCAGGAGTTTTAGCTGCCAGTGACATGCACGGACGACCCTCTTTACCTGAGGAGCCAAAGTTAAACCTGAATCTAGGACAAATCCCAGATCACGGACCTGGGGGGCCACCTCCGGAGAAAAATTGTATATCTTTTTTCTTTGTTTTTAGCTTTGCAATATCCCATTGGTTGTGGGTGGCAAGACCGACACATGTTTGTGGGTTGCAACAGATATACACATGTATATTCAGATACATTCATGTATTATATGCATATACATATTCGTTCATTTGAGCTATCTACCATCATTTATCCATCAAACATAGGGCAGACACACAGTTATCAAAGATTAACAACACAAAGGAAGTTTTTTCCACAGGATTTATTTATCCATGATACGCGGCTATTGGCCCCTTCTTCCTTTTTTGTCCATCTCAGTATTATTTATCATCTATACACATTACATGATTCTACCATTGATATATTATTACCTCCGCTTTTCCTTCTCCGCTTCCCCTTTTGTGTTTTTCTTCTTTATTACACTAATGTTTTATGGGACATAACAACTCATTGTATAAATTAAATTTCATTTTAAATTTATTACTACTTTAAAGTTATTCCCTGCACGATCTTTCAATAAGGCTGCCATATCCTGGCAACCATTGTAGTATACACTAGTGCAAATTGCATATTATAGGGTTGTTGGTCGGTCTCATATATATATCAATTTCTTATGGTTCATTTTTCATCCACACTATATTATGACACTTTAGACAAACAAATAAATAATTAATTTTCACGTTTTATTATCTGTACGTTATGCACATATTTGTTTATGCACTCATGTTAGTATATCGTACATTTATTATGTACATAATTTATGTTTGTTTATCTATTTCGTTTCATATATTCACATTTATTTTTATTTTATCCCACACATTCCTTGCTTTTTAATACTCATTACAGAACTTTTTCACTAAATTGTTTATTCTTTCCTTCACTTTTGCTGCACTACCTTTCTGGGATATTGTACTTTCACAGTGGTTAGCTGATTAACACTACACATTTAACATCAATAACATTTATCCCTTGATCACTGGGTTAATCTGCATTCAATTAGGATTTAATTAGCACTTAATTAGCACTTAATAATCCACAATCTGTGGTTGGGTCACATGACCCCTTCTTTTGGGTTATATTATGGAAATCATTTGTGCATTAGGCAGCTATGATTAAACACTAAGACAGTGTGAAACGCGTCAGCTTTGACCAGAGTTTGTGACTTGCCGTGTGTTGTTTTGGATTTTTTGGAAGATTTTACAAAATAAAGGCTTTTATTGGAGTGCTGCTGTCCAGAAGATTCATTCTTTTGTTATTGCCTGAGTTTGCATTGCCTGCACCCTTGGCTGTTGGGAGAAAGCAATCACCTGGAGGACGTCCACACCTGAGCGGTTTTTGTTCTCTGTTCCAAGCTTGACAAGAATCTCGTAGAGAAAAACAATGGGTTTTTTTACGACGAGATTCTCGGTCGTGTGTACGAGGCTTAACACTTAGGCACTTGCACTGCCTATCCTTCGCTATAGGGTTATCAACCCTAACAATGGTGATATTTGGTGGCCAATTTTGAGGGAATAAACTGGTTACTGTACCTCCACCCTAAAAAACCATTTCCTTTAACATGTACAACTAAATACTGCCAAATTGTGAAGAGATATTCACCAACCCATTTTCCCCCTTAATGTTAAGATCAGGTATGGTCCTATTTTGTAAATTCAGTAACTGATTAGTCTTTGCTTGCATTATCAAAATATTATTACTGATTGTTTTTTTTTTGGCTTACTACCACCATATATTATTTCCCTTTGCTGGGTTGCAAAACATTTCTGCTAGTGGTACTTATTCAGAAGCATCAAAACTGGAGATACAACAATAAACTGTAAAAAATAAGGTATTTTTAACCACTTAACGACCGGCCATGGCTTATATACTTCGGCAGAATGGCTCGTACAGGCACAATCACGTACCTGTACGTCCCCTTTAACTGCCTGCCGTGTGGTCGCGCGCGCGTCGCCAGCGGCAAGCTCGCGGCCCTGCCGCCATCCCCGTGAGTCGTTCCGCGGGTCCCGCGGACACGATCGCCGTAAGGATACCCGCGATCGTCTCACGGAGGGATGGAGCGGGGAGATGTTAGTGTAAACACAACATCTCCCCGCTCGCCTACTGACACTGTCACTGATTTCCGCACTGTGTAATCAGAGCGGAGATCAGTGATGTGGCACTCGTAGCCACGCCCCCACACAATAGTAATCACTCCCTTAGGCACACATAACCCCTTCAGCGCTCTTTCGGTTAACCCCTTCACTGACAGTGTCATTTTTACAGTAACCAGTGCATTTTTATAGCGCTGACCGCTGTAAAAATGACAACAGTCTCAAAAATGTGTCAAAAGTGTCCGATGTGCCTGCCATAATGTCGCAGTCACGAAAAAATCAGCGCCATTACTAGTAAAAAAAAAATTATAAAAATGCCGTAAAACTATGCCCTATTTTGTAAACGCTATAACTTTTGCGCAAACCAATCAATAAGCACCGATTGCAATTTTTTTTACCAAAAATATGTAGAAGAATACGTATTGGCCTAAACTGAGGAAAAAAATGCAATTGTCAGTTAAAGCGACGCAGTGCCGAATCGCAAAATGTGGCCTGGTCATTAACTAGCCAAAATGGTCTGGGGCTTAAGTGGTTAATTTAGTTACATGTATTTAATGTTTTTCGGGAGAATACAGTAACTGAACAAAATCATGAAAATATATTCAAGTGTTTGTAAACCTCTAACAAGAAATTTGAACAAAGCATATCCCTCTAAAGCTAAAAAGGTGATGGGGAGGGAGCTCCAGTACACAGCCTATGAATGACAACCTCAGCTTGGTTCCTGTGTGTTGTGTGAAGGGGGGTGTGTGCCTTCCCTCCAATGAGTGGCTTCCCTCCACTTTGAATGGCTGTAGAGAAAAGAAGGCTGCAAATAAACAAGTACAATTTATGTAGGAGGATTTGTTTAATTTCAGTGTATCATCTGAGGTCAGTTACTTCACTGGATAAACATAAAGATTTACAACCACTTTAGTGCCTGATAATTGAAGGTGCGCAAAAAAAATAAAAGATTTAAAATGTGCCTTTAAAGAATACAAGAGGTACATGGATACAAAGAAGCAGTGAACTTGCTCCAACTTAAAACTCACAAACAAAAAAACGTTTGCTCGAGCAATACTCATCATTCCACCTTCCATCATCCCATATTTCCACACAGTGCTCATTGTCATGAAGGTTGTTGGGTTCACCTTCACGCCAGTCAAAGTATTTGATGGCTTCCTCAGACAGGTCTCTAAAATCGCCCTCTTTCTGCAAGTCATTTATACCGATGAATGTGTGCTGATTGACCTGCTTGCGGAGGGAGAAGATGGCTTGGTTTTCTTCGAGGGTCCGAGGTACGGCCAACTGACCTCCGCCATTGGCACAGCTGGTTCTGGCCTCAGAATAAGTGGCTTCAACACCATTTATTATATAGAATTTGTTGCCACTTCTAGCGACTTCTTTTGTAAATGAAAGAGCTGTAATAGTGGGAAGAATAGGAAAACAATATATTTTCATCACAAGACTTCATGGAACACATAGCAAACAGTAACATCTGCCACTTTCTATTATGTTAAAGGAACTCTGTAGGTGAACAACTGTGGCAGCCATTGATGATCTCAATCTAATAATTGTAATTTAGAGGGCTCAGCTGCTTACAATCCAGATGTCTAAACTGTAGTCATGTTCATCTAAAGATGCACTCCAGGACACCTAAAAATCTAAAGACTAAAGTAAAACATTTTTACTAACCTGATCCTCCACCCCTGCAGATTCCTTTGCACTGCTACAGCAGTCCCGGGAGCCTATTCTCTCCTATACTTCTCAAGTCTAAGGTCTTCTGACTTCAAAAAGACCAATACAGGGACCACACTGTAGCTCTGCAGTGGACATAAGGACACTGAGGAACAGTCCACTGCCAGAGCATGGGGGAGCAAAGGGTTGGGTAAGCTAAACTGCTGGGCTTTAGGCTTGCTGCACTAATTCTAAAGCATTTGTATTGTTTGGTCTGTAGACTGCTCCTGACTAAGAGCTGTGATCTGCTTCACCAGCAGAGATTGGACCTCCAATCCTTTTAACTCTTCTTTCCCCGCTGAAGAGTCCAAGGCAACTGTCCCTTCTCCCTACCTACCTATTTGCCCCAAACACAAGATATACATTACCCAGGTGAAAGTAACCTCCATATAAAGCATCCAGCTAACCTTTTTCCTGCTTCTCAAGGTTTGATTGCAGATCTCTTATCTGTCTATCCATACCAGCCATTTGCAATTTAAGATTTTCGAATGCTAAGAAAAGAGTTGACATAATTAAAGTGAATATATCACATGCTAAATCATTTGTTTCTTTCTTTAATATGCTCAGGAGAAACTTTTCATTCCAGTTTTCCAGTGATTGGACCTGGCACCATAAAGAAATGTGCCTTTCTTTCGGAAAAAAAAAAATGTGCCTTTAATTGACCAATGGCCAAAACAAAAGGAACATTTCCACTATATTACTCAAAGTAGAAACCTCCTATAGACAAGGCTAGTCTATCGAACATTGACTAAGTTCAACTATTCCATTTGACTTTAGGGGTTTCCAAGATTGACCATTGTATGGACTTGTATGTGTTCCTAGGGCTTTAACATCAGCAGTGAAAGTATAAAACCACTTTTCAGTTTAGTTTTTTTTTTTTTTGTTTATCCCCGAACATACTTATAGATACTAATGGGTAGTTGCTTTGGTCAGTTTATGGTCCACCAAAATAAAAAGAAAGGTCTTTGAACCTAAAAGCAATGTCTTGGATGTTCTGCCAATGAGATCTCCATGTCATAATTCACAATTCTGATCCTTTCCCCCTGGGAGTTTTGGGTGTTTCTGCCCCCTGTAGTGTTCCAGCTTCTCCTGTTACATTCTCCATAGTATAAAATAAATGCGGTAGTGGGAGCCCTTCATAATAGCAGCAGCAGAAATGCACACAGAGTAACTCAGAGATCTCACCAACAGAGTTCCCGAGGGATGGATAACAGTGTCTAGGGTTTAACATTCTAGAATTTACCAGACACTAAAAATAGTTTTTTTTTTACTTATTGGTTCCATTATTTCTTTGAGTATGGTATGTGACACACGATCTTTAATCATTATGATTGGGTTTTTTATATTTACCTTCAGGTGATTAGACACAAACACAGAGAGTTGCAGGGAAAATCTCCCTTTACTGGCTTTACCTCCCGTCAGCACACAATGGGTTAACGCCTCCTCTGGAACCCACAGAACCACCTTTTCCTAGCTGAATAAACGACAGTTCCTCCCCCACTGAAGTGTTCTTTTTTTTGGTCATGCTCCAGGCCACCTGTTGATTGAAGTTGGTAAGTACTTTGGTTGCTGCAAATATATCCTCCCTACAGCACAGCCCCTCCAGGTTCAGCCTCTCCCGGAGTTTGAAGACCCTGAATGTTGGATGGTAAACCCTCCTGAAACTGGGTGCCTTGGGTGCTGGGGCATGGGCAACGTTGCCTAAACAGCATGAATATTCTACAGGTGTGGTATAAGTAAGCTCTGCAATGTCACTATTGGCCTCTCCCTTGGGGTTTTTTCCTGCCTTATAGTAGTAGTAGTTTTTATAGTAGGTGAGGTTGAAAAAAGACACAAGTCCATTAAGTTCAACCTATGTGTGTGATTATAGGTCAGTATTACATTGTACATCCCTGTATGTTACAGTCGTTCAGGTGCTTATCTAATAGTTTTTTTAAACTATCGATGCCCCCCGCTGAAACCACCGCCTGTGGAAGGGAATTCCACATCCTTACCGCTCTTACAGTAAAGAACCCTCTACGCAGCTCAAGGTTAAACCTCTTTTCTTCTAATTTTAGTGAGTGGCCACGTGTCTTATTAAACTCCCTCCTGCAAAAAAGTTGTATCCCTATTGTGGGGTCACCAGTATGGTATTTGTAAATTGAAATCATATACCCTCTCAAGCGTCTCTTCTCCAGAGAGAATAAGTTCAGTGCTCAAAATCTTTCTTCATAGCTAATGTCCTCCAGACCCTTTATTAGCTTTGTTGCCCTTCTTTGTACTCGCTCCATTTCCAGTACATCCTTCCTGAGGACTGGTGCCCAGAACTGGACAGCATACTCCAGGTGAGGCTGGACCAAAGTCTTGTAGATTGGGAGAATTCTCGCTTTATCCCTGGAGTTAATCCCCTTTTTAATGCATACCAATATTCTGTTTTCTTTGTTAGCAGCAGCTTGGCATTGCATGCCATTGCCGAGCCTATCATCTGCTAGGACCCCCAGGTCCTTTTCCATCCTAGATTCCCTCAAAGGTTTACCCCCTAGTGAGCAGATTTCATTCATATTTTTGCCACCCAAATGCATTATTTAAAAATTTTCTACATTAACCACTTAACGACCGCTCACTGTATATATACGTCGGCAGAATGGCACCGACAGGCACAATCACGTAGAGCATACGTGATTGCCTTTGTACAGTTGGGGGGTCCAATCGGACCCCCCTCCTATACAGTGAGCGGTGGCTAAGTGTCCGGGAGCGTTCCGGGATGAGGGGGCAGCCATTCGTTTCTGGCCACCCCCTCGCGATCGTTACCGGCGAATGGAAATGCCCCCTCTGTCTGTGTCAGACAGAGGGAGCAGGAGGAAGTGATGTCATCTCTGGTGCGGCGCTCACATATACCGAGCGCCGTACAAGAGAAGATATCAGGTCAGTGCACACAACACTACACTGACACCAGGACACATAGGGACATAAATCGCCCCCCCAGGCCCCCCCAGACACCCCAGATCACCCCCCAGATCACCCCCCCAGTCACAGTGTCACTGATTGCAGTGACCATTTATTTAGTGATCACTGCAATCAGTGACATTTGTGACTGTAAAAGTGTCACCAAAGTTTAGTCTTAGGTCCAGTGTAGCCCCCTAACCCCCCCTAATAAAGGTTTAACCCCCTGATCACCCCCCAGATAACCCTTTCACCCCCTATCACCACTGTCGCTTAGCGATCATTTTTCTGATCGCTGTCTTAGCGTCAGTGATGCCGATCGGCAGCCAGTAATTTTTTTTAGGTTCGCCGCAGGTTTTTATAGCGTCAGGTACCCCAATATATTATCTAATAAAGGTTTAACCCCCTTGATCGCCCCCCAGGTAACCCTTTCACCCCCTATCACCACTATCACTAAGCGATCGTTTTTCTAAACGCTGTCTTAGTGTCTGTGATGCAGATCGGTAGCCGGTAATTTTTTTTAGGTTCGCCGCAGGTTTTTATAGCGTCAGGTACCCCAATATATTATCTAATAAAGGTTTAACCCCCTTGATCGCCCCCCAGGTAACCCTTTCACCCCCTATCACCACTGTCGCTAAGCAATTGTTTTTCTAAACGCTGTCTTAGTGTCGGTGATGCAGATCGTAGCCAGTAATTTTTTTTAGGTTCGCCGCATGTTTTTATAGCGTCAGGTACCCCAATATATTATCTAATAAAGGTTTAACCCCCTTGATCGCCCCCCCAGGTAACCCTTTCACCCCCATCACCACTGTCGCTAAGCAATCGTTTTTCTAAACGCTGTCTTAGTGTCGGTGATGCAGATCGGTAGCTGGTAATTTTTTTTAGGTTCGCCGCAGGTTTTTATAGCGTCAGGTACCCCCATATATTATCTAATAAAGGTTTTAACCCCCTGATTGCCCCTAGTTAACCCTTTCACCAGTGATCATCATATAAGTGTTACGGGTGACGCTGGTTAGTTAGTTTGCTTTTTATAGTGTCAGGGCACCCGCCGTGTATATAACCCAATAAAGTTTTAACCCCCTGATCGCCCGGCGGGTGATATCAATTAGGTTTTAGCATCAGAGCGGGTCTGCGTCACACCCCAGGCAGCGTCAGGTTAGTGCCAGTAACGCTAACACCCACGCGTGAAGCATACACCCCCCTTAGTGGTATAGTATCTGAACAGATCAATATCTGATCTGATCAGATCTATACTAGCGTCCCCAGCAGTTTAGGGTTCCCAAAAACGCAGTGTTAGCGGGATCAGCCCAGATACCTGCTGGCACCTGCGTTTTGCCCCTCCGTCCAGCCCAGGCCACCCAAGTGCAGTATCGATCGATCACTGTCACTTACAAAACAAAAACACACATAACTGCAGCGTTCGCAGAGACAGGCCTGATCCCTGCGACTCCAGTGCTGTAGGAGGTGATTTCACCACCACAGTTAAAAAAAAAAAGCAAATATGCCGAAGCATTGGGGCAGCAGGGGCGGAGGAGCGATTTTGCTCCTAATGCCGCGTACATACGGTCGAAATTCCGACGGAGGCTTGCCCGTGGAAAAGTCTGACCATGTGTGTGCGGCATAACTTTTTTGTGGGAGGATGCCCCCATGCTTCGGCATATATAAATGGTGCGTGTATGCCCATCATTGGAAGTGGGTGGATGAAGGGCGGTATTCTAATGGTGGGCATACCCACCGATCAATCTCTTTTTTCGTTCAGCCAACTGGCTGCATGAAATAAAAAGATTACAATACATGTCCAACAAGGACCAGCAACGTACTGGTATGTTGCTGGACTTTGAATGTTTATACCAGAATGATGCCTGCGGATTTAGGTATCATCTTGGTATCATTCTTTTCAGCCTGCGGCCGGCTTTCATGTAAAAGCAATCCTAGCGGCTAATTAGCCCCTGGACTGCTTTTACAAGCAGTGGGAGGGAATGCCCCCCCCGGATATAAAAAGCGCCATTGGGAAATTGGGAAAGCATTTTATCACACCGATCTTGGTGTGGTCAGATGCTTTGAGGGCAGAGGAAAAATCTAGGGTCTAGAAGACCCCAGTTTTTTCAAAAAAAGAGTACCTGTCACTACCTATTGCTATCATAGGGGATATTTACATTCCCTGAGATAACAATAAAAATGATAAAAAAAAAAATACTTGGAAGGAACAATTTAAAAATAAAATAAAAAAGCAAAATTAATAATAAAAAAAAAAAAAAAAAGCACCCCTGTCCTGCCCTGCTCTTGCCCAATGGCGAACGCAAGCGTCGGTCTGGCGTCATATGTAAACAGCAATTGCACCATGCATGTGAGGTATCACCGCGAAGGTCAGATCGAGGGCAATCATTTTAGCAGTAGACCTCCTCGGTAAATCTACTGGGGTAACCTGTAAAGGCTTTTAAAGGCTTTTAAAAATGTATGTAGTTTGTCGCCAATGCGCGTTTGTGCGAAATTTTAAAACATGTCGTGTTTGGTATCTATGTACTCGGCCTAAGATCATCTTTTTTATTTCATCAAACATTTGGGCAATATAGTGTGTTTTAGTGCATTAAAATTAAAAAAAGTGTATTTTTTAACCCAAAAAATGCGTTTGAAAAATCGCTGCGCAAATACTGTGTAGAAAAAAAAAATGCAACACCCACCATTTTAATCTGTAGGGCCTTTGCTTTAAAAATATATATAATGTTTGGGGGTTTTCATGTAAACAAAAAGTGTCAAAAAGGGCTTTGTCTTCAAGTGGTTAGAAGAGTGGATGTAAGCTTCCTAATGTTGTGTATAAAATGCCAGAACAGTTCAAAACCCCCCCAAATGACCCCATTTTGGAAAGTAGACACCCCAAGCTATATACTGAGAGGCATGTCGAGTCCATGGAATATTTTATATGTTGACACAAGTTGCGGAAAAACGACAATTTTTTTTTTTTTTTGCACAAAGTTGTCACTAAATGATATATTGCTCAAACATGCCATGGGCATATGTGGAATTACACCCCAAAATACATTCTGTTGCTTCTCCTGAGTACGGGGATACCACATGTGTGAGACTTTTTGGGAGCCTAGCCATGTACGGGACCCCAAAAACCAAGCACCGCCTTCAGGCTTTCTAAGGGTGTAAATTTTTGATTTCACTTCTCACTGCCTATCACAGTTTCGGAGGCCATGGAATGCCCAGATAGCACAAAACCCCCCCAAATGACCCAATTTTGGAAAGTAGACACCCCAAGCTATTTGCTGAGAGGTATTGTGAGTATTTTGCAGATCTCGCTTTTTGTCACAAAGTTTTGAAAATTGAAAAAAAAAATATATATATATATATATTTTCTTTCTTCATTTTCAAAAACAAATGAAAGCTGTAAAATACTCGCCATTCCTCTCAGCAAATAGCTTGGGGTGTCTATATTCCAAAATGGGGTCATTTGGGGGGGTTTTGTGTGATTTTGGCATTTTATGGCCTTCGAAACTGTGATAGGTAGTGAGGAGTGAAATCAAAAATTTGTGCCTAGAAATCCTGAAGGCGGTGCTTGGTTTTCGGGGTCCCGTACGCGGCTAGGCTCCTAAAAAGTCCCACACATGTGGTATCCCCGTACTCAGGAGAAGCAGAAAAATGTATTTTGGGGTGTAATTCCACATATAACCATGGCATGTGTGAGCAATATATCATTTAGTGACAACTTTTTGTAATTTTTTTTTTTTTTTTGTCATTATTCAATCACTTGGGACAAAAAAATAAAAAATTCAATGGGCTCAACATGCCTCTCAGCAATTTCCTTGGGGTGTCTACTTTCCAAAATGGGGTCATTTGGGGGGGTTTTGTACTGCCTTGTCATTTTAGCACCTCAAGAAATGAGATAGGCAGTCATAAATTTAAAGCTGTGTAAATTTCAGAAAATGTACCCTAGTTTGTAAACTCTATAACTTTTGCGCAAACCAATAAATATACGCTTATTGACATTTTTTTTACTAAAAACATGTGGCTGAATACATTTTGGCCTAAATGTATGACTACAATTGAGTTTATTCGATTTTTCTTATAATAAAAAGTAGAAAATATCATTTTTTTTCAAAATTTTCGGTCTTTTTCCGTTTATATCGCAAAAAATTAAAATCGCAGAGGCAATCAAATACCATTAAAAGAAAGCTCTATTTGTGGGAAGAAAAGGACGCAAATTTCGTTTGGGTACAACATTGCATGTCCGCACAATTTACAGTTAAAGCAGCGCAGTGCAAAATTCTGAATTCACCTTTGGTCCTCTAGCTACCAAATGGTCCGGGGCTTAAGTGGTTAAACCTCATTTGCCATGTAGTTGCCCACCCCATTCATTTGTTCAGATCTTCTTGCAAGGTTTTCACATCCTGCGGAGAAGTTATTGCCCTGCTTAGCTTAGTGTCACCCGCAAATACAGAGATTTCGCTTTTTACCCCATCCTCCAGGTTGTTTATGAACAAATTAAACAGGATTGGTCCCAGCACAGAACCCTGGGGACCCCTCTTCCCACCCCTGACCATTCCGAGTGCTCCCCATTTATCACCACCCTCTGAACTCTCCCCTGTAGCCAGTTTTCAATCCATGTACTCACCCTATGGTGCATGCCAACGGACCTTACTTTGTACAGTAAACGTTTATGGGGAACTGTGTCAAATGCTTTTGCAAAGTGCAGATACACCACTTCTACGGGCCTTCCTTTATCTAGATGGCAACTCACCTCCTCATAGAAGTCTAAAAGATTGGTTTGGCAAGAACGATTCTTCATAAATACTTGCTGATTACTGCTAATGATACAGTGCTCATTACTAAAATCCTGTATATAGTCCCTTATCCCCTTCAAGAGCTTGCAAACTCCTGATGTTAGGCTAACTGGTCTGTAATTCCCAGGGATATATTTTGGCCCTTTTTTAAATATTGGTGCTACATTCGCTTTTCTCCAATCAGCTGGTCACATTCCGGTCAGTAGACTGTCAGTAAAAATTAGGAACAATGGTCTGGTAATCACTTGACTGAGTTCCCCAAGTACCCTCGGGTGCAAGCCATCTGGTCCCGGTGATTTATTAATATTACGTTTCCCAAAACTATTTCTAGACTAAGTCTGTCTTGTATAGGCAACGTGCCACACTTCTTTCCTGGCTTTGTTTTCAATCTGAGAGTGGCGGTGGATAATGTCACAGAGGGCAGGGAGATGGGGCGGCGCGGGGTAGTGACCACCAGTCACCAAGCAGCAGCTTAAACTTACTTAGAGCCGGCAGAAGAACTGGATTATTTCCTTCTCTTTCTGCAGTCCTGCCAGTTTTCTCTTCTGCGGTAAAGACTTGTTGCTCTTTGCTCCCCTCCTGTGCTGTGTGTTCCTGGGGTTAGACAGTCTGACTGGTTTTGTCTCAGATTCTGTCTGCCTCTGGAAGGGCTGCCTAGACTCACCTGCTGCTGCTTCTTATGCAAGTGGATGAAAGCAGATGGGTCTTACAGGGACAGTGTACCTGTTTTTCTTGGTGAGAGAATTATGATTTTTTTTCAAAATTTTTTGCAGATATGAGCTCACCACACCTCTCAGTGGCACAACAGACTAACAAAAGGTAAGAGGGGGCAACATGGGACATGTGCTCAAGGAATGCAAAGTATGGTGTTTTGCATTATTTTAGGAGCAGAGGCCCTAAATGCAAACACTCCAGAAAACATAAGACCCGCCACTGGTCATCTCCTGACCAGGACAGTCTGCATTTCTCATATTCCTGCACAGGGAGACTTTCCTGCTCCTCAAGCAGCTCACGTGGCAACGGCTCACATGCGTTAAAATCAGTGCAATAGAAAATTCTTTACCCATCCCAGGGGGAATAATGGACCTGCATGCAGTCTGCAGTGATGGGAAATTCATTTGCATGGATTGCCTCAAATGACAATGGATAAAGAAGCAGATACACAAATTTTAAAGCTTAGAGGCTGTAGTGAAAAGTATGCAGCAAATCTCCATTCCACATGCAAGACACAGGCCCAACCATCGCAAAAAGCATGCAGATATTCCAAAATGTGAAAAAGGTAAGGGCCTTCTTTTCCCATAATGACAAAGAGTTAAAAGCTCATTGTTGAAGAATGGGAGAGATCTGATAAGGGCCTGTCAGGAGCCTAAGTATGTCTGAATATCATGTACGTCTGGGTCATGTCGATGCAATAAGTATCACCAGATACCTTCCAATGCAGATCAGACAGGAGAGTATCTAGAGCAGTGTTTCTCAACTCCAGTCCTCAAGGCGCACCAACAGGTCATGTTTTTGGGATTTCCTGCAGATAAAACAGCTGTGATAATTACTAAGGCAGTGAAACTGCTCAAATCACCTGTGAAAATCAATGGAAATCCCAAAAACATGACCTGTTGGTGCACCTTGAGGACTGGAGTTGAGAAACACTGATCTAGAGCAAGGGACTCCAAACTTTCTAAGCAAAGAGCCAGTTTACTGTACTTCAGACTTTAGGGGGGGCCAGACGGTGACCAGTGGGAGTAGAAAATGCCCTGGCATCAGTGCCCCATCATTGGTTTTAATGAGCGTAATAGTGCCTCATTGTTATCCATGAGGAGAATAGTACCCCATTGATGGTGTCAATAGGTGGAATGGTGTCCCATCATTGGTGTCAGTTGGTGGAATAGTGCCCTAAGGGCAAGTTAAAGTCAAGCAAAGGGCCACATCCGGCCCTTGGGCCGCAGTTTGGAGAACACCGATTTAGAGGGACAGAAAGGCTGAACCAGTGAATGTCATCAGAAAGTCCCCTGCAAAGGCTCAATTGTCCCTGGACCTGACAACAAACCTGTCCACGGTTTTAAGTATTGGTGCATTTGCACAATTACTGATACTCGTGCAAATGCTTAGTATGGGCACCAATACCAGTATCGGTATTGGTGCAACCCTAGTATTTACATATTCTTACTAAGAACGAGATATGTCTCCATAATCCAACTCAGATTCAGTCCCTCAGATCAAAAGAAAGTTTTTAGTAGAACAGTTTGGTACATTGGTGCCTAAAGGTGCCCAACTAAATTTTTTCCAAATATTCTTTGTTTCTTCTTACCTGTTTGCACTTCTTTTAGTTGTCCATCCAAGGCTTTGGAATTCTCTTGGGGATCTGAGGAAAGAAAAGTTGATACTGTTGAAGGATTTAGAGTAAGGGCAATGAAGTCTTTTCTTTGCCAACTGCAAAAAAATGTATTCCTTGATTTTTATTTTATTTCTGAATTTTTAGTTTTTTTATTAATTCTGGGTGCTCCTCTTAGATTACTGTGACATCACTTTGAGGGAAGGACAGTGTTCCTGTATAGCCAGTGGGCGTATACAGAATGGGAGGAGCTTCTCTTATCAGTAAGGATGCATTGTACATCCTAATTCATGAGAAAATTAAGAAATAAAAAAAGACCCATCCACACAGGACACAGCGGGATGGGAGCGGGGCACTGTCAGTGTAGCTGGAAGTGCTCTGGGGTCTAAGCTCACAGTCTACAATGATCACTATAGGAACAGTACAGGCATTACTTAATCAAGCTGCAGGCATCATTCAGAAAATCATCTTTTTTGGCCAGCAACTCCCTGCACCGTAAGAACAATCATAACGGCAGTTTAGCCGCTTGATTGTTCTTACAGGCGGCGGGAGGAGACATCCCCCCCCTTTCCCGACGCCCTCCTGTGCTTCTCCCGGTTCGCTCGTGCGATCAGCGACCCAAAGAACGAATTGGTCGCCGAAAGTTTACCCTAGAGATTTATGGTGATCAGATGGTCCCCAGTCATCTCTATGATCCTCTGAGGCCCGGACGCGACGTTATGACGTCATATCTGGGCTGCCGGAAGTAAACAATGCCGGGGACATAGCTGGAAAGGCTGAGTCAGTATTTTCAGCCTGGAGGAAAGATGTGGGGACTTATAGAGCCCACATCTCTCCATAAAGAGAACCTGCCATGCAATATTCCTATTGCAAGGGTTGTTTACATTCCTTGTAATAGGAATAAAAGTGATTAAACCTTTTTTTTTTTTTAAAGAGAAAGGTAAAAAAAAAAGTAAAATGAACAATAAATTATATATTTTTTTTAAAGTGCCCCTGTCCCCGCATACTCGCGCACAGAAGCGAACACATACGTAAGTATATATATGTAAACGGTGTTCAAATCACACATGTAAGGTTTCGCTGCGTGCGTTAGAGCGACAGCAACGATTCTTGCCCAAGACCTCCTTTGTAACTCAGAACTGGTAACCTGTAAAAAAAAATTCAAGCGTTGCCTATGGAGATTTTTAAGTATTAGTTTGGCTCCATTCCAGTGTTCGCAATTTTAAAGTGTGACATGTTAGGTATCTATTTACTTGGTGTACCATCATCTTTCACATTATACAAAAAAAATTGAGCTAAGTTTACTGTTTTTGTTTTTTATTTCCCAAAAAACACGTTTGAAAAACTGCTGCGTAAATACCGTGTGACGTAAAAAGTTGCAACGACCGCCATTATATTCCCTAGAGTCTCTGCTAAAAAAAACATATATAGTGTTTGGGGTTCTGCGTAATTTTCTAGCAAAAATAATGATGATTTTTACATGTAGGAGAGGAGTGCCAGAATAGGCCTGTTATGGAAGTGGTTAATAAAAGACCAGAAGGCCATTTAAAGGGGTTGTAAACCTTCACGGTTTTTCACCTTAATTCATACTATGGCCAATTTCTACATTTACGAAGGATAAAGATACAATTTGGACATTTTCACTTAGGGGTGTACTCACTTTTGTTGCCAGCGGTTTAGACAATAATGGCTGTGTGTTGAGTTATTTTGAGGGGAAAGGAAATTTACACTGTTATACAAGCTGTAAACTCACTACTTTACATTGTAGCAAAGTGTCTTTTCTTCAGTGTTGTCACATGAAAAGATCTAATAAAATATTTACAAAAATGTGAGGGGTGTACTTACTTTTGTGAGATACTGTATGTAGCAGGGATGCTGATTTTGAGAGGGAGGCCTTTAATATGAGGATTTTTGCAGCAGGGTTACTCTGAAGATACAGTTAACTACTTACGGACCGCACGCCGTCGTTATACGTCGGCTGTTTGAAGAGGAATGTTGTTATGGTAGCAGCTGGCTACCATAACCCCGGTATCCTCTTCTTCAGTGGGCGGTCTGCTACAAGATAAAAGTGGTCTCTGTGGTGGATACACCGCAAGATCACTTTTATCGGCGGCAGGAGAGGGCCCCCCCTCCTGCCGCTCTCCGGTGCCCTCTACCGTTTACCGGAGCATTTGGCAGCGGCGGAGGCGATCGAGTCTTCTTCTTTGCTTTGTATGGAGACGAGTGAGGGGAACATGGCCCCCACCCGTCTCCATATCACTGCAGGGCGGAAGCAACGTCAAAACGTCACTTCTGCCCATAGGTCTTAAAGGGACATTTTTTTATTTTTAGAATGACATAATTTTTTTTTTTTTTTTTATTGCATTTGAGTGTAAATATGAGATCCGAGGTCTTTGTGACCCCAGATCTCATATTTAAGATGACCTGTCATGCTTTTTTCTATTACAAGGGATGTTTACATTCCTTGTAATAGGAATAAAATTGACCCAAAATAAAAAAAAAATTAAAACAGTGTCAAAATAAAAAAAATAAAGTAAAATAAATAAGAAAAAAAAATTAAAAATTAAAGCGCCCCATCCTGACGAGCTCACGCGCAGGAGCAAACGCATACGTGAACGTCGCCTATGGAGATTTTTAAGGGTAAAAGTTTATCACCATTCCACGAGCGGGCGCGACTTTGAAGCGTGACATGTTGGGTATCAATTTACTCGGCGTAACATTATCTTACACAATATAATAAAAAAATTAGGCTAACTTTACTGTTCTTATTTTTTAATTTCCCAAAAAAGTGTGCTTTTAAGACCACTGCGCAAATACGGTGTGACAAAAAGTATTGCAACGACCGCCATTTTATTCTCTAGGGTGTTAGAAAAAATATATATAATGTTTGGGGCTTCTAAGTAATTTTCTAGCAAAAAAAATAGCTTTTAACTTAAAAAAAAACAAATCTCAGAAAGAGGCTCAGTGGTTAAAGAGGTTGTAAACCTCTGTGTCAGTTGTATCTATAGGTAAGCCTATAATAAGGAGATATTTGCTGTACAAATCACCGGCGCATGCGCTGTGAAGAAGCAGCTGTTTCTTCAATAGCGAGTACCATGACTGACAAGTGCTGTGAGGTCAGGTGGCTCTGGCCAGTCACAGAGCCAGAGTCCGCGACCCCGGAAGGAAGACGGGTGAAGATGAATGTGGCCTGCAGCGGGGACGACACGGGCTTTGTTTGCAGGTAAGTGTCACATAATGTGCTAGTATGTGATGCATACTAGCATATTATGCTTTTGCTTTGCTGGGGAACAAAAAGAAAGAAAAACCCATCAGGGTTTACTTCTTCTTTAAAAGGGCCATTAATATAGCTAGAAAAACTGAGAGGAGTCATCTATTAGGCAGTAAAACACACAGGGGGTGATTTACTATAAACAGTGCGCTGCGCCGGTTCATACCTTAATTGGTGCGCCGGATAAATCCTTAATTGACCGCAGGAACCGGCGGCGCACTGCTATAGTAAATAAAAATTTGAGTGGCGCTCTATTCAAAATGAATGGTTCCCTATAAGAGCCCATTGATTTGAATAGAGGTCGCCCGGGAAGTCGGATGAAGACGATCCGACTCGCGGGGCAACTCGTGTGCCGGTTGACAGAGGGACAGCGCGACTTTGCGAGGCAACTTGAAAATGACTTGAGCGTGAAGCAGCCGCTCAAGTCGTGTCCTAGAGGCGACTACCTGGCCGAGAATGTCTTCAGCGCGATGCCATTGTGCTGGTTCTCGGCACAGGGTACTGCAAGCCTCGCGCTCGCTGTCCCCTGGATTTGGTATGAATCATGAAGGGGAACTCCAAATTTTAATGAAAAAACTGGCATGGGTTTCCCTCCAGGAGCATACCAGGCCCTTAGGTCTGGTATGGATTTTAAAGGAAACCCCCTATGCGAAAAACAGCGTGGGGGTCCCCCCAAAATCCATACCAGACCCTTATCCGAGCACGCAGCTCGGCAGGTCACAGATGACGCAGAATTGCCTCTTCCTCTTCGGGCCCGATGTCCCTTGCACATAAGCCGGTGATTGCCTTTTTTTATGCTCACGCTGTCAGCACAAGGAGAAAACAAAAACCATTACCCAGCTTTTGTTTACATCACATGATCAGCTGTCATTGGCTGACAGCTGATCACATGGTAAGGGGCAGGGATCGGCCCCTTCCTCGGATTTGTCATCACCCGAGTCTCAGTGACTCAGTGACCACAGCGCGCGTGCGAAGGGGAGGACGTCTATTGACGGACTCCCGGTAATTGAGGACCGTGCTGTGGCCTTCGATCAGTTATAGCGCTGAACTTGAGTGATTAAACAGGGTCTAAATGGGCCATTGACATGCATCACAATTCAACTTAGGAATGTGTCTTTGCAAAGTTAAACTAAATGAAATCCTTTCTTATTTTTGCTTGGGGATAGAGTGCAGAGGGATTACAGGTCTAGACAGTTTTTGGGGATGTCTGCACCCCTGATAGGGTGAAGACAGCTACCAAATTTGGCCACTTTATCCTTCCAAATAATTCACTTCCTGTCACATAGCCACACAGGGAAATCCCTACCAATGTCTTTCCTCGGGGACACACAGGTGAATCTAAATAGTTTCCCCATTATGTACATTGCACTCCAGCATTTTTCAGGGTACACCCCAAATTATTAGGTATTTTGGACTTTGGGGTTTATTTACTAAAGGCAAATCTACTTTGCACTACAAGTGCACTTGCTGGATATCCGAGGGGGACATGCAAGCAAACAAAAAAAACACCATCTTTGCTTTTACATGATTGGATGTTACAATCACCAGTGCTTCCCCTCAGAATTTAAGCAGCTACACTTTTACTGCAGAGTGGATTTGTCTTTACTAAACCCCAAACTACCCAATTATTTGGGGTGTACACAACAAAGTGCTAGAGTGCAATTTTCTTAATGGGGACACTAGTTAGATTGATCTGTGTGTCCCCAAGAAAAGACATTGGTAGGGTTTTACCTTAACTTCCTGTTTAGCTGTGTGACAGGAAGTGAAGCCAATTTTACTAAAAGGGACACAAAGCCCAACCTAAAAAAAAATAAAACACACAAGCAGGGGTTCTAACACTTACTTGGTTTCCCTCAAAATGCCCACAATTAGAATCGTATTGCCTTGAGCTAGTTTTAAGTGCAGTGCTCTAAATCAGTGCTTCTCAAGTACCCCCAACAGGCCATGTTTGCAGGTTTTCCTTCATCTTGCACATGTGCTTTAAATCACAGGCAATGGTTTTGTATTTTGGACAGCAATTCTCGATAAGATAAATTCACCAAACATGTCCTGTTGGGGGTACTTGAGGACTGAGGCTGAGAACCACTGCAGTAAAAAGGAAAATTGAATACTTACCGCTCTGTATTTTTCATTTCCTGGTGACTATCCATGGCAGCACACAATACATGCATATGCTAGCATGAAGGCACCAGGGTAGACAAATCACACCTGTTTTGTTTTGACATGCCAATCAGCTGTCACATTTGTTGCATACAAAAAAAAAGAAACATCAAAACTTTGCATCAAATTTTATTGGTCAACAAAACAAAGGGAAGCCAAAATAAAAAACAGGGTCAATTTGAAACAGTCACATCTTAAGAAAGATTTAGCAAAATAAAGCAGCACAGACAATTAAATCAAAGTGAACAAACAACACACATTAACAACATCAAAATTATTTCAGGGGAACATTTCCCCCCACACAAAAAAATACAATCAACAAAAGTATAACAAACATCTGTTTTGCAAAGACATAACAAATAAAATACATGTGTTACAAACTCGATAAGGACACCAAAATGTACTTTTTGCTGGACACACACACTTGCCTCTTTTCAGGGCAATGTACCCCTTACCAATTCACATAGGGGGGGTCGGGATCTGGGGGTCCCCTTTGTTAAAGGGGTCTTCCAGATTCCGATAAGCCCCCTGCCCGCAGACCCCCACAACCACCGGGCAAGGGTTGTGGGGATGAGGCCCTTGTCCCCATCAACATGGGGACTTCCCCCCTATGTTGAGGGCATGTGGCCTGGTACGGTTCAGGAGGGAGGGGGGGCCGCTCTCTCATCCCCCCCCTCTTCTCCTGCGGCCGGCCAGGTTGCGTGCTCGGATAAGGGTCTGGTATCGATTTTTGGGGGGACTCCACGCCATTTTTTTTTAAATTTGCGGCGGGGTTCCCCTTAATATCCATTCCAGACCTGAAGGGCCTGGTAATTGAATTTGGGGAACCCCCACGCTTTTTTTTTTTTAATCAATGACTTTTCTATGTATTGATAAGAGCCGACAATTCAATAATAGCCGCGAGTGAGTTTTAAATTACTTTTTTTCCTTCAAAAATGACACTTTATGCAGGGACAGTTCTAAGCACGGGAAACATGTGCCACTTTACATGCATATCATACACACCCCCCAGGTACGAAATTTAAAGGAATATTTCACTTTTATTGTTTCACTTTAACCACTTAACGACCGCTCACTGTATATATACGTCGGCAGAATGGCACCGACAGGCACAATCACGTAGAGCATACGTGATTGCCTTTGTATAGTTGGGGGGTCCAATCGGACCCCCCTCCTATACAGTGAGCGGTGGCTAAGTGTCCGGGATGAGGGGGCAGCCATTAGTTTCCGGCCACCCCCTCGCGATCGCTCCCGGCGAATGGAAATGCCCCCTCTGTCTGTGTCAGGCAGAGGAAGCAGGAGGAAGAGATGTCATCTCTGGTGCGGCGCTCACATATACCGAGCGCCGTACAAGAGAAGACATCAGGTCAGTGCACACAACACTACACCGACACCAGGACACATAGGGACATAAATCGCCCCCCCAGGCCCCCCCAGACACCCCCAGATCACCCCCCAGATCACCCCCCAGCCCCCAGTCACAGTGTCACTGATTGCAGTGACCATTTATTTAGTGATCACTGCAATCAGTGACATTTGTGACTGTAAAAGTGTCACTACATTTAGTTTTAGGTCCAGTGTAGCCCCCTAACCCCCCCTAATAAAGGTTTAACCCCCTGATCATCCCCCAGATAACCCTTTCACCCCCTATCACCACTGTCGCTAAGCGATCATTTTTCTGATCGCTGTCTTAGTGTCAGTGATGACGATCGGCAGCCAGTAATTTTTTTTAGGTTCACCGCATGTTTTTATAGCGTCAGGTACCCCAATATATTATCTAATAAAGGTTTAACCCCCTTGATCGCCCCCCAGGTAACCCTTTCACCCCCTATCACCACTGTCGCTAAGCGATCGTTTTTCTAAACGCTGTCTTAGTGTCGGTGATGCAAATCGGTAGCTGGTAATTTTTTTTAGGTTCGCCGCAGGTTTTTATAGCGTCAGGTACCCCAATATATTATCTAATAAAGGTTTAACCCCCTTGATCACCCCCCAGGTAACCCTTTCACCCCCTATCACCACTGTCGCTAAGCGATCATTTTTCTAAACGCTGTCTTAGTGTCGGTGATGCAGATCGGTAGCCAGTAATTTTTTTTAGGTTCGCCGCATGTTTTTATAGCGTCAGGTACCCCAATATATTATCTAATAAAGGTTTAACCCCCTTGATCGCCCCCCAGGTAACCCTTTCACCCCCTATCACCACTGTCGCTAAGCGATCATTTTTCTAAACGCTGTCTTAGTGTCGGTGATGCAGATCGGTAGCTGGTAATTTTTTTTTAGGTTCGCCGCAGGTTTTTATAGCGTCAGGTACCCCAATATATTATCTAATAAAGGTTTAACCCCCTTGATCGCCCCCCAGGTAACCCTTTCACCCCCTATCACAACTGTCGCTAAGCGATCGTTTTTCTGATCGCTGTCTTAGTGTCGGTGATGCAGTTCGGTAGCCAGTAATTTTTTTTAGGTTCGCGGCAGGTTTTTATAGCGTCAGGTACCCCCATATATTATCTAATAAAGATTTTAACCCCCTGATTGTCCCTAGTTAACCCTTTCACCTGTGATCACTATATAAGTGTTACGGGTGACGCTGGTTAGTTAGTTTGCTTTTTATAGTGTCAGGGCACCCGCCGTATATAATCCAATAAAGGTTTAACCCCCTGATCGCCCGGCGGGTGATATCAATTAGGTTTTAGCGTCAGAGAGGGTCTGCGTCACACCCCAGGCAGCGTCAGGTTAGTGCCAGTAACGCTAACACCCACGCGTGAAGCATACACCCCCCTTAGTGGCATAGTATCTGAACAGATCAATATCTGATCTGATCAGATCTATACTAGCGTCCCCAGCAGTTTAGGGTTCCCAAAAACGCAGTGTTAGCGGGATCAGCCCAGATACCTGCTGGCACCTGCGTTTTGCCCCTCCGTCCAGCCCAGGCCACCCAAGTGCAGTATCGATTGATCACTGTCACTTACAAAACAAAAACACACATAACTGCAGCGTTCGCAGAGACAGGCCTGATCCCTGCGACTCCAGTGCTGTAGGAGGTGATTTCACCACCACAGTTAAATAAAAAAAGCATATATGCCGAAGTATTGGGGCAGCAGGAGCGGAGGAGCGATTTTGCTCCTAATGCCGCGTACATACGGTCGAAATTCCGACGGAGGCTTGCCCGTGGAAAAGTCCGACCATGTGTGTGCGGCATAACTTTTTTGCGGGAGGATGCCCCCATGCTTCGGCATATATAAATGGTGCGTGTATGCCCATCATTGGAAGTGGGTGGATGAAGGGCGGTATTCTAATGGTGGGCATACCCACCGATCAATCTCTTTTTTCGTTCAGCCAACTGGCTGCATGAAAAAAAAAGATTACAATACATGTCCAACAAGGACCAGCAACGTACTGGTATGTTGCTGGACTTTGAATGTTTATACCAGAATGATGCCTTCGGGTTTAGGTATCATCTTGGTATCATTCTTTTCAGCCTGCGGCCGGCTTTCATGTAAAAGCAATCCTAGCGGCTAATTAGCCTCTGGACTGCTTTTACAAGCAGTGGGAGGGAATGCCCCCCCCGGATATAAAAAGCGCCATTGGGAAATTGGGAAAGCATTTTATCACACCGATCTTGGTGTGGTCAGATGCTTTGAGGGCAGAGGAAAAATCTAGGGTCTAGAAGACCCCAGTTTTTTCAAAAAAAGAGTACCTGTCACTACTTATTGCTATCATAGGGGATATTTACATTCCCTGAGATAACAATAAAAATGATAAAAAAAAAAAAAATACTTGGAAGGAACAATTTAAAAATAAAATAAAAAAGCAAAATTAATAATAAAAAAAAAAAAAAAAGCACCCCTGTCCTGCCCTGCTCTTGCCCAATGGCGAACGCAAGCGTCGGTCTGGCGTCATATGTAAACAGCAATTGCACCATGCATGTGAGGTATCACCACGAAGGTCAGATCGGGGGCAGTCATTTTAGCAGTAGACCTCCTCTGTAAATCTACTGGGGTAACCTGTAAAGGCTTTTAAAGGCTTTTAAAAATGTATGTAGTTTGTCACCAATGCGCGTTTGTGCGAAATTTTAAAGCATGTCGTGTTTGGTATCTATGTACTCGGCCTAAGATCATCTTTTTTATTTCATCAAACATTTGGGAAATATAGTGTGTTTTAGTGCATTAAAATTAAAAAAAAGTGTATTTTTTAATCCAAAAAATGCGTTTGAAAAATCGCTGCGCAAATACTGTGTAGAAAAAAAAATGCAACACCCACCATTTTAATCTGTAGGACCTTTGCTTTAAAAATATATATAATGTTTGGGGGTTCAACATAATTTTCTTGCAAAAAAAAAATGTAAACAAAAGTGTCAAAAAGGGCTTTGTCTTCAAATGGTTAGAAGAGTGAATGTAAGCTTCCTAATGTTGTGTATAAAATGCCAGAACAGTTCAAAACCCCCCCAAATGACCCCATTTTGGAAAGTAGACACCCCAAGCTATATACTGAGAGGCATGTCGAGTCCATGGAATATTTTATATGTTGACACAAGATGCGGAAAAACGAATTTTTTTTTTTTTTGCACAAAGTTGTCACTAAATGATATATTGCTCAAACATGCCATGGGCATATGTGGAATTACACCCCAAAATACATTCTGCTGCTTCTCCTGAGTACGGGGATACCACATGTGTGAGACTTTTTGGGAGCCTAGCCGCGTACGGGTCCCCAAAAACCAAGCACCGCCTTCAGGCTTTCTAAGGGTGTAAATTTTTGATTTCACTTCTCACTGCCTATCACAGTTTCGGAGGCCATGGAATGCCCAGATGGCACAAACCCCCCCCCCCAAATGACCCCATTTTGGAAAGTAGACACCCCAAGCTATTTGTTGAGAGGTATTGTGAGTATTTTGCAGATCTCGCTTTTTGTCACAAAGTTTTGAAAATTGAAAAAAAAAAAAATATATATATATATTTTCTTTCTTCATTTTCAAAAACAAATGAGAGCTGTAAAATACTCGCCATGCCTCTCAGCAAATAGCTTGGGGTGTCTATATTCCAAAATGGGGTCATTTGGGGTGGTTTGTTTTATTTTGGCATTTTATGGCCTTCGAAACTGTGATAGGTAGTGAGGAGTGAAATCAAAAATTTGTGCCTAGAAATCCTGAAGGCAGGGCTTGGTTTTACGCGGCTAGGCTCCTAAAAAGTCCCACACATGTGGTATCCCCGTACTCAGGAGAAGCAGAAAAAATTATTTTGGGGTGTAATTCCACATATAACCATGGCATGTGTGAGCAATATATCATTTAGTGACAACTTTTTGTAATTTTTATTTTTTTTGTCATTATTCAATCACTTGGGACAAAAAAAAATATATATTCAATGGGCTCAACAGGCCTCTCAGCAATTTCCTTGGGGTATCTACTTTCTAAAATGGGGTCATTTGTGGGGGTTTTGTGCTATTTTGGCATTTTATGGCCTTCGAAACTGTGATAGGTAGTGAGGAGTGAAATCAAAAATTTGCGCCCTTAGAAATCCTGAAGGCGGTGCTTGGTTTCCGGGGTCCCGTACGCGGCTAGACTCCCAAAAAGTCCCACACATGTGGTATCCCTGTACTCAGGAGAAGCAGCAAAATGTATTTTGGGGTGCAATTCGACATATAACCATGGCATGTGTGAGCAATATATCATTTAGTGACAACTTTTTGTAATTTTTTATTTTTTTTTTAGTCATTATTCAATCACTTAAGACAAAAAAAAATTGGGCTCAACATGCCTCTCAGCAATTTCCTTGGGGTGTCTACTTTCCAAAATGGGGTCATTTGGGGGGGTTTTGTACTGCCCTGTCATTTTAGCACCTCAAGAATTGAGATAGGCAGTCATAAATTTAAAGCTGTGTAAATTTCAGAAAATGTACCCTAGTTTGTAAACTCTATAACTTTTGTGCAAACCAATAAATATACGCTTATTGACATTTTTTTTACTAAAAACATGTGGCTGAATACATTTTGGCCTAAATGTATGACTAAAATTGAGTTTATTCGATTTTTCTTATAACAAAAAGTAGAAAATATCATTTTTTTTCAAAATTTTCGGTCTTTTTCCGTGTATATCGCAAAAAAAAAAATCGCTGAGGCAATCAAATACCATTAAAATAAAGCTCTATTTGTGGGAAGAAAAGGACGCAAATTTTGTTTGGGTACAACATTGCATGTCCGCACAATTTACAGTTAAAGCAGCGCAGTGCAAAATTCTGAATTCACCTCTGGTCCTTTAGCTACCAAATGGTCTGGGGCTTAAGTGGTTAAGCATTATTAAAATCATTGCTCCTAAAAAAAAGGCAGTTTTTCAAACTTTTTTTTGCATTGATACATGTCCCCTGGGGCAGGACCCGGGTCCCCAAACACTTTTTAGGACAATAACTTGCATATAAGCCTTTATAATTAGAACTTTAGATTTCTCCCATAGACTTTTCGAATTTGCCGCGAACACCCCAAATTGTTCGTTGTTCGGCGAACGGGCGAACAGGCAATGTTCAAATCGAACATGAGTTCGACTCAAACTCGAAGCTCATCCCTACTCAAGAGTGCAAGTTAATATTTTATATATAAATAGATACATAAATACCCCTATATTATACTAGTGTCATTGGTGCCATAGTGTAACTCCTAAATGCTTCACTAATATATATGAATACGTGATAAATATAGATTGATGCGGATATAAATAATGATGAGCATAAAATAATATATATATATATAAAATAAAATAATGAAATGAATAAAATATTTTGAACAATTAAAGGTGATAACAGTGAAAAAAATTAAACCAATGTATAAAACCGTGATAGTAATAAATGAATGATGCATGCAAAAATGTCCTGCGACTAGCGATAAAGTGCAAAAAAATGCAAAAAAATGCAGAATTGTGCAAATTGATGTGATTGTCCAATGATTTGATGCTAGATGCCCAGCAACTTTGCTAGGCAAAAAGTCTTGCAACTATGCAGAAAAGTGCAAATGCAACCTCATGTGATTCGATTGAGCAATATGATTGTCCAATGACTTTGTAGTTTTTTCAGATGCTAGGTGCCCAGTGCCTGGTGATGTGACCTTTTTTAATCTTCAAGACTGGTGCCCACAGCAGAACGTGCTCCAATAAAGACCACACTCACCAGATGTTCACCCCCTCTTGGGGTGAAAAACGTTCACAGTATATGCCACTGTGCAGCACTCTGGCGGTGTCTCGTCTCCCTGGTCCTTTTGTGGTAATCCCAGTGTTATCTCAGAGTAAGAGGGAAAGAAAGGAATCCCAAATAGTGTAATTCCATAATAAAAAACACTTTTATTGAACTTATAGCAATATTACTCACATTTAAGCTGTATCAAACAGGCATGTAAGAGACAAATGCTGACAGATCCTGGAAGTGTTTGTGACATTCAGCTTGTGCACTCTACTGGTTTCGTCTGGTCTGACTTCATCTGGAGTGTGATCTATAGTATGCCTGTAAAGTAGCGCATGTTTTCCATGTTTATAACAGTTCGAGAGCAAAATGACATTTCTAAAGTAAAATAATAGTCATTTAAAACTACTCACGGCTGTGATGAATTGCTGGTTCCCGTCAATACAGATAAAAGTCATTGAAAGTCTTTGAAAAAAAAAATGTGTGGGGGTCCCCCAAATTCTATTACCAGGCCCTTCAGGTCTATTATGGATATTAAGGGGAACTCCACGCCAAATTAAAAAAAAAATGGCGTGGGGGTTCCCCACAAAATCCGTACCAGGCCCTTCAGGTCTGATATGGATTTTAAGGGGACCCTCGTGCCAAACTTAAAAACAAAATGGCGTGGGGGTCCCCCTAAAACTCCACACCAGACCCTTTTTCGAGCACGCAACCTGGCAGGCCGCAGGAAAAGAGGGGGGAAGAGAGAGCGGCCCCCCTCCCTCCTGAACGGTACCAGACCGCATGCTTTCAACATGGGGAGGATGCTTTGGAGGTCTGTGACCCCAAAGCACCATGTCCCCATGTTGATGGGGACAAGGGCCTCATCCCCACAACCCTTGCCGGTGGTTGTGGGGGTCTGCAGGCGGGGGGCTTATCAGAACCTGGAAGACCCCTTTAACAAAGGGGACCCCCAGATCCCAGCCCCCCCTGTTGTGTGAATTGGTAAGGGGTACAAATGTACCCCTACCATTTCATTAAAAAAAGTGTCAAAAATGTTAAAAACACAATAGCCGGTTTTTGACAATTCCTTTATTAATGTCTTCTCCTTTCTTCCATCTTCTTCTTCCCTCTTCTTCTTCCATCTTTTTCTTCCATCTTCTTCTTCCACCTTCTTCTTCCACCTTCTTATTCCACCTTCTTCTTTTCTCCATTCGGGTTTCTTCCTCCATCTTGTTCTTCATCTTCCTTCTTCCTTCGGTGTTCTCGTCCGCATCTTGCTACGGCTTCTTGTTCCCTTTCTTCTTTCTCTGGCCGCTCCGTTTGAATTCGAGGTTCCCGCTGTGTGACGCTTCAGTTCTTCAGTTCTCCTCTGGGTGCGCTGCCACCAGGTGACCCCACCCCCCTCTGACGCACATGGATTTCACAGGGACTTTCCCCGTGGTGTCAGAGGGGGGTGGAGCCACCGGGTGGCAGCGGACCCAGAGGAGAACTGAAGAACTGAAGCGTCACACAGCGGGAACCTCAAATTCAAACGGAGCGGCCGGAGCAAGAAGCCGGAGCAAGATGCGGACGAGAACACTGAAGGAAGAAGGAAGATGAAGATGAAGAACAAGATGGAGGAAGAAACCCGAGTGGAGAAAAAAAGAAGCTGGAAGAAGAAGAAGGAAGAAGATGGAAGAAAGGAGAAGACATTAATAAAGGCATTGTCAAAAACCGGCTATTGTCATTTTTTACATTTTTTACACTTTCTTTGTGAAATGGTAGGGGTACATTTGTGGGATCTGGGAGTCCCCTTTGTTAAAGGGGGCTTCCAGATTCCGATAAGCTCCCCGCCCGCAGACCCCCACAACCACCAGGCAAGGGTTGTGGGGATGAGACCCTTGTCCCCATCAACATGGGGACATCCTCCCCATATTGAGGGCATGTGGCCTGGTACGGTTCAGGAGGGGGGGGCGCTCTCTCGTCCCCCCCTCTTTTCCTGCGGCCTGCCAGGTTGCGTGCTCGGATAAGGGTCTGGTGTGTGGATTTTTAGGGGGACCCCCACGCTATTTTTTTACGTTTGGCGCGGGGGTTCCCCTTAAAATCCATACCAGACCTGAAGGGCCTGGTAATGGAATTTGGGGGGACCCCACGCATTTTTTGTTTTTTTCAAAGACTTTCAATGACTTTTCTCTATATTGCCGGGAGTCGAAAATTCATTATAGCCGCGGGTGCTTTTAAATGCCTTTTTTTTCCCTTTAGAAATGTCATTTTGCTGTCGGACTGTTATATAACGGTAATTTCAGGGCTGCGCCTGTTCAACTTATGCAAATTGATTTACGTGACTTGACATTTACGAAGATTTTGCCGGCGCAGTGTCCGAAGGCGTTTGAACAAGTGAAATTCCCGCGCTGAGCTCAAAAAAACCTCTTGCAGTTCTAAACGTAATTGCTGGCGCCGCGGGCTGGTTCTGAAAAAGTTACTTTCTCACTCTATTTCTTTCTCGTACATCACGGGACACAGAGCGACATAGTCATTACTAATGGGTTATATAGATACCGTCAGGTGCTGGCACTGGCAACTTCCAAAACCGGAAGTACCCTCCCCTATATAAGCCCCTCCCATCCGGGAGCACCTCAGTTTTTTGCCAGTGTCTAAGGTGTTGGCCAAGAAGAAACATGTGTTTTTCACTGAGTTTGCGTACAGGTTCTTTTGGGCCTCAGTAAGCTATTCCGGATCCGACCAAAAAAGCTTCATAGCTAAACGGTCGGTACCCGGGCCTTGCAGAGAAGAGCAAGGTTTTGCCTGTAATGCTTCTCTTAGGAGAGCTGGACCCTGGGATCCAGAGCTCTGGTCATACCCACGACCAAGATGTTTTCTGTGCAGGGTGCTATACAGGTCCAGGGGAGTGGAATCCTTGGGAACCCGGTCCCTGAAGGTTTGATTACAATGCCTGCCGTGATAGGTGAAGTTTGGGCTTTTGTGGACCAAACAAAGTCCTGCGGCGGGGAACAGGTAAGTGGGGGCCCCCAGGAACTTGGTTCTATTGGGGGACCCCCAAGCCTAATTTGTCTTTCTGTCTGTTACCTAATGGTATTCCCGCAAAATTCTGTGCATGCCTGTAACTACTAAAAAAATGTAATAATTTTTAATGGTGGTCAAGAAAAAAAAAAAAAAAAAAAAAATTTTTTTTTTTATATATATTTAATATATTAGACTGCGGTACCTGTGTTTGTCCACTAGAGCCCGCTGTGGAATGTTTTCTTGTCATGTGGACTAGCTTCTTCTCAGCAGAGCAAAGTCCAGGCAGATGGTGAGTTCTCTTATAGGAAACTGCTTCCTCTGCCATGTTGCAGTGCTCGTCCATCCCCCGGCCTGCGGCAAAGAGGGGCCCTGGCTCCTGTCCCTTGTTACCATATTTTGAAATTAGCGCCGAGGGCGCACGTGGCCGCGCGCGTGCATGCGCCTCTATATATAGAGGTGAGCCGGGAAAGGGGGCGGAGCCTGGGGGATGACGCTCTGTGCGCGCCGCAGCGCTTCTGCGCATGTGCGGGCGTCCCAGCAGTTTAAAAAAACCACAATATTGTAGTGAGCTGGCTATGAAGTACAGAGACAGAGCTGGCAACATTTAAAGGCATACAGCAAGCGGTTGATACAGGCATCCCCTAGAAAGGCACATTAGTAGACACCAACTGTGATATAGCAGCAATTGTGCTAGACTATTCTCAGTAAAAGTGGTGTATTACGGCTGGAATACCTCAGCTTTAGGCTTAGGAATATGCCATCCAGAAGCTCCGGAACTGAATCTTCCAGGAAGCGAAGGGGGTCTCATCGGGCTCGGAGGATCTTGGGCATACTTCTGCTGCACCAGTCTCCCCTGAAGTTCAGAGGTAAGTGACCGTAGAGACCCCGCAGGGGTACTTGGTACTGTGGCTGTCCTCAGTTCACCTGCTCCTGTGTATGTAACAGAGGAGGTTTTTTCCTCAGCTCTGGGAGGATTAGAGAGGCTGCCTCCCTGTCAGGGAAAGCACGCCCGATCTCCGTCTCCTCCTTCAGAGTGCCTGTTAGCAGAGCAACAGTCCCATACAGGGATCGACCTGCCTGAAGGGGATCAGGATGAGGTTGATTCTGTTATAGAGGAATCAACAGTGGGGGAACCTTTTCTCAGCATCTCAAGCTGAAAGATTATGGGTTCAGTCTCTGACTAACATGGTCCGATCAGCATTTAAAAATGCACCTTGCGGAACCATCAACCACTACTGTATCCTCGTTGGGGTCGCTGGAAGCCCCCAGACTGTTTGTTCTTTTCCACTTCACCCTTTACTGAAAGGGCTCATTTACCAGGATTGGGAACGTCCTGAGAAAATATTTATTCCCCCAAGAGATTTCCGGTGGTCTATCCCATGGAGGATAAGTTCATCAAAAATAAATTAAAAAAATAAATGGCCATCTCTTGTATGTATAAATCACTGACATGTCCAGTGGATAATGTCCAAATGTTCAAGAACCCAATAGATAAAAGATTGGAGTCCTTATGAAAATCTGCTTGGTGATACAACCAGCAGTAGCAGCTATTGGGGTCTGCTAAGCAGTGAAGGATCAGTTGAAACAGGTCTTGAGGGACTTGACAGATCAGCAGGCTTTGCCCTAGCTGATCTACCTAGAGCCTTAGGCTTTGCGGTTGACGCCATAGAGGATTCAGTCCATCAGGCCTCCCGCCTTACGCTGTCTATAGTACATATGCGTAGGCTCCTATGGCTCAAAAACTGGTCTGCTGAAGCTCCCTGTAAAAAATGGCTGGTTAGCGTCCCGTTTCATGGTGAACGCTTATTCAGGGAAAACCTGGACAAATATATCCAGAAAATTTCCAGCGGTAAAAATACGCTCTTGCCGTTTAAAAACAGAGTTAGAGGTCCCTCTTTGAGAGGCCTGCTTCTCCAGTCCCTGGGCCATCGGCTGTGTAACAGTTCCGACGGCCTCCTCGGTCAAATCCCGGGGTTAAAAAACAGGGACAGTAGCAGGGTAATGAGAAACCCTGGGTCAGGGGAGGTACAAAACCTCCCCCAAAGTTAAATTCATTGAAGCCCCCACTCAGTCGGGTGGGGGGAGGACTCCAGTTGTTCGCAAGAGACCTGGCGGGACACGATCAAGACAGATAGGTGCTCTCCGCAGTAGGTTTGGGATACAGTTTGGAGTTAAAAGACTCTCCTCCTTCCCATTTTTGAGGTCAAACGTGCCAAGGGATCCCCGGAAGAGAGAGTCCCTCCTGTTGGCACTAGAACAACTATTGCTCCAAGGAGTAATTATGGAGGTTCCCCTGGAAGAATGAGGGTTCGGGTTTTACTCAAACCTCTTTACGGTCCCGAAGCAAACGCGGACGGGAGGCCCATATTAATTCTAAAAGGGCTATACAAATTCCTGTATATCAGGACTTTCCGATAGAGTCGATCCGATCGGTGGCCACTGCCCTACAAGGGGAGGATTGGTTAGCCGCGATCGACATCAAAGATGCTTATTTGCACATTCCCATCTTTCCAGTCCACCAAAAATTTCTGCGCTTTGCAGTAGAAGGGCGCCATTTTCAGTTCAGAGCCTTACCCTTCGGTTTGGCCACAGCACCACGAGTGTTTACAAAAATTCTGGCCCTTTATTGGCCAATCTAAGAACACAAGGTGTAATGATAATGGCATATCTGGATGACTTATTGCTGATAGACCACTCAGTGAAAAAACTAGACGTGGTCGTTCACAAGACAATCAAGTATCTGGAATCTCACGGTTGGATTATCAACCGAGCCAAGTCAGCCCTAAAAACCAGTCAAAAGTCTGGAATACTTGGGGCTAAGGTTGGATTCAGGCCAGAGAAAAATATTCTTGCCTCGAGGAAAGGTGTTGTCTTTGAAAGATTTGATCCACTTAGTGGGTACAAAAAAGCCAGCCGTCCATACGCCTGTATATGAGGCTGCTGGGAAAAATGGTGGCATCATTCGAAGCAGTACCCTACGGTCAATTCCATTCAAGGAATTTGCAAGGGGCCATACTGTCAGCCTGGAACAAAAAAGTTCAGGCCCTAGACTTACAATGTCCTTGTCCCCTTCCGTTCGCAAGAGCCTCCGTTGGTGGTTGGTTCCCCAGAATCTGGAAAAAAGGAAATCCTTCAGTCCGATTTCTTGGAAGGTGGTCACTACAGATGCCAGCCTTATAGGCTGGGGAGCAGTACTGGAGCAATAGTCTCTCCAGGGCAGATGGTCGGATGCAGAAAAGGCCCTGCCCATCAATCTCTTAGAGATACGAGCAGCCCGGTATGCCCTAGTAGCATGGACATCCAAACTCCAAGGGTCCCCGTCAGATTTCAATCAGACAATGCCACAGCAGTGGCATATATCAATCATCAGGGGGGCACCAGGAGTCGTGCAGCCCAGAGGGAAGTAAATTACATCCTGAAATGGGCAGAAAAATATGTCCCAGCCATATCTGCGGTATTCATTCCAGGAGTGGAGAATTGGAAGGCGGACTTTATAAGTCGCCAGCAATTAGGCCCAGAGGAAGGGTCCCTTCACCCCGAGGTTTTCTGGACAATATGTCAGCGGTGGGGAACATCGGATGTAGATCTTCTAGCATCCAGATTCAACACAAAGGGGGACAGGTTTGTCTCTCGGACAAGGGATCCCCTAGCTTGCGGCTCGGATGCCCTAGTGTTCCCTTGGGATCAGTTCAAGCTGATATATGCATTCACACCGCCACAATGGTTACCTCGATTACTCCGCAGAATCAGGGTAGAAAAGAAACCAGTGATTCCGGTGGCTCCAGCGTGGCCCCGAAGAGCGTGGTACGCGGAGATTGTAAAATTTCAGTGGGGAGTCCTTGGACTCTCCCACGTCGTCCGGACCTGCTTTCGCAAGGACCGATATACCACCCTTCCTTACCAGCCCTAGGTTTGACGGCCTGGCTATTGAAGCCCACATTCTAAAAAAGAGAGGGCTCTCTAATGCTGTGGTATCTACCATGATCAATGCCAGGAAGCCGGTATCCAGGCAGATCTACTATAGAATCTGGAAGGCGTACATCGCCTGGTGTGAGGCCAAGAAATGGCATCCACGTAAATACGTAATAGGAAGGATTCTGGACTTCCTACAATGGGCTGTAGATAGGAAGCTTGCCTTGAGTACTATCAAGGGTCAGATTTCGGCCTTGTCAATATTTTTTCAAAGGCCCTTGGCTTCGCATTCACTAGTCAAAGCCTTTATACAAGGAGTGATGCGTATTAGTCCTCCGGTTAATATTCCCATATGTCCATGGGATCTAAACTTGGTTCTGTCGGTTTTACAGAAACAACCATTTGAACCATTACAGCATATTTCCTTGGTGCTTCTCACCAGGAAATTGATTTTTCTAGTAGCCATTTGTTCGGCTAAAAGAGTGTCGGAATTAGCAGCTATGTCCTGTAAAGAGCCATATCTGGTTATCCATAAGGACAAAGTAGTGTTACGTCCTCATCCAGCCTTTCTTCCTAAGGTGGTATCGAGGTTTCATTTGAACCAAGATGTGGTTCTTCCTTCTTTTTTCCCCAAACCTACTTCGGTAGAGGAAAAGTTATTTCATTCTTTGGATGTAGTAAGAGCAGTTAAAGCTTATCTAAAAGCCACTGCTCAGATTCGCAGAACGGATACTTTGTTTATACTGCCGGAAGGCCCCAGAAAGGGTCAGGCAGCGTCAAAATCTACTTTAGCCAAGTGGATTCGACAGGTCATTATGCAAGCTTATGGCTTGAGAAGGAGACCGCCTCCGTTCAAAGTTAGAGCGCACTCCACGAGAGCAGTTGGAACTTCATGGGCAGTGCATCACCAGGCCTCCCTGGCTCAAATCTGTAAGGCCGCAACATGGTCTTCAGTACACACGTTTACTAGGTTCTACCAGGTGGACGTTAGAAGTCAGGAGGATGTCGCCTTTGGGCGCAGTGTGTTGCAGGCCGCAAAAGATCCTCATGTCTGATAGCGCTCAGCTTATATATGGTGTATCCCCCCCCTCATTTGGCATTGCTTTAGGACATCCCATTAGTAATGACTATGTCGCTCTGTGTCCCGTGATGTACGAGAAAGAAAATAGGATTTTTATAACAGCTTACCTGTAAAATCCTTTTCTTGGAGTACATCACGGGACACAGAGCTCCCGCCCCTCTTTGGGGACACTTATTGCTTTGCTACAAAACTGAGGTGCTCCCGGATGGGAGGGGCTTATATAGGGGAGGGTACTTCCGGTTTTGGAAGTTGCCAGTGCCAGCACCTGACGGTATCTATATAACCCATTAGTAATGACTATGTCGCTCTGTGTCCCGTGATGTACTCCAAGAAAAGGATTTTACAGGTAAGCTGTTATAAAAATCCTATTTTTGGGCATATTGGTCACTCATAGGTGATACTGATAGGTGGCACTGGAAGGCACATATAGGTGGCACTGATGGGCACTTGTGGGCACTGATGGGTGGCACTAATAGATGGCACTTGTAACGGGAGGGCCCTTGGAACCTAGAAGTTCTTAGAAATTATGAGCCAGAAAATAATTGACATTGAGAATATGTCTTGGATTGCTTTGAAATGGGTCTGTAATATTAATCCACTGTATTTCCCAGGATTTCTGTAAAGGACTATTTACTGTTTGTTTGATTCTGAACTCAACAGGTTAATTGAGAGATGCTGATGTGTTCAACTCTAACCACCTGGCTGCCTGTGTAATGTAGATTAAATCCAGACTAGCTTCCAAAGACCTTTTCATTGTTGTTTGTGGTGATGTGGATTGGAGCTGGTAGACCGTCTGGCTGCCTATTATGGGATGTTTAAGTGTCTTGCTGTGAGGAAAGGGGGGGGGGAAATCACTCCAGCAACCCCTCCTGCTAAGACTTTTTACTGAAGGAGAAGTTTGAACACACCTGACCTGTATCACCATTGTCATTGGACAGTTTAACCCGCCCTTTTCCCCAAGGATGGGAGGGAAGTGTTTTGAAGGGAAGTTTGTTACCATGTGCTTGTAATAAAGATTCATTCCCTGTTTTTGGAACTTCAACACAGAGCGTTGTCTTGTTTGTGCGGGGAGAAATATTTGTATGGGGTCTTATTCGGCTGGTTGGAGTGTCTGGTAGCTGGCGTGTGTTCGAGAATGGAATATCCTAAACGACGTTAACCCCTGTCGTTACAGCACTGATAGGCAACACTGATCAGGAGGCGCTGGTAGGCATCACTGATGGGCACAGAGTGCCATCCCTAATGGGCAATGATTGCCATCCCTGGTGGGCTCTAGTGGGCTAACATGGTGGTCATAGGTGGGCATCCCTAGTGGGGGCTGCACTAATAATCAATCAGTGAAGACCTCCCTGTCAGGAGAGCAGCCGATTGGCTTTCCTCTACTCACGTCTGTCAGTGCGAGTAGAGGAAAAGCCGATATACGGCATTTCCTGTTTACACTGTGATTAGCTGTAATTGCACACAGCTGATCATGTGGTAAAGAGCCTCCGTCAGAGGCTCTTTACCTCGATCGGAGATGCGGTGTGTCAGACTGACATGCCGTACCACCGATCGCCATGCTGTGCGCCCCCGCGAGCGCGGTTTATCCTGCTGGATGACGCCCAGTCAGGATAACAGAACCACTTTCCAGCCGTCATTTAAATATATTGCGGGCAGGAAGTGGTTAATATACTTGATTACATGTAAGATCTGCCACATACAATATGTGGACAGAACAACAAGGAGATTATGGGATCACCTCCATGATCATGTGTATGATAGTTTTAATAGTTCACATGGTGGCGATCTCTCAGCTCGACAAATACAGGGGATTGAAAGAGTGAAAAGACCACCTATGGGAGGGGATGTCTTCAGGTTGCTGTGCAAGCTGGAGGTCTTTTGGATTTTTCCATTTGAGAACACGGATGCCCTTTTTTATGATTGACCTCCCCTTGCTTAAGAGAATTTTCTCCTTTTTTTTTCTAGCTTCCTGCAGTCTAATAGCACCTATTTTCCTCCTATGTTTTTTTTTTCAGCTAGTTGCCCTCAGTACCTACCCGCCCCCTTTTTTTTAATAGATTTTCTGCAACCTTCCTTAAGTGCATCTCCTGCAACCTATTGGTGCATGTTTCCCTTCACTGAAACAAGAAAAGCAGCACCAGGTGAATGAGTCTCTGGTTAATCCCCACACACAGTAGTCAGGTGCCAGCACAGCTCGCATGCTGTGCATAGTTGCCAACATTGTCAAAAAATATACAGGGAGGCTTTTTAGTCTGTAGGCAAAGTCTTATTTTAATTAGGGGGTGGGGCATTCATTTGTAGGCGTGTCATAGTGGGGAAAGAAAAATATGAAAAATTGGCGTGGTTTAAACGAAATATTGGGCGTGGCTTAAACAGGGCATGGTTCAAATGGGGTGTGGTTTGAGTCTGAGATGGACAGTGGAGGGAAAAGAAATAGGGAGTAAAGGAGAGAGAGAAAAAGAAAGAAAGAGGGACAGCAGGCCCAGATCATACACCACAATATGGCTTTTCTATTTTGTCGCTAGGTGCCACTGTGGCTGGTGACATTAGATTGACAAGGGCCTAGCAAAGTCAGATTATGAATGGATGGGCTGTCTCAGCCAATTGGCAGGGGTTTCTTTAGTCTCTTTGCCTGCTGGGAGAGCCTATTTATTTGGGGGGAGTCAAGTGATCACTGTTCTGTGCCACCTGGACGGCTGTCTAGGTGGACATGTGTTAAGTTGTCCTGGGTTGCTAGGCCGGTAGTCTGAGGCCTATTCCGGGGACACCTCGCTGCTAGACTGCCTGAGGCCTATCCAGGTGTAGGAGAAGTAGCGGAGGGTTGGGGCTGCAGGATTGGAGTCCAACCGTGTTGGAGGTTCAACTGAACGGGGGAACCAGTTGTGGTGGGAGGTAAAGGGGAAGCAGTTGCCACTAGCCTGAGCAAGTACCAGAGCAGTCTTCTCCCCAGCCAAGGACGGTGAAGAAGTGGGAAAGCTTCAGCAAGTGCCAAGCCAGGGACCCAGCGGGTTAGCGGGGGTGATGCTTGAGGAGTATACAGCTGGCTAGCTGTGGAAGAGCTCAGGAGATCCAGTGATGACCGGATCTGGAAGTCTAGTGAGAGACTGGGAGTTCAGTGAGTGAAGACCTACAGTGGGATACTGCGAGATAAGAGAAGAACTATTCTGTGTTACCAAGCGTTATGTACAACTACCTTTAGTGACTGTTACAAGTGCAGTTGCCATAGGAGACAGCGGTCCTACCTATACAGAAGTGGCATTCGGCTGGAGGCCTTCCACTGTATAGCTGTCTACCTATAGTGTCTCGGAGTCTGCTAATTACCATTGCATCTGCTTAAGGGTGTCCTGGCCCTAACCCGGTCTCCCACAGTTCTTGTTAAAGAGACAAAACTCTTGTTCACATTTAAAAAGTGACTGGCGCCCATTATTTCATCTTGCATTACAACCAATATGCTTGGTAACCCACTCTACAAAGGAGGATGTCAGCTCTCCCTAACTCTTGAGGTCTCTATTAGGCCCGGTATACCGCTATATATATATATATATATATATATATATACACACACACACACACACACACACACACACACACACACACACACACACATACATACATATACACTGAGCAACATTATAAACGCAACACTTTTGTGTTTGCCCCTATTTATCATGACCTGAACTCAAAGATCTATGACTTTTTCTATGTACACAAAAGGCCTATTTCTTTCAAATACTGTTCACACATCTGTCTGAGGCCGGGTTCACACTGGGGCGACAAACGCTCCGAAATTGGGAGCTCATGTCGCATGACGTGTAAAAATCAATGTTTCCCTATGGGAGCCGTCTTAACTGGTCCAACACATGTCGGTCGGACTTTGAAAATGCTCCCTGTACTACTTTGGTCCGACTTTGATCCGACTTCAGCCCATTGACTATCATTGAAGTCGGATCAAAGTCGGACCGCAGTCTTGCATGATCCGACTTTGGCATACGACTTGTGCTCTGCTGCTCTTGAGGGGGAACTCCACACCACATTTTAAATAAAAAACCGGCATGGGTTCCCCCTCCAAGAGCATACCAGGCCCTTGGGTCTGGTAAGGATTTTAAGGGTAACCCCTACGCCGAAAAAACGGCGTGGGGGTCCCCCCAAAATCCAAACCAGACCCTTATCCGAGCACGCAACCTGGCAGGCCACAAGGGAAGAGAACCGAACCGAACCAGGCCGCATGCCCTCAACATGGGGGGTTTGGTGCTTTGGGGCACGGGGGCGACCTGCGGCCCCCCACCCCAAAGCACCCTGCCCCCATGTTGATGAGGACAGGGCCTCTTCCCGACAACCCTGGCCGTTGGTTGTCGGGGTCTGCGGGCGGGGGGCTTATCGGAATCCGGGAGCCCCCCTTTAATAAGGGGGTCCCCAGATCACGGCCCCCCACCCTATGTGAATGAGTATGGGGTACCCCTACCCATTCACCTGGTGAAAAAAAATGTCAATAAAAAAAACACACACAGGTTTTTAAAGTAATTTATTACACAGCTCCGGGGGTCTTCTTCCGACTCCGGGGGTCACCGGTGTCGTCTCCGCGCTCCCTTCTTCCCTCTTCTTCTCTCGCTCTCCGGTTCTTTCCTTCTTCCTTCTGCCAGGCCTCCGCTATCTTCTTCCAGCTCTTTTGCTAGCGGTGGCCCGGTCTTCTCCGTCGCCTTCTTCCCTCTTCTCCTCTTCGATGTTGACACGTCGCTTCCTCCCGCTGTAATGCTGGCTGTGTGGTGCGCTCCTATTTATATAGGCCTCTCATGACGTCACAGTCACATGCTCCGGGTGGCCCCGGAGCATGTGACTGTGACGTCATGGGAGCATGTGACTGTGATGTCATGAGAAGCCTATATAAATCGTTGCGGAGCGAACAGCCAGCATTACAGCGGGAGGAAGCGACGAGTCAACATCGAGGAGGAGAAGATGGAAGAAGACAGCGACGGGAAGACCGGGCCCCTCCACTAGCAAAAGAGCTGGAAGAAGATAGTGGAGGGGCCGGCAGAAGGACAACGGAGAGCCGGACGAGACGACGGGAAGAACGGGCCTCTCCGCTAGCAAAGAGCTGGAAGAAGATAGCGGAGGCCCGGCAGAAGGAAGAAAGAGACGACACCCGGAGACCCCCCAAGTCGGAAGAGACCCCCGGAGTCGAAAGAAGACCCCCGGAGCTGTGTAATAAATTACTTTAAAAACCTGTGTGTGTTTTTTTTATTTACATTTTTTTCCACCAGGTGAATGGGTAGGGGTACGATGTACCCCATACTCATTCACATAGGGTGGGGGGCCGGGATCTGGGGGCCCCCTTATTAAAGGGGGGCTCCCGGATTCCGATAAGCCCCCCGCCCACAGACCCCGACAACCAACGGCCAGGGTTGTTGGGAAGAGGCCCTGTCCTCATCAACATGGGGGCAGGGTGCTTTGGGGTGGGGGGGCGCAGGTCGCCCCCTTCCTCCCAAAGCACCAAACCCCCCATGTTGAGGGCATGCGGCCTGGTATGGTTCAGGAGGGAGGGGGCGCTCTCTCACCCCCCCTCTTCCCCTGCAGCCTGCCAGGTTGCGTGCTCGGATAAGGGTCTGGTTTGGATTCTGGGGGGACCCCCACGCCGTTTTCTCGGCGTAGGGGTTCCCCTTAAAATCCATACCAGACCCAAGGGCCTGGTATGCCCCTGGAGGGGAACCCATGCCGGTTTTTAATTTAAAATTTGGCGTGGAGTTCCCGCTCAAGATTCATACCAAGCACAGTGCCTGGTATTGGCGGGGATCCAAGTCGGATCCCCGTTCATTGAAAGTCGGACATATGTCGGCTTCATGTCGCAGGGCAAAGTCGGATCCAAAGTAGGACGGCTGTTGTGTCGCACAAGTGTGAACCCAGCCTAAATCTATGTTAGTGAGCACTTCGCCTTTGCTGAGATAATCCATCCACCTCACAGGTGTGGCATATCAAGATGCTGATTAGACAGCATGATTACACAGGTGTGCCTTAGGCTGGCCACAATAAAAGGCCACTCTAAAATGTGCAGTTTTATCACACAGCACAGTGCCACAGATGTCGCAAGTTTTGAGGGAGCGTGCAATTGGCATGCTGACTGCAAGAATGTCCACCAGAGCTGTTGCCCTTGAATTGAATGTTCATTTCTCTACCATAAGCTGTCTCCAACGGCGTTCCAGAGAATTTGGCAGTACATCCATCCGACCTCACAACCACAGACCACGTGTAACCACACCAGCCCAGGACCTCCACATCCAGCATCTTCACCTCTAAGATTGTCTGAGACCAGACACCTGAACAGCTGCACAAACTGACAGAAACCGTCTCAGGGAAGCTCATCTGCATGCTCGTTGTCCTCATTGGGGTATTGACCCGACTGAAGTTTGTCGTTGTAACCGACTTGAGTGGGCTAATGCTTACATTTCAATGGCGTCTGGCACTTTGGAGAGGTGTTCTCTTCACGGATGAATCCCAGTTTTCACTGTACAGGGCAGATGGCAGACAGCAGCCAGGTTTTCTTTGTGATGCTGGCTGAGTACTGTTTTTAATTGGTTAGTTCACTTGTAACCTAATGATGACTCATTGGAGCAGTATATAGGTGATTGTGGTGACTAGTTGCAATAGGTAATGGCTAAGCGATAACATTTGCGTGAAACGCGTCGACCACTTTGTTCCCTGCTCTATCTGTCAACCACTCATATAAAGCTTCAATAAAAGGATTCTTAGAAGGATTAATTTCCTTGTGATAAACTTGGTTGCATCTTATAAAGAAATAGCTGTTTCACCATGTCCTTTCCAGACTGATTTCTGAATGTGAGGGTCTAGTTTCAATATAACCACCCGAACAATCTCAGTGAGGACAGCCTCAGTGCCTGCATCCCCTTAGTAGACAACCCTTAGGGAGTATCTCACCAAATATGAAATCCTATTTTAAGGGATGCCAACATTTTTACTTTTATGTTACTGCAGACTTCTGAGAAAATCCACCAATGAATCACAAAAGTAGAAAATTACATTTCTGGGGGTTCCATACAACAACAGTATATACAGGTGAAACTCGAAAAATTTGAAAATCGTGCAAAAGTTCATTTATTTCACTAATGCAACTTAAAAGGTGAACCTAATATATGAGATACTCATTACATGCAAAGCAAGATAGTTCATGCTGTGATTTGTCATAATTGTGATGATTATGGCTTACAGCTTATGAAAACCCCAAATCCACAATCTCAGAAAAATTGAATATTACATGCAATCAATAAAAAAAGGATTGTACATAGAACAATATCGGACCTCTGAAAAGTATACGCATGCCTATGTACTCAGTACTTGGTTTGGGCCTCTTTTGCAGCAATTGCTGCCTCAATGCGGCGTGGCATGGAAGCTATCAGCCTGTGGCACTGCTGAGGTGTTATGGAAGACCAGGATGCTTCAATAGCGGCTGTTGCGGAAACTCCAAAGTCCGCTGGGAAATCCTTGAAGCTGAGGAAGTACTAACTTATCCAAGGCAACCTGTTATCCCCCCAGTAACTGGACAACACACAGTTCTGGGAGTAAATCAACCCTTTATTTAGCCACAGCTGGCTTTTTATATCCTTCCTCATGCAAGTAGTTTCCTAACTCATTTTCCAGGGGCATTCCCTTCAGCAACTAACAGATGACAGTGATTTAATTACCTGGAACTATTTCTAACACACTTGGTATGCGTGAGACATTTGTCTCCACATATTTACCCATAACAATGAAACCGTGCCAGACACATTACTAGGAGTGTAATTGCATCCCGTAGCAGATAATAGGGTCGTTAACACACTGACAATAGATGAATGGAAAGATACCTCAGACCCCAATTAACCCAATTTACTTATTCAGACATCAGTAGACATTCTGTCTATACATTTCCTGGAATGAATATTTACTAACCCCTTTGAAGTGATCCCCACCATATTCTCAGTTTCAGTATTTTGCTACAGCGGCCTTCAGCTCTTCTGCATTCTTTGGTCTCATGTCTCTCATCTTTCTCTTGGCAATGCCCCATAGATTCTCTATGGGGTTCAGGTCAGGCGAGTTTGCTGGCCAATCAAGCACAGTAATCCCACGGTCATTGAACCAGGTTTTGGTGCTTTTGGCAGTGTGGGCAGGTGCCAAGTCCTGCTGGACAATGAAGTCAGCATCCCCATAGAGCTCGTCTGCGGAAGGAAGCACAAAGTGCTCCAAAATATTATGGTAGACGGCTGCGTTGACCCTGGACTTAATGAAGCACAGTGGACCAACACCAGAAGATGACATGGCTCCCCGAATCAACAAAGACTGTGGAAACTTCACACTGGACTTCAAGCATCTTGCAGTGTGTGCCTCTCCATTCTTCCTCCATACTCTGGGTCCTTGGTTTCCAAATGAGATGCAAAATTTTCTCTCATCAGAAAAAGAGGACTTTGGACCACTGAGCAACAGACCAGGTCTGTTTTTCTTTAGCCCAGGTAGGACGCTTCTGACGTTGTTTTTTGTTCAGGAGTGGCTTGACAAGAGGAATACGACATTTAAAGCCCATGTCCAGGATCCGTCTGTGTGCGGTGGCTCTTGATGCACTGACTCCAGCCTCAGTCCATTCCTTGTGAAAGTCCCCAACACGTTTGAATGGCCTTTTCCTGACAATCCTCTCCAGACTGTGGTCATCCCTGCTGCTTGTGCACCTTTTTCTTCCAAACTTTTCCCTTCCACATAACTTTCTATTAATGTGCTTTAATACAGCACTTTGGGAACATCCAACTTCTTTTGCAGTTACCTTTTGAGGCTTTGCCTCCTTATGGAGGTTGTCAATGATGGTTTTCTGGACAACTGTCAGGTCAGCAGTCTTTCCCATGATTGTGATTCCACTGAACCAGACTGAGAGATCATTTAAAGGCTCAGGAATCCTTTGCAGGTGTTATGGCTTAATTAGCTGATTAGAGTGGGACACTTTGAGCCTAGAATATTGCACCTTTTCACAATATTCTAATTTTCTGAGATTGTGGATTTGGGGTTTTCATGAGCTGTAAGCCATAATCATCACAATTATGACAAATCACGGCTTGAACTGTCTTGCTTTGCATATAATGAGTCTATCTCATATATTAGTTTCACCGTTTAAGTTGCATTCATTTTTAGAGTTTCACCTGTATATTTCAAATTAGAAAAAAAGCTAAATTATATTTTCTAGTTATAGGCCTGATTTTAGGGAATATAATTAAAAGAAAAAATTATTGAGCACAATGTTACATCCTACCTGCATCCTTGCAGATTCCTGGTTCACCTGGGAATCCTGGTTGTCCTAGTGGCCCTGGGAATCCTGGATGTCCCTGGGGTCCTGGTGGCCCCTGGGGTCCTGGTGGCCCTGGGGGTCCTGGTAGTCCTGGTAATCCTGGTAGCCCCCGGGCTCCTGGAATTCCAGGCAGTCCAGGGAATCCTGTTTAATTATAGGATACAGTTTAGCACAGTATAGAAGTGAGGTGGCCCTGGGCACACTTTAAACACCTTCTTTTTTTTTTTTATCCTCTGGACTTACCAGTTCCCCATTATCTCTCACCGAACTTTGGAGTCCCCAAAGCATTGATTTAAAAACATCTGTCTGGGTTCAATTACAGCACAGGTCTTCTTTGCCATTTTATATAAACAGTAATATACTGTGTGTGTGTGGGAGTGTGTGTGTGTATATGTAATATGGTTAAAGCGGTTCCAAAGCCTAAACATTTTTACCCTAAAGCCTAGTACACACGGCTGAGAATCTCGTTGCAAAAAAAAACGTTGTTTTTCGACGGGTTTCTTGTCAAGCTTGACAAGATTCTTGTCAAGCTTTCCTTGCATACACACTGTCAATCCAAAATCTCATCGGTCTAAAGCGCGGTGAAGTACAACAAGTATGACGGCAGTATAAAGGGGAAGTTCCATTCTCATGGCGCCACCCCTTGGGCTGCTTTTGCTAATCTCGTGTTACTGCGTATTAGTAAAAGTTTAGTGAGAGACGATTCGCGCTTTTCAGTTTTCGTGCTTTCAGTTCATTATAGCGCGACGAACGTGCTATCTCCTATACGAACGCTAGTTTTACAAGAAGGTGAGCTCCCGTCTCATACTTGATTCTGACCATGCGTGGTTTTTGAAGACTCGGAAAAGCATACACACGAACGGTTTTCTCGTCCAAATACAGTCTGACGAGAATCACGACGAGAAAACTGAGACTCCCGACGAGAAAAAAGAAAGCAGGTCTTTTTTTCTCGTCGAGGTTCTGGACAGTTTTCTTGACGAGAAACCTGAAAGCCTCGTACACACGCACGGTTTTCTCAGCAAGAAAGCTCTAATAACAGTTTTCTTGTTGTTTCTTGGTGAGAAAACTGGTCGTGTGTACGAGGCTTTAAGGCTGAATTCACACTATGTATAGGGAAAGACGTTTTACTGCATTGTACTGAATCACATGGCACTGTACAGCAGCATAGCGCATCGCACTGCTGTACATTGCCAAGACTAAAGTGTATGTTTTGTACACTTCACATAAAGTTTGTACAAGAAAAAGGAGCCATGTAATGTGCTGTATCAGACACCACACTGCCCCTACTGCAGTTGAGAACAGAACAATAACAGAGCAACAGTTCTCGGTTCCTGTGTAAATTCACCCTGATGCATTCCCTGCATTAAGCTAAAAAATGTTTAGGCATCAGTATCACCCCCTCACCCACCTTATACTTACCTGAGTCCTCCCTCAATCCAGCACTGTGCCCGTTGGCAGAAGCTTCTCTCCCTGCTCTCACAGGACAGACTGAGAGCAGCGGGAGGGCCATTGGCCCCCACTGCTGTCAGTCAAATTCTGTGATGGAGAGCAGGGGGTTGGGCTGAGCCATGCTGTCTGTGCCTATGAACTATGTCTATGGCTTGGGATCGAGCCTATATATATATATATACAGTATATATATATATATATATATATATATATATGTAGCGCCAACCCTGAAGGAGCCGCTGGTTAAATTTTGGGTTCTCTGTTATGCGCCCCAACTCCAAGAACAACCTCATCCGACCCCCCACCCCCCCCCCCCTCTGGCACACCTGGTTAAATAAAATGATTGCAAGCACAATTTACAGCACAAGTGAGAAATACCTTTCGCCTGGCTGTGGGATACACACACACCTGTTTAGTGATAAATACGCTTAATCTATTGATTGACTAATATAGCGTAAGTAACAGTTAAACCGAATTGAACACACTCAGCAGGCAGGTTAGCAATAAACAATGCATATAAACTTTAAATGCAACAAGGGTATTTATAAATCCACACTAGGTTTTGAGTGAACTCAAAAGAATAGTACCCCTTTGAACAGGCCAGCAGATAGAGCATCAAGGTAGTTACAACTTGGGGCAGTCCTTATTCCTAAGTTTCGCTGAAGCTCGTTGGCGCGCGTTGCGGCTGTCGGTAAGGCCTGCAGGCAGTATTAGAGCTATGGGGTCACTGGTTAAGTAGCTCCTAGTGACTTTATTCCCTAGCAGTGGTAGCAAGTAGGGTTGAGCGAGCCCGAACAATTTATTGTATGTTCGGGTTCGAGTTTGGTGTTCGGCAATGTAATGGCACATTTTAAAAAGCTGCAGGGCAGCCAATCAACATTTGTTTAACTTGTGTGCCCTTAGAAGCCATCACAGCCATGCCTACTAATGGCATGGCTGTGATTGGCTAGTGCAGCATGTGACCCAGCCTCTATATAAGCTAGAGGCACATAGCACAGCACGTCACTCTGCTTTAGATAGTGTAGGGAAAGGTTGCTGCTGCTGCTTTGAGGGAGAGAATTCGATAGGAGTCCTGATTCAGAAATCAAATTACTCAGCGATCTATCTTGATTTTGTTGTGTGGGTGCAGTGCACAATCTTTTTACCTTGCCCTGAGCCCAGTGCCAGAGAAAAGATAACTTTTATCCGTCTGTTAGTTAGGTTGGCGTCGGCAGGCATTTTATGCAAGCTCAGTGCACCAGCACTGCATATGTTACTGTGAGATACACCCTTTAGATACTGTTGGTCTATTCTGCTATTCTAAAAACACCCATTTAGGGCAAACAAAAAGATATTTTGCTGCATTTCCTGCATATCTGTATTTAGTGAGATACACATTTTAGATACTGTTTTATTCTGCTATTCCAAAAAAATAATTTAGGACAAAAAAAAAAAATTGGGACACGTTTTCTGCATATCTGTACATGTGAGATACACACTTTAGATACTGTTCTCCTATTCTGATATTAAAAAAAAAAAAATATTTAGGGCAAAAAAAAATTTTTTGGTGCGTTTTCTGCATATCTGTACCTGTGAGATACACCCTTTAGATACTGTTGCTCTATTCTGCTATTCAAAGAAAAAAACATTTAGGGGAAAAATCTTAAATTGCGGCCTAGTCTGTACCTGTACGTGTGAGGTACACCCTTTAGATACTGTTGCTCTATTCTGGTATTCAAAAAAAAAAAACATATTTAGGGCAAAAAAAAAAAATTGCAGTGTTTCTTGCATATCTGTACGTGTGAGATACACACTTTAGATACTGTTGCTCTATTTTGCTATTCAAAAAAACACATTTAGGTGAAAAATCTTAAATTGCGGCCTAGTCTGTATCTGTACGTGTGAGATACACCCTTTAGATACTGTTGTTCTATTCTGCTAATCTAAAAACACCCATTTAGGGCAAAAAAAAGAATTTTGCAGCGTTTGCTGCATATCTGTACATGTGAGATACACCCTTTAGATACTGATGTTCTATTCTGCTATTCAAAAAACACCCATTTGGTGCAAGATCCTAAATTTGAGAAATATGAGGAGAATGTCAAATAAGGGACGTGGCCCCGATCGTGGTGCTGCTGGTGGAGCCCCTGTTGCAGGGAGAGGACGTGGTCGATCTGTGCCAGCTACACGCACAAGCGAAACACCTTCCTCAGGTGCGAGTAGGTGACAGAGCCTGCAGCGGTATTTGGTCGGGCCTAATGCGGCTCTACGACTGTTGAGGCCAGGACAAGTACAGGCGATAGTAGATTGGGTTGCTGACAGTGCCTCCAGTTCCTTCACATTGTCTCTCACCCATGTTATTTTAAGTTATTTCCCTATCCACATTTGTTTGCAGTTCGGGTCAAGTTCGGGTCCCGAACTCGAACTCTTTTGCGAAGTTCGGCCGAACCCGTCGAACCCGAACATCCAGGTGTCCGCTCAACTCTAGTAGCAAGTATTGGCCGCAAGGCCCGCTTACCAGTTCCGGTAACACTGATTTAGTTGCCTCTTCAATCAGGCGTCGACTCGCTTAGGTTGCTTAGGGGGACTCTGGCAGGCAGCACAGCAAACACAGCATCCTGGGAGTGGCTTTGTCTCTCCACAATCTGGTCCCAGAATTTCTTCCCCACAATGTAGTAGCTTCCAACAGCACCTCGTCCGCACTCCACACTGGCCCTGATAACTTGCTGCAGACTGAGGAGATTCCCCTAATGGCTGTGGATTTCTGCCAACTCGGGATCTCTCTTTCTCTGGCTGACAATCTTGGGCACAGTTGTTCTCTCCTCACTGTCTCTGCACTGTAATGTCAGAGCCTTTTCTTTTCCACTATGGGCTCCTAGATCTCTTTCTCTCTCTTCCTCTGAAAAACACCTCAGACTCCTTGCACTTTTATATGTCTCTCTCTCTCTCTCTCCATACCTCCCAACCTGCCGTTCCCGCGCGGGACACAGTATTCCCGCACAGAGGGAGGATGAGAGAGGAGGAGCGCGCAGCAGCGCGACGGGCAGGAGGGATGTGAGGCTGTGAGGCGGGACCTAGAGCTGCGATCAGGTAAGGCATGTCGGGCGGCTCGGCGGGAGGGGGCCGACGAACTAGAACCCTCCGACTAGACCCCATAACCCCCCCCCGCTCAACAAAACAAAAAGTCCCCATTAAAAAAGAATTCACCCCCCCCCCCCGCTCAACAAAACTTTAACAGGAGGGGAAAATTTTGAAAAATTAACGTCCCGCAGTGGACATTATAAAAGTTGGGAGGTATGCTCTCTCTCTCTCTGATGCTGGTACCTAAGACAGCTCTCCTCACTGTTAAGTGTCACTGTGTCCCAGCAAAGGACTGTTTGAGCCTTGGGATCTCCCTCTCTGATGCTTCCAGAGTCTCTCCTGTCAGCACTCCCTCTCCCTTTTATCTCAGTAGTTACCTCTCCTCATTCTCCTCAGCACTTCCTGACACTTCCTGACACTCCTCTTTTTTTCAGTGAGCCTTTTGCTTGAGTTTTTTTGTAAGGACAAGTCAGCATCTCTTTGTCTCCATCTTGTGGCCAAAAGGACAAATTGCATTACAAAAAATGCCTGATTATATATATATATATATATATATATATATAGCGGTACCCCAGTGGGGCCGCCTACTGTAGTAGTTCCACCTGTCACCCTGCCCAGCCCAACATTCACTTCCAGTCACTCTCCAGACAATGAACATCAGCTTTGTTTTTGTTATTTTGTTGAGGGATTAAACTTGGATGGGGTAAAGGAATTATGGGATGCACAGAATCAATAGTATAAAATGATGAGATGATTGATTGGAACCTCTATTTACACTCTCTAAAGCTCCAGACTCCTCCAGCACAACGCTTAATTGTAGACTGTTACTTTCTCTCCTGTGCAATACTTGGTTCCTGGCACAGATACCACATGACTAGGCCCAACTCTGACTTAAGCCAAACTTTAGGAATTTGCCATTTGCTGGCATGAACCGCGGGCCCCTTTGGTGTAGCAACCGATAGCAGAAGAAAAGTCTTAAAGCGCCAGCTGTATCAAGGTGGACTACTGGTCCCAGTCAGTCCTCTGCAGACTCTGACAGCCCTCCTGACTGCAGTAGCTCGACTTCAACGCCAGTAACATCACAGTCTCTCCCTCTGGCTCTACGTACACTCCTGGCATGCCTCTCCCAGATCTCCCGACTGTGCCTGTCACTCACCGCCACCTGATGGATCCCTCCTGGAGACTTGCCCGGCAGTGTTCCCCGCTGTCCTCTCCTGCTCAGGACATCCCCTGGGTTGTATGGGGTTCCTGTTCAGCTCTGAACCCCTGGCCCAAGGTCACCCCCCGCCCCCAGACTGGGGAGCTCCCTCCAAGGCCCAGACAGTCTAAAAATCCATCTCTAGTTACTCAACCCAAACAACTCCTCCCTAGCTGAGCTGACCCAAGGTATTTAAGGAGGCCTGCCCCCTGCCAATCCTAGTTGGGGGACTGGTAAGGGCTCCTTAACACACCCTAGACAGCTACACCTCTCTTCCCCTCCTCTGCTTCTAGAATCCTCTAGAGGCCAGAGGGAGGTAACCAAGAGGGGATGCTATCTGTGAGTCACAAGCCTACACTAAACCACTCCCCATCCCCAGATCAAAACAAACAGGCCCAAAATAAAACAAACTCTAGCACCTACCTAAGGTGGAGGGTGCTACATATAAATATATACTGTGTAAATATATATATATATATATATATAGTGTGTGTGTGTGTGTGTCTATATATATATATATATATATATATATATATATATATATATACACACACAGTATATAAAACACATCATACACACACTTTCAGTTTTACAAAAAATATAACTGATTTTAAAAACATATGTAGCGGGGTGCCACTTTGCAGTGTGAGACTATTGTTGTATTGAGAATGAACACAGCTCCCTCCGGAGTCTCTTTATGACATTGCAGCAACTGTTGTTTAACTGTGTGAAACGGTGCATTATGGAACTTATAGTACAGGGAGAAAGAGACTCCATTGCCATGGGTAGCAAATAGACTACAATACCCACAGTGCAGCTGTACCACCAGAGTGCATTGCATCATCGCACAGCCTCTGGGAGAGATTACTTAAAGGAAGGGAGGAGCTACCCTCGCTCTCTCTGGACATCACCTTCTATCAAACAGGAAGCCTGCGTTGAGGCCTGCTGTGTCTAGGCCGGAAAGCCTGGGCCTACAGTTGTCAAGTAGGATCACTCAGCCCAAGGAGGGATCCTTTTCCGTGTGTCCAACTCTTGCTCTACAAAGTCGCCCATCTACCGACACCTTGTGTGGCTGTGTGAGGGACCGGAGACTGCAAGTTATGAAGAGACCGGGGACCGGAACGCCTGCAGCGGAGCGTACCAGAGGGCCGAGGCCTGCTTTGGTGAGGAAGCACCTGCCCAATATTGACTGCCTGTTGCGTAGGACTGTGACTTTTAGAGGCCTGCCATTCTTATTAGAGTAGTACGCCACATACAAGGACATAGTGCATTTCGCAGTGGCCGCGTGTTTTAAAGATTGGCGTTTGCACCATCAGCGAGTTATACATACTCATAAACATTGTGGGTGTTCAGTTTTTCTGCCTTTTCCTTAACATGATGGATTACAAATGTTTGATGTGCACCAACAAATGCTAGCGAAGACTCTTAACTGCTGGAAGGAACTTTGTACTGAACTCCGTCAGGCCTGTCAGAGCAGATTGTACCGGGACACGTGTACAGTATTGCCCATTAGGGGGAGCTTGCGAGCTTACAGCATATATATATATATATATATATATATAGGAAGTGTACACTAGAACTGTGATTTTGGGTTTTCATTGTTGCTAAACAAAATTTTCTACTATACCATTGACTCTTGCAGGGCCCTGTAAGAGTCAACTGTTTTTTTGTCTAACTCTGTTACTTTTCTTACCAAGTAAAATTGACTATTGGTTGAGCAGAATTCTGTGTGGAGTTTATCTGTTACCCTGTTGGACAAGTGGCCATCACAAGGTAACCTCTTTATTTACAATTTTATTACTGTGTGACATTATTGTGTTTCCCAATTACCAGTGGGTTCCACAATCTCTTGCAGACCAGTTGTGCCAAGGGAGGGATCGAGCCAGATTCCTGGGGTTGATAGTCAGAGTACAGACCCAAAACAGAACCAGCAGCTCTCTTAACTGGGGGTAGTGCTACACATATAAAACCATATTGATGCAAAAAAGTTTCCCCCAAACTGTTTCAGATTTCCTTTAAGATATAAATGTTTATACCTCTATCTCCCTTTGCTCCATCTTTTTCAGGAGTATCGCTCGACATCACTAAAGCCACATGGAGAAAAAGTAGACCGAAAACTGTCAGAGCTTTCATATTCTAAACACAGCGGCTCTAAAGAGGAAGAAAAAAAATTATATTTTTTTTAAAAGTTATGTTGATGTCCCCACCCCATTATTACATGACCTTGCCTTTGCTGATCTCAAAAAATACGACATGTCTTGCTGTGATGAGAATTTAATAGCAAGGATGTGTTCTAAGTCATTGACCAGTTGGGGAGTTTTTTTCTTCCCATCCTGAAGACAGACCATAAAACCTTTGAATGTGTTGGGAAATCCCCTTCTAGCTGTTGGGAAAAAAGGTGCCTCCATTGGATGATCTTTGCTGGGGTGGATCCCATATCGCTTTATGTCCTGGTGACGATGGCCACCATAGCAAATAGAGTGAATCTCTCCAGAGGGGATACAGTAATAAATCAATCATCACAGAGGATTTCACCTTTCCTAAAGCTATCAAAACTAGAAATAAAGAAAAAAATATTTTCCATTCAATTCAATTTTCCCATAGAAAATTTTAAAATATTCCCACCATCTAAAAACTGGTGAATAGAAAAAAAAAAAAGATCTGAAATAATTTTGGCAGCTCGACCTACAAATACATAGAAATTTATGTATTGAGGAATGGAAGTAAGGTGTTCAGTTAAATGGTACTTGATTGTACAATGGTACTCACCAAAGTAGACACAAGGGACCTAGAGCAGATGAAGCAGAGCATCCAAACTAGTCATTTATATACTGTATACTAATATGTTATCTGACCACGTGCATATTTCTACCTGCAAACAAAGTAAATCAATAACCGCAAACATTTCCAAAGAAATAAATATTCCATTAAGTACATTTTCAGCGTTTACAGCGACATGTTTGGTTTACCATGAAACGCTAGAAGATCTACAATGATTAAATTTCCGTATACATAACCCATGAGTGAGGTCAGTAAAGAGAATTGGACTTCAGAAAACGTCCCTTTTACAGAACACGGGAGGGAGGCTGGACCCCAGAGAAAGCCTGCAAACACACCGGGGGAAGGTAGCAAAGAAATTAACTCTTTCCCCTGACCTGGGCAGCCGGGTGCTAACTAAATATACAGTAGGCTACCCAGGGTCGGATAAAGAGCATCATGGGCCTGGTGCTGAAGATTTTGGTGGGCCTTTTTTGTTAAAACAAAAAAAATATTAAAACAAATTAAATTAAATTGGAGGGGGGAATGAAATAGAGTTGGGAGAAAAGAGAGAGGGTGTGAGAGAGAAGGGATAAAAGACAGGGGGGCTTAAGTAGAGTAGTAATGTGGCACGTGAGCAACGCATCATGATGAACTGTGGGTGAGTCCATAATGGGGTAAGAGTGGGATGGTGAGCAGAGGCGAGGTGAGAGGCTGTGATGTGAGCAGCTGAGAGTGCTCACAGCTGATTACGCTCCGACGCCTAGCTGATTCATTCTGATCCATGCTGACTGATGCTAGCTAGTGCTTGCTAATGCTCCATTCTCTGTGTCCCATGTAAGGATGAGCTCCGGTGTGTTCGCATAGTACACGTGCAGAGCCCGCCAGGAAGTCGGCACCTCGCTGCGCTAATCATAGCCAGGGAGACATTTCCCGATCTCTGCAGCCGGGCATCGGGAAATGTCTCCCTGCCTGTCATTAGCGCAGCGCAGTGCCGACTTCCTGGCGGGCTCTGCACGTGTCCTATGCAAACACGCTGGAGCTCATCCTTAGTCCCATGCCTCCTGTTATACTGCTACATGAATCCTGGATATTGACAGAGGCATATTGAGGGTTGATATTCATGACTGAGCAGTGTCCTTTCTTGCTGACTGGGCTGAGCTGAGCTGGAGCCGGGGAGCCGTGACAGAGCTGTGCTTTGTTTTTCTTGGTGTTTATACTGATTCGTCCTGATACCCTGTGCCTAACGGGGCTATGGGCTGCCAGTTCCTGCCTTACAGTCCTCGTGGATCCCTATGCTGGATCATTGATCCTTCTTGGGTCATGCTGCAGCCGAGAGGTTTGTGGTTCCTGCTGCGATTCCAGCTGCGATTTCAGCTGCGATTCCTGCTGCCATTTTGAGTTAAAATCTCCCGTTGGGCTGGATGGCTGGTTGGCTGATTGTCTCTCTCCTTCCTCCTGTCTCTTTGCACCTTCTGCCCCCCCCTCCTCTTGGCTGAGGCTGATGTGGTTGCTGTCTGGGGGTACCGGATGCTTTGTCTCTGAACCTGACGCAAAGACCGCAGAGATTACCCTAACCCCCTAAACTTTTGGGAGAGCGACAATTTGCAACAATCTGCTGGTGTGACATTTTCAGTTTTCCTTGCTTCTCCTCCCTCTGCCTGTCATGTCTAAAGGCAAAGAGGGTAAAGGTGCAGCAACTACTACTTCTATAAAAGCTATTTTAAATTCTGAAGGATCAGCAAACGCTGGAGTAGGCCCCCCTTTTCCTTCCTCTCAATCCAGAGCTATTACAAGAGCCGAAATCGCACGAGGAAATGTCGCCCGCCAAGATGGCACTAATACAATGCCAGACCACCATGGACAAAGCGCCGTGGCGTGAAACATGTTAGTCACGGCTTTCCCTTGAGCTAACGATGCACCACTGCCCAAGAGTCCTGTCTCCTGCCTCCTGTTTGTCTCCTTCCTTGTTTGTCCCCATCGCCAAGGTAACGCTGACGTCATTCAAGCGCACCCATCTCCCTATTGGTTTGTTCCAATCCTTGCTGTGCCGCCATCACGGAGGCCCCTGCACGGAGCGGTTACACTCCCTGGCTTCCGCACTGCCCGGATCACTGAGCTGTCTGTTTGTACCTCACGGCGCCGTGCGCCGCCTGCCGCATTAATTCCTGGGGCTTCACAACTGTGCCCACACTTGTGTCTACCTGCCGGTCCTACCATCAAGTTCATGCTAGAGTTGTTACACCGCACTTCCCTTAATCCATCTGGGACCACATAACCATCTATTTGGAGTCGTGGCAGTTCCATTCAAGTGACCCCTGTATATCGATGGACTGATGTTAACCCCTTCCTTCTTGGACTCAGCAGTGGTATCGTTCTAATCATTTTACCCATTATCTATCAGCTACAATGATTGTCTGTTTTTAACCTTTATGTAGCTACAGCATTATTTTTATTCTCAGTGCAATAATTAATCTAATTTTTGTTATTTTTACTTCAAGACTATAAAGTTTTATACTAATTCCATTGAGCGCTGCCTTTGTGTTTGTTGTTTCCTGTTATCCATTTTTCCAGTTGTTGGTAGCTACACTGGTTATTAGCCCTCTTGAACTGTTCCAGGTTGCACATATCCACGTATAAGACTCGAAGTTTGTAGCGCTAACAGGAATTTTCTGTATATACACCATGGACAATTAGAGGAGTGTGGAGTGGTCTCCCGTACAGAAGAATCTTGTCTGCAAATGACTAAGATGGGTGCCCCATTGACACCGCACCCCGGCGATGACAATGAATGACCCCCTTGAATCCATCTTCTTCTACGCTCAATGTGAGTATGAATGAAAATACTTTAACTGTTCAAACTGTTTCTACTCTGAAATCAACTGAAGGGGAAAGCACAACTGAAAAACCTTTGAACCCACACTAAGGGATGTTTATTCTTTGATACAACATTGTTCTTCCTCCCTCTCTGTGCTTACAGGCCAGGTACAGGCCATACAGGAAGAAGTTGTTCATATACATGGAGATCCAAAATGTACAGGAACGCACTAAGACACTAGAAAACAGGGTTAGTGGCATAAAGGACACATTTCCTCCCATGGTGACAGAGATGAAAGCAGCTACCCGCAAGCTAAATACTACTATTTCCAAAGTTGAAGACATAGAGAATTGTTTATGTTCTAATAATGTCAGGGTACTGGGTATACCAGAGAAGGCCGAGGGTAACGACCCAATTAACTTTGCTGAACGATGGCTTATTGAAATCTTTGGCAAAGATCATTTTTCTTCATTGCTTGTAATAGAACGTGCCCATCGGGTCCCTACCCACCCCCAGAAACCAGGAAATATGCCCCGCCCTTTTCTAATACGTCTTTTAAATTATAGGGACAAGGAAAATATTCTGCCACAGGCGCGGGCTTTAAACAATATTAAATATAATGGATCGAAAATGATGTTTTTTCCTGACTTTTCACCAGAGATTCAGAAACAAAGGGCAAATTTCCAAGATGTTAAGAAACGCTAGTTACTCCAGGGGTTTAAGTACTCTATGCTAAATCCTGCCCATCTGCGAGAGACCTGTGAAGGCAATGTACAAATATTTCAAACACCTCAGGAAGCACAGAACTGGCTTGACGGTCAAGTTAAAACTTAGACTCTGGGGTGACGGGCCTGTTTTTTCAGTAAATTTATATAATATGAAATGACTGGGCAAGGATTATATATATATATATATATATTTTTTTTTTTTTCTTCTCTTCCATTATAAGCCAGGCTGTCGGAGGCCTAATCAGCAATAGCCACTGAATGTTTTTTTTTTTTTCTTACTTCAGTGGCTTTGTCCCGTGAGGATCTGTTTTTTTTTTCTTCCTGTTTTTTTTTTTTTTTGGTGTATTGTGGTGTGTATGTGTAGCGGGGTCTCCTTTAAGGCCCCGGTACTCCATTACCCAGAACCCCATTTGGCCACCGCAGAGACTCATGGGAGGGGCTGGGAGAGTGCCTGTGACTTACTCCCAGAGGAAGATCCAAGGGAATCCATGTATCTCCCTGCCCCGGAGCCCAGTGCTCCCGAACCAGAGGAAATTCCTAAGTCAGTTTCAGGAGAGGAGCCTGTTCCAGCAGAAAGTCCAAGAGGACAGAGGAAGCGAAGGGCCATAAAGCCCCTAAGGAGATTAACCTACCCACAGATGGGGAGGAGTGCAGAAGACACTGTAGTTACTGCCAGAAGGAGTATGGAAGACCCTGATCCTCCCACTGTTCATTTGGTGGGGGGCAACCCCAACTCACTCTCTGGCACAGTTAGGCAGGATACTAATGATAGTGTGTCCTGTGGGCAGGGGAGTTCACTACCTCGGTTTTGGTGGGAATTTCCCCTGCCAACATCATACGAGACTTTAATTGATGTTGTACGTTCTGTAATTTAATGTTATGTTGTCTTTGGGGACCAAAGAGTTTAAGTGGGGGGAGTGTGTAGCGGGGTCTCCTTTAAGGCCCCGGGACTCCATTACCCAGAACCCCGTTTGGCCACCGCAGAGACTCATGGGAGGGGCTATTTAAGGGAGAGGCGAGGCGGAGCTCGGCCTCTTTGGACACCGCGCTGCAAGCAACAGCTTCTTCCTGTGCGGATCTGCTGCGGTGCAAGGCCTGAAGCCTGGGGCCTTGCGCAACTTCCGAAGAGCCTTCCACCCCTACTGCGGAGCCTGGGTGGCACCTGACCTGTCGAGTGAGGACATCAGTTGGATCGGGGACCCGATCGTTGCAGACGCTGAGTGCGGATACACAGCAGGTGGAAGTCCCGGACTGGGATCGCGTCCGGAGTGGTGAGCAGGCACCTGCCCAAACCAATAGACTGTGCAGTGTTCAGGCCTATAGACTGCATAGGCCCACAGTTTGTTTATTCTGCTGTTCCCTCGGGGGGGGGACCGGTAGCAGGACAGAGTTGAAGTGTCCCCCCAGTATAGTGTTCCAAGTTATTGACCGTTGTGGATTACAAATACTTTTCATCAAGTGCACCACCGAAAGCTGGCATGTGAAGAAATCCCTATAGGATGTGACTGAGATTTATTCCATGTCAGGCCTGACCGGGGTGGGGAATTAGGATATTGTTTAGTGCGCCATAGGGTGCGCATACCATAATAGCTACGCGTGGTGAAGTACCGCGCAGCGCCATTATAGTGTGCTGAATTGATTGCTGCAGGACTCTGCAAGCCAGTTGTATGTGTGATGTTATGCCTATGCTATTTACTGCAAGAGTAAAGCCGTTATATCTAATCTCTCGCCTCAGTGTGCTGTCTTACTGTTTAGAGATTATTTCATGCAATACCATTGAATGTGATACAAATTTAACCCTAGACTAACTGTGCCAGGGTGGGTCGAGTAAGATTGCTGGGGGTTGGCGGTACTGTATACAGGGCCGAAATCAAACCAGCGGCTCTCTTAACTGGGGGTAGCGCTACACATGGGGGCTCTCGAGTCCGGGATCCTGTTGCAGCAAGTAAGGCGCCAAAAAGTACCAGCATGGACCCACTAGAAGTAGAACAGTGGTGCAAGACGGTTGGCACAGATCCAGCTGGGGTAGTAGTCATAGAACTCCCAGGGATCTGGCAAGAAGAAGCTGTGAAACAGCTAGTGATGTCGCTGTCCCCGTATCAGAAGGCATTGGTGGTGGATGTCAGGACGAATTCCTCACTGACCCACGCACTAATAGAGTGGAAGGATGGAGTCCCAGAGCATTTCAAGAATCCAAGTGTAGAAGCCATAGATGATCAGACTTATAGCCTAATACACGCGCCGTCGCCCAAGCTAGGAGGACGGCTTCAGACACCGAAACCATCTCCACCACCCACCGTAAAAGCAGAGAGACGGGAAAAGAAAGAGAGTCCCAGGTCGCCGCAGGCCACCCTCAGCACCGAATTATGTGCGGTCCTAGGGGAAATCATAGCCCAGTGTAAGAAAGATCCTACAGACTACCAAATGTCAGGATACAGAAAACTCAGGATGTTTTCAGGGAGGAAACCTGTACCTTTGGGTGAAGAGGGGTTTGAGGAGTGGTTAGACGGTGCCATTTAGGCCTTAGAAGAATGGGAAGTCCCAGACCACAGAAAGAAGCAGAGAATTGCTGAGAACTTGAAGGGCCCTGCTCTAGAGGCCATACGCAACCTCAAGATGAGCAAGACAGACTGTGATGCACAGGACTATCTGGACATTCTGCAGAATGTGTTCAGTGGAACAGAGAAAATCACGGAGCTCACGTACCAGCTAGAGCACTGTTACCAAAAGGCAGGAGAGAAATTGTCAGAGTTCATGAAGCGCCTGGATAAGATTCTGCATAAGATGATCCTGAAGAAGGGGATTGATCCGCGGAAGGTGGATGAGGCCCGTGTCCAGCAGGTGATGAGAGGATCTCAGCCCCTGGACCCCATCGCACTGGCGCTACGTACCAGACAGGACGGGAAGAGCCTGGAGTACCCTGACATGATCCGAGTAGTCAGAGAGGAAGAAGCTATGCTGGAGGAGAAGAAGAGGAGCCAACCAGTTGAGTCGGTAAATCCTCCTCCGGTGATGGTCAGGACGGCCATGACCCTGGAAATAGACTCAGAAGTGGATACTTTGAAGTCGCAGATGTCCCAGGTGTTGGGGATGCTAAACTCCCTGATGGAAAAGAAGTCAAAGGAACCAGAGAGGGAAAGTCCGAGGAAGGAACTGTTCCCAAATACCTCAGCGCCCGCATCCCTGGAAGATTGGGGGGATGTGATCTGTTTCAATTGTGGAGGAGCTGGCCATCTCGCCAATGTATGTGCTAGTCCAAAGAAAAAAAAGATGAATAACTGCAAGCCGCCGGAAAACTTCAGCGGGCCCTGGTGAAGGAGTCAACCGGGTGCCCATCATCTCCAGTGAGCTCCAAACTGAATAAGAAGCACATGAAAGGAGTGGACAAGACCCCTCAGAAGAAACAGAAGGTTCCTCAGAGGGAACGCACTCCAAAGAAAGAGAGTAATGTCCCTCAGCGGGTAGCTACACCCATAAAAAGGAGGGAGATCAATGCATACCAGGCCCAAGAGAGACTTAAGTCCAAAGAGAAATGGAAGAAAACAAGTCAAAAAGGGAAATGCAAAGATCAAAGGAAAGAGACCCCTCCGAAGCGATATCCAGAGAAGCTGGTAGGTCCCTCCCCAATAGTACCTGTTCAAGTGGAGGAAGTTTACACAAGAGTCATATTGGATACTGGGGCACAGGTGACCCTGTTGTACCGAGACTTTTATGACAAGCATCTAAGTCACCTACCCATCCAGAAGATTGAAGAATTGGAGATATGGGGAATTGGGACAGAGAGTTTCCCCTATGATGGCTATTTGCCTATAAAACTGACCTTCGACCCGTCCATAGCCGGCAAGGCGGAAGTGTTCGACACCTTAGCTGTGGTGTGCCCCTGACCGCCTGGAGCTAACAAGAGTTCCCTGATAATAGGGACCAACACGGATCTGGTCCGAAGACTTCTGGCCCCTCTGACAAGAAGGAAAAACCCCACAGTAACTGAGATCCACCTAATGTTGAAAACCGCCTACCAACGGCTGATCTTGGAACAGAAGGCCCCGGAAGAGGGGGTAGGGAAGGTCTGGAGGCTGGGAAGAAGGGGGATAGTGCTGCAACCCGGTGAAGTAGCCTGCTTGAAAGCCACAGTGAAACTCACTTGGGAGCAGCCCGGTCCTTTTGTCATGTTGGAACCCGACCCAAAGGAAGAGCCTTCGGGCTTAGAAGTAGTCCCAGAAGTGGTCCCGGTGAGGGCCCTGAAGAAGGCCCACTGTAAAGTTCCTGTGAGTGTCAGAAACACCACGGGTGGTCCCATGGAAATCCCAGCCAGGCTGTTTCTGGGCCGGGTGAGTCCAGCTACATCAGTTGCTTCATCAGATGGAGAAGACAGATGGAGAAAGTACTGTGTGGGAGAAACTTTCCATGGAGAACCCAAACCTGCCCAGGGGCCAGGGCTTGGAAAGAGAGAGCCAAGGCCCAGTTGACCAGGGGGGAAAGGATCTTTTCCCAAGATGAATTTGATGTGGGGTGTGCTAGGAGTGCCACCCATCGAATCCGCCTCCAGGAAGACAAGCCCTTCAGGGAGAGGGTTAGGCGAGTTCCGTTGGCAGACCTCGAAGACTTGAGGGAGCAGCTCGCCGAGCTCAAGCGAACAGGAGTGATTCGGGAATCTAGAAGTCCCTATGCCTCCCCCATAGTGGTGGTCCGGAAGAAGAATGGGTCATTGAGGCTGTGCATAGACTATAGGACCCTCAACAGGAGAACCATACCGGACCAGTATACCACTCCAAGGATAGAGGATGCCCTACAGAGCTTGTCTGGAGCCAAGTGGTTCAGTGTTATGGACCTTAAGAGCGGGTACTATCAGATCCCGATGCATCCAGAAGACAAAGAGAAGATGGCTTTCATAACCCCGGTGGGGTTCTTTGAATTCGACCGGATGCCTCAAGGCCTGTCTGGAGCACCAGCCACCTTCCAAAGACTCATGGAGAAGACTGTGGGAGACATGAACCTCATCAAAGTCCTTGTTTACTTGGATGACATCATTGTCTTCGGAAGAACTTTGGAGGAGCATGAGGAGAGGCTGGAGAAAGTTTTGAAGAGGCTGAGTGAGGAAGGACTCAAGCTCTCACCTGAAAAGTGCCAATTCTATCAGTCTTCAGTCAACTATCTGGGACACATAGTGTCTGAAGTTGGAGTGGCCACAGACCCTGAAAAGTTGGAGGCAGTCACCTCCTGACCGAGGCCCACCACTGTGACAGAACTCAGATCCTTCCTGGGATTCTGTTCCTATTATAGGAGGTTCGTGGAGGGGTTTGCTCGGATAGCTAGGCCCCTGAATGAGCTGCTCAAGACGGAAGGGGAAGAGGATGACTCGGGCCCTAGGAAGCCAGGGGAGTCAGTCAAAGACCAGTGGAATGAGAAGTGCGAGGATGCCTTCCAGATGTTGAAAAAGAACTTAACCACTGCCCCTGTCCTGGCCTATGCAGACCCAAAGAAGCCTTACGAACTCTATGTAGATGCCAGTCACGATGGTCTGGGAGGAGTGCTCTACCAGGAGCATGAAGGGCAAGTGAGACCTGTTGCGTATGTGAGCAGAAGTCTGACCCCCTCCGAGAAGAACTATCCCACTCATAAGCTGGCGTTCCTGGCCCTTAAGTGGGCCGTAGTTGACAAGCTCCGAGATTATCTGTATGGGGCAGACTTCACTGTGAAAACACACAACAATCCCCTCACCTATCTTTTCACCACAGCAAAGCTAGATGCCACAGGACATAGATGGCTGGCGGCGCTGTCTGCCTTCAATTTCAGCCTGAAATACAGACCTGGGGTGGGGAATCGAGATACGGACGCCCTGTCCAGAAGATCTCATGTCCCCACCTGCAGTACAGAAGACTGGACCCAAGTGGCACCCGACGGGGTGCGGGCCCTCTGTTAAGGGGCTGAACTCCAAGCCAGTGGAGGTTCAAGAGCAGAAGAGATAGGGGCTACCGTAGTAGGAGTTCCCAAGCAGTACTGCGGACTTGCCAAGACTGTCCAAAAAGGAGTTGAGATCCGACCAATTGGAAGACCCTACGGGGAGATTGGTCCTAGAGGCCTGGAGAACCAGGATCCGAACAGACTCCTACGTCACCCCTCAAAGGAAGCTCGCCTGTTGAAGAAGGACTGGGACAGGCTGCAGGTGCGTCAGGGAGTGGTCTACCGAAGGGGCCCCTCTGATGACCTGGAAGACAAATGGCAGTTGTTCCTGCCCGAGAAACACAGAGAGACTGTCATGATTGCTCTGCATGACAACCATGGCCACCTAGGAGCTGAAAGGACTTTCCAACTCATTAGGGACCGTTTCTATTGGCCTTGCATGAGGGCTGAAGTTGAGGAATACTGCCACTCATGTGCACTATGCATCCAGAGAAAGACTCTACCCCATCAAGCTGCCCCAATGGGCCATCTGCAAAGTCAAGGCCCGCTTGACCTGGTATGCATTAATTTTCTCTGCCTCGAACATGACCTGAGTGGACTAGGAAATGTTCTGGTAGTAACCGACCATTTCACCCGGTATGCCCAGGCTTTCCCAACCAAAGACCAAAAGGCCTCCACTGTGGCCAAAGTGCTTATGGAGAAATACTTTGTACACTATGGGCTACCACAACGGCTCCATTCAGACCAGGGAAGGGACTTTGAAAGTCGACTGATCCGGAAGCTCCTGGATTCCTTGGGGATTAAAAAGACAAGGACTACCCCCTACCATCCACAAGGTGATGCTCAGCCGGACCCTGCTCAACATGCTGGGGACTTTAAGCAGTGAGAAGAAGCAACATTGGAGCATTCACATAGCGGCAGTTGTGCATGCATACAATAGCACCACCAGTGACGCTACAGAGTACTCACCCTATCGACTTATGTTCGGGAGAGAAGCAAGACTACCAGTGGATCTGGCCTTTGGCACTTCCATAGACCATTGTTCTGCTGCTTCCCACAAGAGGTATGTCGATAGACTCAGACGCAATTTGAAATTTGGCTATGAACAGGCCCAGGCGGCCTCGGAGCAAAGGGGGGCCCGCAACAAGAAAAACTTTGACCTGAAGGTTAGGATCCAAGATCTACAACCAGGAGACAGAGTGTTGCTGCAAAACTTGGGGATCCCTGGAAAGCACAAGCTTGCAGACAGATGGAGACCTGAACCTTATGTCGTTTGCAAAATACTGCCGGGCCTACCCGTTTACAGACTTAAACTAGAAGGGAAGGTGGGGCCTTTGAAGACCTGGCATCGGAACCACCTACTCCCACTAGCTGAGGCAGTTCGGATACCCCCTGTGGCGGATTCCCCTGAGCCGACGTCCATCCTGGATACTCCCAGACTAAACACACGGTCTCAGACCCCTCGGACCGGGGATACAGAGGCTTTGGAGATAAGTGAAGATGAGGGGGAAGAACTTGATTGGCTTTGGCCTTCCCAGGCCCCGGCAACTTCTGCTATTGATCTTCCACCTGAAGAAGATGCCGAAGATCAGACACTGAATGCAGAAGCTACTGAATTCATCCCGTCCAGTCCTTGGTCAGATGCCTGGGAGAGTGCCTGTGACTTACTCCCAGAGGAAGATGCAAGGGAATCCATGTATCTCCCTGCCCCGGAGCCCAGTGCTGCCGAACCAGAGGAAATTCCTAAGTCAGTTCCAGGAGAGGAGCCTGTTCCAGCAGAAAGTCCAAGAGGACAGAGGAAGCGAAGGGCCATAAAGCCCCCCAGGATATTAACCTACCCACAGATGGGGAGGAGTGCAGAAGACACTGTAGTTACTGCCAGAAGGAGTATGGAAGACCCTGATCCTCCCACTGTTCATTTGGTGGGGGGCAACCCCAACTCACTCTCTGACACAGTTAGGCAGGATACTAATGATAGTGTGTCCTGTGGGCAGGGGAGTTCACTACCTCGGTTTTGGTGGGAATTTCCCCTGCCAACATCATACAAGACTTTAATTGATGTTGTACGTTCTGTAATTTAATGTTATGTTGTCTTTGGGGACCAAAGAGTTTAAGTGGGGGGAGTGTGTAGTGGGGTCTCCTTTAAGGCCCCAAGACTCCATTACCCAGAACCCCGTTTGGCCACCGCAGAGACTCATGGGAGTGGCTATTTAAGGGGGAGGCGAGGCGGAGCTCGGCCTCTTTGGACACCGCGCTGCAAGCAACAGCTTCTTCCTGTGAGGATCTGCTGCGGTGCAAGGCCTGAAGCCTGGGGCCTTGCGCAACTTCCAAAGAGCCTTCCACCCCTACTGCGGAGCCTGGGTGGCACCTGACCTGTCGAGTGAGGACATCAGTTGGATCGGGGACCCGATCGTTGCAGACGCTGTGTGCGGATACACAGTAGGTGGAAGTCCCGGACTGGGATCGCGTCCGGAGTGGTGAGCGGACACCTGCCCAAACCAATAGACTGTGCCGTGTTCAGGCCTATAGACTGCATAGGCCCACAGTTTGTTTATTCTGCTGTTCCCTCGGGGGGGGGGGACCGGTAGCAGGACAGAGTTGAAGTGTCCCCCCAGTATAGTGTTCCAAGTTATTGACTGTTGTGGATTACAAATACTTTTCATCAAGTGCACCACCGAAAGCTGGCATGCGAAGAAATCCCTATAGGATGTGACTGAGATTTATTCCATGTCAGGCCTGACCGGGGTGGGGAATTAGAATATTGTTCAGTGCGCCATAGGGCGCGCATACCATAATAGCTACGCGTGGTGAAGTACCGCGCAGCGCCATTATAGTGTGCTGATTTGATTGGTGCAGGACTCTGCAAGCCAGTTGTATGTGTGATGTTATGCCTATGCTATTTACTGCAAGAGTAAAGCCGTTATATCTAATCTCTTGCCTCAGTGTGCTGTCTTACTGTTTAGAGATTATTTCATGCAATACCATTGAATGTGATACAAATTTAACCCTAGACTAACTGTGCCAGGGTGGGTCGAGTAAGATTGCCGGGGGTTGGCGGTACTGTATACAGGGCCCGAAATCAAACCAGCGGCTCTCTTAACTGGGGGTAGCGCTACATATGTTGTTTTTTTTTGGGGGGGGGGGTTTGTTGGGGTATCTACCATTATGCCTTATCTTCATATGTCATATCTTTGTATATGGTACAGGTTGAATGACCAGTAGCGGTATTTTGTTATTGTACCTATGGTAAATCAATCAATTAGACTACTATCTTGGAATGTTAAGGGAAAGAATTATGCTTTAAAAGGCAATCTGTATTTGACTATGTTGATTCTTTTCATCCTGCCGTCGTCCCTCTGCAGGAGACACACGCCACACCCAGCATGACCAGATTTATGAAGCGCCGATTGGTCAGAGAGGCATTCCACTCGATCTTCAACTCCCATTCAAGGGGAGTCACTGTTCTGGTGTATGCTGGTGTGGTATTCTCCTGTAGTAGGACTATGGTAGACGAAAATGGCAAATACATTTTTCTACAATGTAAGTTGGATGATCTCGAGTTGATCCTGGCCACTATATATATACCTCCCATATAACCCAGAAATATTTGGTCAGCTCATTTCCTTTGCAGGTGTTTCACCCCAGATGCCAATATTGGTACTTTTTTTACCAGATTTTAATAGTGTAGTTGATACAAGGCGGGACAGATGCCCAGCTCCAAGGTCAATGATGGATGGGTATCTCTCCCCCTTTGGACGACTATGCAGAGAATTGGGACTGTATGATATGTGGAGGAAGCTACATCCCTAAGAATGTGCTTATACATGTTACTCGAAAACACACAACACATTATCAAGAATTGATTTGGCTTTGTGTTCGGCTGATCTCATACCATACATAGCAGATGTAAATATCAAACCTTGAGGGATTTCAGATCACTCTCCTGTGTTGTTGGTTACTCCAACATCAGGGCATCGGGTGTCCAATATGTCATGGCGACTGAACCCCTTTTGGCTGGAATTATTTCCCAAAGAGGATGCCATTTCCACTTGAATTGTGGACTTTTGGTCCCTCAACTTGGGCTAAGCTTCCATACGAGTTGTATGGTATGCTTTAAAGGCCTATCTTCAGGGAATGTTAATCCAGAATATAAGAATTATTAAAAGTGCCTCCCATAGAGAGCTTGAGCTTGCAAAGTCTGATACCTCCACGGCGGAAGCCCTGTACATTCAGAATCCCTCTCTGGATATCCAACAAGAATGGCTTTCATCTCAAAATCCGATTTAGGGGTCTTAATCAAGACATCCAGATGAGGTAGTAGATCCAAATGATAAGATAAGTGCTTTATTTATACAAGCATTGCAATGGAGAAATACAACACTGTTCTCGGCTGATATAAGCGAGAAAAAGTGAAAGTTTTTCTGAGCTTACAATTACAGGCTATTCAATTTATACATATGAATATGCATAAGATATATGTGTGTATCAAGTGTATTCTAGGCGTGCTAAAGGTGTGATCGTCAATATCTTCCTAGTAGCAAAGAAACAGTTAAATGGGTGCTTACATCATGTTACTGGCAAAGAAACTGCTTTCACAGTATCTAATCAGTTTAAACTGGTTTGGTACAAAGCAAGCCTTTTTGAGTCCTTATCAGCAGCCTGTGCTGTCACATATCCAGCAAGTTCAATTCCGACCAACAAAACAAAGAACAAAGAACATCTGCGAAAAGCAAACGAAAGGTGCTTATTAATTCTTAAAGTGGATGTCTATATAGATATGTAGAACTGACCCCCGAAGGAGCTGCTGGTAATTGATTGGGCCTGTACTCTGCTCTCCTACCCCCAAATAAATTGGCTCAGCCCGCTTGACACAGCTGTGTAACAGTGTTGATGTGAAGCTTTTACTACAAGGAACAATCCCACAATAACAATGTGCATATAGTGTACCTTTACCATTATCTGGGCATCCGTTGTTCCACCTGTTAAGATAATGAACAAGCCTCACACCAATTGTGATTTACCAGAATGTAAGTTTACTGAAACTGGTATAAAAACAGTGGTTATAATAACTGTATCAATATACAAACTTACTATAATAGTGCAATGAGTGTTCGCAATTATTAACACTTAAAGGTTCCTTGAATCTCTACTGCAGGCGCGTCTCCAAGTGGGACTAGTGCTCAGAGTGACAATGCCTCGACACTGGTCACCTTCCCACTTCCAGTAAGGCCGCACTTACCACACTAATGCAAGGGTATCAAACACAGCACCATACAATTTCTCAAGAGCTCCCCCTGAGGTATAATGCAGTCCTTTTTACTGTAACCGAAGCACAAAACCTCCCAGTGAGAAGTGTAGTCTCTGGTCTTCTTTTTTCTGCTAGCTATTATACTGCAGTGTTTTTAAGGGTTTAACAATTAATGAAGTAACATAAAATGAAGAGTGATAACAATTCCTGCTATGCAACACACTTGTAGATGCTTCCTGTGTAGGTATCCCTTAACCGTCAGTCAACCCTCAAAAAAAGTATAGGCTTTGAGGCCTGATTGAACTCAGTCTATTTGAATGAGACCTCCCTGTGTGTTAAATAACTTCTGGGCGACAGCCCCCTCACCACACCAGGCCTGGAAAGTTGGGAACCTCCGCTCCGGTTGTCTCAGTCCTGCTGCCAGTCAGCACCGTCATGCTGCTCTGCTCTGCAAGATATCCCGGACCCTCACTTGGCTCCGTCAGGGGTTCTGGATCCTCAGACCCGATCACACCGCTTTTCCAGCACACTGTGGTAAGTGAGTCAGTGGTTTCTGCTCCGCTCTGCGCAATGTAGGCCCTCTTCTGGAACACTCATTCACAGATCCCTGCAGGCAGGCCATGCGTCCATAAGAGACAGAAAATGGCTGCACTCTGCCTTTTATTACCTACCCAGCATGCAGTTCAGCCACCTAGGGTTCATGGGTAGGTGGATGTGCATTGTGGGAAAGTGAGTCCTTTCACAGAATAAATAAGTCACTTCCTGCATAGGTTTTTATGTGAAGAATAAACAAGTCTCTTTCACACCATATGCCACCAGAGGGAGCCAAATAACAATCTTTAGCATTGTCCATTATTTAGCATTACATGGCAAAAATACCAGCGCTACATACTCCCTCTGCTTTTAGTCTTTGGTCCCCAAAGATATTCAAAATCTTAGCTCTATTACACATTTTTGCCTCTAGGCGATTGCACAATACCGACAGAGGAGCCTCCCACCAGTTTTCATGTGATGGGAGACTGTTCTATGCACTCACAGCTGACACCGTGGTGTCTGGTACAGATGTGTCAAGGGGTGAGATGGGGTTGTCCCTTTCTGAATTGACAGTAGAGGGACCTGGCATATTATTTCGGAAAGAAGCTTCTTTGCTGTTGTCTTGGAATTAGTGATGAGCCGAACACCCCCGGGTTCGGTTCGCACCAGAACCCGCGAACGGACCGAAAGTTCGTACGAACATTAGAACCCTATTAAATACAATGGATGCGAACGTTCGAATTCTAAAGTGCTAATTATAACAACTATTATGCATGTTATTGTCTTAAAAAGGGTTTGGGAACCCGGGTTCTGCACCAGGGGACATGTATCAATGCAAAAAGAAGTTTTAAAAACGGTCGTTTTTCGGGAGCAGTCATTTTAATGATGCATAAAGTGAAAAAAAAAAAGTCAAATATTCCTTTAAATATCGTACCTGGGGGGTGTCTAAAGTATGCCTGTGAAGTGCCACGTGTTTCCCGTGTTTAGAACTGTCCCTGCACAAAATGACACTTCTAAAGGAAAAAAAAGCCATTTAAAACTGCTTGCGGCTTTAATGTAATGTCTGGTCCCGGTAATATGGATGAAAATCTTTAAGAAAAATGGCATAGCTACCCCATGACCCCCCCCCCCCCCTACCCCAGCCCATTACCAGCCCCTTTGGGTCTTGTATGGATATTAAGGGGAACCCCGCACATAAAATAAAAAAGGCCCTATATACTCTGAACAGCCGTATACAGGCGGTGCATACAAGACAGGGACTGTAGGTTTGTTCTTATGTAGAATCTGTTTGTAATTTTGAACAGGTACATTGTTGAAGTGTAGCTCCAGCCCAAAAATCTATTTTTAAACTTTTTGGAAAACATAGGTAAGGGTTATCACCCCTGTAACATTTGTTTTGCTGTCTGTGCCCCTGTTCAGAACATTTCACCTCACTTTCCGTCCCAATGACAACTGTTTTTGAAATGTGGTGTTTTTCTTGAAACAAGGATTGCTGATAAAGCATCAGTACAGAGGAGACACCTTTCTCCCATATTTATTCTTACAGGAGAGAATTTTCCTTCCTAGTGGTAGATTTCCTCTCACTTCCTGTTGTCTTCTTGCGTTTGCAAGTAGGAGTCGTTTGTAAGTTGGATGTTTGAAAGTAGGGACCTGCCGTATATACTCTGCAGAAATAGGCCCCTTAGTTGTTGGTGTTGGCACAACACTGTAAGCACTCACAGTTACTCTTGGTTGGTGCTGGAACGCCCTGCTGTCAACTATTATATCAGGAATTTTAATTACATATAATTGTTGAACAGTGGTAGTAAAAATTGGGCCTTTGATGGTGGTGCTGGTGCCACAACACTGTAAGCCCTGACAGTTACTCTTGGTGGGTGCAGCAATGGGCCCTGCTGTGAATTATTAGATCAAGAATTGTAATTGCATGCCCCTGTTGAACAGGGGCTGAAAAATTGGGCCTTTCGTGGTGGTGGTGGTGGTGGTGGTGTTGCCACAACACTGTAAGCCCTCAGAGTTACTCTTGGTGGGTGCAGGAATGGGCCCTGCTGTGAATTATTAGATCAAGAATTGTAATTACATGCCCCTTTTGAACAGGGGCTGAAAAATTGGGCCTTTCGTGGTGGTGGTGGTGGTGGCGTTGCCACAACACTGTAAGCCCTCAGAGTTACTCTTGGTGGGTGCAGCAATGGGCCCTGCTGTGAATTATTAGATCAAGAATTGTAATTGCATGCCCCTGTTGAACAGGGGCTGAAAAATTGGGCCTTAGGCACTGGTGGCACAACACTACAACCCCTCACAGATACGTTACTTGGAGCACAGCAATGAGCCCTGTTGCAAAGTATTGCTTCAAAAATTGTAATGACACGCCCCTGTTAAACAGGGGCTGAAAAATTGGGCCTTAGGCACTGGTGCCACAACACTCCAACCCCTCACAGATACTGTACTTGGAGCACAGCAATGAGCCCTATGGCAAATTATTGCTAAAAAAATTGTAATTACACGCCCCTGTAAAACAGGGGCTGAAAAATTGGGCCTTAGCCACTGGTGGCGGCACCCATAAACAAAAATGATCTTCCAAGCTATCATCATCAATCGTATCATTGAGGACTCGGAGGAGGAGGATAGCCAGTCAACATAACAGCACAGGCACTCAGCATCAGCATCAGTCTTGAAGGGATGTGACATGTTAAAATCAATTAGTCTGTTATATCAGCATCAGGTGTGTGGTAGCTGGTGGTGGTGATCCAAGACTGGTTCATCTTGATGAAAGTCAGTCGATCAACCGAGTCGGTGGACAGGCGCACCCTGTGATCCGTGACAAATCCTCCAGCAGCACTGAATGTGCGTTCCAAAAGAACGCTGGATGCAGGACAGGCCAGTAGCTCAATTGCATACTGTGCAAGCTCTGGCCAGTGATCCATCCTCAAGACCCAGTAAGCCAGAGGATTTTCGGTGGGGAAGGTGTCCAAGTCTGACCTTGCCCCTAGATATTCCTGCACCATGTTTATCAGACGCTGGCGATGGTTGCTGGAACCGATCATACTTTGGGGCTGCGGACTAAAGAATTGTCTGAACGCATCGGTCAGACGGCCACCTTCCCCACCGCTCCTTCTTTGACTGGCCGAAGCCTCAGCAACTCGTTGTCCAGGACCAGGAGTTTGTAACCTCCCAGTCTCTGGGAACGCGTTGCACAGACCTTTCTGCAAGGCCTCCCGGAGTTGTCTCATCCTCTGCTCCCTCTGCGAAGGTAACATAAGGTCCGCAACCTTACCCTTGTACCGTGGATCAAGGAGAGTGGCCAGCCAGTAATGGTCCCTCTCCTTGATCCGAAGAATACGAGGATCCTTCCGCAGACTTTGCAGGATCAGGGAGGCCATGCAGCGTAGGTTTGCTGAGGCATTCGCTCCGGAGTCCTCTGGGTCACTAAGGACGACATGATCCGCAGCCACCTCCTCCCAGCCACGTACAAGTCCACTGGTTTCTTGGGACTGTAAATCATCCCTAAAAGACTGCTGCTGATGATGCTGAGTGCCAGCCTCCACCTCCATGCTGACACAATCCTCCTCCTCCTCCTCCTCCTCTTCCTCTTCCTGTGCGATGGGTGGGACAGAAGGAACACTGTCTGGGTAAAGGGGGCCTTGAGAGGCAAGGAAGTCCTCCTCTTCCTGCCTCTGTTCTGCCTCAAGTGCCCTGTCCATTATTCCACGCAGCGTGTGCTCCAACAGGTGGACAAGAGGTACAGTGTCACTGATGCATGCACTGTCACTGCTCACCATCCTCGTGGCCTCCTCAAATGGTGCCAGGACAGTGCATGCATCCCTGATCATGCCCCACTGGCGTGGAGAAAAAAAACCAAGCTCCCCTGACCCTGTCCTGGTGCCGTAGTCGCACAGGTACTCATTGATGGCCCTCTGCTGCGTGTGCAGCCGCTGCAGCATGGCCAACGTTGAGTTCCACCTGGTGGGCATGTCACATATAAGGCGGTTCTTGGGCAGGTTCAATTCCTTTTGCAGCTCAGCCAGGCGAGCACTGGCATTATAAGATCTGCGGAAATGCACACAGACTTTCCTGGCCTGCCTCAGGACATCCTGTAAGCCCGGGTACCTGCCCAAGAACCGCTGCACCACCAGGTTAAGGACGTGAGCCACACAGGGCACATGGGTCAGTTGTCCCTGTCGGAGGGCGGAGAGGAGGTTGGTGCCATTGTCGCAAACCACCATTCCTGGCTTAAGCTGGCGTGGCGTCAACCACCTCTCGGCCTGGCCCTGCAGAGCAGACAGGACCTCTGCCCCAGTGTGGCTTCTGTCCCCCAAACACACCAGCGCAAGCACGGCATGGCATCTTTTTGCCTGCGTACTTGCGTAGCCCCGTGAACGGCTACGGAGCACCGCTGGTTCATAGGACAAACCACAGGAAGAGGCCATGGAGGAAGAAGAAGAGGAGGGGGTGGAGGAGAGAGGTGTGTCACAACCAGTAGTAGCATTTTGGAGGCGTGGCGGTGGAACAACCTCCAACACTACTGCACCTTGTCCTGCATCCTTCCCAGCTGCCAAAAGAGTGACCCAATGGGCCGTGAAAGAAAGGTAACGTCCCTGTCCATGCCTGCTGGACCATGAGTCAGCGGTAATATGCCCCTTACCGCTGACCGCCCTGTCCAGCGAGGCCAAGACATTGCCTTCCACATGCCGGTAGAGAGCCGGAATAGCCTTCCGTGAGAAAAAGTGGCGTTTGGGAACCTGCCACTGAGGAACCGCACATTGCACAAACTCACGGAAGGGGGCCGAGTCTACCAACTGAAAAGGCAGCAGTTGAAGCGCTAGCAATTTAGCCAAGCTAGCATTCAACCGCTGGGCATGTGGATGGCTGGGAGTGAACTTCTTTCGACGGTCCAGCAGCTGGGGCAGGGAAATTTGCCTGCTAGAATCGGACGTCGGTGTACTGCTAGCAGAGTGGCCGCAAGTACTTGGCTGTGACACACCTAATTCTACACCTTCATTCCTCTCAGTGCATGTTTCAGAGAGGACTGAAGTTATAGTGGGGTTGGAGATCCCAGCTGATGCGGTGCAAGGAGAGGTCCGCTTTGTTCTTTGGTGTGGGTCTTTGAGGTAGGCTTGCCAACGAGCTGCATGGCAGGTCAACATATGTCTGGTCAGGCATGTGGTACCCAAGCGGCTGATGTTTTGGCCACGCGATATACGCTTGAGACATATCTTGCAAACAGCAGCTGTGCGATCTGATGCACTAGCCTCAAAAAAGGCCCACACCAAGGAACTTTTTGAATGACGGGCAGAGGCTGCGCCCTGCACAGGCGGAGCTCTGCGGTGTGATTCTGTCGGTGTACTGCCCTTACGCTGGCCACCAAAGGGCATCCTGCCTCGTTGGAGATGTGCCTCCTCCTCATCCTCCTCCTCCTCTCTCCTATTAGGCACCCACGTGGAGTCAGTGACCTCATCATCCCCTCCCTCCTCATCACTGGAGCCAATCTGGCAGTATGCTGCAGCTGCTGGAACATGACTGCCAGATTGGTGTCCTTCTTGAGCATCCCCTCTGTCTGCTCTCACGCTACTGCCTTCCTGTAGCTGGGTTTCATCATCAGACCCTTCGAAACGCTGGGCATCCTCCTGGAGCATGTACCCAACACTGTGCTCAAACAGTTCGGGGGACTCCTCAGGAGGAGGACATGGTGGGTCTAGGGAAGGAGTGACTGATGATGAGTCTGACATTGATACCAGGGAAGAGGACGCTTTGGCAGCTGCTTTACCAGTACCCTGAGCCTGGGTGAGAGAGGATGAGGAGGAGGAGGAGGGCTTGGTCATCCACTCTACCAAGTCTTCGGCATGATGTGGCTCAACATGTCCAGCTGCCGAAAAGAAGGACAAGCGTGTCCCATGGCCATGTGCTGATGACAATGCACCACGTCCACGACCAGCACTGTTGCCCCCAGACACAGAGCCTGCTTGCCCTCTTTTATTGCCTCCTGACTGTCTGCCTCTCCTTGTTTGCCTTCCAGACATTCTAATAGATGGCCTGCAGGGAGATGGGAAAAAAGCAATAAGGGCTACCTTCAGGTGTCCTTCTCTGTCCCTTTACTTAAGGATTTCTAAATATGGTTGAGGATTATTGCTTTTGCACAGAATAGCACAACGACAATTTCCCTGACTGTCCAAAAAACAAGGATTTCAAAGATGGTTGATGAGGAATGCTTTGGCACACTATAGCACAAGGAGAATTCCCCTCACTTTCCTTCTTTGTCCCTAGAAACAAGGACTGGCACAGTGAAAGAAACTGACACTCTCCCTACCTAGAGTTTTCTGTCCCTAGAAAAAATGTTTTTTTAAAGCACACTATAGCACAAGGAGAATTCCCCTCACTTTCCTTCTTTGTCCCTAGAAACAAGGACTGGCACAGTGAAAGAAACTGACACTCTCCCTACCTAGAGTTTTCTGTCCCTAGAAAAAATGTTTTTTTAAAGCACACTATAGCACAAGGAGAATTCCCCTCACTTTCCTTCTTTGTCCCTAGAAACAAGGACTGGCACAGTGAAAGAAACTGACACTCTCCCTACCTACAGTTTTCTGTCCCTAGAAAAAATGTTTTTTTAAAGCACACTATAGCACAAGGAGAATTCCCCTCACTTTCCTTCTTTGTCCCTAGAAACAAGGACTGGCACAGTGAAAGAAACTGACACTCTCCCTACCTACAGTTTTCTGTCCCTAGAAAAAATGTTTTTTTAAAGCACACTATAGCACAAGGAGAATTCCCCTCACTTTCCTTCTTTGTCCCTAGAAACAAGGACTGGCACAGTGAAAGAAACTGACACTCTCCCTACCTACAGTTTTCTGTCCCTAGAAAAAATGTTTTTTTAAAGCACACTATAGCACAAGGAGAATTCCCCTCACTTTCCTTCTTTGTCCCTAGAAACAAGGACTGGCACAGTGAAAGAAACTGACACTCTCCCTACCTACAGTTTTCTGTCCCTAGAAAAAATGTTTTTTTAAAGCACACTATAGCACAAGGAGAATTCCCCTCACTTTCCTTCTTTGTCCCTAGAAACAAGGACTGGCACAGTGAAAGAAACTGACACTCTCCCTACCTACAGTTTTCTGTCCCTAGAAAAAATGTTTTTTTAAAGCACACTATAGCACAAGGAGAATTCCCCTCACTTTCCTTCTTTGTCCCTAGAAACAAGGACTGGCACAGTGAAAGAAACTGACACTCTCCCTACCTACAGTTTTCTGTCCCTAGAAAAAATGTTTTTTTAAAGCACACTATAGCACAAGGAGAAATCCCCTCACTTTCCTTCTTTGTCCCTAGAAACAAGGACTCGCACAGTAAAACACACTGACACTCTCCCTACCTATCCTTCTCTTTCCCTAAACTAAAGGAATCCAGGTTAAGCAAGAAAGAAATAAATGTCACTGTCCCTGCCTATGCTTGTCTTTCCCTGCTCCGGAACACACTACACTAGGCCGCCGTGCTGGCGGCCTTTTATAGTGTGGGGCGTGTACTAAACACCCTCAGCAATAATTGGCCACAGGCATCCTGCCTGTGGCCAATCATTGCTCTCCTCGCTGCCGGCGCTGTGATTGGCCAAGCATGCGGGGTCACAGTGCATGCTTGGCCAATCACAGCGCCTGGATGACACTGCGATGGCGTAGTGCATTGTGGGCCGTTCGCGTCACTCGAATTTGGCGCGAACGGCCCAAATCGTTCGATCTTCGTCGAACGATCGAACAGCCGATGTTCGAGTCGAACGTATGTTCGACTCGAACACGAAGCTCATCCCTACTTGGCATTTGCTTTAGCCACCGGTCAGGCTTCTATTCAGCTTGAAACATGTCTACGCACAACAAAATATTTTGATATTGGCCTGATTTGGGCAATTGGATTTAATAAATTTGAAGTCTTTGGAAAAGGAATATTGGCTTGTCCAAATGTCTTTGTGTTACTCTGGTCTGTTGTCCTGGGTTATTTTTAGCACAGATTATGCTTCCCTCATCAAAGTCTTGACATGTATTTCTGGAATATCGAATAAACCATCCAGCCTTGCTTATGTTTCTCTCCATTGCCTTAGAGCATACATGACTTAGTCCATGACCTAGTGGCATGATCATCTTCTCTGTTCGAGGTGGGACACATATTCCTTTTTCCTTGCACAAAAATCAATCTTGATCCTTCTTTGCTCCGTCCCTTTACATGATTTTAAACCAATCATCAGGTGCAGATTCTTGCAATTTCTTAATCTGTGCCTTTACTTTCAGTATTTGTTCTCTTCTTTTCCTTCAATCTGTTAGGGGCTTATTCTTATTCCTTTTCAAAATCAGTGATTAGGTTCATGATTGCTTCCACTGGTGTTTCAGCAATCTTCCTGGCAGTATGATCAGACAACTGTTTTCCTTTTTGTTCCATGGGTTGTCCTTCAGTATGTGCTTTGACCTTCAGGATGGCTACTTCCTTTAGGAGGGTGACTGGTTCAAAAAGTTCCTGAACATATTTTGAGTTTTGAATTGGTTCTCTTGCAGCAGTTGTGAAACTTCTGTTCTTCCTTATGGGTCCATAATCATGGACAACTTTGACAGCAGGGATGAGCCGAACACCCCCCTGTTCGGTTCGCACCAGAACCTGCGAACAGACAAAATGTTCTTTTCAAACTTTAGAACCCTATTAAATACAATGGACTCGAACGTTCGAAATCTAAAGTGTTAATTATAAAGGCTAATATGCAAGTTATTGTCCTAAAAACTGTTTGGGGACCTGGGTCCTGCCCCAGGGGACATGTATCAATGCAAAAAAAAGTTTTAAAAACGGCCGTTTTTTCGGGAGCAGTGATTTTAATAATGCTTAAAATGAAAAAATAAAAGTGAAATATTCCTTTAAATTTCGTACCTGGGGGGTGTGTATGATATGCATGTGAAGTGGCGCATGTTTCCCGTGCTTAGAACTGTCCCTGCAAAAAATGTCATTTTTGAAAGAAATAAAGCCATTTAAAACTCACTCGCGGCTATTAATGAATTGTCGGCTCCCGGCAATACATTCAAAAGTCATTGATAAAAAAAAAAAAAAAGCGTGGGGGTTCCCCAGAATTCAATTACCAGGCCCTTCAGGTCTGGAATGGATATTAAGGGGAACCCCGCCGCAAATTTAAAAAAAAATTGACGTGGGGTTCCCCCAAATATCCATTCCAGGCCCTTCAGATCTGGCATGGATTTTAAGGGGAACTCCACCCCAAATTTTAAAAAAAATGGCGTGGAGTCCCCCTAAAAATCCATACCAGACCCCTTATCCGAGCACGCAACCTGGCCGGCCGCACGGGAAAAGGGGGGGGGCGAGAGAGCGGCCCCCCCTCCCTCCTGAACCGTACCAGGCCACATGCCCTCAACATGGGGAGGATGTCCCCTTGTTGATGGGGACAAGGGCCTCATCCCCACAACCCTTGCCCGGTGGTTGTGGGGGTCTGCGGGCGGGGGGCTTATCGGAATCTGGAAGACCCCTTTAACAAAGGGGACCCCCAGATCCCGCCCCCCCATGTGAATTGGTAAGGGGTACATTGTACCCCTACCATTTCACGAAGAAAGCGTAAAAAAATGTTTAAAAAAAACACACAAACACCTTGAAAAAGTCCTTTATTTAAAAAAAAAAAAACATTCCAGCGGTGAAATCCAGTGTCCCGCGGCGATCCCGATGTCCAGCGCTGTCCTTCATTGGTTGTGCCTGAGCGGACCTGATGGGGAACTCCCTCTCAGTGTTTTAAATGTATAGACCCGCCCCTTCTAAAGTTCCCCATCAGGTCTGCTCAGCGGACCAGATGCGGAACATGAGAAGGGGCGGGTCTATACATGTATTACCAAAGTGAGAGCAGTTCCCCATCAGGTCCGCCCCCTCGGTATGTCGGACCCGCCTACGTCATTGGCCTGAGCGGGGAACTTCCTTCACTATGTAAATTTAAATTACACAGTGAAGGAAGTTCCCCGCTCAAGCCAATGACGTAGGCGGGTCCGACATACCGAGGGGGCGGACCTGATGGGGAACTGCTCTCACTTTGGTAATACATGTATAGACCCGCCCCTTCTCATGTTCCGCATCTGGTCCGCTGAGCGGACCTGATGGGGAACTTTAGAAGGGGCGGGTCTATACATTTAAAATACTGAGAGGGAGTTCCCCATCAGGTCCGCTCAGGCACAACCAATGAAGGACAGCGCTGGACATCGGGATCGCCGCGGGACACTGGATTTCTCCGCTGGAATGTTTTTTTTTGTTTTTTTTTAAATAAAGGACTTTTTCAAGGTGTTTGTGTGTTTTTTTTAAACATTTTTTTACGCTTTCTTCGTGAAATGGTAGGGGTACAATGTACCCCTTACCAATTCACATAGGGGGGGCCGGGATCTGGGGGTCCCCTTTGTTAAAGGGGTCTTCCAGATTCCGATAAGCCCCCCGCCCGCAGACCCCCACAACCACCGGGCAAGGGTTGTGGGGATGAGGCCCTTGTCCCCATCAACATGGGGACATCCTCCCCATGTTGAGGGCATGTGGCCTGGTACGGTTCAGGAGGGAGGGGGGGCCGCTCTCTCGTCCCCCCCTTTTCCCCTGCGGCCGGCCAGGTTGCGTGCTCGGATAAGGGGTCTGGTATGGATTTTTAGGGGGACTCCACGCCATTTTTTTTAAATTTGGGGTGGAGTTCCCCTTAAAATCCATGCCAGATCTGAAGGGCCTGGAATGGATATTTGGGGGAACCCCACGTCAATTTTTTTTTAAATTTGCGGCGGGGTTCCCCTTAATATCCATTCCAGACCTGAAGGGCCTGGTAATTGAATTCTGGGGAACCCCCACGCTTTTTTTTTATCAATGACTTTTGAATGTATTGCCGGGAGCCGACAATTCATTAATAGCCGCGAGTGAATTTTAAATGGCTTTTTTACTTTCAAAAATGACATTTTTTGCAGGGACAGTTCTAAGCACGGGAAACATGCGCCACTTCACATGCATATCATACACACCCCCCAGGTACGAAATTTAAAGGAATATTTCACTTTTATTTTTTCATTTTAAGCCTTATTAAAATCACTGCTCCCGAAAAAACTGCCGTTTTTAAAACTTCTTTTTGCATTGATACATGTCCCCTGGGGCAGGACCCGGGTCCCCAAACACGTTTTAGGACAATAACTTGCATATGAGCCTTTATAATTAGCACTTTAGATTTCTCCCATAGATTTTTCGAATTTGCCGCGAACACCCCAATTTGTTCGCTGTTCGGCGAACGGGCGAACAGGCAATGTTCGAGTCGAACATGAGTTCGACTCGAACTCGAAGCTCATCCCTATTTGACAGCATGCTTGCTATCAGTGTAGATGTTGGCTGGTTGATCCTTTGCGGTCTCACGGGCTCTTGTGAGTGCTACCATTTTGGCAACCTGCGCTGAAAGTGATGAAGGGAGTAGTTGGGTCTCAATCACTTCCTCCAATGTTGTCACCGCATATGCCATTCTTGGGACTCCATCTTTGTATAAGCGTGAACCGTCTGCAAACAGGATCAGATCAGAATGTTCAAGAGGAGTGTCCTTTACTGGGGAGATTTGCTGCTTTTTTTCTTCCATAAGTTTTAAGCAGATGTGGTCACCCTGCTCTTTGAGGTCTTCTTCTCTCTTTAAGAAAAAAATCTGGCAGGCTTGATTGTAGTACATCTTTTCACTTCTATTTCTCATAATTCAAGCAGTATTGCTTCATAACATCCCTGCTCTATGCATCCGTGAGATGATCGCGGGGATCCCCGCGGCGATTGAGTCCGCGGGACCCGCGGTCAGACTCACGGGGAAGGCAGCATGGTCGCGAGCGCGCCGCCGGCGCCGCGTGCGCGACCCTCATATCAGGCAGTTAAAGGGGACGTACAGGTACGTTGATGCGCCTGTGCGTGACATTCTGCCGACGTATATCTACAGGAGGCGGTCGGCAAGTGGTTAACAGGGGCGTGTAATTACAATTTTTGATGCAATACTTTGCAGCAGGGATCATTCCTGCGCTCCAACTAGAGTATCTGTGAGGGGTTGCAGTGTTGTGGCACCAGTGCCTAAGGCCCAATTTTTCTGCCCCTGTTCAACAGGGGCATGTAATTACAATTCTTGATCTAATATTTCACAGCTGGGCCTATTCCTGCACCCACCAAGAGTAACTGTGAGGACATACAGTGTTGTGGCACCAGCACCACCACCAAAGGCCCAATTTTTCCTACCACTGTTCAACAATGGCATGTAATTACAATTATTGATAGAATAGTTCACAGCAGGGCGTTCCAGCGCCCACCAAGAGTAACTCTGAGGGCTTACAATGTTGTGGCAACACCAACACCTAAGGGCCACATTTCTGCAGAGTATATATGGCAGGCCCCTACTTTCAAACATCCAACTTACAAATGACTCCTACTTGCAAACGGAAGGAGACACCAGGAAGTGAGAGGAAATCTACCCCTAGGGAGGGAAATTCTCTCCTTTAAGAGTTAATATGAGAAAAAGGTGTCTCCTCTCCACTGATGCTTTATCACCAATCCTTGTTTCAATAAAAAACCCACATTTTCAAAAAACATTTGTCATTGGGACGGAAAGTGAGGTGAAATGTTCTGAACAGGTGCACAGACAGCAAAACAAATGTTACAGGGGTGATAACCCTTCCCTATGTTTTCCAAAAAGCTTAAAAATCAATTTTTTGGCTGGAGCTACACTTTAAAAATGTACTAGTTCAAAATTACAAAAAGATTCTATGTAACAACAAACCTACAGTCCCTGTCTTGTTTGCACCGCCTGTATCCTGCTGTTCAGAGTATATAGGGCCTGAGGGCCCCACACCTTTCCTTTTTTTTAATTTGGGTGCGGGGTTCCCCTTAATATTCATACAAGACCCAAAGGGGCTGGTAATGGGCTGGGGTAGAGGGGGGGTGATGGGGTAGCCATGCCATTTTTCTCAATGATTTTCATCCGTATTGCCGGGACCAGACATTACATTAAAGCTGCAAGCAGTTTTAAATGACTTTTTTTCCTTTATAATGTCATTTTGTGCAGGGTCAGTTCTAAACACGGGAAACACGTGCCACTTCACAGGCATACTATAGACACCCCCAGGTATGATGTTTTTAAGGAATATTTCAATTTTTTTTTTCACTTTAAGCATCATTAAAATCACTGCTCCCGAAAAAACTGCAGTTTTTAAAACTTTTTTTTGCATTGATACATGTCCCCTGGGGCAGAACCCGGGTCCCCAAACCCTTTTTAGGACAATAATTTGCATATTAGCCTTCATAATTAGCACTTTTGATTTCGAATGTTCGAGTCCCATAGACTTTAACGGGGTTCTAAAGTTTGCGTGGACTTTCGGTCCGTTCGCAGGTTCTGGTGCGAACCGAACCGGGGGGTGTTCGGCTCATCCCTATACAGGATTATATAATGTACAATATAGTGTATATAGTGCAGGAGTGTGTAATGTACAACACAGTGTACATAATACAAGATTGTGTAATGTACAAAATAGTGTATATAATGCAAGAGTGTGTAATGTACAATATAGTATACATAGTACAGGAGTGTGTAATGTACAATATAGTGTATACATTGCAGGAGTGTGTAATATACAATATTGTATATATACTGTGAGTCACATGGAACATAGTTGCTAACATTCCAAAAAATTCCAAGGACACCTTTCTTGCTGTGCATTTAACAAGCCATTGTTGTATGTATTATGTGGTCACTTCACTACAGAGGGTATGATGGTATGTGTAGAAAAGGAGTACAAAGTATATGACATAGGGTTGTATCTATAGAAGAGGAGTAATTAGGGTGCAATGGTGGCCAGTATATGCAGGAGTGGAGTGTGGAGGGTATGGTGGTGGTTAGTATATACATGAGAGGAATACATAGTATATGATGGTGGTTAGTATTTGTAGGAAAGCAGTGCAGAGTGTACAGAGGTGGGTAGTATGTGCAGGAGAGGAGTGTATAGCGGCTGGTGATATGTGAAGGAGAGGAGTACGGAGTGTATGGACGCGGGTAGTATCTGCAGGAGAGGAGTATGGAGTATATGGTGGTGGGTAGTATGTGCAGGAGAGGAGTGCTGAGTGTATCGAGGCGGGTAGTATCTGCAGGAGAGGAGTGCGGAGTATTTGGTGGTGGGTAGTATGTGCAGGAGAGGAGTGCAGAGTGTATGGAGGCGGGTCGTATCTGCAGGAGAGGAGTGCGGAGTATATGGTGGTGGGTAGTATGTGCAGGAGAGGAGTGCGGAGTGTATGGAGGTGGGTAGTATGTGCAGGAGTGGAGTGCAGAGTATATGGTGGTGGGTAGTATATGCAGGAGAGGAGTGTGGAGTGCATGGAGGCGGGTAGTATCTGCAGGAGAGGAGTGCGGAGTGTATGGAGGCGGGTAGTATGTACACCAAAATGGCGTCCGGCGTGCGTTCCAAGCCTCCATATGGACTGCATTACAGTCGGAGGCAATTGGTCGCAGGACACCCAAGGGGTGTGTCACAAAGTAGGTCTGAATGTGATTGGAGACCGGATCAGAGGGAGCGGTGACTAAACCGCATTGCGTCATCCAACACATTCTACTCACGTGTCACGCAGCCACATCAACGGTAAGGGGGCAGACAAACCCAACCCCCGCACGTCACCGGCGCGGCACGTGACGTGTCACGCGAGGTACAACCCTCCTTACGTCACATGGAAGTCATGTGTCGTGCATCTTAATGAGACACACCAAGGAAGCAGAAATACTCCAACCCCCCGTGTCTTCGGCGTAGCACGTGACCCAACACGGGGGACGACTGATGCGCTCCAGGCCTCATGTTTCACAGACAGATTGCGTTCCACCCAATAAATTAAAACAGGAATAAAATTACAAAAAATCTATATAAAAAGGAAGCTCAGTATTGAGATGGATGATATAGTACTGCTACCCTAAAGTTTTGCAGCACCAATAATTTACCATATCTACAAAAATACCTATTGCCAATGGGACAATATATAAATTGAACCCATGGATGGAATATAGATTTTATTTTTTTATTTTTTTATATAAATAAAAATAAAAATAAAATCACGAGAATGAACTCATTCTCTAGTAGGTGTTACAAATATCATCAAATGCTTTAATTCAGATAAAAACCCAAAAATGTAAAAATGATAACTTTTTTTTTTTTTATATATACCGTATTTTCCGGCGTATAAGACGACTTTTTAACCCCTAAAAATTCTCTCAAAAGTCGGGGGTCGTCTTATACGCCGGTACCTGACCTTACCTTATAATCTAAGACCGCGGCCGTCCATTTTCAAAAGCCGCGCCTCCTCCTCATGCTGTTCCGTGATAGGCGGAACACTCAGCTTCCCAGCAGAGCCTCTGTTTAGTGTTCCGCCTATCACGGATGCCCTCTCATCCTCGGCCTCGGATGAGAGGGCATCTGTGATAGGCGGAACACTGAACACAGTGTCTGCTGGGAAGCTGAGTGTTCCGCCTATCACGGAACAGCATGAGGAGGAGGCACGGCTTTTGAAAAATGGACGGCTGCGGTCTGACTGGAGATTCTACATCAGGGATAAGGTAAGTGATCGTCAAGGGGGCACAGTGAGGTATGCGGGGGGAACAGTGAGGTATAAGGGGGGGGAACAGTGAGGTATAAGGGGGGAACAGTGAGGTATGCGGGGGGGAACAGTGAGGTATGCAGGGGGAACAGTGAGGCATGCAATAGAACAGTGAGGCATGCAGGGGCACAGTGAGGTATGGTGAGGTATGGTGAGGTATGGCTAGTCGGAAGGGGGTCGTCTTATACGGCGAGTATATCCCAAAACCCAAATTTTATCTGGGAAATTAGGGGGTCGTCTTATACGCCCTGTCGCCTTATACGCCGGAAAATACGGTATATATTTACATATGCTCATTTGCAGCCACCAAGTTAATAAAAACCCATGTGTGTGGTTGCTCACTGGATGGCCCACCCGTAGGGCACCCATGGGTATATACACACATCCTATAAATGATGCCATATGAATCTACTAAAACAATAAAAAATATGAGAAAAATACATGAGTGGTGTAAACCCATGTTAACTAATAAACAAGAGAAGAAAGCTAGAATATTACCCACTGAAAAAACCTGATACTAGGATTTATTGATAAAGGAATTGATATCCCACTCAACATTCAAGCCTGATGGCCTGTGTGACTGTAACTCATAAATCCAATAGGTCTTGAGTTGTGACACCCCCCTAGTTTTGGGACCTCCCCTCCATGGGGGAATAAATTGATCAATGATCAAAAATTGCGTACCCACAGGATTCCTATTGTGATGTAACCTGTAATGTCTGGGTACAGTATAATGGGTGTCACCACTGAGAATCAGAGCAACATGTTCTTCCACTCTCACCGAAAAGGTTTGAATGGGGTGACCCACATAATGTTTGCCGCATGGGCACGTTATGAGATAAAGTACATATTTAGTGCCACATGTGCAATAACGCTTGATAGGATAAGTTTTACCCGTGATAGTGGATCTAAATTTCAAGGTTTTACCTCTCCCAGAGATGTTACATTTGCAAACAGTACATATCTTACAGGGATAATAGCCCACTGATTGGTGGAAAAAGGAAGCACGTACGGGAGGATTTATAATATTGGGTGCTATTTTACTTTGAAGTGTTGGGGCACCCCTAAAGACAACTTTAGCCTGATCAGGCAAAACTGTGTTTAGAACCCGGTCATTCCTCAAAATTTCCCAATGTTTAGTAATAATAGCTTTTACCTGTTTGTGTTGGGTGGAAAAAGATGTGAGCATAGCCCACTTAAAGCTATCGTCCTGCTCTCGTTTGGGTTTAATCTCAAGTAGAGAGCTTCTATCAGTTTCAAACGTACTTCTAAGATCTTGTTCTATGATAACAGGGTCTTAACCTTTATCAATAAATCTTTGCTTGAGAACACTGGCCTGAGTTATGAAGGTCTCTGTGTCACTGCAATTTCTACGCAAACATAGAAATTGACTTTGTGGGACTGAATTTAACCAAGACCGGTGGTGGCAACTATCATTAAGAATGAAACCATTGCGATCAGTTTTCTTAAAAAAAGTTTGAAATGAAAATTGATGGTCAATAATACTAATGTTCAAGTCCAAAAATGTAATCTTATCTTAACTGGCTGTATATGTGAGGGAGATGCCTCTTTCATTTTGATTAAGATGACTCATGAAGGCCTCCAAAGATGCCATGTCGCCATCCCAGAGGACACCAGTGAAGTGGTGTCATGGGCATAGACGACATCCTCCTCCCACTTGGCCATAAAAAGATTGGCAAGACTTGGGGCATATTTTGCCCTCATGGCAACGCCACATAATTGGAGATAAAAATTATCATTAGACCAAAAATAGCTGCGTTTAGTAGCAAACCCCAATAACTCTATAATAAACTCACATTGGAAATGGGCCAACAAATGCTCCTTATCCAAAAAATAATGAAGGGCCTCCAATCCTTTATCATGTGGTATACATGTGTATAACGAGGCGACATCAGCTGTCACCATGAGGTAGTTACCTCGTATAACTACATTCTCCAAATTTCTAATAGTGGCACCTGTATCACCCAAATATGATGGTACACGTCTCACTAGGGGTTGCAAATAGTGGTCAATGTATTGATCCACATGTGAGGTAACTGAATCGATCCCACTTACAATAGGTCGACCGGGTGGGTGAACAGGGTCCTTATGAACTTTAGGTAAGTAGTAAATGGTGGGTATCCTAGGAACTGTGGGAACTAAAAAAACTTTCTCCTTCTTATTTAAAATGTCTCGATAAAAACCACTGTCTACCAAACTCTGAAGTTCCGTTTTGAAACGAGAAGTAGGATTGGTTGATAATATTTGGTAAGTGTTAGGTTCATTAAGAATCCTGTACATTTCCTTTTCATAGTCAGACTTATCTAAAATGACTATGCCACCACCTTTGTCCATTGGACGAATCACAAAATCCTTGTCCTGACACAAGGATTTAAGACCAGCATTGGACACTGGCTGGCGGTGTATATGTCTCTCGGGTATCTCTGCTAGATCTTTAAGAACGAGATCCCTAAAGATGTTAACAGCAGGCGCTGCCGGAACTGGTGGGTTGAACAACGACGTGTTAGACAATCCCGAATGTACAGTTCCAGAAGTCGCCGCTCTACACTCATTTCTAATAGGATTGGTAATAAGATAGCGCTGTATGTTTAACTTACGAACATATTTATGTATATCAAGAAAGGTGCTGAATTTATCCAATTTCTTGGGGGGGGGGGCAAATTTGAGGCCCTTGCCCAAGACAGATAACTCATCTTGTGAAAACACCTTAGTGCTCAAATTAAACACGCCTTGACCTTTTAAGTGCATCTTCTCTTTCCTCTTCTGAACTCTCCTCCCCCCTCTGGTCCCTCTCTTGCGTCGGGACCACTTTTGCGTAATGCTGGGTCCACGTGAAAATCCCGTCCACCATAAACCTCCTGGTTAGGTTGATCATAACCATAATTGGATGGTTCATGGTGGTTTCTGGTACGTGTCTGATAACTGTCATTACGCACGTCCCCAAGAGGGGAAAATCTATTGTGAACAGGGATGGGTGGAGAGCCATAATAGGGGGAATAGTCCAGATAGGGGCCTGATCGTTCCCTATATTTGACTGGGGAGGCCTCATAAAAATGGTAATCGTAGTCATAACCATGCTGAACATTAGAATGATAATGATAACCTCTTGATTGACCCCTACCTCCTCTATTTCCTCTAGATTGCCCCCTTGCCGTTGATGCCGGCTGCGTGACACGTGAGTAGAACGTGTTGGATGACGCAATGCGGTTTAGTCAATGCTCCCTCTGTTCCGGTCTCCAATCACATTCAGACCTACTTTGTGACACACCCCTTGGGTGTCCTGTGACCAATTGCCTCCGACTGTAATGCAGTCCATATGGAGGCTTGAACGCACGCCGGACGCCATTTTGGTGACCAGGAAGTGGTCACTCACTGGATGGACGCTCGGGGGAGGCCTCATTATTGTGGGGTCATATTGTGCATATATTTGTGGAGGGCAGCAGTGGAGGGACACCCCGGATGTTGCGAAACGCATCGGTAAACTCCACCATTGTCCGTTAATACCATTGACAAGCGCTTTTTTCATCATTCAATGTAAGTGTTCCTACCTACATTAAATATCTTTAGTTTACAGTATTACGCTATGTGCCCTTCTCTTTTTTCTTAATACACCTCATCTGGTTCCATTGCTCGGCATCTGTTGGGGCATTGCCCACAAGCACCTGATATCAACACACTCTCTGTACAGTGGCTTGGTGTAAGAGACGTTGAGTGGGAACTACAGCGGAGGATTCAATCTTTAGAGTGGTTTATTCCATGTCCAGTTGACCCTTTGAACATACGTTCTTTAGGGTTCACTATTTCCGGTAAGCCTCTCCTATGTTGGTGGTGGCCATCTTCACTTCACTTTGTTTCACTTCAGATTGTGGGAGCACCAGCATTTATATCCACATCGGACTGTTTTGCAATATTTATTTATTTTTTGTACACCAGAGACTCTTTTCATATGGTTTTGTTATAGACACGTTTATTCAGTACACTCCACATGCCTCTGCTCATATTTGCACCCCAGTCCCCCTGCACACCTTCTCTTTGCTCATGTTTGCACTCCAAACTGTAATCCCTTCTCTGTTATCTCTGGACCCCCCCCCCCATCCATCTGCTCACCTTTGCAGTACAAAACTATCACTTCCAGTGATCAGAGGTCCTCCACAGATGAATAAGGCTGTGCAACAATTTAAAATGCTAGCCTTTAATGGATAGGGGAATCCAAAGTGGAACTACAAAAACAAGGAGGCAGGCAAGCACCTAGTGCATTACCGCAAGAAAAGGTATTTGAGCAAATAAAATAGATAAAATTTGGATACTTACAAAAGTGCAACTGCAAAAAACACATAGAGCTGAGCTGGCCAGTGCAGCAATGAACCAGCGCTTAAATAGAGACTGTGACAGGAGTCACTTTGGGCATAGGGTGACTGAGGAAATATACCTTGGACTACTTCAAATGGTATAGTAGTATTTATCCACAATATCTCCCAGCATATAAGTAAAAGAACTATTTACTGGTTGTTGATTATGAACTTGACAAGTTAACTGAAAAAGTTACTCATTCATAATGTTGGGACACATACTGTTAGATGCTAATGTCACCTAGGGATGAGCTCGGTGTTCGAGTCGAACATACGTTCGACTCGAACATCGGCTGTTCGATCGTTCGACGAAGATCGAACGATTTGGGCCGTTCGCGCCTAATTCGAGTGACGCGAACGGCCCACAATGCACTACGCCATCGCAGTGTCATCCAGGCGCTGTGATTGGCCAAGCATGCACTGTGACCCCGCATGCTTGGCCAATCACAGCGCCGGCAGCGAGGAGAGCAATGATTGGCCACAGGCAGGATGCCTGTGGCCAATTATTGCTGAGGGTGTTTAGTACACGCCCCACACTATAAAAGGCCGCCAGCACGGCGGCCTAGTGTAGTGTGTTCGGGAGCAGGGAAAGAGAAGCATAGGCAGGGACAGTGACATTTTTTTTCCTTGCTTAACCTGGATTCCTTTAGTTTAGGGAAAGAGAAGGATAGGTAGGGAGAGTGTCAGTGTGTTTTACTGTGCTAATCCTTGTTTCTAGGGACAGGGAAGGACAGTGAGGGAAATTCTCCTTGTGCTATACTGTGCTAAAGCATTGATCATCAACCATCTTTAAAAAAACATTTTTTCTAGGGACAGAAAACTATAGGTAGGGAGAGTGTCAGTGTGTTTTACTGTGCTAATCCTTGTTTCTAGGGACAGGGAAGGACAGTGAGGGAAATTCTCCTTGTGCTATAGTGTGCTAAAGCATTGATCATCAACCATCTTTAAAAAAACATTTTTTCTAGGGACAGAAAACTATAGGTAGGGAGAGTGTCAGTGTGTTTTACTGTGCTAATCCTTGTTTCTAGGGACATGGAAGGACAGTGAGGGAAATTCTCCTTGTGCTATAGTGTGCTAAAGCATTGATCATCAACCATCTTTAAAAAAACATTTTTTCTAGGGACAGAAAACTATAGGTAGGGAGAGTGTCAGTTTCTTTCACTGTGCTAATCCTTGTTTCTAGGGACAGGGAAGGACAGTGAGGGAAATTCTCCTTGTGCTATACTGTGCTAAAGCATTGATCATCAACCATCTTTAAAAAAACATTTTTTCTAGGGACAGAAAACTATAGGTAGGGAGAGTGTCAGTGTGTTTTACTGTGCTAATCCTTGTTTCTAGGGACAGGGAAGGACAGTGAGGGAAATTCTCCTTGTGCTATAGTGTGCTAAAGCATTGATCATCAACCATCTTTAAAAAAACATTTTTTCTAGGGACAGAAAACTATAGGTAGGGAGAGTGTCAGTTTCTTTCACTGTGCTAATCCTTGTTTCTAGGGACAGGGAAGGACAGTGAGGGAAATTCTCCTTGTGCTATACTGTGCTAAAGCATTGATCATCAACCATCTTTAAAAAAACATTTTTTCTAGGGACAGAAAACTATAGGTAGGGAGAGTGTCAGTTTCTTTCACTGTGCTAATCCTTGTTTCTAGGGACAGGGAAGGACAGTGAGGGAAATTCTCCTTGTGCTATACTGTGCTAAAGCATTGATCATCAACCATCTTTAAAAAAACATTTTTTCTAGGGACAGAAAACTATAGGTAGGGAGAGTGTCAGTGTGTTTTACTGTGCTAATCCTTGTTTCTAGGGACAGGGAATGACAGTGAGGGAAATTCTCCTTGTGCTATAGTGTGCTAAAGCATTGATCATCAACCATCTTTAAAAAAACATTTTTTCTAGGGACAGAAAACTATAGGTAGGGAGAGTGTCAGAGTGTTTTACTGTGCTAATCCTTGTTTCTAGGGACAGGGAAGGACAGTGAGGGAAATTCTCCTTGTGCTATAGTGTGCTAAAGCATTGATCATCAACCATCTTTAAAAAAAAAAATTTTCTAGGGACAGAAAACTATAGGTAGGGAGAGTGTCAGTTTCTTTCACTGTGCTAATCCTTGTTTCTAGGGACAGGGAAGGACAGTGAGGGAAATTCTCCTTGTGCTATAGTGTGCTAAAGCATTGATCATCAACCATCTTTAAAAAAACATTTTTTCTAGGGACAGAAAACTATAGGTAGGGAGAGTGTCAGTTTCTTTCACTGTACTAATCCTTGTTTCTAGGGACAGGGAAGGACAGTGAGGGGAATTCTCCTTGTGCTATACTGTGCTAAAGCATTGATCATCAACCATCTTTAAAAAAACATTTTTTCTAGGGACAGAAAACTATAGGTAGGGAGAGTGTCAGTGTATTTTACTGTGCTAATCCTTGTTTCTAGGGACAGGGAAGGACAGTGAGGGAAATTCTCCTTGTGCTATAGTGTGCTAAAGCATTGATCATCAACCATCTTTAAAAAAACATTTTTTCTAGGGACAGAAAACTATAGGTAGGGAGAGTGTCAGTGTGTTTTACTGTGCTAATCCCTGTTTCTAGGGACAGGGAAGGACAGTGAGGGAAATTCTCCTTGTGCTATAGTGTGCTAAAGCATTGATCATCAACCATCTTTAAAAAAACATTTTTTCTAGGGACAGAAAACTATAGGTAGGGAGAGTGTCAGTTTCTTTCACTGTGCTAATCCTTGTTTCTAGGGACAGGGAAGGACAGTGAGGGAAATTCTCCTTGTGCTATACTGTGCTAAAGCATTGATCATCAACCATCTTTAAAAAAACATTTTTTCTAGGGACAGAAAACTATAGGTAGGGAGAGTGTCAGTGTGTTTCACTGTGCTAATCCTTGTTTCTGGGGACAGGGAAGGACAGTGAGGGAAATTCTCCTTGTGCTATAGTGTGCTAAAGCATTGATCATCAACCATCTTTAAAAAAAAAAATTTTCTAGGGACAGAAAACTATAGGTAGGGAGAGTGTCAGTTTCATTCACTGTGCTAATCCTTGTTTCTAGGGACAGGGAAGGACAGTGAGGGAAATTCTCCTTGTGCTATACTGTGCTAAAGCATTGATCATCAACCATCTTTAAAAAAACACTTTTTTCTAGGGACAGAAAACTATAGGTAGGGAGAGTGTCAGTTTCTTTCACTGTGCTAATCCTTGTTTCTAGGGACAGGGAAGGACAGTGAGGGAAATTCTCCTTGTGCTATAGTGTGCTAAAGCATTGATCATCAACCATCTTTAAAAAAACATTTTTTCTAGGGACAGAAAACTATAGGTAGGGAGAGTGTCAGTGTGTTTTACTGTGCTAATCCTTGTTTCTAGGGACAGGGAAGGACAGTGAGGGAAATTCTCCTTGTGCTATAGTGTGCTAAAGCATTGATCATCAACCATCTTTAAAAAAACATTTTTTCTAGGGACAGAAAACTATAGGTAGGGAGAGTGTCAGTGTGTTTTACTGTGCTAATCCTTGTTTCTAGGGACAGGGAAGGACAGTGAGGGAAATTCTCCTTGTGCTATAGTGTGCTAAAGCATTGATCATCAACCATCTTTAAAAAAACATTTTTTCTAGGGACAGAAAACTATAGGTAGGGAGAGTGTCAGTGTGTTTTACTGTGCTAATCCTTGTTTCTAGGGACAGGGAAGGACAGTGAGGGAAATTCTCCTTGTGCTATAGTGTGCTAAAGCATTGATCATCAACCATCTTTAAAAAAACATTTTTTCTAGGGACAGAAAACTATAGGTAGGGAGAGTGTCAGTTTCTTTCACTGTGCTAATCCTTGTTTCTAGGGACAGGGAAGGACAGTGAGGGAAATTCTCCTTGTGCTATACTGTGCTAAAGCATTGATCATCAACCATCTTTAAAAAAACATTTTTTCTAGGGACAGAAAACTATAGGTAGGGAGAGTGTCAGTGTGTTTTACTGTGCTAATCCTTGTTTCTAGGGACAGGGAAGGACAGTGAGGGAAATTCTCCTTGTGCTATAGTGTGCTAAAGCATTGATCATCAACCATCTTTAAAAAAACATTTTTTCTAGGGACAGAAAACTATAGGTAGGGAGAGTGTCAGTTTCTTTCACTGTGCTAATCCTTGTTTCTAGGGACAGGGAAGGACAGTGAGGGAAATTCTCCTTGTGCTATAGTGTGCTAAAGCATTGATCATCAACCATCTTTAAAAAAAAAATTTTCTAGGGACAGAAAACTATAGGTAGGGAGAGTGTCAGTTTCTTTCACTGTGCTAATCCTTGTTTCTAGGGACAGGGAAGGACAGTGAGGGAAATTCTCCTTGTGCTATACTGTGCTAAAGCATTCCTCATCAACCATCTTTGAAATCCTTGTTTTTTGGACAGTCAGGGAAATTGTCGTTGTGCTATTCTGTGCGAAAGCAATCATCCTCAACCATATTTAGAAATCCTTAAGTAAAGGGACAGAGAAGGACACCTGAAGGTAGCCCTTATTGCTTTTTTCCCATCTCCCTGCAGGCCATCTATTAGAATGTCTGGAAGGCAAACAAGGAGAGGCAGACAGTCAGGAGGCAATAAAAGAGGGCAAGCAGGCTCTGTGTCTGGGGGCAACAGTGCTGGTCGTGGACGCGGTGCATTGTCATCAGCACATGGCCATGGGACACGCTTGTCCTTCTTTTCGGCAGCTGGACATGTTGAGCCACATCATGCCGAAGACTTGGTAGAGTGGATGACCAAGCCCTCCTCCTCCTCCTCATCCTCTCTCACCCAGGCTCAGGGTACTGGCAAAGCAGCTGCCAAAGCGTCCTCTTCCCTGGTATCAATGTCAGACTCATCATCAGTCACTCCTTCCCTAGACCCACCATGTCCTCCTCCTGAGGAGTCCCCCGAACTGTTTGAGCACAGTGTTGGGTACATGCTCCAGGAGGATGCCCAGCGTTTCGAAGGGTCTGATGATGAAACCCAGCTACAGGAAGGCAGTAGCGTGAGAGCAGACAGAGGGGATGCTCAAGAAGGACACCAATCTGGCAGTCATGTTCCAGCAGCTGCAGCATACTGCCAGATTGGCTCCAGTGATGAGGAGGGAGGGGATGATGAGGTCACTGACTCCACGTGGGTGCCTAATAGGAGAGAGGAGGAGGAGGAGGATGAGGAGGAGGCACATCTCCAACGAGGCAGGATGCCCTTTGGTGGCCAGCGTAAGGGCAGTACACCGACGGAATCACACCGCAGAGCTCCGCCTGTGCAGGGCGCTGCCTCTGCCCGTCATTCAAAAAGTTCTTTGGTGTGGGCCTTTTTTGAGGCTAGTGCATCAGATCGCACAGCTGCTGTTTGCAACATATGTCTCAAGCGTATATCGCCGCTTGGGTACCACATGCCTGACCAGACATATGTTGACCTGCCATGCAGCTCGTTGGCAAGCCTACCTCAAAGACCCACACCAAAGAACAAAGCGGACCTCTCCTTGCACCGCATCAGCTGGGATCTCCAACCCCACTATAACTTCAGTCCTCTCTGAAACATGCACTGAGAGGAATGAAGGTGTAGAATTAGGTGTGTCACAGCCAAGTACTTGCGGCCACTCTGCTAGCAGTACACCGACGTCCGATTCTAGCAGGCAAATTTCCCTGCCCCAGCTGCTGGACCGTCGAAAGAAGTTCACTCCCAGCCATCCACATGCCCAGCGGTTGAATGCTAGCTTGGCTAAATTGCTAGCGCTTCAACTGCTGCCTTTTCAGTTGGTAGACTCGGCCCCCTTCCGTGAGTTTGTGCAATGTGCGGTTCCTCAGTGGCAGGTTCCCAAACGCCACTTTTTCTCACGGAAGGCTATTCCGGCTCTCTACCGGCATGTGGAAGGCAATGTCTTGGCCTCGCTGGACAGGGCGGTCAGCGGTAAGGTGCATATTACCGCTGACTCATGGTCCAGCAGGCATGGACAGGGACGTTACCTTTCTTTCACGGCCCATTGGGTCACTCTTTTGGTAGCTGGGAAGGATGCAGGACAAGGTGCAGTAGTGTTGGAGGTTGTTCCACCGCCACGCCTCCAAAATGCTACTACTGGTTGTGACACACCTCTCTCCTCCACCCCCTCCTCTTCTTCTTCCTCCATGGCCTCTTCCTGTGCTTTGTCCTCTGAACCAGCGGTGCTCCGTAGCCGTTCAAGGGGCTACGCAAGTACGCAGGCAAAAAGATGCCATGCCGTGCTTGCGCTGGTGTGTTTGGGGGACAGAAGCCACACTGGGGCAGAGGTCCTGTCTGCTCTGCAGGGCCAGGCCGAGAGGTGGTTGACGCCACGCCAGCTTAAGCCAGGAATGGTGGTTTGCGACAATGGCACCAACCTCCTCTCCGCCCTCCGACAGGGACAACTGACCCATGTGCCCTGTGTGGCTCACGTCCTTAACCTGGTGGTGCAGCGGTTCTTGGGCAGGTACCCGGGCTTACAGGATGTCCTGAGGCAGGCCAGGAAAGTCTGTGTGCATTTTCGCAGATCTTATAATGCCAGTGCTCGCCTGGCTGAGCTGCAAAAGGAGTTGAACCTGCCCAAGAACCGCCTTATATGTGACATGCCCACCAGGTGGAACTCAACGTTGGCCATGCTGCAGCGGCTGCACACGCAGCAGAGGGCCATCAATGAGTACCTGTGCGACTACGGCACCAGGACAGGGTCAGGGGAGCTTGGTTTTTTTTCTCCACGCCAGTGGGGCATGATCAGGGATGCATGCACTGTCCTGGCACCATTTGAGGAGGCCACGAGGATGGTGAGCAGTGACAGTGCATGCATCAGTGACACTGTACCTCTTGTCCACCTGTTGGAGCACACGCTGCGTGGAATAATGGACAGGGCACTTGAGGCAGAACAGAGGCAGGAAGAGGAGGACTTCCTTGCCTCTCAAGGCCCCCTTTACCCAGACAGTGTTCCTTCTGTCCCACCCATCGCACAGGAAGAGGAGGAGGAGGAGGAGGATTGTGTCAGCATGGAGGTGGAGGCTGGCACTCAGCATCATCAGCAGCAGTCTTTTAGGGATGATTTACAGTCCCAAGAAACCAGTGGACTTGTACGTGGCTGGGAGGAGGTGGCTGCGGATCATGTCGTCCTTAGTGACCCAGAGGACTCCGGACCGAATGCCTCAGCAAACCTACGCTGCATGGCCTCCCTGATCCTGCAAAGTCTGCGGAAGGATCCTCGTATTCTTCGGATCAAGGAGAGGGACCATTACTGGCTGGCCACTCTCCTTGATCCACGGTACAAGGGTAAGGTTGCGGACCTTATGTTACCGTCGCAGAGGGAGCAGAGGATGAGACAACTCCGGGAGGCCTTGCAGAAAGGTCTATGCAACGCGTTCCCAGAGACTGGGAGGTTACAAACTCCTGGTCCTGGACAACGAGTTGCTGAGGCTTCGGCCAGTCAAAGAAGGAGCGGTGGGGAAGGTGGCCGTCTGACCGATGCGTTCAGACAATTCTTTAGTCCGCAGCCCCAAAGTATGATCGGTTCCAGCAACCATCGCCAGCGTCTGATAAACATGGTGCAGGAATATCTAGGGGCAAGGTCAGACTTGGACACCTTCCCCACCGAAAATCCTCTGGCTTACTGGGTCTTGAGGATGGATCACTGGCCAGAGCTTGCACAGTATGCAATTGAGCTACTGGCCTGTCCTGCATCCAGCGTTCTTTCGGAACGCACATTCAGTGCTGCTGGAGGATTTGTCACGGATCACAGGGTGCGCCTGTCCACCGACTCGGTTGATCGACTGACTTTCATCAAGATGAACCAGTCTTGGATCACCACCAGCTACCACACACCTGATGCTGATATAACAGACTAATTGATTTTAACATGTCACATCCCTTCAAGACTGATGCTGATGCTGAGTGCCTGTGCTGTTATGTTGACTGGCTATCCTCCTCCTCCGAGTCCTCAATGATACGATTGATGATGATAGCTTGGAAGATCATTTTTGTTTATGGGTGCCGCCACCAGTGGCTAAGGCCCAATTTTTCAGCCCCTGTTTAACAGGGGCGTGTAATTACAATTTTTGAAGCAATACTTTGCAACAGGGCTCATTGCTGTGCTCCAAGTACAGTATCTGTGAGGGGTTGGAGTGTTGTGCCACCAGTGCCTAAGGCCCAATTTTTCAGCCCCTGTTTAACAGGGGCGTGTCATTACAATTTTTGAAGCAATACTTTGCAACAGGGCTCATTGCTGTGCTCCAAGTACAGTATCTGTGAGGGGTTGGAGTGTTGTGCCACCAGTGCCTAAGGCCCAATTTTTCAGCCCCTGTTTAACAGGGGCGTGTCATTACAATTTTTGAAGCAATACTTTGCAACAGGGCTCATTGCTGTGCTCCAAGTACAGTATCTGTGAGGGGTTGTAGTGTTGTGCCACCAGTGCCTAAGGCCCAATTTTTCAGCCCCTGTTCAACAGGGGCATGTAATTACAATTCTTGATCTAATAATTCACAGCAGGGCCCATTGCTGCACCCACCAAGAGTAACTCTGAGGGCTTACAGTGTTGTGGCAACGCCACCACCACCACCACCACGAAAGGCCCAATTTTTCAGCCCCTGTTCAAAAGGGGCATGTAATTACAATTCTTGATCTAATAATTCACAGCAGGGCCCATTCCTGCACCCACCAAGAGTAACTCTGAGGGCTTACAGTGTTGTGGCAACACCACCACCACCACCACCACCACGAAAGGCCCAATTTTTCAGCCCCTGTTCAACAGGGGCATGCAATTACAATTCTTGATCTAATAATTCACAGCAGGGCCCATTGCTGCACCCACCAAGAGTAACTGTCAGGGCTTACAGTGTTGTGGCACCAGCACCACCATCAAAGGCCCAATTTTTACTACCACTGTTCAACAATTATATGTAATTACAATTCCTGATATAATAGTTGACAGCAGGGCGTTCCAGCACCAACCAAGAGTAACTGTGAGTGCTTACAGTGTTGTGCCAACACCAACAACTAAGGGGCCTATTTCTGCAGAGTATATACGGCAGGTCCCTACTTTCAAACATCCAACTTACAAACGACTCCTACTTGCAAACGCAAGAAGACAACAGGAAGTGAGAGGAAATCTACCCCTAGGAAGGAAAATTCTCTCCTGTAAGAATTAATATGGGAGAAAGGTGTCTCCTCTGTACTGATGCTTTATCACCAATCCTTGTTTCAAGAAAAACACCACATTTCAAAAACAGTTGTCATTGGGACGGAAAGTGAGGTGAAATGTTCTGAACAGGGGCACAGACAGCAAAACAAATGTTACAGGGGTGATAACCCTTACCTATGTTTTCCAAAAAGTTTAAAAATAGATTTTTGGGCTGGAGCTACACTTAAACAATGTACCTGTTCAAAATTACAAACACATTCTACATAAGAACAAACCTACAGTCCCTGTCTTGTATGCACCGCCTGTATACGGCTGTTCACAGTATATAGGGCCTTTTTTATTTTGTGTGCGGTGTTCCCCTTAATATCCATACAAGACCCAAAGGGGCTGGTAATGGGCTGGGGTAGGGGGGGGGGTCATGGGGTAGCTATGCCATTTTTCCTAAAGATTTTCATCCATATTACCGGGACCAGACATTACATTAAAGCCGCAAGCAGTTTTAAATGGCTTTTTTTTCCTTTAGAAGTGTCATTTTGTGCAGGGACAGTTCTAAACACGGGAAACACGTGGCACTTCACAGGCATACTTTAGACACCCCCCAGGTACGATATTTAAAGGAATATTTGACTTTTTTTTTGTCACTTTATGCATCATTAAAATGACTGCTCCCGAAAAACGACCGTTTTTAAAACTTCTTTTTGCATTGATACATGTCCCCTGGTGCAGAACCCGGGTTCCCAAACCCTTTTTAGGACAATAACATGCATAATAGTCGTTATAATTAGCACTTTAGAATTCGAACGTTCGCATCCATTGTATTTAATAGGGTTCTAATGTTCGTACGAACTTTCGGTCCGTTCGCGGGTTCTGGTGCGAACCGAACCCGGGGGTGTTCGGCTCATCACTAATGTCACCAACTCCAGCCCACCTGTCTGCCTGTTGTGATGTAAATGAATCTAGGATGGCTTCTGAGGATCTTTTATTGTGCTAATTGACCCTGTATTGTGTGAAAGAGTCCTGTGATAATGTGTACTGTAGTTTAGGAGACAGCAAGGCTAGCCTAAAGGTCATGTGTCTGAGTCATCAGCTGTAGTTAATTAGCTCATGTAAATTAGGTCTGGTCAAAGGTGTATTTTTCAGAGGAAAATGAGGAGAATGTAAGAACCTCCTCTTTTGGTGTATAAAACTTGTAGTTTTTCAATAAAGATTGTCATTCCCTGTTTGGAACCTCAACACAGAGCGTTGTCTCGTTTGTGGAGGGAGAATTATTTGTATGGGGTCTTATTCGGCTGGTTGGAGTGTCTGGTAGCTGCCGTGTGTTCAGGAATGGAATATCTTAAACAACGTTAATGCCTGTCATTACATTAGTGGCAAGCAGCGGGTTGATTCCCACAGCCAGAAGGACAGCTACAAGAGGACACAGGACAATGGAAGCACAGTAGGGACGGCTAAAGCGCTCTTCCCTCAAGGACTTACTGGAGAACCGGGGCCCGACCGGCCAACAACCGTAAGAAGAGGGACATTATCGCAGAACGATTCGAAATAGATGGAGCCGAAAGACCCAACATAACTGAAAGGCCCAGCGTAACAGACAGGACACCTGAAGAGGCAGGTTTTGATCGGGCTGTTAACATAAGACTGGCACATTATGGTCCTAACCTTACAGCGGAGATCATAGACTGAGTTATAGCGGTTGTGGATGCAAATTTGCTACAGCAAAGAGGTGCTGCAGCAGCAGAAGTCACAGCAGCACCAACTGAAAGGAGAAAGATACATTTTGCTGCTTTTAAAAATGTTGTTGAAACTGAAGGGGAGATTGATGGGTACCGTACCTTGCCGATTTTGAACGGCAATGTGCCCTACGTCGGGTGCCCACAGAAGAATGGGTTACCATTTTGTCTGGGAAATTGTCCGGCCGGGCCAGTAAAGCGTTCAGGGCCATCCCAGACGAGGATTATATGAACTATGGACTGGTAAAAGAATCACTGTTGGCCAGGTATGCCGTCACACCGGAGGCATACCGGAGGCGGTTCCAAGAGACGAGCAAGCAGACTGGAGACTCATATACCTAGTGGGCATGCTGCCTACACCGCACGGCATCCCACTGGGTCACTGGATGCCAAGCAGTATCTGGGGAAGAGGTGCTGCAGGTGTTCCTGCTGGAGCACTTCTTTGACAAACTGTCCCTGGAAGTCAGAGAGTGGGTCCAGGACCGAAAACATTTCACCTTGCCTAAAGCAGCTCGCCTGGCGGACAAATACACAGACGTCCGCAAACTGGATAACCCTGTGGTCAAGACAACAGCTCGGGTGGATTATCGGCCAGCGGCACCCCCTCCAACCCCAGTCGTACCGCCCTACAGCACCACCTCCAGCGGCCACTTATTCTCAGCAGCCCAGGTTCAACTCCCATGGCTACTCACAACCCATCAGGTGTTTCGGGTGTAAACAGCTAGGGCACATAAAGCCAGACTGTCCGTTCAATCCAGCGAGGCAGTCCTAGTCATGGAGACAGCCAGGAGGGGGGAACCCCTGCACATCCATGCCTGCGGCCCACTGCGTTGAGGAGGAAGAACATTGGGGCGTCCTGCACGAGGCTGATCCAATACAAGCACCTAATCGGGACAACAGGCAGCAACACAGGCAGACTGTCTGGGTCAATGGAAAGGTAGCCAATGGCCTACGTGATACTGGCGCCACCATGACCCTACTACGGAAGGACCTCATCCCAGAGAGCCAACACACACTGTAGCCGTAGGAGTAGCGGGAGGCACCGTCTTCCGGCTACCCGTTGCCCGTGTTCACCTGGATTGGGGGGTTGGTGCGGGACACGTGAATGTGGGGGTGATGAAGGATTTGCCAGCGGATGTACTACTGGGGAATGATTTGGCCCCCCTCGTTTCTGCTTACGCCCCGATTGGCCCTGCTGAACCCAACCCAGTGACTACCTGTGCCCAGACCCATGCTGCTGGAACCGGCCCGCTTGCGGCTGAGAACCGGGTAAGACTATTTCCCCCAACATGTACCGTAGATCAGGCACAATATCACAGTTTAAAATTGGAATGCGACGAGTTGACCAGTGAGGAATCGGAGATGCAACGACACTACACCATGTATTATGAGATGTCCCATGGCTTGAACATTGAAATGCACAAACAGGCTGAAATTACCAAAAGGTTAAATGGGATTTGCGCCCAGGTTCTGCCTTACCTCTCCCAAGAGCATCAGCAACAAGTCCTGGGAGCCATTGAGAGAGCAAAGCAAGTGACTGTTCCAGAATTGAATTCCATTATTCGCCCTGCAACCTTACAACTTCACCATCAGCTACTGACCCGGTAAGCAAAATGGCAATGCTGAGGGGTTGTCCCGGCATTGGGGGACTGGAACTATGGACTAACTTCGGAGTCAACCCGTCTGGGGTCTCCTCCTGTGTTAGTCTCCTGCCAAAAGGGGAGATGTGTGACAGGAGTCACTTTGGGCATAGGGTGACTGAGGAAATATACCTTGGACTACCTAAAATGGGATAGTAATATTTATCCACAATATCTCCCAAGATATAAGTAAAATAACTATTTACTGGTTGTTGATTCTGAACTCAACAGGTTAACTGAAAAAGTGACTCATTCATAATGTTGGGACACATACTGTTAGATGCTAATGTCACCAACTCCAGCCCACCTGTCTGCCTGTCGTGATGTAAATGAATCTAGGATGACTTCTGAGGATCTTTCATTGTACTAATTGTGTGAAGGTGTATTTATGATAATGTGTATTGTAAGTTAGCAGACAGCCAGTCTGGGAAGCGTAAAGGTCATGCATATTAGTCATTTAAGAAAAAGGGATTAGTTAATGAACTCACCTGTTGTCTGCTAAGGGATGTATCAGAATAATGTGTATTGGGGGCTCGTTATATAACCATTGTGTGATGTTGTGGGTGGAGTTGGGTCATTGTTCATGGTTACTGCAGTATTCTTTTGATGTATATAAGAGCCTGCTTTCTCAATAAAGATTGTCAGACCTGCTGGAAACCTAAAAACAGAGCTGTGTCTCGTTATTAGGGGGGAATTATCATTATGGGTCTCATTCGCCAGACTGTGGAGTGTCAGTAGCTGCCTTGTGTTCGGAAAGGGAATATCCTAAACGGCGTTAACCCCTTCGTATTGGAATTGCCGTTACAGAGACACACTGAGAAACCCCACCCAAAAAGCCCAACCCAAAGGGAGGAGGGATTTGGACTGAAGGGAGAAAAAAAGTCCAAATACACCCCCCCCAATCGGGTGGGGCTTTTTGGGTGGGGTTTCTCAGTGTGTTTCTATTTAAGCACTGGTTCATTGTTGCACTGGTCAGCTCAGCTCTGAGGAAGGGGATCCGCCTCCGAAATGCGTCAGCCTGGCTATATAGCAGTATGCAATTGGAGAATACAGTAAAACCTTGGATTTTCGTTCTGGAAACATGCTTGTAATCCAAAGCACTTGTATATCAAAGTGAATTTCCCCATAAGAAATAATGGAAACTCAAATGATTCATTACACAACCATTTATTCATAAGTCCTTCAAGATTAAAGCAATGTGACCAGGTTGTGTAACCATAAAATGTCCATCCACAAATGTAAGCCTCCACAAGGGGATTACAAGCAAAATCCAGCAGGAGCTACAGAGTATAAAAGAGAAGAGAGGTGCCCCTAAGTGTAGCAATATGGTTACATTTAATGAAGGTGCAACATTTAGCAAGTCACATGGTTGATGATTAAAACAGGCACATCTAAGTATGCAGGCATCCGGGGTAAAGCTGTCCACATAGACCGTCCTCCGCACCACCAGGTCTCACCTCTGTCAGTCTGTAATCGTGACCAGAAAGACTACACTGCAGTAGAGCGATCAGAAAGCGAGGCTTGATACGCTCGTGGAACGCAGCGTGGAAGGGATGACGTTGATGGTGGTGCGGGGGATGGTCTCTATGGACAGCTTTACCCCGGATGCCAGCATACTTAGGTGTGCCTGTTTTAATCATCAACCATGTGAGTTGCTAAATGTTGTACCTTCATTAAATGTAACCATATTGCTACACTTAGAGGCGTCTCTCTTTTATACTAAGTAGTGGCATGACGCTACTCTTATATTAAGACATCGCTTGTATATCAAGTAAAAAATTATAAAATAAATGTGCTTGTCTTGCAAAACGCTCTCAAACCAAGTTACACTCAAATCATGGTTTTACTGCGCATATCTTACACAATATGACATCTTGTGGTCTATGTGTTTTTACCAGTTGCACTTTTGTAATTATCCAACTTTTATCTATTTTATTTGCTCAAATAAAAATGTTTTGTGGTAATACACTCACCTTTGCAGTACAGGTTGTTGGCAGGCTCAGGCAATGTCGCCTGCCGCCCACGATTTACATATCAATGTAACCTGCCCCCTGTAATTTATATATCAAAGCAACCTGTGATTTACATATCAATCATGTGTACACACACAGAGCAGGGCTGGCGAGCATTAATGACCTATTGGGCTGGGACTATCTTAAGGTAGGGCCCTGGAGCTACAGCTCCAATGGCCCTTATGTTAATCCAGTCATTACTGGGTTCACCTGCTGATGGCACTGTTATGTTCGGCACCAGTGGGTGTAGTTCTGGTGGCCACCAGTGGGTGTCTCCCTGCCAAGACTTCCAACCAGCTATCAAGCACACCTGATGTGAGTCTGCTGGACTATATAAGCCCACCCTTAACAAGGGCTCAAATGCTTCAGAATTCCATCTACTAGCCTTGTCCCTGTCTGAACCTGCTTTCGTTCTTGCTCTTGTCCCGGACTCCGTTCCATGTACCTTGTCATTGAGACCTGTTCCCTGTACCTGCTCTCATTACGGTCTGTTTCCCCATACCTGGCTTCTGTTCCCCTTTGCTTTTGTCCCTGCCTGGGTTATTTGTTTATTTGCTTATAAATATATAATTATTAGTTAGATAGTTAGTTAGGTGGTTTTGGGGTTTTGCTGTGTCTTGCACTTATCACTTGTTTATGGTTTGCTGTTTGGTTTACAGATGTGTCTTTATCTTAAATAAACATACTTTTCACTTGAAAAGGTAACTCAGTTGTATCCTAGCTCTTTGTCTCCCAATTTCTTTCCCCCATCTAATTACCAAAAATAGTCCGACACAAAGGTTGGGAGTAAACTGGCCATTTTATGGCCCCTTTATTAAAATTAACAATTATTTAACAATATAAACAAACAAAGCATAACCTTTTTGGTTGCCGATCCTTGGAGGCACTACGTATCAAATAATTTTCCTTGTATCTGCTTAAACACTTTCCATGGTCCCTGCCGCACTGACTGCACCGACTCAGGGACAAACCACATTCAGCAGTTGCACCATTGTAACTCCCAGTTAATCCACCATAACTGGCATTCACCGGGGACCCATACCTTAGATGTGTCCAAACAGTGGCGGAATTATCAGGGTCGCCACAGTCGCAATTGCGACTGGGCCCTGCAGATCTGCCACTTCAGGGGGGCCCGCCGCCCGCCCGTGTGCCAGTGTGAGGGGCCGTCTATATGGCTGTGCTGACAATCGGGAGGCCCGCTGAGGCCGCGCCGCCTGGCCGTTCGTTCCGCCACGGGGAGGGGGGCTTTCGCCCGCTGAGCGGAGAGAAGACTGTATGAGAGAGACTCTGCACGGCCCTGTCCCCCCCACCCCCCGCCTATCCAGAGAGAGGGACTGTAGGGAGGCGGGGCGGACACTGAAAAGTGAAGTCAGCTGACATCAATCGAGTGAAGGGGAGGGGTCTCCCCATGAGGAAAGGCATCCCTGGAGGCACGGTGACGAAAGTAAGTGACGAATTGCAGTGCAATCGATCCATCCCAACCTCCACCACCTCTGCTTCTTACTGATCACATCCCTACCCCCCATCACTTCTACAACAGAGGTGATTGGGGGGATAGGGATGAGATCAGTGGTGGGGGATGGGATTAGTAAGAGGTAAAGGTGGTGGTGGGAGAGGATGGCACCATCACTGCCACCCCCCCAAGTACCACCGCTGCCACCCCCCAAGTACCACCGCTGCCACCCCCCCAAGTACCACCACTGCCACCACCCAAGTACCACCGCTGCCACCCCCCAAGTACCACCGCTGCCACCCCCCAAGTACCACCGCTGCCACCCCCCCAAGTACCACTGCTGCCACCCCCCAAGTACCACCACTGCCACCCCCCCAAGTACCACCGCTGCCACCCCCCAAGTACCACCGCTACCACCACCCCCCAAGTACCACCGCTGCCACCCCCCCAAATACCTCCGCTGCCACCCCCCCAAGTACCACCGCTGCCACCCCCCAAGTACCACCGCTGCCACTTCCCCAAGTACCACCGCTGCCACTTCCCCAAGTACCACCGCTGCCACTTCCCCAAGTACCACCGCTGCCACCCCCCCCAACAGCACAGTTGCCATTCCCTCAACATCACTGTTGCCACCCCTCAAGTACCACCGCTGCCACCCCCCTCAAGTACCACTACTGCCACCCCCTCTCAACATCACCACTGCCACCCCCACTCAACTACCGCCATTGCCACCACCCTCAAAAAAAAAAGTATCCAAATCTTGTTCTTTTTTTTTGGGGGGGGGGTGATTTCTTGCACCGGGGCCCTGAAGTTTCTAGTTACGCCTCTGTGTCCAAATCATCTAATTCCAGCAGGTTATTTACAAATGCCTCCAAAGACCCAACCGCACACACCTCGTAAGAGAAAAAACAGACAAACAAACAACAAACAGAACATAACAAACTCAAACCATGTAGGGCGGGCGGGTGGGAAGGTTTGCTCTCCTCGTGTGCTAATCGGATGCCGGATGTCCGATATACGTGACCTCTCTCTCCTACAATGCCTCCCCCTTACACCCTAGCTGGCCAATCCCCTGAAGCCTGCAGTTACCTGCTAACAAAAATAACCCCCACCAGCCTGGTTCCCTGTGCACTTCTTTATGCAGCCTTGCGCTGATTTTTTATTTTTTTGCTATGGGCTGTACTTACTCGTTTGTTCCTGATTCCTTGGTGCAGCCCAACAATCTGATCACCTGTATTGGATGTCTGTGTATGGCATCCCCTGATACAGTGAATATTCATTATCCGAGATGGCAGACATACAGCAGGATATAGTCAAAGACAATAGATAACATACAAGGGATGGTCAGAGACTGTGGACATAATGCAAGAGAGGGTGGACATGCTGCAGGAGACTGTCAGAGACTGAACATGCTATAGGAGTTACTGAAACAAAAATTAAAACTGATCCATCACACCACTGCTAAGAGGCCCAGATACAACATTTAAGGCCCTGGCTCCCGGGCCTGGCACGCATTCTGTGTGTGGCTAGTGTAGGGACAGGTGTACAGGTCACCCTTCTGGCAGGGACAGTAATAGCGTTAGGGAGAGGTTCCTGATGAGTAGGGAAACAGCAAGGACACACTATTCTTCCTGGAAGCTGCCTGGGGTACTTATGAGGACCCTGACCAATCCCAAACAGATGGGTTAGCAGGGGGCAGGCCTAATAAGTACCAGGGTCAGCTCAGCTGGGGCAATGGAGTTCAGGTGAAAGCTGGAGATAGAGTGCTAGGAGGCCGATCCGACACCCTTGAGGGTAGCCCACTAGTCTGGGGGGGTTGACCTCGGGTCTGGAAGCTCGGGTGCGGAAGGGAAGGCTGGTGAGTAAGGAAAGTTGGGGGGACTGAGAGGCATGCCTGAGAGAACTGGGTGAGAGCAGTCTGAGATGGATGCAGAGTTAGTCTGGGAGGACTGTGGAAGAGTAGCCAGAAGAGCTAGTGAAAGGGGCAGCTGCAGCCAGGTGGGCTGGCAGTGCCTGAAGAGGTGGTGCTGGGATCAGTAGCCACAGGAAAGTAGCTAGGACACTGGGTCTTTTTCTACACATGAAAGGGGCCCGCAGTCCCTGCCTGTAAAGGGCTTTTTCTGGATCTGGCTGAGTGCTTTGTCAGGTTTCAAAACAGAGATACATCTGGGCCTGAGTGTTCTGCAAGCAAGATTTGTGCAGAACTGGAGTGTATATATGGACTGTATATAGTTGTGTCCCTGAAGAGTTGTTTTGCTGAAAAGTCAAGTGGACATCCCATAATACCCCTATCCTCATCCAAGTTTATTCCCCTCAATAAAACAAAAACAAAGCATTGGACTGTTTCCTGACTTAAGTGTGCCATGAAGATGCAGTTTGCCTGGCTGTGCAGGGTGGGGGTGCCCTTTCTACTTGCAGCTCCTTGGGGGGGGGGGGGGGGGTGCTACAAAAGTCTCTAAAAGTGATGTTCAAATCAATTGTAAAAAAAATCATGATGATCCCGTGTAAATCCCAAAATGAATCAGTGTTGTGAATAAATCCACGCCACCAGGATACACACACTACTTACCAGAAAGATTGGATTTCAAGCCAATGAGATCAAATGAGCTTTGCTGACACAAAGCCATACACCATCCCAAATGAGACTCCTGTGCTATCATCACATTTGACCTCTTTCCCTAACGTCGACAGTTGTGTGGAAACACGTTGGGTGGAGCTTGTGGCTGGTGACATTATCGCACATGATGGCGGAAGTTCGGGCAGCTCCATCTTTGTTTCTGTCAATGCGAGTTACTGATATCCACATGTACGTGTATAAAGCAAAATACATTTTATCTTGCTTTTATTGGTTGCACTATGAGGTTATGTTCTTCCTCTTTTATGTAAATACCATTTGTGATGCTGATGTTAAGTGGAAAGGGAACCAGTTTGGTGGAGCCATAGAACAAATGTTGCACATAGTATGCATCCAAACAGTTCAGGGTTATTGCACCACGTGATCAATGCGGCCGATGGTAGATTTACACCACTCTCAAGATCTTGGAAGTGTTAGGGATGATCGAACACAACAGTCCTTTCATCACACTTCGTGAGAACCTCTCCCTTCAGATATTGAACTACTGTATTTATTGGCGTATAACACTCACTTTTTTACCCTGAAAATAGAGGGTAAACTGTGTCTGTGTGTTATACGCAGGGGGCTGTGGAAAGTTTCTTTCCTGAAACTTCCCTCTTAAAGTTAGGGTGCGTGTTATATGCCTGTGCGTGTTATACGCCGATAAATACAGTAGATCCTCAAAAAGTAGATCGCCTTTAGATAAAATTCTGATCGCATGAAGTCTCCCTAGAAAACAGATCCTTCTCCAATCTCATATTTGTCTCATATAAAAAAAAACTGACTACATAGCTTAATCCTGTTACGACATTTTATTCCCTGTAACTCCCCTTTCCCCAATGTCTGCTGACGAAGCCGTAATGACAAAACGCATCTGGCAGTGACCACGTGGCTTCTTGGATGGCCAGCATCTTTGAACACTACCCAGGAATCACCATGTTCAGGGAAGACCAGGGACCAGTGAGGAAGATTGTGTGTGCTGAGCGGTTATTATTTGATATGTTTATGCTGTTATTGTTTTTATCTTTTGTTAGAGCAGTTTTAATGGGGGTTACGGGCATGGGTGTCCGCATTGGGGGCAAGTACCCCCCCCTGGAGAAAGGTGTCCACACACGCACGTATCGCTTCTACCAGAAGCGATCAGCCAAGAAACTGTCAGAAGGATCGGGCAGCCAGGTGACACAGAGCGGGGATCTCCCGCTGAGACACGGCTTGTATATGAATAGCCAGCCTCTGTCAAACAAAGTCCTGCATCCTGAATTGGCATTGGACCGGTGTGCTGTCTATTAGAGTAGCCAGTCTAAGAGGCGGGACTTCATTTGACAGCAGTAGCTATTCATTTACAAGCCGTGTCATCCGGCTGGCAGATTTTCCTGATTCTTTGATAAATCATTACTGGGCAGTGATGAGGCTGCACGTTATGGGCAATGATGGGCTGCACTGATCGGCAATGTACGCTGCACTGATGGGCACTGATAGGCTGCACTGATGGGCAATGATGTGCTGCACTGGTTGGCACTGATAGGCTGCACTGGTGGGCACAAATATGCTGCACTGATGGGCAATGATATGTTGCACTGATGGGCAATAGTAGGCTGCACTAATGGCCACTGACAGGCTAAAGTGATGGGCAATGATAGGCTAAACTGATGGCCACTGATGAGACAGCACTGATGGCCACTGATGTGACGGCACTGATGAGCTGCACTGATGGGCGCTGATGAGGCTGCACTAATGGGACTGTACTGATCGACACTGATCAGATGCACTGAGGTGCACTGATGAGGCTGCACTGATGGGCACTGTTATGCTTTATGTTAATATTGTTAAAGTTGTTGTTAATATTTATTTTTTGAACTTATTTCTGCATAAAAAATTTAACAGTATAATTTCATGACATAATTTACAAGGTTGTGTTTAGGGGTGTACTTAGGGGCGGGGCAGGGTAGGGGATAAAAACAGATGAGAAATTTCTGATCAGACAATGGAAACTTGATCCTTCTATTAAACTTTTGTATCAGGTTTCACAAACCATTGCATACCAGCACTTTATATGATGACTAAGCCCCTCCCCTTCATGACATTGTCAAAGGGGCGGAGCATGGGTGACCTTAAAATGATGCTGCCCCCTGAAAAAAGTTCTGTGGACACCCATGGTTACGGGTAATAAAATGTTGTAACAGGATTATGCTATGTAGTCTATTTCTTTTTTAATATGAGAGGCACTGTGATCGGAGAAGGATCTGGTTTCTAGGGAGAATTCATGCGATCAGAATTTTATCTAGAGGCGATCTATTTTTTGAGGATCTGGTGAGTTAAATATCTAAAGGGAGAGGTTCTCACAGTGTGGTGAAGGGACTGTTGTTTTCCATCATCCCTAACACTTCCTAGATCTTAAGAGTGGTGTAACTCTATCGGTCGTATTGATCTCGTGGTGCAATAAACCTAAACTGGATGCATACGGTTTGCAACACACTGTTTGAGCGCTGCTAATGCTTCAATAATTTTATTTGATTTCAAGCATTATGATGGACAATTTTTAAATATAGTAGCGGCTTATTGTGCAATGAACCTTTTACAGTGACTCGAAAAATATTCATACCCCTTGAAAGTTTCCACATTTTGTCATGATGCAACCAAATCGTAAATGTATTTTTCTAGGATTTTATGTTATAGATTAACACAAATTGGCACATAATTGTGAAGTGAAAGGAAAATGATAAATGGTTTTAAATTATTTTTTTTTACAAATAAATACAGTAAAACCTTGGTTTGAGAGTAACTTGGTTTGAGAGTGTTTTGCAAGACCAGCAACAGTTTTAAATACATTTTGACTTGATATACAAGCGATGTCTTGATATAAGAGTAGCGTCATGTCACAACTGAGTATAAAAGAGAAGAGAGGTGCCTCTAAGTGTAGCAATATGGTTACATTTAATGAAGGTACAACATTTGGCAACATATTGCTACACTTAGAGGCACCTCTCTTCTCTTTTATACTCTGTAGCTCCTGCTGGATTTTGCTTCTAATCCCCTTGTGGAAGCTTCCATTTGTGGATGGACATTTTATGGTTACACAACCCATCACATTGCTATAATTTTTTTTATATGGACTTTAAACTGAAGGACCTATGAGTAGATGGTTTTGGAACAAATCTTTTGAGTTTCCATTATTTCTTATGGGGAAATTTGCTTTGATATACAAGTGCTTTGGATTCCAAGCATGTTTCCGGAATGAATAATGCTCGCAATGCAAGGTTTTACTGTATGTGAAAAGTGTGGCGTGCATTTGTATTTAGCCCCCTTTACTCTGATACCCCTAACTAAAATTTAGTGGAATCAATTGCCTTCAGAAGTTACCTAATTAGTAAATAGAGTCCACCTGTGTGTAATTTAATCTCAGTATAAATACAGCTATTCTGTAAAGCCCTCAGAGGTTTGTTAGAGAGCCTTCGTGAACAAAGAGCATCATGAAGGCCAATGAACACACAAGACACACCAGGGATAAAGTTGTGGAAAGCGGGGTTAAGTTATAAAAAAAACATCCCAAGCTTTGAACATCTCATGGAGCACTGTTCAATCCATCATCCGAAAATGGAAAGAGTATGGCACAACTGCGAACCTACCAAGACATGGCCATCCACCTAAACTGCAAGGAGAGGATTAATTAGAGAAGCAGCTAAGAGGACCATGGTAACTCTGGAGGAGCTGCAGAGATCCACAGCTCAGATGGGACAACTATTAGTCGTGCACTCCACAAATCTGGCCTTTATGGAAGAGTGGCAACAAGGAAAGCCTTTGCTGAAAGAAAGCCATAAGAAGTCCAGTTTGCAGTTTGTGAGAAGCAATATTAGGGGCACGGCAAACATCTGGAAGAAGGTGCTCTGGTCAGATGAATCCAAAATTTAACTTTTTGGCCTAAAAGCAAAACGCTATGTGTGGTGGAAAACAAAACACTACACATCACCCTGAACACACCATCCCCACTGTGAAACATGGTGGTGGCAGCATGTTTGGACGAAATATCACAGCCGTGACGTCAATTTCGTCACGGAGGACTACGTCACGTTGGCGCATGCGCTGTGCACAGGCTCTGCACGCTATAGACGGCTCTGAAGCCCACAAGCTGACATGCTTGTGTGAGATAACTAAACGGGGCTCTGAACTTCTACTCAACGTGGTCCACTATATAGCAGAACCCCCAGCCAGGGAAGGACAAACATCCACATACTATACCCAGCTGCATCAACTGAATTGCAATCCGTGACTGCCAGCTCCTAATGGATGGGCACGGAGACACCGAGTAATCAACTTGGATATCAAGACTTTGATCGGGTAAATGGAATAGCCATTTACTTATCAAACATTTATTCATGATTATCAAAGCATGTGTTTCTGATCTGATGTATGTGTATGTATATATGGGTATATATATATGAATATGTATGTGTGTATACATGTATGTATGCGTATGTGTTTAGAGTTGGTTGTATAATCTGTTAAAAGTCATATTATGTAATATGATGATGTTTCTGTGTTCAGAGATTGATCAAGCAATCTCTGAGTCACAGGATATAACAAAGGGACACCTCTTTGTAGTCAAAGTTACATTCACACCCGCAGCTAGGAATGAGGTCCTGTGTGACATTTCCCAGAGGTGGCTGGAAGTAACACATAGATGCTAAATGTCCATTTTTTCTTCATGTAAACATCAACAAATTGCCTTGTATTTGAAAGAAGTAATGTGCCTCCCCCTTTGTCTTGTATAAAAGGACTGGGACAAATCAGTCTAATCAGAGCAATTATCTTGAGTGTATCACCATGTACTGTGTTGCTCTCCAGGCTTGTGGTTAACTGCTTGCCTGAATATTAAATACATCTTTTAAAAATAACTTTGGTTCAGCAGTCAACATGTTATTGGAAACCCCTAGTTATGGGGGTGCCCCGACAAGATGGTCCTTCGAAGCCGGTACAGATAACTCCACAGACATCGCTAAGAAATGGAACAACACAAGCTGGGAATTCACTTCTGCTGGTCAAGGTAAGCTAACTTTTTGCTTACTGTGACTTCCCCTTGTGCTGTGCTTATTTCTGTAAGCTTTTGCCATGGAGTACTCTGTCCAAGAACCTTGGCTGTTCAATTTTTTTTTTTTATGTTTCTTATTACCGTATTTATCGGCGTATAACACGCACCGGCGTATAACACGCACCCCAAGTTTAGGAGGGAATTTTAAGGAAAAAAACTTTTAGGAGGGAAATTCAAGGAAAAAAAACTTACATTTAAATGCAGCATGCAGCCTTGCCCAGTGTCCATCTGCAGCCTTGCCCAGTGTCCATCTGTCCATCTGCAGCCGTGCCCAGTGTCCATCTGTCCATCTGCAGCCGTGCCCAGTGTCCATCTGTCCATCTGCAGCCTTGCCCAGTGTCCATCTGTCCATCTGCAGCCGTGCCCAGTGTCCATCTGTAGCCTTGCCCAGTGTCCATCTGTCCATCTGCAGCCGTGCCCAGTGTCCATCTGTCCATCTGCAGCCGTGCCCAGTGTTCATCTGTCCATCTGCAGCCTTGCCCAGTGCCTTTGCGATCGTGTCAGTCCCGGCGGTTTTTAAAATTTGGCGCCGATTTCTGTGGAGAGGAGCGAGCGGGGCCGAGTGTACTTCGGCTGGACTCGGCTCCTCTCGCAGTTCCGCCCATCTCCACTGACTGCGCCGCTGACGGAGAAAGCCGAGTGTACTTCGGCTAGACTCGTGTCTGCTCACAGTCACAGGCATGACTGCGAGAGGAGCCGAGACTAGGCGAAGTACACTCGGCTTTCTCTATGTCAGTGGCGCAGTCAGAGATGGGCGGGACTGCGAGAGGAGCCGAGTAAAGCCGATTGTACTTCGGCTTCGGCTCCGCTCGCTCCTCTCGCTCGTTTTCAGCAGGGGAATTCGACGGAGTATCGGCGTATAACACGCACCCACGATTTTCCCCTGATTTTAAGGGGAAAAAAGTGCGTGTTATACGCCGATAAATACGGTACTTTCAATACTATCTGTACTTTTTACTGTCCTTACATGCGTGTGTTCTGTGTGAATGGTGTGCCCTATTTCAGGTGCACTGTGTGTTTAGCTAGAATTTCTGCATTTCCTGAGTCTAGGCGACTAGCCAGGTCAGGAATTTGGGTCTTCGGACTCAAGGGATAATTCATAGGCTGTGGCTGATAAGGTACTATGTGTGGTAAGGCCCTGGTTTATCGCCAAGGGTGACGGCCTGCTTAAAAAACAGAGCTGCTTGGATCATGTAGTACCAGTCTTGAATGAAATTCTGTTTTAAATGAAATTCTGTTTTCCTTTTCTCTTCTGCGTAGTTCTCCATAAAGCTACACAATAAGCAGAAGTACTATCTCTCCTATTCTGCGCAGTGCCTATAAACTGATGTGGAAGACTTTAGGGAAGCAGAACTGTCAGATTCTATACTCTAGAAATTCCTCCTATTGAGATTTTTTGTTTACTGTAAGATTTGTTGGAAAATGTGATGCTGTGTGTGAGTGACTTGTGCTTGTCAAATGTATCTGGCACATAAGTGGACTGTTTCTCCAGAGTTTCCTTTGTAGCAGCTTCTGTGACTACCCCCCCCCCCCCCCCAGTTTTGTGCCTGTCAGTCTGTGTGGCTGATTTGTGCAGTGTATAGTCTGGTATAGATCCTTGGCCAAGATTGGAGGCCAGATATACAGTTCCTGCTATTGCTTAGGTTCACTGTGTCTATGTGATATGGGGACCTAACAATAGATTAATTCGTGAGGAAGTCTCACCACCGTGTGAGATGGGGAATTGTACCACCGAGTACACCCCAGATTGGGATCTGTGTAATCCCACCAGGAGCTCCCCCTGGATTTCCAAAGATTTTTGACTTTGGGGAACAGGAGGGGCCAAGCCCCTCAAGAAATGGAACAAGGCACACAGGGGTTTTGTACCACTAGAACACTAAGACAAAGGAAATGAAAGAGACTTATTGTCCTGTATATGAACCTAATAATAACATTACTAAAATAACTGCAAGCACATTATACCCTACCACCCAGCGTACTTATAATGACCTAAGTAGACACATGGATTAGAGCCCAGTGTAGATGTGTACGCAAGAAAAAAGAAATAAAAAATAGAGAGGAAAGTACAGTTTTAGTAGAGAAACCTGGTAATATTTTTGTCTACAGGGTGTAGTTGGCTAAGTGTGAGAGTTATGTTTGTTGTGCAGAAGTGTGTGAGATCCATGGATTGTTATGTCGTGTTAGTTGTATTAATATGCCCAAAGTGCTGTATCAGCAAAATAGTTGATCCCAACCATGGCGCTATCTGCCTGCAGTTTTGCATGTTCTCTCTGTGCCTGCATGGGTTTCCTCCAGGTACTCCAGTTTCCTCCCACACCCCAAAGACATACTGGTAGGTTAATTGGATCCGGTCTAAATTGTCTCTAGTGTATGTATGAATGTGAGTTTGGGACCTAAGGATTGTAAGCTCCTTACGGGTAGGGACTGAGGAATGTAAAATAATAATAGTAACACAGAATGAATTTTGGTGGCATGATGATATGTTTTGTGTTTGTTATGTATATTTTAAAGTGATGTGACAGTGCCACAAGGACAATTGAAAGGTAACAAGTCAGTGCCATGTTGGTCATTGCAACTTTTAGAAGCAAGACAAATATTTTGTCTGTAAAGTGTGACCTTAAAAAAAAAAAAAAGACTAAAACATTTATTTCTGACTTTACTTTCTGAATATTACATTTGCTTATTTTAAAAGAAAAGTCAAGCTAAAAAAAAACTGTGAGCTAAAAATCGTTAATTTAATGGTGTTCTATAAGTTCAAGGAGCAACCCCCCCCTCTCTTTCTTTGACACAAGTTAAATTGCATGGCGTGTGTGTGTGTGAACAGCTGTATTGTCATGCAAATTGAGTGAGGTGAGTAAACTGTAAAAAGAGAAAGTAAAATACCTCCTAATAATGTACATTTATATGTGTATGTGTATTAACTGTAATTTTTGTTTTTATAGAAGAAACAGTTTTTTTTTAAGAGTTTTCCAATGTGCTCAGTATGGTGAAGTATAACTGTCTTGCAAGACAAAGGGGAACTTATAAAAAAAAAATTTAGTTTGTTTTGAGCTGCTCATTTTTAACCATGGTGAATAATAGTTTTTTTTGGTATACCATATATAAAAAGCCACGTGGCAATAAAGGTTTGACGTCAAACAATTTTTGGTAGTAGAAAAAGTGCACTGTTTATGTAATGTAATGTATATTTGTGTGTCATATGCTAATGTCTTGTTACAGGTATATAACCATTGGTTTGTAGTTTCTAGGTGGAAAATTTAATGTTTATTACTAAACATTTTTTGGTGTTTTATCCCTCAGATTCGATAATGGGGTTTCATGGCTTTTCAGAACAAAAGGAAATCAAAGCCTCCATAGACAACTTTACACCAAAATTGGTTTTCATTCTCCTGGTTTGTCGGGGTTATGTGGTCTGTTTTGTACTATTTGTCAGTCCAGTTGGCTATGTTTTAGACCACCTAGTGTGTGTTGTATGTTCTGATCCATTGATTAGCAGAACCAACTAACTGAAGTCCGCATATTCGTTTGTTTTTCTAATGAAAAGTTGAGTAAGACTGCAGGGGATAATTGTCACTCTAACACTTATATTAGGCTAAGAAGTGTTATAAATCTCTGTCAGGGGTACTGCACTTAGTGGTAAAAGGGTTTTGGGTATTCTCCAGAGTTTGAAATGGATCTGCCATAGATCCGTTGCATATCTGTTTCCTATTACCAAAGATTAGCCATGCTGATACTGGTAGTTCCATAGCGTGTAGCGTGTAGTCCCTAGCTATCTGTGTGTCCCTAAATGTAGTTCAAACCCGTTTCCTTCCGTGTCCCATCTCTCTGAAATAGGGCAAACCAACCCTTCTCCTACAGTTTCCTGCTGGGACTGTTTATGTGGCTATTTGTTACCAATTGCCTAATAAATATCTGTGTGTTTTTAAGGCACACCGGTCAGCTCGTGTACCCCCTACAGTTCAGTGATCCTGGTGCCGCAGTGCTGCAAGGGATTTTTCTTAGTCTGTTGGTCAGTTGTGGCTGGTAGCAGCCGTTCCTCGAGCTGGATACACATTATGCAATTCTTGTTTTCCAATTTCTTTTAGATTTACCTGCAGATATGTGGTATGAGGGCCTGCCTGATTTCATACAAGTTGAGAGTGTATAGGTCTGGCCTCATATTGTTTGGTTTTGGTTGAGTCTGGAGAAAATTTGTGCAGGAAGATTGTATGGGGTGTTACCAGCTCTTGGCTGTTCCAAGGGCCCTCACGTCCGATATATGTGTGGACATGCAGTATTCTCCCCAGTTAATACCCATAGGTGTGCTTCCTGTCCTAGATTCCTTGTGTACCTTACCGAGTTGTCTGTGTCATGCATGCCAAGAAGACCAGTACCCCAGGGTTGCACTATGCCCCTGTCATTCATGTGAGTCCTGTCTGAATAGGGTAGGCAGTTTGTTTTGTAGGGGTGAAGGATAACATTGTCTGATTACCGAACTGATAGAGGAGGGAGAAGGTGTGCAGCCTCTTTGAGGGATCAGATGTACCTGGTGGCAGGTGGTTTTCAATCCGGGTATCCAGACTATTTCCCATATTTAGGAAAAAGAGAGGCCTAATGGAGACTGTCTTTGGAGCGGGAGGTGGATCACTGGGTACCATAAACACAATGGAGCTGTAGATAATCAGGAATACATTGGGAGGTCCTGGGCTACATATCAGGGAAGGGTTAGGAAATCCTGTCACCCTGGAGTCCATCTTGTTCTAAGGGTTTGAGTCCGGACAGGAATTTGAAGAAAGAAAATGTTCAAAATGCTTACTGCATGCTAAATATCTCTAACCTTTGGTTTATATAATGTGATTTGTTACTAAAATTTTGATGCTTATTTCTCAGATTAAGTTCTATGTCCTGGGTTGATTCATTTGAATCCCTCAGAACAAAAGGAGACCACAGCCTTCAAAGACAATTCCCCAATGGAAGTATTGTTCTGAAGTGTTTCTATTTTTGTGCGTGAATATTTATGGGGTTCACTCTCCCCGTTAGCTAAAATTGGTGCAGTCGTCCAAGTCGGTACTGCCCTTAGTAGTTTCTTGTTCCTATTTACAGTATGAGGTGCTTAATTTTTATTTAAGGAAAGAGGGGTGCACTCTGATGTAAGGGAGAGTGGGGGACACAACTTCTAAGCGTGGGGTGGCTCTTGACATCTAATGTAAGGGGAGGGGATGCGCTGGACATCTAAACTTACAGATACAACCAGCCCTTTTTAGGACAATCATAATGCTGATGCAGCCCACAATGAAATTGAGTTTCACACCCCTGCCCTAGATAATGAAGCGTCTATCGTCTTAGGCCAAGTTTCCACTATAGTGACCCCCCAAAAACATGTGATTCAGAGACTTTAGAGTGTAAATATGGTCCAACTTTACAGTCTCTAGATCAGGGTAACATTGAAGGATGCATCAAGGTAGTGAACCTTTTAAAAGTCGCTGCAACTTTAATTTACAATAGTGGGAACTGAGCCTTATAATACAGTTTTTGTATAATATTTTATGACAAAAAAGTTCTATTAAGATTGAATTGAATAATTGTTGCTCTAGTATAAACGCCTACGAAAAAAAAAAAAAAAAAAAAGTAATGAATGTCACTACATGTATGTCAGTGTCACTACATAGAGTGTTAAAGCGGAGGTTCACCCAAATTCACAACTATACTGTAACACAACCGCTGTAATATGTATATCATAAAAGGACAAAACATTTTTTTTTTCCCATATATAAATACCTTGTATTTGCCTCTTCATAAAGCGACTTCCGGGATTCCCTCCCGCGGGAGTAGGCGTTTCTCCGGCGCCGCAATGCAATGTGGGACTTGGCTGCAGGGACTTGGTATGCAGTGCTGCGAAATCTCGAGAGATTTCACATACGACGTGACGCATGACGCCAGTCACGTGACAAGGGCGTCTCTATTTAGATTGTGCATTTCGTCACAACGGGGCGTGAACTTTCAATGACGCGGCCCCGTTGTGATGGCAACCTTTGAGTTTACGGCGCTACTCCAGGAAATGATTGCTTGTGGGCTTCACAATGCCCACAAGCAAAATGGAATCACAGAGAAACGTATTTTATAACTCCTTCTTTACGAGGAAAATGGACAGCGGATACTAGCAAAAACGAAACAAGTAAGTGTACTTTATTATTGGGAAACCCCATTGAATGCAGGAAAAAAAAAAAAAAAGTTTTGCCGCGGAACCTCCGCTTTAAGGTTACTTTGGTATTATTATTATTATTAAGAGTTTTGATTAGGCCTATGTCTCAGATCTTCAGCTTTTCTACAGATCTGTCTCAATAAAAAAAAAAAAAAAGAGATCAAAAGGTATAATGGTATTGTACGTGCTTTGGCATCTAGTTTCATTGCTTTAACTTATAAGGTCTGTGGTTGTATCTTGTCCCACAAAACTTGTGTTTAAGACTAGCTAAACCTCCTGTTGTTAATTGAATTAGCTACATGCCCAGCCAGTACTGCCCTTTTTAAGCTGAAACAGATTGCCTTAGGCTTTGCATAATAATGTCCCAAGCAAGGTGGCCTTTGTGTCTCCAAGTGTATTTGAAGCCAGTTTCCTGTTCGGGGTCACAATGCAACGTCACTACTCTTAAAGATTCCTGTGTGACAAGGTGCATGGCTACTCATTTGTAGCTGTATTATATGTCTGTGCATATCTGTCCTCAGTGTATGTGTGTGTCCAGGCACACACCTGTCAGCTTGAATTTTTACTCCCCACTGTTTAGTGATCCCAGCATCTTAGTGCTGCAAGGGATTTGTTCATTGGCCCTCATTCTCCCCAGATAGTATGTATCTTTCCTGCCTTAGAATCCTTGTATACATCAAATGTATCTTGTGTATCTGACCTCCTGTGAACCCTGAAACCCAGTGCTGCAAGTGGTTCTTACTAGCATTTTGTTTCCTTACTGAACCCCAGTGCTGCACTATACTCCTGTCATTCTTGTAAAATCCTGTATTCTGTGCTCTCTTGTCTATGTTCCTGAAGGATCATTGATCCAAGCCATAAGTAGTAGCCCCCCCCCCCCCTTCTGAGAAGCCTATTGTTTATGATAAATGTTTTATTGAATTCAGGATAATGTGGACAGTTAGTTGGATGACAGTTGAATAACATTTTATACTAAATAAGAATGGTTTCTTCTGTATTAAGTCGTTTTTCTTTTCTTCTAGGTTTTTTTTACCTCTTGAACATAAATTTACTTCAGCAGAAAAAAAAACTCAAACAGCTTTATGGGCATTTTTGTTAATGATCAAGTGTTGGACTAACAATCTGAGTGAAGCCATCCTCCCTCATTCCTTGACATCAACCACAAACACCATTTATGGAAAAGAGTGCTTTCAAAAGCTTGTGTCTGAAAACTTTAATACTTATCATATCAGCTGTCTAAAAAAGTCAAAGCTCAGTTTGCTATAATTGCAAAAAGGTCTGCACACCTACAAAAAGTATTTTATCATGTGGATTGCGATAATCCTGAAGAAAAGAAGATTATATGAACATTGTATGCGTTCTTTGCTATAGTTGTAAAAAGGTCTGCACACCTACCGGAAGTATTTTGTCATGTGGACTACGATAAGTCCTGAAGAAAAGAAGATTATGTATGAACATTGTATGCGTTCTTAAGGTGTTTCGAGTCTTATGGAGGAATGGCTGTCACTGTCATAGTTACATCGGAGGAATAAACTAAAGACTTTGCATTCAGACATCGATTAGACCAACGTATAATTTTTTTTTTTTTTAATTTTTACATTTTTGTATTTTTTAGCCTTAACAAAGCAAAATGAGATTTTTCTGCAGAAGTAAATTGGGTACATAAATCAGGAAGAATATGAACTAAGAAAATAAATAACTATTTCACGTAAGATTAGGCAGGTAGAGGGAGATGTTGGAATTTAGAAGCGATTGACAGGAATTGTAATTGTATCTGCTTTTCTTTGAAATGCCATGTATGTTAGGTTTTGTATGTGTTATGAGACTTAGTTTTTCCCATCTTCCCCGTTATCATGACAATAATGTTCCCATCTAGCTAGGCCCTACACAGCTTTAACTGTCTCCAAAGGGATCTTTACACTGAATAGTCAAGAACTTAACTGTCCACAGCCAATGTATGAATTGCTTGTTATAGTGCTGTTATGTTTTGTTAGTTATGTGGTCAATTTTTAATTTGACCAAGAGATGGGATTGATCGGGTAAATGGAATAGCCATTTACTTATCAAACATTTATTCATGATTATCAAAGCATGTGTTTCTGATCTGATGTATGTGTATGTATATATGGGTATATATATATGAATATGTATGTGTGTATACATGTATACATGTATGTATGTGTATGTGTTTAGAGTTGGTTGTATAATCTGTTAAAAGTCATATTATGTAATATGATGATGTTTCTGTGTTCAGAGATTGATCAAGCAATCTCTGAGTCACAGGATATAACAAAGGGACACCTCTTTGTAGTCAAAGTTACATTCACACCCCCAGCTAGGAATGAGGTCCTGTGTGACATTTCCCAGAGGTGGCTGGAAGTAACACATAGATGCTAAATGTCCATTTGTTCTTCATGTAAACATCAACAAATTGCCTTGTATTTGAAAGAAGTAATGTGCCTCCCCCTTTAGCCCCGTACACACGATCGGATAACCTATGGATTTTCGCCCGATGGATTTGACCATCGGAAATCCGATGAAACTGTTTTTCATCAGTCTTGGCCACACACCATCAGTCAAAAAACCCACCGTTCCAAATGCGGTGACGTAAAACACTCCGATGAGCCGAGAAAAATTAAGTTTAATGCTTCTGAGCATGCGTCGACTTGATTCTGAGCATGCGTGGGTTTTTTATCCGATGGACTTGCTCATAGACGATCGGAAATTCCCATCGGTTTTTGATCCATCGGAAAAATTTAAAACAAGTTCTATTTTTTCCATCCGATGGAAAAAAGACCGATGGGTACCATACACGATCGGTTTGTCTGATGAAAACCATCCATCGGACGGTTTTCATCAGTTAAACCGATCGTGTGTACGGGGCTTAAGTCTTGTATAAAAGGACTGGGACAAATCAGTCTAATCAGAGCAATTATCTTGAATGTATCACCATGTACTGTGTTGCTCTCCAGGCTTGTGGTTAACTGCTTGCCTGAATATTAAATACATATTTTAAAAATAACTTTGGTTCAGCAGTCAACATGTTATTGGAAACCCCTAGTTATGGGGGTGCCCCGACAACTTCATCTCGATCAACCAGGCTGGGTGAGCGGATCATTGGTCTTATCTGCTAAATGACTGCTTTATTATTAACCTTAGCCCTTTGAGTTCAATTATTCTCAGCTACTCACACCTTGGGACTTGATTTACTTTTACCCGTGCTGATATCCCGCTGCTGCTTCAGCTTTATTTATCTGACTTCAACTGTGAATGACATAATGAACCGGTTATAAAAAACATATCTGGCTACATGCTTTTTTCCTACATGACTTTTTACCATCCCAGAACGGGTATTTAGTACTGTCGGTGCTATTATAACTCCAGGAGCCCTATATGCACAGTTAACTTTACAATTATTCCTGTTTACTCCCCAGAGGGGGAACTTGCTCAGCTTTCTATATTGGCTGAACTAATAGTCTGCAGTGCCATTCACTGGATCTGTGATCACCTATCAGATGCCATTAGCTGGCAATTTTGCAGAGGGGAATATGCATGCATGCACTTTATGTGACGTAGCAGGTTTTTAGTTCAGATGGATTTTACATTCACTACTCTATCCCAGAGTAGGTTTAGCTCACCCGGATAGTCTCCTGCAAAGTGGATCCTAGTAGCCGAAGTGATGCACGGACGTTTGATCGGGTTATTTTCCTAGATGCCATCGGGAGACTCTCTGCCACAGAATCTATCAGACCCCGAACCTCTTAGCTTTTGGTATGTAAGGACAAGTGCCAGCAGCAATACATTACCAGGCCCTTGGTGGATAGATGAATCCCTCCAGAAAGTTACCGGGCCCCTTCATTCACCGTGAACTCTCACCGGTCCATCAGAAAGGTCCTCCCCCGGTCTCCTCCTCTTAGAAGCAGGCTCCCTCGCGAGGGACACCCTGGGATTCCTCTTCCCAGAGGTGGGCTCCAGCTAAAGGTGCTGGGCCCAGTGTTGAAGATGCAGCCCCAGGACTAAAGGTGCCTGGGACTGATGCACACGTGGCCCCATGGCCTGGAGGGCCATGCGCCACACACTTGGACTCCGACTCCTCTATTCCTCTGAAGACCCCTCCCAAGCGTCGTCTGCCCCTTATGTATCCTCTCCCAGCATGCACAGCAGGCCAAACACACCCACTGTACCTTGTATATAAATAATATTCCACCAAGTGAAAGTGGACAAATTATAAATATAATAGTCCTATGTATTCAAAACGTATAATCAAGCAACAAAAGTAATGAAATATATGTGCAGTGAATCATAAATAAAAGTCCATAAAACAATATTCATGAATAAAAAGTCCATAAAGCAAAATACAAGTGATTAAAGAAATCCAGGTGATGAAAACTTGAGTGCTTCCAACAAATTTGCTTAATCTTGAAAATGTAATTATGCTCCTTCACCACACCACTTGTGTCTGTGAATCCACTCCCAAAGGAAAAAAACTCACCAGATAGATATGCCTCACACTCTCATGTTCGGCATAAAAGCTTGATACCCCACCGGGGTTAATAGACAAATCCACTGGAATTTTTACAAGAGAATCCACTTCACATGTAAAAAATGAATAAGTGCTTCCAATGGTGAAGTAAGTAAAAACAATTTATTTAAAATTGCACACACATCTTCAACCATCGTACTCACATTGTTCAAAATTCAAACAGGCACTTCAAATAAAAAGCAACAGAAATGAATGAAGGAGGCTTGCAATGGCGTACTAGGAATTGCGGTCACGGTGGACCAAGAATAACCAGCAGATCTCACCCTCCAAATGCTCGCATTCCTTCCCGGTCAGAGTCGTATCAGCCTCGGTGGTGGTGTCTACGTTCAGAGTTCACAAAAAGTTACCGTGCAGGCCACGCCCAGACATGTTTCATCGTTAAAGACTTTATCAATGGGATCCCAGACATGTTTCGTCGTTAAAGACTTTATCAATGGGATCCCATTGATAAAGTCTTTAACGACGAAACATGTCTGGGCGTGGCCTGCACGGTAACTTTTTGTGAACTCTGAACGTAGACACCACCACCGAGGCTGATACGACTCTGGCTGGAAAGGAGAGCGAGCATTTGGAGGGTGAAATCTGCTGGTTATTCTGGGTCCACCGTGTCCGCAATTCCTAGTATGCCATTGCAAGCCTCCATCATTCATTTCTGTTGCTTTTTATTTGAAGTGCCTGTTTGAATTTTGAACAATGTGAGTACGATGGTTGAAGATGTGTGTGCAATTTTAAATAAATTGTTTTTACTTACTTCACCATTGGAAGCACTTATTCATTTTTTACATGTGGAGTGTATTCTCTTGTAAAAATTCCAGTGGATTTGTCTATTAACCCCGGTGGGGTATCAAGCTTTTATGCCGAACATGAGAGTGTGAGGCATATCTATCTGGTGTGTTTTTTTCCTTTGGGAGTGGATTCACAAACACAAGTGGTATGGTGAAGGAGCATAATTACATTTTCAAGATTAAGCATATTTGTTGGAAGCACTCGAGTTTTCATCACCTGGATTTCTTAAATCACTTGTATTTTGCTTTATGGACTTTTTATTCATGAATATTGTTTTATGGACTTTTATTTATGATTCACTGCACATATATTTCATTACTTTTGTTGCTTGATTATATGTTTTGAATACATAGGACTACTATATTTATCATTTGTCCACTTTCACTTGGTGGAATATTATTTATATACACATTATAGTATTTTTGATTTGTATATCACTTGTTAGGACTGTTTTTGCATAAACAGAGCGCTACTATTTTTTCACTTAAAATTCACATACCACATTGTTTCAATTTTTAAGTAGCAGCTTCAGGATTATTCATTCTAATTCCATCTGGGCGCAGTGGTGGTTTGGGGAGTTAATTAGGAGGCGTGTTTGGCCCTCCTTACCAGCTTTTACACGCCCACTGTACCGCTGCTGAGAGAGGACACCCAAGGCACAGCACTAATACTGATGGTTCAACCCTGACCCGTCATGGCAGTGCCACCTACAGGCCACAGGGAACTGCACACCAGTATACCACCTGAAAAATAAAATAGCACAACCTATAAATTGAGAATGGTTTGAGCCCAACTACTATCTCAGATCAGCCCCTAAATTTGGGTATATAGCACCCCTAAATGGGGTGGGTGCTACATATGCATAGCTTATGGAGACCGCACCATACTGGTGAGTCTGCATTAAATGGGACACTGTGCCAGACCAATACATTATGGTGTAGTACACAATATATAGTGAGCAGTTGACCTACTCTTTTCTTTAATCATGTTGTGGGTATACTTTTCTTCAGCAGGGATAGTGAAGCTGATCAGAGTTGATTGGAAGATGGATGGAGCCAAATACAGGGCAATCTTAGAAGAAAACCTGTTAGAATCTGCAAAAGACTTGAGATTGGGGTGGAAGTTCACCTTCCAGCAGTAAAATGACCCTAAACATACAGCCAGAGCTACAATGGAATGGTTTAGATCAAAGCATTTTCATGTGTTAAAATGGCTCAGTCAAAGTCCAGACCTAAATCCAAATGGGAATCTGTGGCAAGACTTGAAAATTGCTGTTCACAGACGCTCTCCATCCAATCTGACAGAGCTTGAGCTATTTTGCAAAAAAGAATGGGCAAAAATGTCACTCTCTAGTAGGGATGAGCTTCGTGTTCGAGTCGAACATACGTTCGACTCGAACATCGGCTGTTCGATCGTTCGACGAAGATCGAACGATTTGGGCCGTTCGCGCCAAATTCGAGTGACGCGAACGGCCCACAATGCACTACGCCATCGCAGTGTCATCCAGGCGCTGTGATTGGCCAAGCATGCACTGTGACCCCGCATGCTTGGCCAATCACAGCGCCGGCAGCGAGGAGAGCAATGATTGGCCACAGGCAGGATGCCTGTGGCCAATTATTGCTGAGGGTGTTTAGTACACGCCCCACACTATAAAAGGCCGCCAGCACGGCGGCCTAGTGTAGTGTGTTCCGGAGCAGGGATAGAGCAGCATAGGCAGGGACAGTGACTTTTATTTCTTTCTTGCTTAACCTGGATTCCTTTAGTTTAGGGAAAGAGAAGGATAGGTAGGGAGAGTGTCAGTGTGTTTTGTGCTTGTGCTATATTGTGCTTAAAAAAAACATTTTTTCTAGGGACAGAAAACTGTAGGTAGGGAGAGTGTCAGTTTCTTTCACTGTCAAAGTCCTTGTTTCCAGGGACCTGGAAGGACAGTGAGTGAATTCTCCTTGTGCTAAATTGTGCTTAAAAAAAACATTTTTTCTAGGGACAGAAAACTGTAGGTAGGGAGAGTGTGTCAGTTTCTTTCACTGTCAAAGTCCTTGTTTCCAGGGACCTGGAAGGACAGTGAGTGAATTCTCCTTGTGCTAAATTGTGCTTAAAAAAAACATTTTTTCTAGGGACAGAAAACTGTAGGTAGGGAGAGTGTGTCAGTTTCTTTCACTGTCAAAGTCCTTGTTTCCAGGGACCTGGAAGGACAGTGAGTGAATTCTCCTTGTGCTAAATTGTGCTTAAAAAAAACATTTTTTCTAGGGACAGAAAACTGTAGGTAGGGAGAGTGTGTCAGTTTCTTTCACTGTCAAAGTCCTTGTTTCCAGGGACCTGGAAGGACAGTGAGTGAATTCTCCTTGTGCTAAATTGTGCTTAAAAAAAACATTTTTTCTAGGGACAGAAAACTGTAGGTAGGGAGAGTGTGTCAGTTTCTTTCACTGTCAAAGTCCTTGTTTCCAGGGACCTGGAAGGACAGTGAGTGAATTCTCCTTGTGCTAAATTGTGCTTAAAAAAAACATTTTTTCTAGGGACAGAAAACTGTAGGTAGGGAGAGTGTGTCAGTTTCTTTCACTGTCAAAGTCCTTGTTTCCAGGGACCTGGAAGGACAGTGAGTGAATTCTCCTTGTGCTAAATTGTGCTTAAAAAAAACATTTTTTCTAGGGACAGAAAACTGTAGGTAGGGAGAGTGTGTCAGTTTCTTTCACTGTCAAAGTCCTTGTTTCCAGGGACCTGGAAGGACAGTGAGTGAATTCTCCTTGTGCTAAATTGTGCTTAAAAAAAACATTTTTTCTAGGGACAGAAAACTGTAGGTAGGGAGAGTGTGTCAGTTTCTTTCACTGTCAAAGTCCTTGTTTCCAGGGACCTGGAAGGACAGTGAGTGAATTCTCCTTGTGCTAAATTGTGCTTAAAAAAAACATTTTTTCTAGGGACAGAAAACTGTAGGTAGGGAGAGTGTGTCAGTTTCTTTCACTGTCAAAGTCCTTGTTTCCAGGGACCTGGAAGGACAGTGAGTGAATTCTCCTTGTGCTAAATTGTGCTTAAAAAAAACATTTTTTCTAGGGACAGAAAACTGTAGGTAGGGAGAGTGTGTCAGTTTCTTTCACTGTCAAAGTCATTGTTTCCAGGGACCTGGAAGGACAGTGAGTGAATTCTCCTTGTGCTAAATTGTGCTTAAAAAAAACATTTTTTCTAGGGACAGAAAACTGTAGGTAGGGAGAGTGTGTCAGTTTCTTTCACTGTCAAAGTCCTTGTTTCCAGGGACCTGGAAGGACAGTGAGTGAATTCTCCTTGTGCTAAATTGTGCTTAAAAAAAACATTTTTTCTAGGGACAGAAAACTGTAGGTAGGGAGAGTGTGTCAGTTTCTTTCACTGTCAAAGTCCTTGTTTCCAGGGACCTGGAAGGACAGTGAGTGAATTCTCCTTGTGCTAAATTGTGCTTAAAAAAACATTTTTTCTAGGGACAGAAAACTGTAGGTAGGGAGAGTGTGTCAGTTTCTTTCACTGTCAAAGTCCTTGTTTCCAGGGACCTGGAAGGACAGTGAGTGAATTCTCCTTGTGCTAAATTGTGCTTAAAAAAAACATTTTTTCTAGGGACAGAAAACTGTAGGTAGGGAGAGTGTGTCAGTTTCTTTCACTGTCAAAGTCCTTGTTTCCAGGGACCTGGAAGGACAGTGAGTGAATTCTCCTTGTGCTAAATTGTGCTTAAAAAAAACATTTTTTCTAGGGACAGAAAACTGTAGGTAGGGAGAGTGTGTCAGTTTCTTTCACTGTCAAAGTCCTTGTTTCCAGGGACCTGGAAGGACAGTGAGTGAATTCTCCTTGTGCTAAATTGTGCTTAAAAAAAACATTTTTTCTAGGGACAGAAAACTGTAGGTAGGGAGAGTGTGTCAGTTTCTTTCACTGTCAAAGTCCTTGTTTCCAGGGACCTGGAAGGACAGTGAGTGAATTCTCCTTGTGCTAAATTGTGCTTAAAAAAAACATTTTTTCTAGGGACGGAAAACTGTAGGTAGGGAGAGTGTGTCAGTTTCTTTCACTGTCAAAGTCCTTGTTTCCAGGGACCTGGAAGGACAGTGAGTGAATTCTCCTTGTGCTAAATTGTGCTTAAAAAAAACATTTTTTCTAGGGACAGAAAACTGTAGGTAGGGAGAGTGTGTCAGTTTCTTTCACTGTCAAAGTCCTTGTTTCCAGGGACAGAGAAGGACACCTGAAGGTAGCCCTTATTGCTTTTTTCCCATCTCCCTGCAGGCCATCTATTAGAATGTCTGGAAGGCAAACAAGGAGAGGCAGACAGTCAGGAGGCAATAAAAGAGGGCAAGCAGGCTCTGTGTCTGGGGGCAACAGTGCTGGTCGTGGACGCGGTGCATTGTCATCAGCACATGGCCATGGGACACGCTTGTCCTTCTTTTCGGCAGCTGGACATGTTGAGCCACATCATGCCGAAGACTTGGTAGAGTGGATGACCAAGCCCTCCTCCTCCTCCTCATCCTCTCTCACCCAGGCTCAGGGTACTGGAAAAGCAGCTGCCAAAGCGTCCTCTTCCCTGGTATCAATGTCAGACTCATCATCAGTCACTCCTTCCCTAGACCCACCATGTCCTCCTCCTGAGGAGTCCCCCGAACTGTTTCAGCACAGTGTTGGGTACATGCTCCAGGAGGATGCCCAGCGTTTCGAAGGGTCTGATGATGAAACCCAGCTAGAGGAAGGCAGTAGCGTGAGAGCAGACAGAGGGGATGCTCAAGAAGGACACCAATCTGGCAGTCATGTTCCAGCAGCTGCAGCATACTGCCAGATTGGCTCCAGTGATGAGGAGGGAGGTGATGATGAGGTCACTGACTCCACGTGGGTGCCTAATAGGAGAGAGGAGGAGGAGGAGGATGAGGAGGAGGCACATCTCCAACGAGGCAGGATGCCCTTTGGTGGCCAGCGTAAGGGCAGTACACCGACGGAATCACACCGCAGAGCTCCGCCTGTGCAGGGCGCTGCCTCTGCCCGTCATTCAAAAAGTTCTTTGGTGTGGGCCTTTTTTGAGGCTAGTGCATCAGATCGCACAGCTGCTGTTTGCAACATATGTCTCAAGCGTATATCGCGTGGCCAAAACATCAGCCGCTTGGGTACCACATGCCTGACCAGACATATGTTGACCTGCCATGCAGCTCGTTGGCAAGCCTACCTCAAAGACCCACACCAAAGAACAAAGCGGACCTCTCCTTGCACCGCATCAGCTGGGATCTCCAACCCCACTATAACTTCAGTCCTCTCTGAAACATGCACTGAGAGGAATGAAGGTGTAGAATTAGGTGTGTCACAGCCAAGTACTTGCGGCCACTCTGCTAGCAGTACACCGACGTCCGATTCTAGCAGGCAAATTTCCCTGCCCCAGCTGCTGGACCGTCGAAAGAAGTTCACTCCCAGCCATCCACATGCCCAGCGGTTGAATGCTAGCTTGGCTAAATTGCTAGCGCTTCAACTGCTGCCTTTTCAGTTGGTAGACTCGGCATCCTTCCGTGAGTTTGTGCAATGTGCGGTTCCTCAGTGGCAGGTTCCCAAACGCCACTTTTTCTCACGGAAGGCTATTCCGGCTCTCTACCGGCATGTGGAAGGCAATGTCTTGGCCTCGCTGGACAGGGCGGTCAGCGGTAAGGTGCATATTACCGCTGACTCATGGTCCAGCAGGCATGGACAGGGACGTTACCTTTCTTTCACGGCCCATTGGGTCACTCTTTTGGCAGCTGGGAAGGATGCAGGACAAGGTGCAGTAGTGTTGGAGGTTGTCCCACCGCCACGCCTCCAAAATGCTACTACTGGTTGTGACACACCTCTCTCCTCCACCCCCTCCTCTTCTTCTTCCTCCATGGCCTCTTCCTGTGGTTTGTCCTATGAACCAGCGGTGCTCCGTAGCCGTTCACGGGGCTACGCAAGTACGCAGGCAAAAAGATGCCATGCCGTGCTTGCGCTGGTGTGTTTGGGGGACAGAAGCCACACTGGGGCAGAGGTCCTGTCTGCTCTGCAGGGCCAGGCCGAGAGGTGGTTGACGCCACGCCAGCTTAAGCCAGGAATGGTGGTTTGCGACAATGGCACCAACCTCCTCTCCGCCCTCCGACAGGGACAACTGACCCATGTGCCCTGTGTGGCTCACGTCCTTAACCTGGTGGTGCAGCGGTTCTTGGGCAGGTACCCGGGCTTACAGGATGTCCTGAGGCAGGCCAGGAAAGTCTGTGTGCATTTCCGCAGATCTTATAATGCCAGTGCTCGCCTGGCTGAGCTGCAAAAGGAGTTGAACCTGCCCAAGAACCGCCTTATATGTGACATGCCCACCAGGTGGAACTCAACGTTGGCCATGCTGCAGCGGCTGCACACGCAGCAGAGGGCCATCAATGAGTACCTGTGCGACTACGGCACCAGGACAGGGTCAGGGGAGCTTGGTTTTTTTTCTCCACGCCAGTGGGGCATGATCAGGGATGCATGCACTGTCCTGGCACCATTTGAGGAGGCCACGAGGATGGTGAGCAGTGACAGTGCATGCATCAGTGACACTGTACCTCTTGTCCACCTGTTGGAGCACACGCTGCGTGGAATAATGGACAGGGCACTTGAGGCAGAACAGAGGCAGGAAGAGGAGGACTTCCTTGCCTCTCAAGGCCCCCTTTACCCAGACAGTGTTCCTTCTGTCCCACCCATCGCACAGGAAGAGGAGGAGGAGGAGGAGGAGGAGGAGGATTGTGTCAGCATGGAGGTGGAGGCTGGCACTCAGCATCATCAGCAGCAGTCTTTTAGGGATGATTTACAGTCCCAAGAAACCAGTGGACTTGTACGTGGCTGGGAGGAGGTGGCTGCGGATCATGTCGTCCTTAGTGACCCAGAGGACTCCGGAGCGAATGCCTCAGCAAACCTACGCTGCATGGCCTCCCTGATCCTGCAAAGTCTGCGGAAGGATCCTCGTATTCTTCGGATCAAGGAGAGGGACCATTACTGGCTGGCCACTCTCCTTGATCCACGGTACAAGGGTAAGGTTGCGGACCTTATGTTACCGTCGCAGAGGGAGCAGAGGATGAGACAACTCCGGGAGGCCTTGCAGAAAGGTCTGTGCAACGCGTTCCCAGAGACTGGGAGGTTACAAACTCCTGGTCCTGGACAACGAGTTGCTGAGGCTTCGGCCAGTCAAAGAAGGAGCGGTGGGGAAGGTGGCCGTCTGACCGATGCGTTCAGACAATTCTTTAGTCCGCAGCCCCAAAGTATGATCGGTTCCAGCAACCATCGCCAGCGTCTGATAAACATGGTGCAGGAATATCTAGGGGCAAGGTCAGACTTGGACACCTTCCCCACCGAAAATCCTCTGGCTTACTGGGTCTTGAGGATGGATCACTGGCCAGACCTTGCACAGTATGCAATTGAGCTACTGGCCTGTCCTGCATCCAGCGTTCTTTCGGAACGCACATTCAGTGCTGCTGGAGGATTTGTCACGGATCACAGGGTGCGCCTGTCCACCGACTCGGTTGATCGACTGACTTTCATCAAGATGAACCAGTCTTGGATCACCACCAGCTACCACACACCTGATGCTGATATAACAGACTAATTGATTTTAACATGTCACATCCCTTCAAGACTGATGCTGATGCTGAGTGCCTGTGCTGTTATGTTGACTGGCTATCCTCCTCCTCCGAGTCCTCAATGATACGATTGATGATGATAGCTTGGAAGATCATTTTTGTTTATGGGTGCCGCCACCAGTGGCTAAGGCCCAATTTTTCAGCCCCTGTTTTACAGGGGCGTGTAATTACATTTTTTTTAGCAATAATTTGCCATAGGGCTCATTGCTGTGCTCCAAGTACAGTATCTGTGAGGGGTTGGAGTGTTGTGGCACCAGTGCCTAAGGCCCAATTTTTCAGCCCCTGTTTAACAGGGGCGTGTCATTACAATTTTTGAAGCAATACTTTGCAACAGGGCTCATTGCTGTGCTCCAAGTACAGTATCTGTGAGGGGTTGTAGTGTTGTGCCACCAGTGCCTAAGGCCCAATTTTTCAGCCCCTGTTCAACAGGGGCATGCAATTACAATTCTTGATCTAATAATTCACAGCAGGGTCCATTGCTGCACCCACCAAGAGTAACTCTGAGGGCTTACAGTCTTGTGGCAACGCCACCACCACCACCACCACGAAAGGCCCAATTTTTCAGCCCCTGTTCAAAAGGGGCATGTAATTACAATTCTTGATCTAATAATTCACAGCAGGGCCCATTGCTGCACCCACCAAGAGTAACTGTCAGGGCTTACAGTGTTGTGGCACCAGCACCACCATCAAAGCCCCAATTTTTACTACCACTGTTCAACAATTATATGTAATTAAAATTCCTGATATAATAGTTGACAGCAGGGCGTTCCAGCACCAACCAAGAGTAACTGAGTGCTTACAGTGTTGTGCCAACACTAACACCTAAGGGCCAAATTTCTGTAGAGTATATACGGCAGGCCCCTACTTTCAAACATCCAACTTACAAACGACTCCTACTTGCAAACGAAAGAAGACAACAGGAAGTGAGAGGAAATCTACCCCTAGAAAGGAAAATTCTCTCCTGTAAGAATAAATATGGGAGAAAGGGGTCTCATCTGTACTGATGCTTTATCAGCAATCCTTGTTTCAAGAAAAACACCACATTTCAAAAACAGTTGTCATTGGGACGGAAAGTGAGGTGAAATGTTCTGAACAGGGGCACAGACAGCAAAACAAATGTTACAGGGGTGATAACCCTTACCTATGTTTCCCAAAAAGTTTAAAAATAGATTTTTGGGCTGGAGCTACACTTCAACAATGTACCTGTTCAAAATTACAAACAGATTCTACATAAGAACAAACCTACAGTCCCTGTCTTGTATGCACCGCCTGTATACGGCTGTTCAGAGTATATAGGGCCTTTTTTATTTTATGTGCGGGGTTCCCCTTAATATCCATACAAGACCCAAAGGGGCTGGTAATGGGCTGGGGTAGGGGGGGGGGTCATGGGGTAGCTATGCCATTTTTCTTAAAGAATTTCATCCATATTACCGGGACCAGACATTACATTAAAGCCGCAAGCAGTTTTAAATGGCTTTTTTTTCCTTTAGAAGTGTCATTTTGTGCAGGGACAGTTCTAAACACGGGAAACACGTGGCACTTCACAGGCATACTTTAGACACCCCCCAGGTACGATATTTAAAGGAATATTTGACTTTTTTTTTTTCACTTTATGCATCATTAAAATGACTGCTCCCGAAAAACGACCGTTTTTAAAACTTCTTTTTGCATTGATACATGTCCCCTGGTGCAGAACCCGGGTTCCCAAACCCTATTTATGACAATAACATGCATAATAGTTGTTATAATTAGCACTTTAGAATTCGAACGTTCGCATCCATTGTATTTAATAGGGTTCTAATGTTCGTTCGAACTTTCGGTCCGTTCGCGGGTTCTGGTGCGAACCGAACCCGGGGGTGTTCGGCTCATCACTACTCTCTAGATGTGCAAAGCTGGTAGACTGGTAGACTTGCGGCTGTAATTGCAGTGAAAGTTGGTTCTACAAAGTATTGACTAATGCACCCCAAACTTTTCACATATTTTTTTGTAAAAAATGTTGAAAACCATTTATCATTTTGCCTCCACTTCACAATTATGTGCCACTTTGTGTTGGTCTATCACAGAAAATCCCAATAAAATACATTTACATTTTTGGTTGTAACGTGACAAAATGTGGAAAATTTCAAGGGATATGAATACTTTTTCAAGGCACTGTATGTTTGATATCTATACTATTTCATGAGCGCTGGGATTGGTGATTTTTTTTTTTTTTTGCCCTTTTCTGTTATAGAAACAAATGTGATGAGAACATAGGAGCCTCACCGATTGAAGAGATATCTCTATCACAAGTCTTATGGGATAAATGGTAACAGGAGAACCTTACATGGTAAAGCCGCAAAACTACATGTACCAGCATGCCTGCTGATCTTTGGGAATAAAGGAGACAGCAAAGCTGCAGATCTGTGACATCTGTACATAGTAATATGTTCTGGCTCTGTGTGCATATACAGTATTTACCTGCAAAGTAAATAAAAATCCACGACAGCTAATACAAACTTGGAGAATTAAGTTGTCTATCTACTAAAAGTTCAAAGTTTCCAGAGTTACGTTAATGGTCACCATAACAGTTTCCAGTAAATCTATATTGCAACATTTTTGTGTAACTAACTCATTTGGTCAAGTGAGGTCAATAAATGAGAAATAGACTTCAGTTAGCTTGACTTTGTAAAAATGTATTTAATTTTAATTAACTTTAATTCATTTTAATTCGTGTAACAGTATTGCACAAATAGTCACATTTTGACACATAAATATTACATCTTTGATAGAAATAGGTAATTATCTACCTTTCTATATTATGGCAATAAAGCATTACACGTTTCATATCCACTTTAATTAGGAATTGCACCCGAAAATCTGATCTAAACACTGACACCTTACTGGTCAATAAGAGAAGACAACTTTATAAAGCCAGAAATCCTTTTCGGTTCAATAAAACATTTCACGATGATCCTTCCTGGGCAGTTTATAGCAAATAGTCTAATTTCAGCAATGGTTTCGGCAGAGTTCCAATGCTGGGGGAGGGGAAGAGTGGCTCTGATGAAGACATAACCCCCGGATGTGATGTTTGTTAGAAGAAGCCCGGATGATGGATTTGTTCTGGCTTCTTGGAGTGTTTGTTGGCAGACAGGAGCCCCGAGCTGCAGCACCGCCACTTCTTCAGCCAGAGAGGAGGTTTCCCGTTGCATCAGAGGGGAGCGGGGTCACCCGCACGTCACTGGGAAAGCCCGGAAATAGCCAATGACGTAGGCGGGGTCTGACTACGAGGGGGCGTGGTCACCCGTCAGATCATAGGGTAAGCCCCGGGTTTCCCCACTTGCCGGGGAATAGCCAATGACGTAGGCGGGGTCTGACGTACGAGGGGGTGGGGTCACCCGTCACATCATAGGGTAAGCCCCAGCTATTGGCTATTCCCCGGCAAGCAGGGAAAGCTGGGGCTTACCCTATGATGTGACGGGTGACCCCACCCCCTCGTACGTCATAGGGGTTTCGTGTGGAGTGGAGACTGGAGGAGACTGCAGCGCTGGACATCGGATCACTGCGGGACATAGAGAACAACGCTGGACAGACTGGATTACATCGCTGGAATGTTTTTTTTTTTTTATAATAAAGGACTTTCCCAACTGTGTCTGAGTGTATTTTTAATTTTTTTTACACTTTCTTTGTGAAATGGTAGGGGTACAATGTACCCATTACCAATTCACATAGGGGGGCGGGATCTGGGGGTCCCCTTTGTTAAAGGGGGCTTCCAGATTCCGATAAGCCCCCTGCCCGCAGACCCCCACAACCACCGGGCAAGGGTTGTGGGGATGAGGCCCTTCTCCCCATCAACATAGGGACATCCTCCCCATGTTGAGGGCATGTGGCCTGGTATGTTCAGGAGGTGGGGGGGGGCGCTCTCTCGTCCCCCCTCTTCCTGCGGCCTGCCAGGTTCGTGCTCGGATAAAGGGTCTGGTATGGATTTTTGGGGGGAACTCCACGCCATTTTTTTTTATTTGGCGTGGAGTTCCCCTTAAAATCCATACCAGACCTGAAGGGTCTGGTATGGATATTTGGGGGGAACCCCACGTCATTTTTTTTTTTTTATTTGACGCAGGGTTCCCCTTAATATCCATAGCAGACCTGAAGGGCCTGGTAATTGAATTTGGGGGGAACCCCATGCATTTTTTTTTCTTATTAATGACTTTCAATGACTGTTCTCTGTATTGCCGGGAGCCGACAATTCATTATAGCTGCGAGTGCTTTTAAATTACTTTTTTTTCCTTCAGAAATTACACTTTGTGCAGGGACAGTTCTAAGCATGGGAAACAAGCGCTGCTTTACAGGCATACTATACACACCCCCTCGGTACAAAATTTAATAGAATATTTCACTTTTATTGTTTCACTTTAAGCATTATTAAAATCACTGCTTCCAAAAAAAGGACATTTTTAAAACTTTTTTTTGCATTGATACATGTCCCCTGGGGCAGGACCCGGGTCCCCAAACACTTTTTATGACAATAACTTGCATATAAGCCTTTAAAATTAGCACTTTAGATTTCTCCCATAGACTTTTACAGGGTGTTCCGTGGCTTTTCGAATTTGCAGCGAACACCCCAAATTGTTCGCTGTTCGGCGAACGGGCGAACAGGCAATGTTCGAGTCGACTATGAGTTTGACTCAAACTCGAAGCTCATCCCTACAGATCACCCCCATTACTAGTAAAAAAAAAAATTATAATAAAAATGCCATAAATCATAACCATAGTTTGTAGTTGCTATAATTTTTGTGCAAACCAATCAATATTCGCTTATTGCGATTTTTTCTTTACTAAAAATATGTAGAAGAATATATATCGGCCTAAACTGATGAAGGAATTTGTTTTTATAAACAATTTTTGGGGATATTTATTATAGGAAAAAGTAAAAAAATATTATTATTTTTTCCAAAATTGTTGCTCTTTGTTTTATAGCACAAAAAATAAAAACTGCAGAGGTGATCAAATACCACCAAAAGAAAGCTCTATTTGTGGGGAAAAAAAGGACACAAATTTTGTTTGGGTACAGCAGTGTTTCTCAACTCCAGTCCTCAAGGCGCCCCAACAGCTCATGTTTTCAGGCTTTCCATCATTTTCCACAGGTGATTTGATCAGTTTCACTGCCTTAGTAATAATCACAGCCGTTTCAACTGAGGGAAATCCTGAAAACATGACCTGTTGGTGCGCCTTGAGGACTGGAGTTGAGAAACACTGGGGTACAGCATTGCATAACCATGCAATTGTCAGGTAAAGTCAGGAAGGGGGTAAAATCTTCCGGGGCTGAAGACAAATTTTTTGTTATTCACAGATTTATCCGAATACCCAAATTACGATATAAAGTTTTTACCGAATGCTCCGAATAATGAAACAAAATTTATCCGAATTTCCGAAATTCAAAATGAAATTTGAATCAAATTTTACATCGAATTACATTCGAATTCAAACTGTAAACATATTTCTGAAATCAAAGACTGTGTGTGTTATTAATACCTTTTTGAAAATAATGCTGTTTTTGCCAAGTCAAAGGTGATTTAACCGCTTCCCGACTGCCTCCTGTAGATATACGGCGGTAGGATGTCTCTCCTGTGCGAATTGCCGTATATATAAGGCGGCTCCTTTAAGAGCCATACCACGCGCATCATGAAGACCCGATGCACGTGGCCGGCGGAGCGTGATCGCCGACGGCCACCCGCAATCACGAGCATGAGAGCCAGAATGAGCATTTGTTTGTGTGTAAACACACAAATCCCTGTTCTGACAGGGGAGGAGAAACAGTTTGTCTGTTCCTACTAAGCAGGAACAATGATCTGGCTCCTCCTCTAGTCAGTCACCTCCCCTCACAGTTAGAAACACACCTAGGGAACACACTTAACCCCTTGATCACCCCCTAGTGTTATCCCCTTCCCTGCCAGTGGAAGAGTCTTTGTAATCATTTGATGAAGATTTTTCTTTTGTTTGTGCACTTTGCCACATTTGAATCAAAAAATATATAAAATTCTCGATTCCACCAATTCTAAATTTATCGATTCAAATATCTTGAATCGAAAAAATCTGTAGATTCAAAGTAAATTCAAAATAAGGCAAAAAAAGTAATTCTGAATACGAATCCCAAATACTAATTGAACAAATCGACCAAATTTATCAAAATGAAATTAAACTAAACAAAATTTTTTTCATGCACATGTCTACTGGGAGCTCAGCCTGCTCTCCTCCAATGATCAGACTTGTCCTGACATGCCTCCCCTGCACAACCATTCACTGGCAAGCTCAGTGTGCTCAGTGTGCTGCTGCTTCTCCTCCCCCAGCTCTTATATAGCTGAGAACAGAAAGAATGTGATCACTTATAAAAAAGCGAAAAAAGGTATTCATAATGTTTTTTTTTTATATCTATACACAAATGTTTTGCCTTTTCATTTTTATTTTGAACTGAATGAGGTGTTTTACAAGGTGATCATTTAAAATCACTTTAATCTTGGTAAAATATAAAAGACGAGGTTGCGATGAGTAAATAGATTACCAACATGTCAAGTCTTCAAATTATGTGCGCCTGTAAAATGACAACAAACTTCGATGCTTCAGATCATTGTGCATGATATCTAACATGTGTAGCACAATCAACGTTTTCATACGTTGGCACGCCAGACACTTAAGTTTACAGTTACAAATGCATGTATGCAGGGGTGGGCAGGGCTCAAAATGTAAGAGGTTTGATAGATTGAACAGTGCTCTGTGAGATGTTCAAAATTTGGGATTTTTTTTTGTAACCTAACCCTGCTTTAAAATTCTCCACAACTTTATCCCTGACCTGTCTGGTGTGTTCCTTGGTCTTCATAATGCTGTTTGTTTACTAAGGTTCTCTAACAAACCTCTGAGAGCTTCACAGAACAGCTGTATTTATACTGAGATTAAATTACACACAGGTGGACTCTATTTACTAATTACGTGACTTCTGAAGGCAATTGGTTGCACTAGATTTCAGTTAGGGGTATCAGAGTAAAGGGGGCTGAATAGAAATGCACACCACACTTTTCACATATTTATTTGTATAACATTTTAAAAAACATTTATCATTTTCCTTCCACGTCACAATTATGTGCCACTTTCTGTTGGTCTATCACATAAAATCCCAATAAAATACTTTTACGTTTTTGTTTGTAACATTACAAAATGTGGAAAAATTCAAGGGGTATGAATACTTTTTCAAGGCACTGTAGCTGCAGAATTGGGCAAAAAGTCCAAGGAGCACCATCAAACCTTCAAGTTTTTAAGGGGCAAAGTTAGGCATCTCATTTCCTGACTACCTAGCACGTGTTTGGAGGTCCTGCAATGCCAGGACAGTAGAAGCTCCTACAAAATGACCACACCCCAGGGTATTTTCTAAGAGGCATGCTGAGTCTTTTGAAGATTTTGTTTTTCTGCCACAAGCGTTTGGAAAATGCAAACAGAAAATTAAAAATGATATTTTTACATAAAATTGTAAATTAACAAGATATTTCCACCACACATCATCGACTTAGAATTACACCCCAAAACACATTCTGCTACTTCTACCAAGTATGGGGATACCACATATGTGAGAAGTGGATAAGTTCAGGTGGCCAACAGAGACTTGGTTAGCAAACAGGCAAAGGGTCATTCTAGGCAGCAAGCAGAAACATGGTCAATAAACTGGCCAGGGTAAGTACAGACAGCAGGTAGAGGCAACACTGCACTAGTGTGGCGATGATCAAGAACACTGTTGCTGCCCACACTGGCTCTGGTGATATTGTACTGATATGGCAGTAATTAGGGGCACGGTTGATGGCTGCACTGGCTTTCGGGACACTGGCAATAGTTTGACTAGCGTTTAGAAACATTGTTTCTGGCTACACTGGTCTGGTGACATTGAGACTGGTGTGGTGGTAATTAGGGTGCCCACGTGTCCCGGATTGCCCGGGACTGTCCCGCAATTGACATGTCTGTCCTGGGTCCAGGGCACCTTCATTCCGGGACAATACAATGTCCCGGAATGAAATAGAGGACACAGCCACCCCCTACTAACTAATAACTACATTTCCGGAACTGGTTGCTAGGGCCAGCGCTGCCTGGCATCTTACAACCGTGACAATTTACTCTCAGACAGTGAGACCGGGAGTGGGGCCTGCGCCTAGTGCAGCACTGCTGTCCCCACCCACCTCGGCACCTCCTCCTTCTCCGGCATCCAGCGGAAAGCGGCAGGGACAGGTGTGATCCACTCTCCAGATAGTGACGTCACTCCTTTCCTTCTACGCACGTAGTTCATGCAGAGGGAGTGACAGCAGCACTGCATCTGGTATCAGGCTATGGGTGGCAAGCGGCACTGCATCTGGTGGCAAGTGGCACATTCACCTGACAAATAACCGGCCGCCAAATTCCCCATCTACCCCGAGACTACATTTCCCCTGCCCCCCTTCATCGTTTTTGGGGTAGGTGAGAGAGAGGTTGTGTCCCTGAATGGCAGTTTGGAAATGTGGTCACCCTAGTGGTAATTAGGAACACTATTAATGGCTGCACTGGTCCTGGACTGATGTGGTGGTCATCAGCAGTACTGTTGCTGGCTTACACCGGTCTGGTGAAAATGAGACTAGTGTGGTGGTGATTAGGAACACTGCTGATGGCGTACACTGGTCTGGTGACACTGGGACTGGTATGGATGCCATCAGGAACACTGTTGCTGGCTCACATAGGTCTGGCGAAACTTGGGAATGGTGTGGCAGCAAGTAGGAACACTGTTACTGGCTTATACTGGTTATGTGAACCTGGGACTGATGTGGTGATGATCAGGAAAACTGTTGATTACATACACTGGTCTGGTGACACTGGGACTGGTGTGGTGGCTGTCAGGAACACTGTAGCTCACAGACACTGGTCTTTTGACACTGGGGACTGGTGTGGTGGTGATCAGGAACACTATTGCTGGCATACACTGGTTTGGTGACACTGCGACTGGTGTAGGGTTGCACCCGTACGGGAATGACCCGACAGTCCGGTTTTTGACACTTGTGCCCGGGTTTCTGTCCTCTTCTAACCCGGACACAGCAGTATACCTCCAGTCCCAGCCAGCCTATGAAATCCTCGCCACCACTGCTGAGAGTGAGAGTTTCAGCAGTGGGGGAAACTGAGAGAGGCATAGAAGCAGCAGTGACAGGCAGTCCGCCCAGAGCTCTTTTACAGACATTGGAGCTGTATGGGGATTTCCTCCTTATCTGCTACGGTGAGTCACCCCCTCTCCCCCTCTGTCCTGTGACCGGAGCTGCTGTGTATGTAACTCTGAATAGCTTCACTCACTACACTGTCATTCACCTTATTAAGAGGGAGGAGGGGGCAGATGTCTATATTCTTCCTGACAGGTGTTCTCTTTCTACCAGTGAGGGGTTAGCAATGTCCCCTCCTATCACCCCTCACCTATTCCTGGATGGGGGTCCCCCTTATCACACCCTCCCCAGCTAGGGATCTTCTTTACTGGAGGGGGGGTCCTATGTTCCTGGATTGGGATCCCCTCTTATCACCTTCCCGCAGTCCTCCTAGCTGGAGATCTTCTTTAACTGGAGGGGCAATGGAGGGGGATTTCCTGTATTCCTGGATTGGGGTCTCCTATCATCACCCCCCTGCAGTGCTCCCCACCTGGGGGTCTTCTTTAACTGGAGTGGGAGGGGAGTTCCTGGATGGGGATCCGCTCTTATCACCCCCTGCAGTCCTCTTAGCTGGAGGTCTTCTTTATTTGGGGGGGGGGAGTATTTATTCCTGTATGGGTGTGATGGGAGTCCATTTTGATTACCCCCATGCACTTCTCCTGTTAAGGGGTCTCCTTCGCCTGGAGTGTGGTCAGTACACCTGGAAGTGTGTGTGTATGGGGAGGTGGTACCTGACTCCATTTGGAGTTCTCATATTACTTCTTGCACTTCTGCATGTGGCTCCCTAAAATATTCAGCTCTCAGATTATTGCCCCTGGGCAGTTGTAACAGAGTCCTTCCTGATCCTTTCACACCAACCTCTGTCAGCATTAGCTGACCTGGGGGGGGGGGTTACACTGGGGCACAAACTAACCTGGGAGGGATTACACTGGGGCACAGACTGACCTGGGGGGGTTACACTGGGGCACAGAGTGACCTGGGGGGGGATTACACTGGGGCACAGACTGGCCTTGGGGGAGATTATATTGGGGGGGACAGACTGACCTTGGGGATTATACTGGGGGGACAGACTGACCTTTGGGGATTATATTGGGGGGATAGACTGACCTTGGGGGGAATGTACGGGGAAACAGACTGACTTGAGGAGGATGTTCTAGGCGACAGACTGACCTTGGGGGATTATACTGGGGTGCAGACCAACCTTCTGGCCACACCTACTGTTTATCACGGCACCGCATCACTGCTCTTCTTGGGACACCCAAAGGTGTCCCAAGTCTTTTACAATTCTATAGTGTATACTGGGAAAAAAAATTAAAAATTGCTGTGCGCTGCTAAAGTGTTCGGGTTCGGCTTAATGAAAAGGTGGCAACCCTAGACTGGTGTGGTGGTGATCAGGAACACTGTTGCTTGCTTACACTGGTCTTGTGACACTGAGACTGGTATGGTGGTGATCAGAAACACTGTTGCTGGCATACACTGGTCTGGTGACAATTGAACTGATGTGGCAGCAATAAGGAGCACTTTCTCTGGCTTACACTGGTCTGTGACACTGGGATTGGTGTGGAAGTAATCAGGAACACTGTTTCTGGCATTCACTGGTCTTGTGATGTTGGAACGGGTGTGGAAGCAATCAGGGCCGGACTGGGAATAATAACCAGCCCTGGAAAAAAATTCATACCAGCCCCATAGCATCATTATACCAGCCCAACAGCATAGCGTCATTATTTTCTTGTACATAAAAGGGAAAACCGTGCATTTTAAAGCACATTTGAAGAGTGTATTATACATAGATAAGACAGATATGAAAGCACATAGGGCTAGGGATATATAAGAGAAAATTCCAGTTAAAAGTGGTAAAAGTGTAGCAAGGGGGACCCCAGGGACTCTGTGAATGTGAGGGGGGGGCGGCGGCTCTGGTGACCAGAGATCCATTTCCCTAGAAAGAATACACTAAGGTAAGAGGTGGCTGATTTAAGGGGGAAACCTTTATATCAGTGCCCCCTTACATTATTGTATTCACTCCTCCCCTTACATCACCGACCCCCCTCAGACTGGCTTGGCGGCACTGATGCTGACCTCCTCTGAGCTGCAAGAGATCAATGCAGCCTCACCAGTGCCCATAAAATGCAGCCTCACCAGTGCCCATCAAATGAAACCTACCAGTGCCCATCAAATGCAACCTGCCAGTGCCCACCAAATGCAGCTTATCAGTGCCCACCAAATGCAGCTTATCAGTGCCCACCAAAAGCAGCCCACCTGTGCAGTGCCCACCAAATGCAGCCCACCTGTGCAATGCCCACCAAATGCAGCCCACCAGTTCAATGTCCACCAATTCAGACCACCAGTGCAGTGCCCACCAGATGCAGACCACCAGTGCAGTGCCCACCAGATGCAGCCCACCAGTGCAATGCCAACCAAATGCAGCCCATCAGTGCAATGGCCACCAAATGCAGCCCACCAGTGCAATGCCAACCAAATGCAGCCCACATGTGCAGTGCCCTCCAAATGCAGACCACCAGTGCAATGCCCACCAAATGCAGCCCACATGTGCAGTGCCCACCAAATGCAGACCACCAGTGCAATGCCTACCAAATGCAGCCCACATGTGCAATGCCCACCAAACGCAGCCCACCTGTACAGTGCCCACCAGTGCAATGCCCACCAAATGCAGCCTACCAGTGCAATGTCCACCTGTGCAGTGCCCACCAATGCAATTCCCACCAAACACAGCCCACCTGTGCAGACCCCACTAAATGCAGCCCACCAGATGCAGCCCACCAGTGCAATTCCAACCAAATGCAGCCCACCTGTACAGTGCCCACCCAATGCAGCCCACCAGATGCAGCCCACCAGTGCAATTCCCACCAAATGCACCCCACCAGATGCAGCCCACCCCCTGTGCAGTGCCCAACAAATACAGCCCACCAAATGCAGCCCACTAGATGCAACCCACCTGTGCAAAGCCCACTAAATGCAGCCCACCTGTACAGTGCCCACCCAATGCAGCCCACCAGGTGCAGCCCACCAGATGCAGCCCACCTGTACAGTGCCCACCCAATGCAGCCCACCAGATGCAGCCCACCTGTACAGTGCCCACCAAATACAGCCCACCATATGCAGCCCACCAGATGCAAAACTGTAAATGCAGCCTACAAGATACAGAACACCAAATGCAGCCCACTAGATGCAGCCCACCTCTGCAGTACCCACCAAATGCAGTGCCTATCAGTGCAGTGCCCACCAGTACCTTGATCACGATCTCCTGTGTCATGGAGCTTGGATGTAAATTGCCTCTCCTGTGACACACGTCACACTGTTGCAATGCCCCATTGGATCAGTGTTCCGTCAATCACAGAACCCGGTCTAGGAGGCGGGACTTTCCTACAGCACCGCCGAGCAGCTCAGACGGACCCCCAGCTCCATGACACAGCGGGAGATCGCCGCTGTGTATGTGTGCCACATACGAGGACGAGGGAGGGGAGGACAGCACGGATGCTTCAGTGAGCAGTGCAGCTGCGCAGGATCGGCCCTGCTTGAAGCCACAGCTCAAAGCGGCCCCAGGGCAGGCGGCCTACCAGTGCATGCGCATTACAATGCACACAAAAAAAAAATTGCCTGCACACCATTGCCCTTTACACATGTCTGATGTATCAAAATTTAGGAGGTGTTTACTCTGTCTCCTAATGCCCACCTCCTTTTTATAGGGCACACAGTGTATAGGGACGTATAATGTAAAACATGGTGGTATTTCCCCACCCAGGGGAAATACAACCGGGTGCAATGCGCTGCAGGCAAAAAAATAAAAATAAATGCAGCTTTTTTTTTTTTTTACCTGCAAAACATATTCATTTATTATGATAATAAATGAGTTCACTTTTTATTATTATTTATATTATTAAAATAAATAAGTTAACTTTTTTCAAAGACATAAATAAATACACAACAGAAAGAGAGAGATAGAGAGAGAGAGAGGGGTGCAATGCTCTGCAGGCCAAAACAATTATAAATTCACATTTATTTTTACCTGAAAAAAAAGAGAGAAATCCACGGGAGAGCCCAGAGAGGCGCTGCAATTGTGAGAGAGAGAGAGAGGGGGACAGGGGTGCAATCGTGAGAGAGAGAGAGGGGGGCTGCAATGGTGAGAGAGGGGGTGCAATGGTGAGAGAGAGAGGAGGTTCATTGCTCTGCAGGCCAAAACAATTATAAGAGCACATTTATTTTTACCTAAAAAAAAAAGAGAAATCCACGAGAGAGAGCCAGAGAGGGGCTGCCATGGTGAGAGTAAGAGAGAGAGGGGGGCTGCAATGGTGAGAGAGAGAGGGGTGCAATGGTGAGAGAGAGAGTGAGGGTGCAATGGTGAGAGAGAGGGGGTGCATTGCTTTGAAGGCCAAAACAATTATAAATGCACATTTATTTTTACCTGCTTTAAAGCGGTTGTATACCCTCTCTGACATGTTTTACCTACAGGTAAGCCTAAATTAAGGCTTACCTGTAGGTGTAGGAGATATTTGCCACAAAGAATGCACCGATATCTATGGTGAGCTAGCTCATTATGCCTTTGTCTTGCAGGTTTTTATTAAAAAAAAAAAAAAAAAAAATTGGTATACAACCGCTTTAAGAAAAGAAAGAAATAAAGAAATCCATGAGAGAGCCAGAGAGGAGGGGGGTGCAATGGTGAGAGAGAGGGGGTGCAATGGTGAGAGAGAGAGAGAGAGAGGGGGTGCAATGGTGAGAGAGAGAGGGGGTGCAACGATGAGAGAGAGAGAGGGGTGCAATGGTGAGAGAGAGAGAGGATGCAATGGTGAGAGAGAGAGAGGGGGTGCAACGGTGAGAGAGAGGGGGGCTGCAACGGTGAGGGAGAGAGAGAGGGTGTGCAACGGTGAGAGAGAGGGTGCAACGGTGAGAGAGAGAAAGGGTGCAACGGTGAGAGAGAGAGAGAGGGTGCAACGGTGAGAGAGAGAGAGGGTGCAACGGTGAGAGAGAGAGGGTGCAATGGTGAGAGAGAGGGTGCAACGGTGAGAGAGAGAGAGGGGGTGCAACGGTGAGAGAGAGGGTGCAACGGTGAGAGAGAGAGGGGCAGCAAAAGTGACAAAGAAAGGAGGGGGGTGCACCATGCAATGGTGAGAGAGAGAGAGATTATACAGATTACAATTAAATTGCAGGGGCAGCAAAGGTGACAGAGAGGGGGGGTGCACCATGCAATGGTTAGAGTCTCTCATCATTGTACAGTGCACCCCCCCCCCCACCTACTCTCTCTGTCACCTTTGCTGCCCCTGCAATTTAATTGTAATCTGTATAATAATAATAATCTCTCTCTCTCACCATTGCATGGATGGTGCCCCCCCCCCCCTCCTCTCTCTGTCACCTTTGCTGCCCCTGCACATTGTAATCTGTATAATAATCTCTCTCCCTCTCTAACTGAGAGAGAGAGATTATTAAACAGATTACAATTTGCAGGGGCAGCAAAGGTGACAGAGAGAGGAGGGGGGGGGGGGGGGGGGTGCACCGTGTAATGGTGATAGATAGAGATTCATTATACAGATTGCAATTTGTTCACCTTAGTTCTTCTGCTCCAAGGGCGGCCAACGCCATTCACTTCTCCTATGCCCTCACTCGTGACCCTGCAGACTGAGACTTGTGGGCAGTCCTGGCGCCGCACGGGCCGATGGCAGGGGAAATAAAGCAGCACCACAGTGTTCTGACACTCTCCTGCTCGGCTCCTCCCCTCAGGCACATCATCACTCTGCAGACGCGGTATGTATCAGAGGGAAGCATTACATAGATGGAAAGTGCGGCGGCGATGGCCGACCTGCCGCTTCTTTTTTCACTGACAGCCAGGCAAAAGCGGCCCAGGGCACTAAGTGCAGGCGGCCAGTCCGGCCCTGAAGGGCCGGCATTGCATAATTGTAAAGTGCGGCGGCAATGGTGGCCGCGGCTGCTGATTTGACTGACAGCCAGGCAAAAGCGGCCCCAGGGCACTAAATGCAGGCAGCCTACCGGGAATTTTCCCAGTATCCCATAGTTACCAACAGTCCCGAATTTCCCGGGACAAGCACGATTTTTGGACCCTTGTCCCGAATTGGGCTTGTCCCGATTCGGGACAAGCCCAGTTCTTTTTGTCCCATTTTGTCCCGGTAAATTCGGGAATGCTTTAGCTAAAAACGGCAGCGGCTACACAAAAATGGCCGCTGCCGCCACCATATTTGTTTACGTTTTCCCCTTGTGTTCAGTGCAGAGCCTGGGGCAGCCAATCGGCTTCGGATTGGCGACTCCTCCCCGCTCTCCACTGAACGCAAGGAGAGGCACAAGGAAGCAGCATGCTTCACCCGCCGCCGCCGCCGCTAACGACCCTCTGCCCAGCCCCCGTGTGTCCGACAAGGAGCGGGGACACGGATGTAAGGACCGGGGCTCCACTGGCTGGGGACACTGACGCCTATCAGCACCCGGCGCCGCCGCTGCCAACAACCCTCCGCCCCGCCCCCGTGTGTCCGACGAGTGGGGACACTGATGGAAGGACCGGGGCACCGCTGGCTGGGGACACTGTGATGGTCCTGGCTCACTCCATTTGGCAGACCCCTCGGACCACCAGCACATCCTCACGCACCGCAGGTACCGTACTATTGCACTGTAGTGTAGTGGGTGGTGGGGTAATTGTAGTGTAGTGGGTGGTGGGGTAATTAGTGTAGTGTAGTGGTTGGCGGGGTAATTTAGTGTAGTGGGTGGTGGGGTAATCACAGTGTAGTGTAGTGGGTGGCGGGGTAATCACAGTGTAGTGTAGTGGGTGGCGGGGTAATCAGTGTAGTGGGTGGCGGGGTAATCAGTGTAGTGGGTGGCAGGGTAATCAGTGTAGTGTAGTGAGTAGCGGGGTAATCAGTGTAGTGGGTGGCGGGGTAATCAGTGTAGTGGGTGGCGGGGTAATCAGTGTAGTGGGTGGCGGGGTAATCAGTGTAGTGCATAGTTGCCAAACAGTCCCGAATTTCCCGGGACAATCATGATTTTTGGACCCTTGTCCACAAGTGTGGAGGGGGCTCTGCTGGGGAGGCACCTGATGCAAGGACGGACTGCTGGGGAGGCACCTGATGCAAGGACGGACTGCTGGGGAGGCACCTGATGCAAGGACGGACTGCTGGGGAGGCCATCTGGTAGCAGGCGACGTGGCAGGTAACACGCTCAGGGCTTCCACTGATTCGGCATTATGGTGAGTTGAATGATTTCATTTTATATTACAATGTAAAAATAGAAATAATGCACTTCAATCATCCTGACACCGTAACAACCATGGTGCCGGGATGATTGAAGCGCCAACAGGTGTTTTGGAGTATCCTTATCTGCCAATTTTGTTACACATTACTATTGTGGTGTAGGATCTGGCTTCTTTCTTTCTATTTCTTTCTCTCTCTTTCTCTCACCTCGGACTCTAGCCACACCCCTTTGAACCACGCCCATTTAAACCACACCCACTATCGTGCGTAAACCACGCCCATTTTTCGCCGCAGCGCGCTTCGCGCGCCACATTTTTCACTCCAGCATGACACGCCTACAAACGAATGCCCCGCCCCCTGATTATAGCAAGGCTCCGCCTCAATACAAAAAAAGTGTCCCAGATGTTTTTTTTGCAATGTTGGCAACTATGGTATCCCATGGGATGACTGGAAGGTATAGTGACGGGACACAGGGTGGCATTGCCCACTAGGGGGAGCTCGCGAGCAATACAGTTCAGTCAAATAATAGACATTAACACTGCAAGTTAAGATATTTTGTCTGATAGCAGTTATTTCTTTTATTATTGACTCTCGCAGGGCCCTGCAGAGTCAACTGTATGTATAACCTTGTCCTACCTTTATATCTTACCAAACCTGTGTGCAGTTTCTCTGTTATCTTGTGGACGGAGAAGTGGCCAATTCAAGGTAACAATCTATATTGCAATTTTACTGTGGTGTGGTTTTATTGTGTTCCCCAGCAACCAGTGGGTTCCACAATATTTGTGTATACCAGTTGTGCCAAGGGAGGGTTTGAGCCAATTCCAAGGGGTTGATAGGCAGAATGTAGACCCAAAACAAAACCAGCAGCTCCTACGGGGGTAGTGCTACAGGTGGGGGCTCGTCCGTGATTTCTACGGTTCTACAATCAACTCCCCCCTAGACAGAACCCTTGTCAGTACAACCATGGACCCTACTTCTGAAGCCCGGTGGTGTCTGGAGGAAAACATCCTTCCGGGCAACGGTCTAGTAATCGAAATCAAAAGAGAAGTCTGGACAGAGGAGCAGCTACTCCCAGTTTTGAGAACACTATCCACAGACAGGAAACCATGGGTGATTGACATGAGAACAGACACCATCAACCCACACACCTATGCACTGTGTGAATGGAAGAAGGGAAGAAGGGAGTTTCAGACCACTTTAAAGGCACTAGTATAAAGACTGCCAACCAAGTAGAATTCTTCCTGATACACCCAGAAGGATCCAGGGAAGGTCCCACCTTCACTAGCAAAGCAGGGCCCAGCACAGGGGGAAACGGTCAAAAAGAGGGTTCCAGTTCATCACCATTGACTACCCTTGGGTCAGAACTATGCGCTGTTCTCGGGGAAATTGTAGCTAAATGTAAGAAGGATTCCCCAGACTACCTGATGACTGGATACAGGAAGATCAGGACTTTCTCTGGAAAGCAGCCTGTGCCTTCAGTGGAAGATGGATTTGAAGAGTGGCTAGATCACGCCACTCAGGCTATGGAGGAGTGGGAAATACCCGAACAGTAGTGATGAGCCGAACACCCCCGGGTTCGGTTCGCACCAGAACCCGCGAACGGACCGAAAGTTCGTACGAACATTAGAACCCTATTAAATACAATGGATGCGAACGTTCGAATTCTAAAGTGCTAATTATAACAACTATTATGCATGTTATTGTCCTAAAAAGGGTTTGGGAACCCGGGTTGTGCACCAGGGGACATGTATTAATGCAAAAAGAAGTTTTAAAAACGGTCGTTTTTCGGGAGCAGTCATTTTAATGATGCATAAAGAGAAAAAAAAAAAGTCAAATATTCCTTTAAATATCGTACCTGGGGGGTGTCTAAAGTATGCCTGTGAAGTGCCACGTGTTTCCCGTGTTTAGAACTGTCCCTGCACAAAATGACACTTCTAAAGGAAAAAAAAGCCATTTAAAACTGCTTGCGGCTTTAATGTAATGTCTGCTCCCGGTAATATGGATGAAAATCTTTAAGAAAAATGGCATAGCTACCCCATGACCCCCCCCCCCCCCACCCCAGCCCATTACCAGCCCCTTTGGGTCTTGTATGGATATTAAGGGGAACCCCGCACATAAAATAAAAAAGGCCCTATATACTCTGAACAGCCGTATACAGGCGGTGCATACAAGACAGGGACTGTAGGTTTGTTCTTATGTAGAATCTGTTTGTAATTTTGAACAGGTACATTGTTGAAGTGTAGCTCCAGCCCAAAAATCTATTTTTAAACTTTTTGGAAAACATAGGTAAGGGTTATCACCCCTGTAACATTTGTTTTGCTGTCTGTGCCCCTGTTCAGAACATTTCACCTCACTTTCCGTCCCAATGACAACTGTTTTTGAAATGTGGTGTTTTTCTTGAAACAAGGATTGCTGATAAAGCATCAGTACAGAGGAGACACCTTTCTCCCATATTTATTCTTACAGGAGAGAATTTTCCTTCCTAGTGGTAGATTTCCTCTAACTTCCTGTTGTCTTCTTGCGTTTGCAAGTAGGAGTCGTTTGTAAATTGGATGTTTGAAAGTAGGGACCTGCCGTATATACTCTGCAGAAATAGGCCCCTTAGTTGTTGGTGTTGGCACAACACTGTAAGCACTCACAGTTACTCTTGGTTGGTGCTGGAACGCCCTGCTGTCAACTATTATATCAGGAATTTTAATTACATATAATTGTTGAACAGTGGTAGTAAAAATTGGGCCTTTGATGGTGGTGCTGGTGCCACAACACTGTAAGCCCTGACAGTTACTCTTGGTGGGTGCAGCAATGGGCCCTGCTGTGAATTATTAGATCAAGAATTGTAATTACATGCCCCTTTTGAACAGGGGCTGAAAAATTGGGCCTTTCGTGGTGGTGGTGGTGGTGGTGGCGTTGCCACAACACTGTAAGCCCTCAGAGTTACTCTTGGTGGGTGCAGCAATGGGCCCTGCTGTGAATTATTAGATCAAGAATTGTAATTGCATGCTACTGTTGAACAGGGGCTGAAAAATTGGGCCTTTGGTGGTGGTGGTGGTGGTGGTGTTGCCACAACACTGTAAGCCCTCAGAGTTACTCTTGGTGGGTGCAGCAATGGGCCCTGCTGTGAATTATTAGATCAAGAATTGTAATTGCATGCCCCTGTTGAACAGGGGCTGAAAAATTGGGCCTTTCGTGGTGGTGGTGGTGGTGGTGGTGTTGCCACAACACTGTAAGCCCTCAGAGTTACTCTTGGTGGGTGCAGCAATGGGCCCTGCTGTGAATTATTAGATCAAGAATTGTAATTACATGCCCCTTTTGAACAGGGGCTGAAAAATTGGGCCTTTCGTGGTGGTGGTGGTGGTGGTGGCATTGCCACAACACTGTAAGCCCTCAGAGTTACTCTTGGTGGGTGCAGCAATGGGCCCTGCTGTGAATTATTAGATCAAGAATTGTAATTGCATGCCCCTGTTGAACAGGGGCTGAAAAATTGGGCCTTTCGTGGTGGTGGTGGTGGTGGTGGTGTTGCCACAACACTGTAAGCCCTCAGAGTTACTCTTGGTGGGTGCAGCAATGGGCCCTGCTGTGAATTATTAGATCAAGAATTGTAATTACATGCCCCTTTTGAACAGGGGCTGAAAAATTGGGCCTTTCGTGGTGGTGGTGGTGGTGGCGTTGCCACAACACTGTAAGCCCTCAGAGTTACTCTTGGTGGGTGCAGCAATGGGCCCTGCTGTGAATTATTAGATCAAGAATTGTAATTGCATGCCCCTGTTGAACAGGGGCTGAAAAATTGGGCCTTAGGCACTGGTGGCACAACACTACAACCCCTCACAGATACTGTACTTGGAGCACAGCAATGAGCCCTGTTGCAAAGTATTGCTTCAAAAATTGTAATGACACGCCCCTGTTAAACAGGGGCTGAAAAATTGGGCCTTAGGCACTGGTGCCACAACACTCCAACCCCTCACAGATACTGTACTTGGAGCACAGCAATGAGCCCTATGGCAAATTATTGCTAAAAAAATTGTAATTACACGCCCCTGTAAAACAGGGGCTGAAAAATTGGGCCTTAGCCACTGGTGGCGGCACCCATAAACAAAAATGATCTTCCAAGCTATCATCATCAATCGTATCATTGAGGACTCGGAGGAGGAGGATAGCCAGTCAACATAACAGCACAGGCACTCAGCATCAGCATCAGTCTTGAAGGGATGTGACATGTTAAAATCAATTAGTCTGTTATATCAGCATCAGGTGTGTGGTAGCTGGTGGTGATCCAAGACTGGTTCATCTTGATGAAAGTCAGTCGATCAACCGAGTCGGTGGACAGGCGCACCCTGTGATCCGTGACAAATCCTCCAGCAGCACTGAATGTGCGTTCCGAAAGAACGCTGGATGCAGGACAGGCCAGTAGCTCAATTGCATACTGTGCAAGGTCTGGCCAGTGATCCATCCTCAAGACCCAGTAAGCCAGAGGATTTTCGGTGGGGAAGGTGTCCAAGTCTGACCTTGCCCCTAGATATTCCTGCACCATGTTTATCAGACGCTGGCGATGGTTGCTGGAACCGATCATACTTTGGGGCTGCGGACTAAAGAATTGTCTGAACGCATCGGTCAGACGGCCACCTTCCCCACCGCTCCTTCTTTGACTGGCCGAAGCCTCAGCAACTCGTTGTCCAGGACCAGGAGTTTGTAACCTCCCAGTCTCTGGGAACGCGTTGCACAGACCTTTCTGCAAGGTCCTCTGGGTCACTAAGGACGACATGATCCGCAGCCACCTCCTCCCAGCCACGTACAAGTCCACTGGTTTCTTGGGACTGTAAATCATCCCTAAAAGACTGCTGCTGATGATGCTGAGTGCCAGCCTCCACCTCCATGCTGACACAATCCTCCTCCTCCTCCTCCTCTTCCTGTGCGATGGGTGGGACAGAAGGAACACTGTCTGGGTAAAGGGGGCCTTGAGAGGCAAGGAAGTCCTCCTCTTCCTGCCTCTGTTCTGCCTCAAGTGCCCTGTCCATTATTCCACGCAGCGTGTGCTCCAACAGGTGGACAAGAGGTACAGTGTCACTGATGCATGCACTGTCACTGCTCACCATCCTCGTGGCCTCCTCAAATGGTGCCAGGACAGTGCATGCATCCCTGATCATGCCCCACTGGCGTGGAGAAAAAAAACCAAGCTCCCCTGACCCTGTCCTGGTGCCGTAGTCGCACAGGTACTCATTGATGGCTCTCTGCTGCGTGTGCAGCCGCTGCAGCATGGCCAACGTTGAGTTCCACCTGGTGGGCATGTCACATATAAGGCGGTTCTTGGGCAGGTTCAACTCCTTTTGCAGCTCAGCCAGGCGAGCACTGGCATTATAAGATCTGCGGAAATGCACACAGACTTTCCTGGCCTGCCTCAGGACATCCTGTAAGCCCGGGTACCTGCCCAAGAACCGCTGCACCACCAGGTTAAGGACGTGAGCCACACAGGGCACATGGGTCAGTTGTCCCTGTCGGAGGGCGGAGAGGAGGTTGGTGCCATTGTCGCAAACCACCATTCCTGGCTTAAGCTGGCGTGGCGTCAACCACCTCTCGGCCTGGCCCTGCAGAGCAGACAGGACCTCTGCCCCAGTGTGGCTTCTGTCCCCCAAACACACCAGCGCAAGCACGGCATGGCATCTTTTTGCCTGCGTACTTGCGTAGCCCCTTGAATGCCTACGGAGCACCGCTGGTTCCGAGGACAAACCACAGGAAGAGGCCATGGAGGAAGAAGAAGAGGAGGGGGTGGAGGAGAGAGGTGTGTCACAACCAGTAGTAGCATTTTGGAGGCGTGGCGGTGGAACAACCTCCAACACTACTGCACCTTGTCCTGCATCCTTCCCAGCTGCCAAAAGAGTGACCCAATGGGCCGTGAAAGAAAGGTAACGTCCCTGTCCATGCCTGCTGGACCATGAGTCAGCGGTAATATGCACCTTACCGCTGACCGCCCTGTCCAGCGAGGCCAAGACATTGCCTTCCACATGCCGGTAGAGAGCCGGAATAGCCTTCCGTGAGAAAAAGTGGCGTTTGGGAACCTGCCACTGAGGAACCGCACATTGCACAAACTCACGGAAGGGGGCCGAGTCTACCAACTGAAAAGGCAGCAGTTGAAGCGCTAGCAATTTAGCCAAGCTAGCATTCAACCGCTGGGCATGTGGATGGCTGGGAGTGAACTTCTTTCGACGGTCCAGCAGCTGGGGCAGGGAAATTTGCCTGCTAGAATCGGACGTCGGTGTACTGCTAGCAGAGTGGCCGCAAGTACTTGGCTGTGACACACCTAATTCTACACCTTCATTCCTCTCAGTGCAGAGAGGACTGAAGTTATAGTGGGGTTGGAGATCCCAGCTGATGCGGTGCAAGGAGAGGTCCGCTTTGTTCTTTGGTGTGGGTCTTTGAGGTAGGCTTGCCAACGAGCTGCATGGCAGGTCAACATATGTCTGGTCAGGCATGTGGTACCCAAGCGGCTGATGTTTTGGCCACGCGATATACGCTTGAGACATATGTTGCAAACAGCAGCTGTGCGATCTGATGCACTAGCCTCAAAAAAGGCCCACACCAAAGAACTTTTTGAATGACGGGCAGAGGCAGCGCCCTGCACAGGCGGAGCTCTGCGGTGTGATTCCGTCGGTGTACTGCCCTTACGCTGGCCACCAAAGGGCATCCTGCCTCGTTGGAGATGTGCCTCCTCCTCATCCTCCTCCTCCTCCTCTCTCCTATTAGGCACCCACGTGGAGTCAGTGACCTCATCATCCCCTCCCTCCTCATCACTGGAGCCAATCTGGCAGTATGCTGCAGCTGCTGGAACATGACTGCCAGATTGGTGTCCTTCTTGAGCATCCCCTCTGTCTGCTCTCACGCTACTGCCTTCCTGTAGCTGGGTTTCATCATCAGACCCTTCGAAACGCTGGGCATCCTCCTGGAGCATGTACCCAACACTGTGCTCAAACAGTTCGGGGGACTCCTTAGGAGGAGGACATGGTGGGTCTAGGGAAGGAGTGACTGATGATGAGTCTGACATTGATACCAGGGAAGAGGACGCTTTGGCAGCTGCTTTTCCAGTACCCTGAGCCTGGGTGAGAGAGGATGAGGAGGAGGAGGAGGGCTTGGTCATCCACTCTACCAAGTCTTCGGCATGATGTGGCTCAACATGTCCAGCTGCCGAAAAGAAGGACAAGCGTGTCCCATGGCCATGTGCTGATGACAATGCACCGCGTCCACGACCAGCACTGTTGCCCCCAGACACAGAGCCTGCTTGCCCTCTTTTATTGCCTCCTGACTGTCTGCCTCTCCTTGTTTGCCTTCCAGACATTCTAATAGATGGCCTGCAGGGAGATGGGAAAAAAGCAATAAGGGCTACCTTCAGGTGTCCTTCTCTGTCCCTTTACTTAAGGATTTCTAAATATGGTTGAGGATGATTGCTTTTGCACAGAATAGCACAACGACAATTTCCCTGACTGTCCAAAAAAACAAGGATTTCAAAGATGGTTGATGAGGAATGCTTTAGCACACTATAGCACAAGGAGAATTTCCCTCACTGTCCTTCCCTGTCCCTAGAAACAAGGATTATCACAGTGAAAGAAACTGACACTCTTCCTACCTATAGTTTTCTGTCCCTAGAAAAAATGTTTTTTTAAAGCACACTATAGCACAAGGAGAATTTCCCTCACTTTCCTTCTTTGTCCCTAGAAACAAGGATTATCACAGTGAAAGAAACTGACACTCTTCCTTCCTATAGTTTTCTGTCCCTAGAAAAAATGTTTTTTTAAAGCACACTATAGCACAAGGAGAATTCCCTCACTGTCCTTCCCTGTCCCTAGAAACAAGGATTCGCACAGTAAAAGACACTGACACTCTCCCTACCTATAGTTTTCTGTCCCTAGAAAAAATGTTTTTTTAAAGCACACTATAGCACAAGGAGAATTTCCCTCACTTTCCTTCTTTGTCCCTAGAAACAAGGATTATCACAGTGAAAGAAACTGACACTCTCCCTACCTATAGTTTTCTGTCCCTAGAAAAAATGTTTTTTTAAAGCACACTATAGCACAAGGAGAATTTCCCTCACTTTCCTTCTTTGTCCCTAGAAACAAGGATTATCACAGTGAAAGAAACTGACACTCTTCCTTCCTATAGTTTTCTGTCCCTAGAAAAAATGTTTTTTTAAAGCACACTATAGCACAAGGAGAATTCCCTCACTGTCCTTTCCTGTCCCTAGAAACAAGGATTCGCACAGTAAAACACACTGACACTCTCCCTACCTATAGTTTTCTGTCCCTAGAAAAAATGTTTTTTTAAAGCACACTATAGCACAAGGAGAATTTCCCTCACTTTCCTTCTTTGTCCCTAGAAACAAGGATTATCACAGTGAAAGAAACTGACACTCTTCCTACCTATAGTTTTCTGTCCCTAGAAAAAATGTTTTTTTAAAGCACACTATAGCACAAGGAGAATTCCCTCACTGTCCTTCCCTGTCCCTAGAAACAAGGATTCGCACAGTAAAACACACTGACACTCTCCCTACCTATAGTTTTCTGTCCCTAGAAAAAATGTTTTTTTAAAGCACACTATAGCACAAGGAGAATTCCCTCACTGTCCTTCCCTGTCCCTAGAAACAAGGATTCGCACAGTAAAACACACTGACACTCTCCCTACCTATAGTTTTCTGTCCCTAGAAAAAATGTTTTTTTAAAGCACACTATAGCACAAGGAGAATTCCCTCACTGTCCTTCCCTGTCCCTAGAAACAAGGATTTGCACAGTAAAAGACACTGACACTCTCCCTACCTATAGTTTTCTGTCCCTAGAAAAAATGTTTTTTTAAAGCACACTATAGCACAAGGAGAATTTCCCTCACTTTCCTTCTTTGTCCCTAGAAACAAGGATTATCACAGTGAAAGAAACTGACACTCTTCCTACCTATAGTTTTCTGTCCCTAGAAAAAATGTTTTTTTAAAGCACACTATAGCACAAGGAGAATTCCCTCACTGTCCTTTCCTGTCCCTAGAAACAAGGATTCGCACAGTAAAACACACTGACACTCTCCCTACCTATAGTTTTCTGTCCCTAGAAAAAGTGTTTTTTTAAAGCACACTATAGCACAAGGAGAATTTCCCTCACTTTCCTTCTTTGTCCCTAGAAACAAGGATTATCACAGTGAAAGAAACTGACACTCTTCCTTCCTATAGTTTTCTGTCCCTAGAAAAAATGTTTTTTTAAAGCACACTATAGCACAAGGAGAATTCCCTCACTGTCCTTCCCTGTCCCTAGAAACAAGGATTCGCACAGTAAAAGACACTGACACTCTCCCTACCTATAGTTTTCTGTCCCTAGAAAAAATGTTTTTTTAAAGCACACTATAGCACAAGGAGAATTTCCTTCACTTTCCTTCTTTGTCCCTAGAAACAAGGATTTGCACAGTAAAAGACACTGACACTCTCCCTACCTATAGTTTTCTGTCCCTAGAAAAAATGTTTTTTTAAAGCACACTATAGCACAAGGAGAATTTCCCTCACTTTCCTTCTTTGTCCCTAGAAACAAGGATTATCACAGTGAAAGAAACTGACACTCTTCCTACCTATAGTTTTCTGTCCCTAGAAAAAATGTTTTTTTAAAGCACACTATAGCACAAGGAGAATTCCCTCACTGTCCTTTCCTGTCCCTAGAAACAAGGATTCACACAGTAAAACACACTGACACTCTCCCTACCTATAGTTTTCTGTCCCTAGAAAAAATGTTTTTTTAAAGCACACTATAGCACAATGAGAATTCCCTCACTGTCCTTCCCTGTCCCAAGAAACAAGGATTCGCACAGTAAAACACACTGACACTCTCCCTACCTATCCTTCTCTTTCCCTAAACTAAAGGAATCCAGGTTAAGCAAGAAAAAAATAAATGTCACTGTCCCTGCCTATGCTTCTCTTTCCCTGCTCCGGAACACACTACACTAGGCCGCCGTGCTGGCGGCCTTTTATAGTGTGGGGCGTGTACTAAACACCCTCAGCAATAATTGGCCACAGGCATCCTGCCTGTGGCCAATCATTGCTCTCCTCGCTGCCGGCGCTGTGATTGGCCAAGCATGCGGGGTCACAGTGCATGCTTGGCCAATCACAGCGCCTGGATGACACTGCGATGGCGTAGTGCATTGTGGGCCGTTCGCGTCACTCGAATTTGGCGCGAACGGCCGAAATCGTTCGATCTTCGTCGAACGATCGAACAGCCGATGTTCGAGTCGAACGTATGTTCGACTCGAACACGAAGCTCATCCCTACCGAACAGCATAAGAAGCAAAGGGTCAAAGACAGTTTAAAGGGGCCTGCCCTGGAGGCCATACGTAACCTTAAGCTAAGCAGGAAAGACTGCACTGCACAGGATTATCTGGATATCCTGCAGGATGTGTTTGGCCAGACTGAAAAAGTTACTGAACTTCTCTACCAACTGGAGCACTGTTACCAGAAGGAAGGAGAAAAACTGTCTGAATTCATAAGGCGCCTGGATAAGATCATGCATTAGATCCTGTTAAAAAAAGGGATAGATCCTCAGAGGGTGGATGAGACCCGTGCACAGCAGGTTTTGAGGGGAGCCCAACCTCTAGACCCCATTGCCATACTGTTGCGAACCTGTCAGGACGGGGGCATTCTGGAGTATCCTGACCAGTTTCGGATGGTCAGAGAAGAAGAAGTCATGTTGGATAACAAAAGGAAGAGCCAACAATCCGAGCCAACTGCCCGAGTCAGAATGATAAGTGCTGAAGAGGGTGACTCTAAAGTTGAGCTCTTAAAGACAGGTGTCGCAGTTAATAGAAATGGTGTCCATTCTGACCAGCCAGGCAACTGCTCCACCCAACATAAACACAACTGAGGAGTAGTGATGAGCCGAACACCCCCGGGTTCGGTTCGCACCAGAACCCGCAAACAGACCGAAAGTTCGTACGAACATTAGAACCCTATTAAATACAATGGATGCGAACGTTCGAATTCTAAAGTGCTAATTATAACGACTATTATGCATGTTATTGTCCTAAAAAGGGTTTGGGAACCCGGGTTCTGCACCAGGGGACATGTATCAATGCAAAAAGAAGTTTTAAAAACGGTCGTTTTTCGGGAGCAGTCATTTTAATGATGCATAAAGTGAAAAAAAAAAGTCAAATATTCCTTTAAATATCGTACATGGGGGGTGTCTAAAGTATGCCTGTGAAGTGCCACGTGTTTCCCGTGTTTAGAACTGTCCCTGCACAAAATGACACTTCTAAAGGAAAAAAAAGCCATTTAAAACTGCTTGCGGCTTTAATGTAATGTCTGGTCCCGGTAATATGGATGAAAATCTTTAAGAAAAATGGCATAGCTACCCCATGACCCCCCCCTACCCCAGCCCATTACCAGCCCCTTTGGGTCTTGTATGTGTAGCGGGGTGCTCCCCTTTAATGCAGAGAGACAAGAAGTTCCAGGTGAGAGGTGAGTCAGGAGGAAGTAAAGAGACATTATGGAAGTGAAAGCAGAGGAGAGAGAGACTACATCTCCCAGTACATCTTGCAGCACCCAGGGTGCATTGCTCCAGAACAGAGACTGCTGGGGCAGACTTTATAAAGGGGAGGCCGAGTTTTGGTCGGCCTCTTTGGATACCCCTCTCCTAGCAAGAGGATCTCTGTGCTGAACTGCTGTGTGCACAAGGCCTGAAGCCTGGGCCGTGTGCTCCTTTCCAAAGAGCCCTCTGCCAGCCTAGCAGAGCCTTAGAGACATCTAATCCTCCTTGCTGCAGTACACCAGAAGGATTGAAGACTTGGATGTCGGTGGATTCCTGTTCCTAGACTAATCGATGGAGGAAAGGGACTTGGACTTGTCCAGGTGGTGAGAGCTGTTTAAAGACAGATACTTTATCTTTACTATTCGTTGGGATTACAAAGTTGTTCTTCAAGTGCACCACCGAGAGATTGCTAGCAAATATTGTTTCACTGAACTTCCATTTAGATCAGTCAGGCCTGACTGCATAGGTAGACATTGCTGGGTGTTAGTCTACCCATGAGGGGAAGTAGCTGTAAAAGGGCAGTGCTAGAGTTGCATAGCAATACTTTATTATTCTGATTACTCTGTTTATCTTTATTACTGTTTGTTGCAGGGATCTGCAACTTGTTATACTGTTGTTTATTACTTGCCCATTAGCCTCAGTAAAATATCTGGGTAAAGTACATTTGGTGTCAGTTCCGCTTACTTTAATAGGAGTTTTAAAGTATATTCTGTGTATGTTTGTTATAGGACTGCGTCACCAACAGTTGCGATCACGCGGTCCTATCTCTCTATCACCAGCTGTGCCACGGGAGGTTAGAGCCGATTGCCGGGGGTTGACAGCGGTGCACTGCAGGGCCCAAATCAATATCAGCGGCTCTCTTAACTGGGGGTAGCGCTACACGTGGGGGCTCGAGTCCGGGATCCTTGTACGTTGCACGCTGCAATCAAGCCGGTCAGAAGTACCAGCATGGACCCGCTGGCAATGTCACAGTGGTGCGCAGCGATTGGCGCCGATCCAACCGCGGCGGTAGTCATTGTACTCCCGGGGGAAAGATGGAAGGAAGAGGAGATAAAACAGCTCGTATTGTTACTGTCTCCGAGCCACAAAGCATGGGTGATGGATTTTAGGCCAGATCCAGTGATCTCGTTTACATACGCACTGGTAGAATGGAAAAACGAAATCCCAGAGCATTTAATAAGTCAGAGTATACAAGCCAAAGATAATCAGATCTATCACTTGATACATACGCTGCCAGTGAAGGAAGAATGGTTTCAGACACCAAAGCCATCACTCCCACAATTATCTCCACCACTATCCCCTAAAGCAGAAAAGCTTAAGGAACTATTAAGCCCGGGATCACCGCTGGCCGCTATAGGGCCTGAATTGTTGAATGCTCTAGGAGACCTTGTAATTAAGTGCCAGAAAAGCAGTACGGTGCATGTGGAGGCCAGTTACCGGAAGCTTAGCACCTTCTCAGGGAAGCTCCCCGTCCCTGCGGGGGAGGAAGATTTTGACACTTGGGTGGAACAGGCATTGCAGGCAGTAGAAGCATGGGAGGTGCCTGAGGCACAGAAGAGACAGCGAGTCTTAGAAAGTCTGAAAGGTGCCGCGGCAGAAGCGGTGAAGAGCTTCCGGTTTGGAAATGAAAACTGTACAGCTCAAGATTGCCTGGCCATGCTGCAGGAAGAGTTTGGTCAGCTGGAGAAGGTGTCAGAGATGATTTATCAAATTGAACACACTCTCCAGCAGCCGAATGAGAAACTGTCAGAATATGTTAGAAGGCTGAACAGGCAGTTATGCAAGATTGTACTGAAGAAGGGAATGCTGCCCAAAGGTTGCAGATGAAGCACGCATGAAGCAGATCATGAGGGGAGCGCGGCGCTCAGACCCGGTCTGGCTGCACCTGAAAACCTCAGGAGGAGGAATGTCACTAACCTACTCTGATCTAATAAAAATTATTAGGGACGAAGAGGCGCTGGAGGAAGATCAGCAGGTGGCCAAGGCGAATGTCACACCTGTACCAGTGTTGGTCCATTCGGTCAAGAGCCCAGAAAGAGATGCGGAGGTTGACACTCTGAAATCGCAAATGGCCCAAGTGTTGGAGATGCTGACCTCTTTGATGGAGAAAGATCAGAGAAGACGAGAGAAACCAAGCCCAAGAAAGGAGTTGTTCCCGAACACCTCAGCACCGGCCTCCCTACAGGACCGAGAAGAGGTGATTTGCTATAACTGCGGAGGGAGTGGCCACTTTGCTAACGTATGCTCCAGCCCAAAGAAGAAGAGAACAGATAATTGCAAGCCGGCGGGAAACTCCAAAGGGCCCCGGTGAAGGAGTCAACCGGGTGCCCATCATCTTCAGTGCGCTCCAAACTAAAAAAAAAGGCCAAGAATGGAGGAGACAAAACTCCTAGGAGGAGGTATAGTACACCCCCACCAAGATGTACCCCAGAGGGAGGGGGCAAGACCCCTCAGTGGAAGTACAGCACCCCAAAGAAGGAACATCCACCTAAAAGGAACAATAACATCCCTCAGCGGGTTTGTGCCCCCATTGAGAGGGAGAAAGTCAATGCATGCCAGGCTCAGGAAAAATTAAAGTCCAAAAGGAGCAGGGCAAGGGTCGAAAGCCAAAAAAAAGAGGTGACCCCAGTCCGGCCATACCCAAAGGAACTGGTGGGCCCGTCTCCTACTGTGCCCATTCAAGTGGAAGGAGTCTATACTAAAGGTCCTTTGGACACCGGAGCACAGGTGACTTTACTATACCGGGACTTCTATGATAGGCACTTGAGTCATCTGCCTATCCAGAAGATAGAAGAGCTGGAGATATGGGGACTTGGAACCCAGAGTTTCCCTTATGATGGGTACCTGCCCATAAAGATGACTTTCGACCCATCCGTGGCTGGGAAGGCTGAAGTGTTTGACACCCTGGCAGTTGTGTGTCCCCGGCCGCCTGGAGCCAGCAAGATTTCCCTGATCATTGGGACAAACACGGATCTAGTCAGGAGACTCCTGACCCCTCTCGTGAAAGAGAGAAACCATTCAGCCACCAAAATCCATCCCATGCTAAAGACGGCCTACCAACGACTGGTCTTAGAGCAGAAGACCCCGGGAGAGGGGATAGGGAAGGTGTGGAGACTTGGCAGAGAAGGAGTAGTACTACAGCCCGGAGAAGTAACCTGTCTTAGGGCCACTGTGAAGCTTTCGTGGGAACAACCTGGCCCCTTTGTCATGCTGGAATCAGACCCAAGGGAAGAGTCCTCAGGCCTGGAAGTGATACCAGAAGTGATTCCGTTCAAGGCCCTGAAGAAGGCCCATGGCAGAGTTCCGGTGAGTGTTAGGAACACTACGGGAGGACCCATGGAGATCCCTGCCAGAGTGTTGCTTGGTCAGGTGAGCCCTGCTGCCCCGGTCACTTGGTCCGAAGTCAAGGGGACGGGTGACGGAGGAGATGTTTGGGAGAAACTGTCCGTGGAAAACCCGAACCTACCCAGGGCTTGGAAAGAAAGAGCCAAGGCCCAGCTGACCAGGTGGGAGAAGATCTTTTCCGAAGATGAATTCGATGTGGGGTGTGCAAGAAGTGCCACCCATCGGATCCGCCTCCAAGAAGATAAGCCCTTCCGAGAGAGGGTCAGGCGGGTCCCCCTGGCAGATCTGGAGGATCTGAGGGAACAACTTGTAGAACTAAAGAAGACTGGTGTGATCCGGGAGTCTAGAAGTCCCTATGCCTCCCCAATCGTGGTGGTCAGAAAGAAGAATGGGTCGTTGAGGCTTTGTATCGATTACAGGACTCTCAACAGGAGAACCATCCCTGACCAATACACCACGCCAAGGATAGAAGATGCCCTACAAAGTTTGTCTGGAGCCAAATGGTTCAGTGTGATGGACCTCAAGAGTGGGTACTATCAAATCCCTATGCACCCAGAAGACAGGGAGAAGACAGCCTTCATAACCCCGGTGGGATTCTTCGAATTCAATAGGATGCCTCAGGGTCTGTCTGGAGCTCCTGCTACCTTTCAACGCCTTATGGAGAAGACTGTTGGAGACATGAATCTTATAGAAGTCCTTGTGTACTTGGACGATGTCATTGTCTTTGGAAGAACCTTGGAAGAACATGAAGCCAGGTTGGAGAAAGTATTGAGAAGACTCAGCGAAGAGGGACTTAAGCTTTCCCCCGAGAAGTGTCGGTTCTACCAGTCTTCTGTGAACTATCTGGGGCACATAGTGTCTGAAGAAGGGGTGGCCACAGATCCTGAGAAGTTGGAAGCAGTCACTTCCTGGCCACGACCCACCACAGTAACAGAGCTCAGATCCTTCCTGGGGTTCTGCTCCTATTATAGGAGGTTTGTGGAGGGGTTTGCTCGGATTGCCCGCCCGTTGAATGAATTGCTAAAGGCAGAAGGGGAAGAGGATAACTCAGGGCCCAGGAGGCCTGGTGAGTCAGTTCAAGATCAGTGGAACCCAAGGTGTGAAGAGGCCTTTCATGCTCTGAAGAGGAGCTTAACCACTGCCCCAGTCCTGGCCTACGCCGACCCTACCAGACCTTATGAATTACATGTGGATGCCAGCCATGAGGGTCTAGGTGGTGTACTCTACCAAGAACATGAAGGACAACTGCGACCAGTGGCCTATGTGAGCAGGAGCCTGATCCCCTCAGAAAAGAATTACCCCACTCATAAGCTGGAATTCCTGGCCCTCAAATGGGCGGTAGTAGACAAGCTAAAAGACTACTTGTATGGGGCAGAGTTTACTGTGAAGACAGACAACAACCCCCTGACCTACCTCTTCACCACCGCGAAACTAGATGCCACCGGACACAGGTGGTTGGCCGCATTGTCTGGATTCAACTTCAGTCTGAAGTACAGACCAGGAGCCGGAAATAGGGATGCAGATGCCGTCCCGGAGGTCTCATGCCACGACAAATGACTGGGAAGATTGGACCCAAGTGGCACCGGACGGGGTGCGGGCCCTTTGTCAAGGGGCTGAATTCCAAGCCAGAGGAGGCTCCAGAGCAGAAGAAATAGGGGTTACCATGGTAGGAGTCCCCAAACACTATTGTGGGGTAACTCAACTGGAGGAAGACAACCTACCGAGACTGTCCAAGAAGGAGTTGAGGTGTGACCAATTGGAAGACCCCATGGGGAGATTGGTCCTCGAAGCCCTGGAGAATCAGGATCCCAACAAATTCCTACATCACCCCTCAAAGGAGGCTCGCCTGTTGAGGAAGGAATTGGACAGGCTACAGGTACATCAGGGAGTGGTCTACCGAAGGGGCCCCTCTGATGACTCAGAAGATAAGTGGCAGTTATTTCTTCCAGAGAAGCACCGAGAGACTGTACTAATTGCCCTGCATGACCATCATGGTCACCTAGGGGCAGAAAGGACCTTCCAGCTTGTCAGAAATCGGTTCTATTGGCCCTGCATGAGGGCAGAAGTAGAGGAGTATTGCCATTCCTGTGCACGATGCATTCAGAGAAAGACCCTACCCCATCAAGCTGCCCCAATGGGCCACTTACAGAGTCAAGGCCCAATGGATCTGGTATGCATTGACTTTCTCTGCCTTGAACCCGACCTGAGTGGATTGGGGAATGTTCTGGTAATAACCGACCATTTCACCCGCTATGCTCAAGCTTTCCCAACCAAAGACCAGAAGGCATCCACCGTGGCCAAGATACTTATGGAGAAGTATTTTGTCCATTACGGACTACCACAGAGACTCCACTCAGATCAAGGAAGGGACTTTGAGAGTCGGTTGATCCGAAGACTTTTGGATTCATTAGGAATAAAGAAGACCAGAACCACGCCTTACCACCCACAAGGAGATGCTCAGCCGGAGAGATTTAACCGGACCCTGCTCAACATGTTGGGAACCTTAGAAACAGAGAAGAAGCAACACTGGAGTCAGCACATATCAGCCCTAGTACATGCCTATAACTGTACCACAAGTGACGCCACTGGCTACTCCCCTTATCGACTTATGTTTGGGAGAGAAGCAAGGCTACCTGTGGACCTGGCCTTTGGCACTTCTATAGACAATACCTCAGCTACATCCCACAAGGGATACGTGGACAGACTTAGACGTAGCTTGCAGGTGGCCTATGAACAAGCCCAGGCGGCTTCGGATCAAAGGGGGGCCCGCAACAAGAGAAATTTTGATCTGAAGGTTCGAGTGCAAGATCTGCAGCCCGGGGACCGAGTACTGCTACGCAATCTGGGGGTCCCTGGAAAACACAAGCTTGCCGACAGGTGGAGATCTGAGCCCTATGTTGTCTGTAGGAAGTTGCCCGGTTTGCCTGTCTACAAACTAAAGCCAGAAGGAAAGGTGGGTCCACTGAAGATGTGGCATCGGAACCACCTGCTCCCACTTGCTGAGGCAGTCAGAATACCTCCCGTGAGAGACTCCCCTGAACCGGCCTCTATCCTGGATATTCCTAGGCCGAACACTCGGTCCCAGACCTCTCGAGCCAAAGATGGGGAGGCCTCCCAATTGAGTACAGAAGAAGGTGGAGAACTGGACTGGCTGTGGCCTCCCTCGACTCTGGGAACGTCCGCCATAGATCTCCCAAATGGAGGGGATACCCCAGATGCAACGCTGAATCCGGAGGCTACTGAATTCATACCCTTCAGTCCCTCAGCTGATTACTGGGAAGATGTTCCTGACACTTGCGCTGAGGAGGACTCTAGAGATTCCATACGTCAGTCGACTTCTGAATCAGAGGTTCCAGAACCAGCAATGTTACCTGAACTCACTCCTGAAGAAGAGCCTGTGGTGCCAGAGTCAGAAGCACCAAGAGAGCAGAGGGCTCGCAGAGTCATCAGGCCTCCCAAGAAACTAACTTACCCCCAAATGGGGACGAGCTCAGAGGACTCTGTTGTAACGGCTAGGAGAAGTGTTGAACAACCTGATCCTTCCACCGTCCATTTGGTGGAGGGCAACCCCAGCTCACTCTCTGGCACAGTTAGGCAGGCCACTCATGGTAGTGTGACCTGTGGGCAAGAGAGTTCCATCCCAAAGTTTTGGTGGGAATTCCCTATGCCAACATCATGCTCGACATTGTCCAAAATGGTAAACAGTATTTGTTGAAGTTTATCTTTGGGGACCAAAGAGTTCAAGTGGGGGGAGTGTGTAGCGGGGTGCTCCCCTTTAATGCAGAGAGACAAGAAGTTCCAGGTGAGAGGTGAGTCAGGAGGAAGTAAAGAGACATTATGGAAGTGAAAGCAGAGGAGAGAGAGACTACATCTCCCAGTACATCTTGCAGCACCCAGGGTGCATTGCTCCAGAACAGAGACTGCTGGGGCAGACTTTATAAAGGGGAGGCGGAGTTTTGGTCGGCCTCTTTGGACACCCCTCTCCTAGCAAGAGGATCTCTGTGCTGAACTGCTGTGTGCACAAGGCCTGAAGCCTGGGCTGTGTGCTCCTTTCCAAAGAGCCCTCTGCCAGCCTAGCAGAGCCTTAGAGACATCTAATCCTCCTTGCTGCAGTACACCAGAAGGATTGAAGACTTGGATGTCGGTGGATTCCTGTTCCTAGACGAATCGATGGAGGAAAGGGACTTGGACTTGTCCAGGTGGTGAGAGCTGTTTAAAGACAGATACTTTATCTTTACTATTCGTTGGGATTACAAAGTTGTTCTTCAAGTGCACCACCGAGAGATTGCTAGCAAATATTGTTTCACTGAACTTCCATTTAGATCAGTCAGGCCTGACTGCATAGGTAGACATTGCTGGGTGTTAGTCTACCCATGAGGGGAAGTAGCTGTAAAAGGGCAGCGCTAGAGTTGCATAGCAATACTTTATTATTCTGATTACTCTGTTTATCTTTATTACTGTTTGTTGCAGGGATCTGCAACTTGTTATACTGTTGTTTATTACTTGCCCATTAGCCTCAGTAAAATATCTGGGTAAAGTACATTTGGTGTCAGTTCCGCTTACTTTAATAGGAGTTTTAAAGTATATTCTGTGTATGTTTGTTATAGGACTGCGTCACCAACAGTTGCGATCACGCGGTCCTATCTCTCTATCACCAGCTGTGCCACGGGAGGTTAGAGCCGATTGCCGGGGGTTGACAGCGGTGCACTGCAGGGCCCAAATCAATATCAGCGGCTCTCTTAACTGGGGGTAGCGCTACATATGGATATTAAGGGGAACCCTGCACATAAAATAAAAAAGGCCCTATATACTCTGAACAGCCGTATACAGGCGGTGCATACAAGACAGGGACTGTAGGTTTGTTCTTATGTAGAATCTGTTTGTAATTTTGAACAGGTACATTGTTTAAGTGTAGCTCCAGCCCAAAAATCTATTTTTAAACTTTTTGGAAAACATAGGTAAGGGTTATCACCCCTGTAACATTTGTTTTGCTGTCTGTGCCCCTGTTCAGAACATTTCACCTCACTTTCCGTCCCAATGACAACTGTTTTTGAAATGTGGTGTTTTTCTTGAAACAAGGATTGGTGATAAAGCATCAGTACAGAGGAGACACCTTTCTCCCATATTAATTCTTACAGGAGAGAATTTTCCTTCCAAGGGGTAGATTCCCTCTCACTTCCTGTTGTCTTCTTGCGTTTGCAAGTAGGAGTCGTTTGTAAGTTGGATGTTTGAAAGTAGGGACCTGCCGTATATACTCTGCAGAAATAGGCCCCTTAGTTGTTGGTGTTGGCACAACACTGTAAGCACTCACAGTTACTCTTGGTTGGTGATGGAACGCCCTGCTGTCAACTATTATATCAGGAATTTTAATTACATATAACTGTTGAACAGTGGTAGTAAAAATTGGGCCTTTGATGGTGGTGCTGGTGCCACAACACTGTAAGCCCTGACAATTACTCTTGGTGGGTGCAGCAATGGGCCCTGCTGTGAATTATTAGATCAAGAATTGTAATTGCATGCCCCTGTTGAACAGGGCCTGAAAAATTGGGCCTTTCGTGGTGGTGGTGTTGCCACAACACTGTAAGCCCTCAGAGTTACTCTTGGTGGGTGCAGGAATGGGCCCTGCTGTGAATTATTAGATCAAGAATTGTAATTACATGCCCCTTTTGAACAGGGGCTGAAAAATTGGGCCTTTCGTGGTGGTGGTGGTGGTGGCGTTGCCACAACACTGTAAGCCCTCAGAGTTACTCTTGGTGGGTGCAGCAATGGGCCCTGCTGTGAATTATTAGATCAAGAATTGTAATTACATGCCCCTGTTGAACAGGGGCTGAAAAATTGGGCCTTAGGCACTGGTGGCACAACACTACAACCCCTCACAGATACTGTACTTGGAGCACAGCAATGAGCCCTGTTGCAAAGTATTGCTTCAAAAATTGTAATGACACGCCCCTGTTAAACAGGGGATGAAAAATTGGGCCTTAGGCACTGGTGGCACAACACTCCAACCCCTCACAGATACTGTACTTGGAGCACAGCAATGAGCCCTGTTGCAAAGTATTGCTTCAAAAATTGTAATGACACGCCCCTGTTAAACAGGGGCTGAAAAATTGGGCCTTAGGCACTGGTGCCACAACACTCCAACCCCTCACAGATACTGTACTTGGAGCACAGCAATGAGCCCTATGGCAAATTATTGCTTCAAAAATTGTAATTACACGCCCCTGTTAAACAGGGGCTGAAAAATTGGGCCTTAGCCACTGGTGGCGGCACCCATAAACAAAAATGATCTTCCAAGCTATCATCATCAATCGTATCATTGAGGACTCGGAGGAGGAGGATAGCCAGTCAACATAACAGCACAGGCACTCAGCATCAGCATCAGTCTTGAAGGGATGTGACATGTTAAAATCAATTAGTCTGTTATATCAGCATCAGGTGTGAGGTAGCTGGTGGTGATCCAAGACTGGTTCATCTTGATGAAAGTCAGTCGATCAACCGAGTCGGTGGACAGGCGCACCCTGTGATCCGTGACAAATCCTCCAGCAGCACTGAATGTGCGTTCTGAAAGAACGCTGGATGCAGGACAGGCCAGTAGCTCAATTGCATACTGTGCAAGCTCTGGCCAGTGATCCATCCTCAAGACCCAGTAAGCCAGAGGATTTTCGGTGGGGAAGGTGTCCAAGTCTGACCTTGCCCCTAGATATTCCTGCACCATGTTTATCAGACGCTGGCGATGGTTGCTGGAACCGATCATACTTTGGGGCTGCGGACTAAAGAATTGTCTGAACGCATCGGTCAGACGGCCACCTTCCCCACCGCTCCTTCTTTGACTGGCCGAAGCCTCAGCAACTCGTTGTCCAGGACCAGGAGTTTGTAACCTCCCAGTCTCTGGGAACGCGTTGCACAGACCTTTCTGCAAGGCCTCCCGGAGTTGTCTCATCCTCTGCTCCCTCTGCGACGGTAACATAAGGTCCGCAACCTTACCCTTGTACCGTGGATCAAGGAGAGTGGCCAGCCAGTAATGGTCCCTCTCCTTGATCCGAAGAATACGAGGATCCTTCCGCAGACTTTGCAGGATCAGGGAGGCCATGCAGCGTAGGTTTGCTGAGGCATTCGTTCCGGAGTCCTCTGGGTCACTAAGGACGACATGATCTGCAGCCACCTCCTCCCAGCCACGTACAAGTCCACTGGTTTCTTGGGACTGTAAATCATCCCTAAAAGACTGCTGATGATGATGCTGAGTGCCAGCCTCCACCTCCATGCTGACACAATCCTCCTCCTCCTCCTCCTCCTCCTCTTCCTGTGCGATGGGTGGGACAGAAGGAACACTGTCTGGGTAAAGGGGGCCTTGAGAGGCAAGGAAGTCCTCCTCTTCCTGCCTCTGTTCTGCCTCAAGTGCCCTGTCCATTATTCCACGCAGCGTGTGCTCCAACAGGTGGACAAGAGGTACAGTGTCACTGATGCATGCACTGTCACTGCTCACCATCCTCGTGGCCTCCTCAAATGGTGCCAGGACAGTGCATGCATCCCTGATCATGCCCCACTGGCGTGGAGAAAAAAACCAAGCTCCCCTGACCCTGTCCTGGTGCCGTAGTCGCACAGGTACTCATTGATGGCCCTCTGCTGTGTGTGCAGCCGCTGCAGCATGGCCAACGTTGAGTTCCACCTGGTGGGCATGTCACATATAAGGCGGTTCTTGGGCAGGTTCAACTCCTTTTACAGCTCAGCCAGGCGAGCACTGGCATTATAAGATCTGCGGAAATGCACACAGACTTTCCTGGCCTGCCTCAGGACATCCTGTAAGCCCGGGTACCTGCCCAAGAACCGCTGCACCACCAGGTTAAGGACGTGAGCCACACAGGGCACATGGGTCAGTTGTCCCTGTCGGAGGGCGGAGAGGAGGTTGGTGCCATTGTCGCAAACCACCATTCCTGGCTTAAGCTGGCGTGGCGTCAACCACCTCTCGGCCTGGCCCTGCAGAGCAGACAGGACCTCTGCCCCAGTGTGGCTTCTGTCCCCCAAACACACCAGCGCAAGCACGGCATGGCATCTTTTTGCCTGCGTACTTGCGTAGCCCCTTGAACGGCTACGGAGCACCGCTGGTTCAGAGGACAAAGCACAGGAAGAGGCCATGGAGGAAGAAGAAGACGAGGGGGTGGAGGAGAGAGGTGTGTCACAACCAGTAGTAGCATTTTGGAGGCGTGGCGGTGGAACAACCTCCAACACTACTGCACCTTGTCCTGCATCCTTCCCAGCTGCCAAAAGAGTGACCCAATGGGCCGTGAAAGAAAGGTAACGTCCCTGTCCATGCCTGCTGGACCATGAGTCAGCGGTAATATGCACCTTACCGCTGACCGCCCTGTCCAGCGAGGCCAAGACATTGCCTTCCACATGCCGGTAGAGAGCCGGAATAGCCTTCCGTGAGAAAAAGTGGCGTTTGGGAACCTGCCACTGAGGAACCGCACATTGCACAAACTCACGGAAGGGGGCCAAGTCTACCAACTGAAAAGGCAGCAGTTGAAGCCCTAGCAATTTAGCCAAGCTAGCATTCAACCGCTGGGCATGTGGATGGCTGGGAGTGAACTTCTTTCAATGGTCCAGCAGCTGGGGCAGGGAAATTTGCCTGCTAGAATCGGACGTCGGTGTACTGCTAGCAGAGTGGCCGCAAGTACTTGGCTGTGACACACCTAATTCTACACCTTCATTCCTCTCAGTGCATGTTTCAGAGAGGACTGAAGTTATAGTGGGGTTGGAGATCCCAGCTGATGCGGTGCAAGGAGAGGTCCGCTTTGTTCTTTGGTGTGGGTCTTTGAGGTAGGCTTGCCAACGAGCTGCATGGCAGGTCAACATATGTCTGGTCAGGCATGTGGTACCCAAGCGGCTGATGTTTTGGCCACGCGATATACGCTTGAGACATATGTTGCAAACAGCAGCTGTGCGATCTGATGCACTAGCCTCAAAAAAGGCCCACACCAAAGAACTTTTTGAATGACGGGCAGAGGCAGCGCCCTGCACAGGCGGAGCTCTGCGGTGTGATTCCGTCGGTGTACTGCCCTTACGCTGGCCACCAAAGGGCATCCTGCCTCGTTGGAGATGTGCCTCCTCCTCATCCTCCTCCTCCTCCTCTCTCCTATTAGGCACCCACGTGGAGTCAGTGACCTCATCATCCCCTCCCTCCTCATCACTGGAGCCAATCTGGCAGTATGCTGCAGCTGCTGGAACATGACTGCCAGATTGGTGTCCTTCTTGAGCATCCCCTCTGTCTGCTCTCACGCTACTGCCTTCCTGTAGCTGGGTTTCATCATCAGACCCTTCGAAACGCTGGGCATCCTCCTGGAGCATGTACCCAACACTGTGCTCAAACAGTTCGGGGGACTCCTCAGGAGGAGGACATGGTGGGTCTAGGGAAGGAGTGACTGATGATGAGTCTGACATTGATACCAGGGAAGAGGACGCTTTGGCAGCTGCTTTGCCAGTACCCTGAGCCTGGGTGAGAGGGGATGAGGAGGAGGAGGAGGGCTTGGTCATCCACTCTACCAAGTCTTCGGCATGATGTGGCTCAACATGTCCAGCTGCCGAAAAGAAGGACAAGCGTGTCCCATGGCCATGTGCTGATGACAATGCACCGCGTCCACGACCAGCACTGTTGCCCCCAGACACAGAGCCTGCTTGCCCTCTTTTATTGCCTCCTGAATGTCTGCCTCTCCTTGTTTGCCTTCCAGACATTCTAATAGATGGCCTGCAGGGAGATGGGAAAAACAGCAATAAGGGCTACCTTCAGGTGTCCTTCTCTGTCCCTTTACTTAAGGATTTCTAAATATGGTTGAGGATGATTGCTTTCGCACAGAATAGCACAACGACAATTTCCCTGACTGTCCAAAAAACAAGGATTTCAAAGATGGTTGATGAGGAATGCTTTAGCACAGTATAGCACAAGGAGAATTTCCCTCACTGTCCTTCCCTGTCCCTAGAAACAAGGATTATCACAGTGAAAGAAACTGACAGTCTTCCTACCTATAGTTTTCTGTCCCTAGAAAAAATGTTTTTTTAAAGATGGTTGATGATCAATGCTTTAGCACAGTATAGCACAAGGAGAATTTCCCTCACTGTCCTTCCCTGTCCCTAGAAACAAGGATTATCACAGTGAAAGAAACTGACACTCTTCCTACCTATAGTTTTCTGTCCCTAGAAAAAATGTTTTTTTAAAGATGGTTGATGATCAATGCTTTAGCACACTATAGCACAAGGATAATTTCCCTCACTGTCCTTCCCTGTCCCTAGAAACAAGGATTATCACAGTGAAAGAAACTGACACTCTTCCTACCTATAGTTTTCTGTCCCTAGAAAAAATGTTTTTTTAAAGATGGTTGATGATCAATGCTTTAGCACAGTATAGCACAAGGAGAATTTCCCTCACTGTCCTTCCCTGTCCCTAGAAACAAGGATTATCACAGTGAAAGAAACTGACACTCTTCCTACCTATAGTTTTCTGTCCCTAGAAAAAATGTTTTTTTAAAGATGGTTGATGATCAATGCTTTAGCACACTATAGCACAAGGAGAATTTCCCTCACTGTCCTTCCCTGTCCCTAGAAACAAGGATTATCACAGTGAAAGAAACTGACACTCTCCCTACCTATAGTTTTCTGTCCCTAGAAAAAATGTTTTTTTAAAGATGGTTGATGATCAATGCTTTAGCACACTATAGCACAAGGAGAATTTCCCTCACTGTCCTTCCCTGTCCCTAGAAACAAGGATTAGCACAGTGAAAGAAACTGACACTCTCCCTACCTATAGTTTTCTGTCCCTAGAAAAAATGTTTTTTTAAAGATGGTTGATGATCAATGCTTTAGCACACTATAGCACAAGGAGAATTTCCCTCACTGTCCTTCCCTGTCCCTAGAAACAAGGATTAGCACAGTGAAAGAAACTGACACTCTCCCTACCTATAGTTTTCTGTCCCTAGAAAAACTGTTTTTTTAAAGATGGTTGATGATCAATGCTTTAGCACACTATAGCACAAGGAGAATTTCCCTCACTGTCCTTCCCTGTCCCTAGAAACAAGGATTAGCACAGTGAAAGAAACTGACACTCTCCCTACCTATAGTTTTCTGTCCCTAGAAAAAATGTTTTTTTAAAGATGGTTGATGATCAATGCTTTAGCACACTATAGCACAAGGAGAATTTCCCTCACTGTCCTTCCCTGTCCCTAGAAACAAGGATTATCACAGTGAAAGAAACTGACACTCTTCCTACCTATAGTTTTCTGTCCCTAGAAAAAATGTTTTTTTAAAGATGGTTGATGATCAATGCTTTAGCACACTATAGCACAAGGAGAATTTCCCTCACTGTCCTTCCCTGTCCCTAGAAACAAGGATTAGCACAGTGAAAGAAACTGACACTCTCCCTACTGTGACAGCAGGAAGGTAAAGTCACCTGGTTGCATCCAGGGGGGTAGATATATTTCGCCCAGATTCAGGCTTTACGCCGACTTATACAACTAGGTGGAGAGTTGTATAAGCCCAGCTGAGGCTAGTGGGCTCATGGATGACTCATACCTCTAGGGAGAGTGTGGGGCGTCGTGCAGACAGGGAGTTGATGAGACCAGCTGAAGCTTGTCAGCTCATTTAGGCCTCTATAAGAACTCCCAGATTCATTAGGTGTTTGCTCATGCCTGGACCCAGACCTGTGTGGACTGTCTAGGGAGAGTGAACCCCTGTGCGGTGAGACAAAGCCTGTGTGGCTATTTGCTTGGACATTTAAAACCAGGGACTTAGGGACTAGGACAGCACTAGGCTGATCCCAGTTGTTAGTTAGGAAACCTGTATGTTTACTCAGAGGTCAAGTTGACCAGGATTTATTTCATTTATGTTTCTTTTGCTTTGCTGTGTTTTGTCACTGTAAATAGAAAATAAACCGCACCTTTTTTTTTTTGAAAACCACAACCTCCGTTTGCTGGGCCTGTTTTTGTGTGGGGAGCCCATCCCGGGGGTCACACACACCCGCTGCCGAGCTAACCCCCTCACAGTTGGTGGAGAACCAGTGGCAGTTTTTTTTTAAGCCAGCATGGAGGAGATACTGAAACAGCTGGCTCTAGCAAATGCCAATCAACAGCAGACAAATGCAGGTTTGCAAAGGAGCCTTGCAGCCCAGCAGCAAGCTCATCAACAGAGCCTTGCAGCCCAGCAGCAAGCTCACCAACAGAGTCTGGAAGCTCAGCAACAAGCGCAGCAGCAATCTGAGGCCCGCTTCATAGACCTGTTACAGAAGCAAGAGCAGAGACTACAACAAATGGAAGCAGTAATGCAGCAACGTCCGCAGACCAGTGAGGAAAGCCGTCCCACTAATACCGCGTCCTTTGGGGTGAGTCGTTTATTGACAAAAATGACTGGAGAGGATGATCCAGAGGTATTTTTGACCACATTTGAAAGGACCGCTGAAAGAGAAAAGTGGCCTGAGGAGCAGTGGGCTGGACTGGTGGCTCCTCTGTTAACTGGTGAATCGCAGAAAGCTTACTATGACCTAGAGCCTAACCAAGCAGAAGACTATGTGATGCTAAAAGCTGAAATTTTGGCAAGGCTGGGTGTCACCCAGGCTGTCCGGGCTCAGCGTGTGCATAACTGGACTTTCCAGCTTGGAAAACCCCCCAGGTCTCAAATGTATGATCTCATTCACCTGAGCAGAAAGTGGCTACAGCCAGAGACTTTGTCCGCACCAAAGATTGTGGAACGTGTTGTAATGGATCGGTTTTTGAGAGCTCTTCCTACTGCCATCCAAAAGTGGGTAAGCCATGGAGACCCAGAGACGGCCGATGGTCTTGTGGATCGTGTGGAGAAATACTTGGCTACAGAGAACCTGACGGCCTCTTCCAGAGACACTCGGACTTTCCACCCTAAGACCAGACCATCCCCAGGGGCGGATAAGAGGATTGCAAGGGGTGAGGGTGGAGAGAGTGAGAGGGTGGGAGCTCTACCCCAAGTTTGGCGAGAACAGCCTGGGAAATCAGCGGCTCAAGAGGCGGCAAGAAGGATCGTTTGCTACCGCTGCCGGCAAGCGGGACATATTGCAGCCAATTGCCCGGTTATGGAGGAACCCATGCAGTGTGACTTTCTGACGGGCAGACGTCAGTCGCTGTGTGCGACAGTCGCATGCACTGCCATTCGAGGAACTGAGAAACATTTATGCAAAATGTGTGTTAATGGTAGAAATGTTGTGGTATTGCTGGATTCAGGTAGCCTTGTGACCCTGATAAAGGCTGAGTTAGTTAAAACAGAGGTCTTTGGGAATAGCAAGGTAGCTGTTATTTGTGTGCATGGGGACACCCGAGAGTATCCAGTGACTACAGTGTGTTTCGAGACCCCCAAAGGTACCCTCTCTCATCCAGTGGGCTTAGTATCTCAGTTACCGCATGACGCCATTGTGGGAAGGGATTTTCCGAAGTTCTGGGAACTGTGGGATGATCCTGAGCCCCCCACTGGTGCCCCTATGTACCAGGAATGTGATAGCCAGAACTCCCCTGAGAGTGGTGAGGACTCTCCGGAATTTCCCTTATCAGTATTGGCAGGGGAGACTCAAGAAACTGGAGAGGAGCCCACCTCCTCAGATGAAAACCTACCGTCTGTGGAGTTTTCTGATCTTGAGGTTCACAGGGAAAACTTTGCCACAGAACAGTTGAAAGACCCCGCCCTAATAAAGGCACGGGAAAACGTAGTGAAAATAGATGGCGAGTTAGTGAACCCAGATAATACCTGCACTTACCCATACTTCAGCGTAGAGAAGGACCTACTGTATCGGGTGGCAAAAAGGGCAGAAGAAACCGTTGAGCAGCTTGTGGTGCCCAAACCTTACAGGAAGTTGGTGTTGGAGTTGGCCCATGGGCACATTCTTGGAGGTCATCTGGGGACAGAGAAAACCCGAGAGAGGGTATTACAGAGATTCTATTGGCCGGGGGTGATGAAGGACATAGAAAATTATTGTTCCTCCTGCCCTGTGTGTCAGAGGTCGGCCCCGATGCCACATTTCCGTAGCCCGCTGGTCCCTCTACCCATCATTGAGGTCCCGTTTGAGAGGATCGCCATGGATTTGGTAGGGCCTATAATCAAGTCCGCTAGGGGGCACCAGTACATATTAGTTATAATGGACTATGCCACCCGTTATCCAGAAGCGATCCCTCTCCGAAATACCTCGGCCAAAACCATAGCCAAAGAGCTATCTCTTGTGTTTAGCCGGGTGGGTATTTGTAAAGAACTGCTTACGGACCAAGGTACACCCTTTATGTCCCGGGTTATGAAGGAGCTGTGTAAATTGTTCAAAGTGACGCAATTACGTACATCTGTGTATCACCCCCAAACCGATGGGCTGGTTGAAAGATTCAACAAAACCCTAAAACAAATGTTGAAGAAAGTGGTGGATAGAGATGGAAAGGATTGGGACTGTCTACTTCCTTATCTGATGTTTGCTATTAGGGAGGTGCCCCAATCCTCTACGGGATTCTCCCCCTTTGAGTTACTGTATGGGAGACACCCAAGAGGGCTGTTGGATATTGCCAAGGAAACTTGGGAAAGTGAGAGTTCTCCCCACAGGAGTGTGATTGAGCATGTCGCCCTGATGCAAGACCGAATTGCACAGGTAATGCCCATCGTGAAGGAACATTTGGCCCAAGCGCAGTTAGCACAGCAGAGAGTGTACAACCGTGGAGCCAAGACCCGTACCTTTTCCCCGGGGGATAGGATACTGGTACTTGTCCCTACGGTTGAAAGTAAATTCCTTGCCAAATGGCAAGGCCCCTATGAGATAATGGAAAAAGTGAGCGAAGTGAATTACAAGGTCAGACAACCAGGAAGGCGAAAGCCCGAACAGATCTATCACGTTAATCTGTTGAAAGCCTGGAGGGATAGAGAGTCCCTAGTCGCAGACACTTGGTCACCAGCTCAAACTGGTTGCGTGATTCCTGAGGTTGGAATAGCAGCCACCTTGTCACAACCCCAACAACAGGAGGTTAAGGAGTTTGTGCTTCGCAACAAGGAGGTATTCTCTGAGCTGCCGGGACAAACATCTGGGGTAGAGCATGACATCATTACCCCGCCCGGTGAAAGGGTGAAGTTAAAACCCTATCGGATCCCAGAGGCCCGACGGGAGGCAATACGGGAGGAAGTACAGAAAATGCTGAACTTAGGGGTGATAGAGGAGTCCCAAAGTGATTGGTCTAGTCCCATTGTGTTGGTGCCTAAACCGGATGGGAGCTGGCGATTTTGTAACGATTTTCGTCAGTTGAACAAAGTTACAAAATTTGACACCTACCCCATGCCACGTATAGATGAGTTGATCGACCGGCTGGGAACAGCCCGATACATGACGACTCTTGACCTCACAAAAGGGTATTGGCAAATCCTCCTGGCCAAGTCGGCCAAAGAGAAAACCGCATTTGTAACCCCAGACGGGGCGTTCCAATACAAAAGAATGCCGTTCGGGTTACAGAATGCGCCGGCCACATTCCAGCGGAAAATGGACCAGATGCTGAGGCCCCATCGGAAGTATGCTGCGGCTTACCTGGATGACGTAATTGTCCATAGCACAGATTGGGCCTCACATCTGCCAAAAGTGCAAGCAGTCCTGGACTCTGTTCGGGAAGCGGGGTTTACGGCTAACCCCAAGAAGTGTACCATTGGGCAGGAGGAGGCCAAATATCTTGGGTACACCATTGGGAGGGGAGTAATAAAACCCCAACTCAACAAAGTCGAGGCCATCCAGAGTTGGCCACGTCCCAACAGCAAGAAGCAGGTACGAGCCTTTCTGGGAATCGCTGGGTATTATCGGCGATTCATTCCCCACTTTGCTTCTAAGGCTGTGCCCCTAACCAACCTGACGAAGGGGAAAGGGTCGGTCATGATTAAATGGACCCCCGAGGCTGAGGCAGCATTCCAATTCTTGAAACAAGCCTTATGTAGCCAGCCAGTGTTGTACTCACCCGACTTCTCTAAAGACTTTGTCGTACAAAGTGATGCGTCAGATGTGGGGTTAGGAGCAGTATTGTCCCAGGTCTGGAACGGGGAAGAGCACCCAGTCATTTACCTCAGCAGGAAGTTGAAGTCCCATGAGGTAAATTACGCCACCGTTGAAAAGGAGTGTTTAGCGGTGAAGTGGGCTCTAGATTCCCTTCGGTACTACCTGCTAGGTAGGCACTTTGACATGATTACGGATCACGCTCCGTTAAAGTGGATGGCTCAAAACAAGGAAACAAATAGAAGAGTGAATAGGTGGTTCCTGGCCCTCCAGGAATTCAACTTCACAGTAAAGCATCGCCCTGGCGTTCAAATGGGGAATGTGGATGCTTTGTCTCGAGTACATGAATGCCTGATTGCTGGTGTTCCAACCCCGAGGTTAAAACAAGAGGGGGGGTATGTGACAGCAGGAAGGTAAAGTCACCTGGTTGCATCCAGGGGGGTAGATATATTTCGCCCAGATTCAGGCTTTACGCCGACTTATACAACTAGGTGGAGAGTTGTATAAGCCCAGCTGAGGCTAGTGGGCTCATGGATGACTCATACCTCTAGGGAGAGTGTGGGGCGTCGTGCAGACAGGGAGTTGATGAGACCAGCTGAAGCTTGTCAGCTCATTTAGGCCTCTATAAGAACTCCCAGATTCATTAGGTGTTTGCTCATGCCTGGACCCAGACCTGTGTGGACTGTCTAGGGAGAGTGAACCCCTGTGCGGTGAGACAAAGCCTGTGTGGCTATTTGCTTGGACATTTAAAACCAGGGACTTAGGGACTAGGACAGCACTAGGCTGATCCCAGTTGTTAGTTAGGAAACCTGTATGTTTACTCAGAGGTCAAGTTGACCAGGATTTATTTTATTTATGTTTCTTTTGCTTTGCTGTGTTTTGTCACTGTAAATAGAAAATAAACTGCACCTTTTTTTTTTTGAAAACCACAACCTCCGTTTGCTGGGCCTGTTTTTGTGTGGGGAGCCCATCCCGGGGGTCACACACACCCGCTGCCGAGCTAACCCCCTCACACTACCTATAGTTTTCTGTCCCTAGAAAAAATGTTTTTTTAAAGATGGTTGATGATCAATGCTTTAGCACAGTATAGCACAAGGAGAATTTCCCTCACTGTCCTTCCCTGTCCCTAGAAACAAGGATTATCACAGTGAAAGAAACTGACACTCTTCCTACCTATAGTTTTCTGTCCCTAGAAAAAATGTTTTTTTAAAGATGGTTGATGATCAATGCTTTAGCACAGTATAGCACAAGGAGAATTTCCCTCACTGTCCTTCCCTGTCCCTAGAAACAAGGATTATCACAGTGAAAGAAACTGACAGTCTTCCTACCTATAGTTTTCTGTCCCTAGAAAAAATGTTTTTTTAAAGATGGTTGATGATCAATGCTTTAGCACACTATAGCACAAGGAGAATTTCCCTCACTGTCCTTCCCTGTCCCTAGAAACAAGGATTATCACAGTGAAAGAAACTGACACTCTCCCTACCTATAGTTTTCTGTCCCTAGAAAAAATGTTTTTTTAAAGATGGTTGATGATCAATGCTTTAGCACACTATAGCACAAGGAGAATTTCCCTCACTGTCCTTCCCTGTCCCTAGAAACAAGGATTATCACAGTGAAAGAAACTGACACTCTTCCTACCTATAGTTTTCTGTCCCTAGAAAAAATGTTTTTTTAAAGATGGTTGATGATCAATGCTTTAGCACACTATAGCACAAGGAGAATTTCCCTCACTGTCCTTCCCTGTCCCTAGAAGCAAGGATTATCACAGTGAAAGAAACTGACAGTCTTCCTACCTATAGTTTTCTGTCCCTAGAAAAAATGTTTTTTTAAAGATGGTTGATGATCAATGCTTTAGCACAGTATAGCACAAGGAGAATTTCCCTCACTGTCCTTCCCTGTCCCTAGAAACAAGGATTATCACAGTGAAATAAACTGACACTCTCCCTACCTATAGTTTTCTGTCCCTAGAAAAAATGTTTTTTTAAAGATGGTTGATGATCAATGCTTTAGCACACTATAGCACAAGGAGAATTTCCCTCACTGTCCTTCCCTGTCCCTAGAAACAAGGATTATCACAGTGAAAGAAACTGACACTCTCCCTACCTATAGTTTTCTGTCCCTAGAAAAAATGTTTTTTTAAAGATGGTTGATGATCAATGCTTTAGCACACTATAGCACAAGGAGAATTTCCCTCACTGTCCTTCCCTGTCCCTAGAAACAAGGATTATCACAGTGAAAGAAACTGACACTCTTCCTACTGTGAGGGGGTTAGCTCGGCAGCGGGTGTGGGTGACCCCCGAGATGGGCTCCCCACACAAAAACAGGCCCAGCAGACGGAGCTTGTGGTTTTCAAAATCAAAAAGGTGCGGTTTATTTTCTATTTACAGTGACAAAAACACAGCAAAGCAAAAGAAACATAAACAAAATAAATCCTGGTCAAGTTGACCTCTGACTAAACATACAGGTTTCCTAACTTACAACTGGGATCAGCCTAGTGCTGTCCTAGTCCCTAAGTCCCTGGTTTTAAATGTCCAAGCAAATAGCCACACAGGCTTTGTCTCACCGCACAGGGGTTCACTCTCCCTAGACAGTCCACACAGGTCTGGTTCCAGGCATGAGCTAACATCTAATGAAGCTGGGAGTTCTTATAGAGGCCTAAATGAGCTGACAAGCTTCAGCTGGTCTCTTCAACTCCCTGTCTGTACGACGCCCCACACTCTCCCTAGAGGTATGAGTCATCCATGAGCCCACTAGCCTTAGCTGGGCTTATACAACTCTCCACCTAGTTGTATAAGTCGGCGTAAAGCCTGAATCTGGGCGAAATATATCTACCCCCCTGGATGCAACCAGGTGACTTTACCTTCCTGCTGTCACATACCCCCCCCCCTCTTGTTTTAACCTCGGGGTTGGAACACCAGCAATCAGGCATTCATGTACTCGAGACAAAGCATCCACATTCCCCATTTGAACGCCAGGGCGATGCTTTACTGTGAAGTTGAATTCCTGGAGGGCCAGGAACCACCTATTCACTCTTCTATTTGTTTCCTTGTTTTGAGCCATCCACTTTAACGGAGCGTGATCCGTAACCATGTCAAAGTGCCTACCTAGCAGGTAGTACCGAAGGGAATCTAGAGCCCACTTCACCGCTAAACACTCCTTTTCAACGGTGGCGTAATTTACCTCATGGGACTTCAACTTCCTGCTGAGGTAAATGACTGGGTGCTCTTCCCCGTTCCAGACCTGGGACAATACTGCTCCTAACCCCACATCTGACGCATCACTTTGTACGACAAAGTCTTTAGAGAAGTCGGGTGAGTACAACACTGGCTGGCTACATAAGGCTTGTTTCAAGAATTGGAATGCTGCCTCAGCCTCGGGGGTCCATTTAATCATGACCGACCCTTTCCCCTTCGTCAGGTTGGTTAGGGGCACAGCCTTAGAAGCAAAGTGGGGAATGAATCGCCGATAATACCCAGCGATTCCCAGAAAGGCTCGTACCTGCTTCTTGCTGTTGGGACGTGGCCAACTCTGGATGGCCTCGACTTTGTTGAGTTGGGGTTTTATTACTCCCCTCCCAATGGTGTACCCAAGATATTTGGCCTCCTCCTGCCCAATGGTACACTTCTTGGGGTTAGCCGTAAACCCCGCTTCCCGAACAGAGTCCAGGACTGCTTGCACTTTTGGCAGATGTGAGGCCCAATCTGTGCTATGGACAATTACGTCATCCAGGTAAGCCGCAGCATACTTCCGATGGGGCCTCAGCATCTGGTCCATTTTCCGCTGGAATGTGGCCGGCGCATTCTGTAACCCGAACGGCATTCTTTTATATTGGAACGCCCCGTCTGGGGTTACAAATGCGGTTTTCTCTTTGGCTGACTTGGCCAGGGGGATTTGCCAATACCCTTTTGTGAGGTCAAGAGTCGTCATGTATCGGGCTGTTCCCAGCCGGTCGATCAACTCATCTATACGTGGCATGGGGTAGGTGTCAAATTTTGTAACTTTGTTCAACTGACGAAAATCGTTACAAAATCACCAGCTCCCATCCGGTTTAGGCACCAACACAATGGGACTAGACCAATCACTTTGGGACTCCTCTATCACCCCTAAGTTCAGCATTTTCTGTACTTCCTCCCGTATTGCCTCCCGTCGGGCCTCTGGGATCCGATAGGGTTTTAACTTCACCCTTTCACCGGGCGGGGTAATGATGTCATGCTCTACCCCAGATGTTTGTCCCGGCAGCTCAGAGAATACCTCCTTGTTGCGAAGCACAAACTCCTTAACCACCTGTTGTTGGGGTTGTGACAAGGTGGCTGCTATTCCAACCTCAGGAATCACGCAACCAGTTTGAGCTGGTGACCAAGTGTCTGCGACTAGGGACTCTCTATCCCTCCAGGCTTTCAACAGATTAACGTGATAGATCTGTTCGGGCTTTCGCCTTCCTGGTTGTCTGACCTTGTAATTCACTTCGCTCACTTTTTCCATTATCTCGTAGGGGCCTTGCCATTTGGCAAGGAATTTACTTTCAACCGTAGGGACAAGTACCAGTATCCTATCCCCCGGGGAAAAGGTACGGGTCTTGGCTCCACGGTTGTACACTCTCTGCTGTGCTAACTGCGCTTGGGCCAAATGTTCCTTCACGATGGGCATTACCTGTGCAATTCGGTCTTGCATCAGGGCGACATGCTCAATCACACTCCTGTGGGGAGAACTCTCACTTTCCCAAGTTTCCTTGGCAATATCCAACAGCCCTCTTGGGTGTCTCCCATACAGTAACTCAAAGGGGGAGAATCCCGTAGAGGATTGGGGCACCTCCCTAATAGCAAACATCAGATAAGGAAGTAGACAGTCCCAATCCTTTCCATCTCTATCCACCACTTTCTTCAACATTTGTTTTAGGGTTTTGTTGAATCTTTCAACCAGCCCATCGGTTTGGGGGTGATACACAGATGTACGTAATTGCGTCACTTTGAACAATTTACATAGCTCCTTCATAACCCGGGACATAAAGGGTGTACCTTGGTCCGTAAGCAGTTCTTTACAAATACCCACCCGGCTAAACACAAGAGATAGCTCTTTGGCTATGGTTTTGGCCGAGGTATTTCGGAGAGGGATCGCTTCTGGATAACGGGTGGCATAGTCCATTATAACTAATATGTACTGGTGCCCCCTAGCGGACTTGATTATAGGACCTACCAAATCCATGGCGATCCTCTCAAACGGGACCTCAATGATGGGTAGAGGGACCAGCGGGCTACGGAAATGTGGCATCGGGGCCGACCTCTGACACACAGGGCAGGAGGAACAATAATTTTCTATGTCCTTCATCACCCCAGGCCAATAGAATCTCTGTAATACCCTCTCTCGGGTTTTCTCTGTCCCCAGATGACCTCCAAGAATGTGCCCATGGGCCAACTCCATCACCAACTTCCTGTAAGGTTTGGGCACCACAAGCTGCTCAACGGTTTCTTCTGCCCTTTTTGCCACCCGATACAGTAGGTCCTTCTCTACGCTGAAGTATGGGTAAGTGCAGGTATTATCTGGGTTCACTAACTCGCCATCTATTTTCACTACGTTTTCCCGTGCCTTTATTAGGGCGGGGTCTTTCAACTGTTCTGTGGCAAAGTTTTCCCTGTGAACCTCAAGATCAGAAAACTCCACAGACGGTAGGTTTTCGTCTGAGGAGGTGGGCTCCTCTCCAGTTTCTTGAGTCTCCCCTGCCAATACTGTCAAGGGAAATTCCGGAGAGTCCTCACCACTCTCAGGGGAGTTCTGGCTATCACATTCCTGGTACATAGGGGCACCAGTGGGGGGCTCAGGATCATCCCACAGTTCCCAGAACTTCGGAAAATCCCTTCCCACAATGGCGTCATGCGGTAACTGAGATACTAAGCCCACTGGATGAGAGAGGGTACCTTTGGGGGTCTCGAAACACACTGTAGTCACTGGATACTCTCGGGTGTCCCCATGCACACAAATAACAGCTACCTTGCTATTCCCAGAGACCTCTGTTTTAACTAATTCAGCCTTTATCAGGGTCACAAGGCTACCTGAATCCAGCAATACCACAACATTTCTACCATTAATACACATTTTGCATAAATGTTTCTCAGTTCCCCGAATGGCAGTGCATGCGACTGTCGCACACAGCGACTGACGTCTGCCCGTCAGAAAGTCACACTGCATGGGTTCCTCCACAACCGGGCAATTTGCTGCAATATGTCCCGCTTGCCGGCAGCGGTAGCAAACGATCCTTCTTGCCGCCTCTTGAGCCGCTGATTTCCCAGGCTGTTCTCGCCAAACTTGGGGTAGAGCTCCCACCCTCTCACTCTCTCCACCCTTACCCCTTGGAATCATCTTATCCGCCCCTGGGGATGGTCTGGTCTTAGGGTGGAAAGTCCGAGTGTCTCTGGAAGAGGCCGTCAGGTTCTCTGTAGCCAAGTATTTCTCCACACGATCCACAAGACCATCGGCCGTCTCTGGGTCTCCATGGCTTACCCACTTTTGGATGGCAGTAGGAAGAGCTCTCAAAAACCGATCCATTACAACACGTTCCACAATCTTTGGTGCGGACAAAGTCTCTGGCTGTAGCCACTTTCTGCTCAGGTGAATGAGATCATACATTTGAGATCTGGGGGGTTTTCCAAGCTGGAAAGTCCAGTTATGCACACGCTGAGCCCGGACAGCCAGGGTGACACCCAGCCTTGCCAATATTTCAGCTTTTAGCATCACATAGTCTTTTGCTTGGTCATGCTCTAGGTCATAGTAAGCCTTCTGCGATTCACCAGTTAACAGAGGAGCCACCAGTCCAGCCCACTGCTCCTCAGGCCACTTTTCTCTTTCAGCAGTCCTTTCAAATGTGGTCAAAAATACCTCTGGATCATCCTCTCCAGTCATTTTTGTCAATAAACGACTCACCCCAAAGGACGCGGTATTAGTGGGACGGCTTCCCCCACTGGTCTGCGGACGTTGCTGCACTACTGCTTCCATTTGTTGTAGTCTCTGCTCTTGCTTCTGTAACAGGTCTATGAAGCGGGCCTCAGATTGCTGCAGGGCTTGTTGCTGAGCTTCCAGACTCTGTTGGTGAGCTTGCTGCTGGGCTGCAAGGCTCTGTTGATGAGCTTGCTGCTGGGCTGCAAGGCTCCTTTGCAAACCTGCATTTGTCTGCTGTTGATTGGCATTTGCTAGAGCCAGCTGTTTCAGTATCTCCTCCATGCTGGCTTAAAAAAAACTGCCACTGGTTCTCCACCAACTGTGAGGGGGTTAGCTCGGCAGCGGGTGTGGGTGACCCCCGAGATGGGCTCCCCACACAAAAACAGGCCCAGCAGACGGAGCTTGTGGTTTTCAAAATCAAAAAGGTGCGGTTTATTTTCTATTTACAGTGACAAAAACACAGCAAAGCAAAAGAAACATAAACAAAATAAATCCTGGTCAAGTTGACCTCTGACTAAACATACAGGTTTCCTAACTAACAACTGGGATCAGCCTAGTGCTGTCCTAGTCCCTAAGTCCCTGGTTTTAAATGTCCAAGCAAATAGCCACACAGGCTTTGTCTCACCGCACAGGGGTTCACTCTCCCTAGACAGTCCACACAGGTCTGGTTCCAGGCATGAGCTAACATCTAATGAAGCTGGGAGTTCTTATAGAGGCCTAAATGAGCTGACAAGCTTCAGCTGGTCTCGTCAACTCCCTGTCTGTACGACGCCCCACACTCTCCCTAGAGGTATGAGTCATCCATGAGCCCACTAGCCTTAGCTGGGCTTATACAACTCTCCACCTAGTTGTATAAGTCGGCGTAAAGCCTGAATCTGGGCGAAATATATCTACCCCCCTGGATGCAACCAGGTGACTTTACCTTCCTGCTGTCACACTACCTATAGTTTTCTGTCCCTAGAAAAAATGTTTTTTTAAAGATGGTTGATGATCAATGCTTTAGCACACTATAGCACAAGGAGAATTTCCCTCACTGTCCTTCCCTGTCCCTAGAAACAAGGATTATCACAGTGAAAGAAACTGACACTCTTCCTACCTATAGTTTTCTGTCCCTAGAAAAAATGTTTTTTTAAAGATGGTTGATGATCAATGCTTTAGCACACTATAGCACAAGGAGAATTTCCCTCACTGTCCTTCCCTGTCCCTAGAAACAAGGATTATCACAGTAAAACACACTGACACTCTTCCTACCTATAGTTTTCTGTCCCTAGAAAAAATGATTTTTTAAAGATGGTTGATGATCAATGCTTTAGCACACTATAGCACAAGGAGAATTTCCCTCACTGTCCTTCCCTGTCCCTAGAAACAAGGATTATCACAGTGAAAGAAACTGACAGTCTTCCTACCTATAGTTTTCTGTCCCTAGAAAAAATGTTTTTTTAAAGATGGTTGATGATCAATGCTTTAGCACAGTATAGCACAAGGAGAATTTCCCTCACTGTCCTTCCCTGTCCCTAGAAACAAGGATTATCACAGTGAAAGAAACTGACACTCTCCCTACCTATAGTTTTCTGTCCCTAGAAAAAATGTTTTTTTAAAGATGGTTGATGATCAATGCTTTAGCACACTATAGCACAAGGAGAATTTCCCTCACTGTCCTTCCCTGTCCCTAGAAACAAGGATTATCACAGTGAAAGAAACTGACACTCTCCCTACCTATAGTTTTCTGTCCCTAGAAAAAATGTTTTTTTAAAGATGGTTGATGATCAATGCTTTAGCACACTATAGCACAAGGAGAATTTCCCTCACTGTCCTTCCCTGTCCCTAGAAACAAGGATTATCACAGTGAAAGAAACTGACACTCTTCCTACCTATAGTTTTCTGTCCCTAGAAAAAATGTTTTTTTAAAGATGGTTGATGATCAATGCTTTAGCACACTATAGCACAAGGAGAATTTCCCTCACTGTCCTTCCCTGTCCCTAGAAACAAGGATTATCACAGTGAAAGAAACTGACACTCTCCCTACCTATAGTTTTCTGTCCCTAGAAAAAATGTTTTTTTAAAGATGGTTGATGATCAATGCTTTAGCACACTATAGCACAAGGAGAATTTCCCTCACTGTCCTTCCCTGTCCCTAGAAACAAGGATTATCACAGTGAAAGAAACTGACACTCTTCCTACCTATAGTTTTCTGTCCCTAGAAAAAATGTTTTTTTAAAGATGGTTGATGATCAATGCTTTAGCACACTATAGCACAAGGAGAATTTCCCTCACTGTCCTTCCCTGTCCCTAGAAACAAGGATTATCACAGTAAAACACACTGACACTCTCCCTACCTATAGTTTTCTGTCCCTAGAAAAAATGATTTTTTAAAGATGGTTGATGATCAATGCTTTAGCACACTATAGCACAAGGAGAATTTCCCTCACTGTCCTTCCCTGTCCCTAGAAACAAGGATTCGCACAGTAAAACACACTGACACTCTCCCTACCTATCCTTCTCTTTCCCTAAACTAAAGGAATCCAGGTTAAGCAAGAAAAAAAAATGTCACTGTCCCTGCCTATGCTTCTCTTTCCCTGCTCCGGAACACACTACACTAGGCCGCCGTGCTGGCGGCCTTTTATAGTGTGGGGCGTGTACTAAACACCCTCAGCAATAATTGGCCACAGGCATCCTGCCTGTGGCCAATCATTGCTCTCCTCGCTGCCGGCGCTGTGATTGGCCAAGCATGCGGGGTCACAGTGCATGCTTGGCCAATCACAGCGCCTGGATGACACTGCGATGGCGTAGTGCATTGTGGGCCATTCGCGTCACTCGAATTAGGCGCGAACGGCCCAAATCGTTCGATCTTCGTCGAACGATCGAACAGCCGATGTTCGAGTCGAACGTATGTTCGACTCGAACACCGAGCTCATCCCTACTGAGGAGCCCAAGAAGCCCCTTAACTTGAATGCTGAACCAGTGCAGAAACCTAAGAGACTGATAACTTGCTTCAATTGTGGAGGAGTCGGACATGTCAGAGGAGTATGTCCAAGCCCGGATAAAGCTGAGTCCCAATACCACAAGCCGGCGGAAAACTTCAGAGGGCCCCGGTGAAGGAGTCAACCGGGCGCCCACCAGTCTCAACGAAATCCAATAAATAAAAAATCCAATGATGCGAGGAGCCAACGTCGGGAACGCAGACCTTGGCCAAATAACCCTGTTATTATCTCTGAGCGACCCAATGCCTCCCGTTCCATGACTCAAACTGCTCAACGGCGGGAGATCAATGCACACCAGGCCCAGCAGGAGCCGAGGCCCAGTAAAAACCTCAAAAGGAAAAGAGTAAGAGTGTAAATAACAGAGCCAAGCAGAAAGGCTACTCGAAAAGAACTTCCTGCCAACTTAGTGGGGCCTTCCCCCAATAGTGACAATCCAAGTAGAAGGGATTTATACAAAGGCCCTTTTGGACACTGGAGTTCAAGTGACTTTTTTATATAGAGACTTTTATAACAAGCACCTCAAACATCTGCCACTACAGGAACTGGAAGAACTGGAGATATGGGGCATCGGGACTCAATGTTTCCCTTATGATGGATACCTGCCAATCAAACTGACTTTTGACCCCTCAGTGGCGGGAGAGGCAGAGACCTTTGACACCCTGGCAGTGGTCTGCCCTCGCCCGCCAGGAGCCAGCAAGAGCTCCCTCATCATAGGGACCAACACTGACCTAGTCAGGAGACTATTGATCCCCCTTACCCAGGAGCAGGATACCTCCACAACAAGAGTTCACCCCATGTTACAGAAAGTGTACCAACGCCTGGTAATGGAGCAGAAGGCCCCAGCAGAAGGAATTGGAAAAATCTGGAAGCTGGACAGAACGGAAAAAGTGTTACAACCAGGAGAGGTGACTTGTTTGAGAGCTTCTGTTAAACTTACCTGGAAACAACCAGGCCCCTTTGTCGTCCTTGAACCGGACCCACATGAAAAATAAACAGGGATCAAAGTCATTCCTGAAGTGGTTCCCTTAGAGGCCCTAAAGAAAAGTCACGAGAGGGTCTCAGTAAGCATCAGGAATACTGCTACCACACCAGTGAAGGTACCCGCTAGAATGCTGCTGGGCCAAGAGAATCAAGCCACCCCGGTTGCCCCATCTGACTTAAAGAGGGAAGAAAGGTATGAAGTCACTGTGGAGAAGCTGTGTTCTAAGGACACGACCCTCCCACCAGTATGGAAGGAGAGGGCCAAGGCCCAACTCGCCCGATGGTAGAAGATCTTTTCTAAAAACGAGTTTGATTTGGGGTGTGCAAAGAGTGCCACCCACAAGATTCGCCTACAGGAAGATAGGCCCTTTAGAGAAAGAGTCCGACGGGTTCCTTTGGCTGACTTGGAGGATCTGCGTGAGCAACTGGCAGAACTTAAGAGGACAGGCATTATCCGAGAGTCCAGGAGCCCTTACGCCTCTCCAATAGTGGTAGTCCAGGAAGAAGAATGGGTCACTGAGGCTGTGTATCGACTATCGGACACTCAACAAAAGGACTATACCTAACCAGTATACCACTCCCCGAATAGAAGATGTTTTGCAGAGTTTGTCAGGGGCTAAGTAGTTCAGTGTGATGGATTTGAAAAGTGGATACTATCAAATTCCCATGCATGCTGAAGATCAGGAGAAAACAGCTTTCATCACTCCAGTAGGCTTCCTAGAGTTCAACCGCATGCCTCAGGGTTTGTCAGGAACCCCAGCCACTTTCCAAAGACTTATGGAGAAGACGGTTTTGTGACATGAATCAGATTGAGGTACTGGTATACTTGGACGACATCATTGTGTTTGGAAGAACTCTGGAAGAACACGAACAGCGACTGGAAAATGTCCTAAAGAGGCTCCATGATGAAGGCCTGAAGCTTTCGTTGGAGAAGTGTCAATTTTACCAGCCCTCAGTCCATTACCTGGGCCACATCGTATCCACTGAAAGGATATCCACGGACTCAGGGAAGTTAGAGGCCGTCACCTCTTGGCCTAGGCCCACTAATGTGACCGAGCTCCGGTCATTCTTGGGATTCTGTTCTTATTACAGAAGGTTCGTAGAGGGATTTTCCAAGATTGCCTGACCCCTGAATGAACTGCTGAGGACTGAAGAGGAAGATGATGTTCCAGAATCAGTTAGACCAGTGAAACCCACCATGGGGCCTAGGAAGCCTAAAGAGTCTATCCAAGACCAGTGGACCACCAAGTGTGAGGAGGCATTCTTCCAACTCAAGAAAAGCCTAACTACTTCTCCTGTGTTGGCTTATGCAGATACTGCAAAACCTTATGAGCTGCATGTGGATGCCAGTAGAGATGGATTGGGCGGGGTCCTGTACCAAGAGTACGATGGTCACCTACGGCCTGTTGCCTATGTGAGTCGGAGTCTGGTGCCAGCTGAGAATAATTATCCCACACACAAGCTGGAATTCCTGGCTCTAAAATGGGCCGTAGTGGATAAGCTACGAGACTACCTATATGGGGCAGAGTTTGTGGTAAAGACTGACAACAAACCGTGGTGCATCCGTGCTCTGATAGAAATGCTCACTCACCAGAATATTCTTACCCTCAAGGGGTATATGGCATCCACAGTGTTAGCCACTGTGAGGCTCTGTGGCACACAACTCTATTCCTCTATGTTCCTCAATGCTTGGTAATCCAGCTCCAATGTTACCCAGATGGAAGGAAGACAAAGGGGGATACTCCCAATAGTGTGATACCGCTTAAGAACACAATCTTTATTCATAAACATATGCAGGGTACTCACATTTTGGAAGTTTAAAAATGAGCGTTTTAAGCATGCAAACAATGCTTTGCAGGGAAGTGGTGTGATGCTGTGCTTGCAATGTCTTCCCCCTACCGACGTCTCGTGTAGTGGAGTGAGGGACGGAAGACCGGGATAGCGAAGAGATCGTGTACCGGAGCATCAGCAATGGAATCAACCAGGCGAACTAGGCCTATTTGGGTGAGCGGGCACCTGCCCAGGATTTATCAGTTACTTTATAGGCCTGTGACTATTAAGGCCCACCATCACTAGAATAGTGCGACACACACACGCCAGAACATGCGAGTGCATTGTGTGGTAGTGCGCAGTTTAAAGTTGGCGTTTGCACCGCCTGACAGTTTCACACTCCAAAAAGCATTGCGGGAGTTTTGTTTATTCTTCTACACCTTTTGGATTACAATTAAGATGTGCACCAATGTTTGCTAGCGAAGACTCCATCCATTGAGGAATTTGTACACTAATATTGGTCAGGCCTGACTGGAACGTATAGTGACGGGACACAGGGTGGTATTGCCCACTAGGGGGAGCTTGCGAGCAATACAGTTTAGTCAAATAATAGACATTAACACTGCAAGTTAAGATATTTTGTCTGATAGCAATTATTTATTTTATTATTGACTCTCGCAGAGCCCTGCAGAGTCCACTGTATGTATAACCTTGTCTTACCTTTATAACTTACTAAGTAAAGTTCACCCTTGGTGAAGTGCAAACCTGTGTGCAGTTTCTCTGTTATCTTGTGGAAGGAGAAGTGGCCAATTCAAGGTAACAATCTATATTGCAATTTTACTGTGGTGTGGTTTTATTGTGTTCCCCAGCAACCAGTGGGTTCCACAATATTTGTATATACCAGTTGTGCCAAGGGAGGGTTTGAGCCAATTCCAAGGGGTTGATAGGCAGAACGTAGACCCAAAACAAAACCAGCAGCTCCTACGGGGGTAGTGCTACACGTGGGGGCTCGTCCGGGATTTCTACGGTTCTGAAATCAACTCCCCCCCTAGACAGAACCCTTGTCAGTACAACCATGGACCCTACTACTACAGTGGTGTCTGGAGGAAAACATCCTTCCGGGCAACGGTCTAGTAATCAAAATCAAAAGAGAAGTCTGGACAAAGGAGCAGCTACTCCTAGTTTTGAGAACACTGTCCACCGACAGGAAACCATGGGTGATTGACATGAGAACAGACACCATCAACCCACACACCGATGCACTGTGTGAATGGAAGAAGGGAAGAAGGGAGTTTCAGGCCACTTTAAAGGCACTAGTATAAAGACTGCCAACCAAGTAGAATTCTTCCTGATACACTCAGAAAGACCCAGGGTTGATAGGCAGAACGTAGGCCCAAAACAAAACCAGCAGCTCCTACGGGGGTAGTGCTACAGTTACAGTAAGTTGTTTCTTCCATACAGGCTACACTGTTTCCTCGACATGTTTCGCCATTAGCGGCTTCTTCTGGAGGAGTGTTGCCCAATTCTTTAAACACATATGTAAGAAAACTTCATTTAAATGACATATACAATTTATATATACTGTATTTATTGGCATATAACACTCACTTTTTTACCCTGAAAATAGAGGATAAACTGTGCCTGCGTGTTATCAGCAGGGGGCTGTGGAAAGTTTTTTTCTTGAAACTTCCCTCTTAAAGTTAGGGTGCGTGTTATACGCCTGTGAGTGTTATACGCCGATAAATACAGTAACTTAGTTTCAAAAATTGGTATGCTATCACAAGGTCATGCTTACCCTGGTCTTTATTTATCAACAAAGGTTTTTACTTCCACCCCATGTTGATGGGGACAAGGGCCTCATCCCCACAACCCTTGCCCGGTGGTTGTGGGGGTCTGCGGAGGTTTTAGTTCTAGCAGAGTGTAATTTATATATCACACCACTAGAGGGCCTCTGATTCCTCAACACATTGAGCAATTTCCAGCTCATATGCACTTTTTCACTCTCCACTAGAGAGCCGTTTATTTTATTTTATTTTATATTTACTTCATTGTTATTTTAGCAATTATTACAATTATTTGTTAATATACTTCTAATATCGTAGATTGTTGCATCAGTCTTTTTATAAGTTAGTATAGATTTTAAACACCACCCGAAGTATATAGCAGGTGATACACCTATCTATAACTAGTCATTCTAATGAGATTTGTAGTAAGGGTATGTAGCGAGGTGTTAAATTTAGGGGGAGTTTCTGAGTGGTAATTAGGCTCAGACACACTAATTGTTAGGGTTAATGGACCATTTCCGTCCATGGGAGATGGTGTTGGTGTGCAGTTCCCTGTGGCCTACAGGTGGCGCTGTTGCCGTGGGCCAGGGTTGAACCACTGATACAGGGCTGTGCTCTTTTTGTCCCCTCTCGGCGGTGGTATGGCAGGGCGGGGAACCTGCTGTGCCTGTCGGGAGAGGGTAAAAAAGGGGGCGGCCATCTTCCATTGGGGTCGTCGTTCGTGGGTCCGTGCCCAGGCACCTTCAGCCTGGGTGCGTGCGCTATCTCCGGGTGCCATAGGCCCGGAGGCCTGGTTACTGTTCTATCCCAGACACCTTCAGTCTGGGGTGAGGTAATATTTTTGAAGGCCCGGGGCCCAGCAACCTTCGGCTGGGGTCCGCCAGGGATCGAGAGCTCCCAGGGTGCCGCCTTGCGAGGGGACCCGTATCTGAGATGAAGAGGCCAGAGAGGTAACCCTTTCCGAAGACCCAGTGCTGAGTCGTGGTGACGGTGAGGGCTCTGGTAACTCTCCGGAGGGATGGTTTTCTCCTTTACATGAGCCAAACACTTCAAGAAGGTAGTTCACCAAGTCAGTGGCAGTGACTTCTGTTCACCAAGTCAGTGGCAGTGACTTCATAGGGCATGGCCCTATTCACCAGGTCAGTGGCAGTGACCAGTTCACCGAGTCAGTGGCAGTGACTTCTATTCACCAGGTCTGTGGCAGAGATCAACCTCACTGTCTTTGGCAGAGATTGTGCGCCAAAACTGTTCGTGAAACCTGAACAGTCCGAGGAAATCATTAGAGTTTGTGCCTGGACCTCCTCCCACCTAAGCTGTCCTGTGTCTTGTTCCAACCTGTCTGCTGTTAAAGAGACTATTTGTTATCCAGTGTGAAATAAATATAGAAGTTGGACTTTCAGTTGGTGTGGACAGTTGCATTACTGGGGAGAAATAAAGACTTGCATCTATTTAAGATAGAGGTGAGAATCATTCTCGGGAGGATTCAACTCCAGCCGCAGGTAGACCCGAAACTAACACCGCTCAACCTCCTCACACAGGAGGGTACGGGCTTGTGGTGCAGTGTGCCTCTCTCTGCCTGCGAGGAGCCTAATTAAATGCAGGTAAAGACAGAGGGGTCTGTGCGCTACAGGTATAAATGCCCTCAACTAACATGGCGGAATGACTACTTCCTGATGATGGCTTTGTGATTAGCCGAAACGTTGAGGTAATACCACGTCACCGCTAGGGATGAGCTTCGTGTTCGAGTCGAACATACGTTCGACTCGAACATCGGCTGTTCGATCGTTCGACGAAGATCGAACGATTTGGGCCGTTCGCGCCAAATTCGAGTGACGCGAACGGCCCACAATGCACTACGCCATCGCAGTGTCATCCAGGCGCTGTGATTGGCCAAGCATGCACTGTGACCCCGCATGCTTGGCCAATCACAGCGCCGGCAGCGAGGAGAGCAATGATTGGCCACAGGCAGGATGCCTGTGGCCAATTATTGCTGAGGGTGTTTAGTACACGCCCCACACTATAAAAGGCCGCCAGCACGGCGGCCTAGTGTAGTGTGTTCCGGAGCAGGGATAGAGCAGCATAGGCAGGGACAGTGACTGTTATTTCTTTCTTGCTTAACCTGGATTCCTTTAGTTTAGGGAAAGAGAAGGATAGGTAGGGAGAGTGTCAGTGTGTTTTGTGCTTGTGCTATAGTGTGCTTTAAAAAAACATTTATTCTAGGGACAGAAAACTGTAGGTAGGGACAGTGTCAGTTTCTTTCACTCTGCAAGTCCTTGTTTCCAGGGACCTGGAAGGACAGTGAGTGAATTGTCCTTGTGCTATATTGTGCTTAAAAAAACATTTATTCTAGGGACAGAAAACTGTAGGTAGGGAGAGTGTCAGTTTCTTTCACTCTGCAAGTCCTTGTTTCCAGGGACCTGGAAGGACAGTGAGTGAATTGTCCTTGTGCTATATTGTGCTTAAAAAAACATTTATTCTAGGGACAGAAAACTGTAGGTAGGGAGAGTGTCAGTTTATTTCACTCTGCAAGTCCTTGTTTCCAGGGACCTGGAAGGACAGTGACTGAATTGTCCTTGTGCTATATTGTGATTAAAAAAAACATTTATTCTAGGGACAGAAAACTGTAGGTAGGGAGAGTGTCAGTTTATTTCACTCTGCAAGTCCTTGTTTCCAGGGACCTGGAAGGACAGTGACTGAATTGTCCTTGTGCTATATTGTGATTAAAAAAAACATTTATTCTAGGGACAGAAAACTGTAGGTAGGGAGAGTGTCAGTTTATTTCACTCTGCAAGTCCTTGTTTCCAGGGACCTGGAAGGACAGTGAGTGAATTGTCCTTGTGTTATATTGTGATTAAAAAAAACATTTTTTCTAGGGACAGAAAACTGTAGGTAGGGAGAGTGTTTTATTTCTTTCACTCTGCAAGTCCTTGTTTCCAGGGACCTGTAAGGACAGTGAGTGAATTGTCCTTGTGCTATATTGTGCTTAAAAAAAACATTTATTCTAGGGACAGAAAACTGTAGGTAGGGAGAGTGTCAGTTTATTTCACTCTGCAAGTCCTTGTTTCCAGGGACCTGGAAGGACAGTGAGTGAATTGTCCTTGTGTTATATTGTGATTAAAAAAAACATTTTTTCTAGGGACAGAAAACTGTAGGTAGGGAGAGTGTTTTTTTTCTTTCACTCTGCAAGTCCTTGTTTCCAGGGACCTGTAAGGACAGTGAGTGAATTGTCCTTGTGCTATATTGTGCTTAAAAAAAACATTTATTCTAGGGACAGAAAACTGTAGGTAGGGAGAGTGTCAGTTTATTTCACTCTGCAAGTCCTTGTTTCCAGGGACCTGGAAGGACAGTGACTGAATTGTCCTTGTGCTATATTGTGATTAAAAAAAACATTTATTCTAGGGACAGAAAACTGTAGGTAGGGAGAGTGTCAGTTTATTTCACTCTGCAAGTCCTTGTTTCCAGGGACCTGGAAGGACAGTGACTGAATTGTCCTTGTGCTATATTGTGATTAAAAAAAACATTTATTCTAGGGACAGAAAACTGTAGGTAGGGAGAGTGTCAGTTTATTTCACTCTGCAAGTCCTTGTTTCCAGGGACCTGGAAGGACAGTGACTGAATTGTCCTTGTGCTATATTGTGATTAAAAAAAACATTTATTCTAGGGACAGAAAACTGTAGGTAGGGAGAGTGTCAGTTTATTTCACTCTGCAAGTCCTTGTTTCCAGGGACCTGGAAGGACAGTGACTGAATTGTCCTTGTGCTATATTGTGATTAAAAAAAACATTTATTCTAGGGACAGAAAACTGTAGGTAGGGAGAGTGTCAGTTTATTTCACTCTGCAAGTCCTTGTTTCCAGGGACCTGGAAGGACAGTGACTGAATTGTCCTTGTGCTATATTGTGATTAAAAAAAACATTTATTCTAGGGACAGAAAACTGTAGGTAGGGAGAGTGTCAGTTTATTTCACTCTGCAAGTCCTTGTTTCCAGGGACCTGGAAGGACAGTGACTGAATTGTCCTTGTGCTATATTGTGATTAAAAAAAACATTTATTCTAGGGACAGAAAACTGTAGGTAGGGAGAGTGTCAGTTTATTTCACTCTGCAAGTCCTTGTTTCCAGGGACCTGGAAGGACAGTGACTGAATTGTCCTTGTGCTATATTGTGATTAAAAAAAACATTTATTCTAGGGACAGAAAACTGTAGGTAGGGAGAGTGTCAGTTTATTTCACTCTGCAAGTCCTTGTTTCCAGGGACCTGGAAGGACAGTGAGTGAATTGTCCTTGTGTTATATTGTGATTAAAAAAAACATTTTTTCTAGGGACAGAAAACTGTAGGTAGGGAGAGTGTTTTTTTTATTTCACTCTGCAAGTCCTTGTTTCCAGGGACCTGTAAGGACAGTGAGTGAATTGTCCTTGTGCTATATTGTGCTTAAAAAAAACATTTATTCTAGGGACAGAAAACTGTAGGTAGGGAGAGTGTCAGTTTATTTCACTCTGCAAGTCCTTGTTTCCAGGGACCTGGAAGGACAGTGAGTGAATTGTCCTTGTGTTATATTGTGATTAAAAAAAACATTTTTTCTAGGGACAGAAAACTGTAGGTAGGGAGAGTGTTTTTTTTCTTTCACTCTGCAAGTCCTTGTTTCCAGGGACCTGTAAGGACAGTGAGTGAATTGTCCTTGTGCTATATTGTGCTTAAAAAAAACATTTATTCTAGGGACAGAAAACTGTAGGTAGGGAGAGTGTCAGTTTATTTCACTCTGCAAGTCCTTGTTTCCAGGGACCTGGAAGGACAGTGACTGAATTGTCCTTGTGCTATATTGTGATTAAAAAAAACATTTATTCTAGGGACAGAAAACTGTAGGTAGGGAGAGTGTCAGTTTATTTCACTCTGCAAGTCCTTGTTTCCAGGGACCTGGAAGGACAGTGACTGAATTGTCCTTGTGCTATATTGTGATTAAAAAAAACATTTATTCTAGGGACAGAAAACTGTAGGTAGGGAGAGTGTCAGTTTATTTCACTCTGCAAGTCCTTGTTTCCAGGGACCTGGAAGGACAGTGACTGAATTGTCCTTGTGCTATATTGTGATTAAAAAAAACATTTATTCTAGGGACAGAAAACTGTAGGTAGGGAGAGTGTCAGTTTATTTCACTCTGCAAGTCCTTGTTTCCAGGGACCTGGAAGGACAGTGACTGAATTGTCCTTGTGCTATATTGTGATTAAAAAAAACATTTATTCTAGGGACAGAAAACTGTAGGTAGGGAGAGTGTCAGTTTATTTCACTCTGCAAGTCCTTGTTTCCAGGGACCTGGAAGGACAGTGACTGAATTGTCCTTGTGCTATATTGTGATTAAAAAAAACATTTATTCTAGGGACAGAAAACTGTAGGTAGGGAGAGTGTCAGTTTATTTCACTCTGCAAGTCCTTGTTTCCAGGGACCTGGAAGGACAGTGACTGAATTGTCCTTGTGCTATATTGTGATTAAAAAAAACATTTATTCTAGGGACAGAAAACTGTAGGTAGGGAGAGTGTCAGTTTATTTCACTCTGCAAGTCCTTGTTTCCAGGGACCTGGAAGGACAGTGACTGAATTGTCCTTGTGCTATATTGTGATTAAAAAAAACATTTATTCTAGGGACAGAAAACTGTAGGTAGGGAGAGTGTCAGTTTATTTCACTCTGCAAGTCCTTGTTTCCAGGGACCTGGAAGGACAGTGACTGAATTGTCCTTGTGCTATATTGTGATTAAAAAAAACATTTATTCTAGGGACAGAAAACTGTAGGTAGGGAGAGTGTCAGTTTATTTCACTCTGCAAGTCCTTGTTTCCAGGGACCTGGAAGGACAGTGACTGAATTGTCCTTGTGCTATATTGTGATTAAAAAAAACATTTATTCTAGGGACAGAAAACTGTAGGTAGGGAGAGTGTCAGTTTATTTCACTCTGCAAGTCCTTGTTTCCAGGGACCTGGAAGGACAGTGACTGAATTGTCCTTGTGCTATATTGTGATTAAAAAAAACATTTATTCTAGGGACAGAAAACTGTAGGTAGGGAGAGTGTCAGTTTATTTCACTCTGCAAGTCCTTGTTTCCAGGGACCTGGAAGGACAGTGACTGAATTGTCCTTGTGCTATATTGTGATTAAAAAAAACATTTATTCTAGGGACAGAAAACTGTAGGTAGGGAGAGTGTCAGTTTATTTCACTCTGCAAGTCCTTGTTTCCAGGGACCTGGAAGGACAGTGACTGAATTGTCCTTGTGCTATATTGTGATTAAAAAAAAACATTTATTCTAGGGACAGAAAACTGTAGGTAGGGAGAGTGTCAGTTTATTTCACTCTGCAAGTCCTTGTTTCCAGGGACCTGGAAGGACAGTGACTGAATTGTCCTTGTGCTATATTGTGATTAAAAAAAACATTTATTCTAGGGACAGAAAACTGTAGGTAGGGAGAGTGTCAGTTTATTTCACTCTGCAAGTCCTTGTTTCCAGGGACCTGGAAGGACAGTGAGTGAATTGTCCTTGTGTTATATTGTGATTAAAAAAAACATTTTTTCTAGGGACAGAAAACTGTAGGTAGGGAGAGTGTTTTTTTTCTTTCACTCTGCAAGTCCTTGTTTCCAGGGACCTGTAAGGACAGTGAGTGAATTGTCCTTGTGCTATATTGTGCTTAAAAAAAACATTTATTCTAGGGACAGAAAACTGTAGGTAGGGAGAGTGTCAGTTTATTTCACTCTGCAAGTCCTTGTTTCCAGGGACCTGGAAGGACAGTGAGTGAATTGTCCTTGTGTTATATTGTGATTAAAAAAAACATTTTTTCTAGGGACAGAAAACTGTAGGTAGGGAGAGTGTTTTTTTTCTTTCACTCTGCAAGTCCTTGTTTCCAGGGACCTGTAAGGACAGTGAGTGAATTGTCCTTGTGCTATATTGTGCTTAAAAAAAACATTTATTCTAGGGACAGAAAACTGTAGGTAGGGAGAGTGTCAGTTTATTTCACTCTGCAAGTCCTTGTTTCAAGGGACAGAGAAGGACACCTGAAGGTAGCCCTTATTGCTTTTTTCCCATCTCCCTGCAGGCCATCTATTAGAATGTCTGGAAGGCAAACAAGGAGAGGCAGACAGTCAGGAGGCAATAAAAGAGGGCAAGCAGGCTCTGTGTCTGGGGGCAACAGTGCTGGTCGTGGACGCGGTGCATTGTCATCAGCACATGGCCATGGGACACGCTTGTCCTTCTTTTCGGCAGCTGGACATGTTGAGCCACATCATGCCGAAGACTTGGTAGAGTGGATGACCAAGCCCTCCTCCTCCTCCTCATCCTCTCTCACCCAGGCTCAGGGTACTGGAAAAGCAGCTGCCAAAGCGTCGTCTTCCCTGGTATCAATGTCAGACAAATCATCAGTCACTCCTTCCCTAGACCCACCATGTCCTCCTCCTGAGGAGTCCCCCGAACTGTTTCAGCACAGTGTTGGGTACATGCTCCAGGAGGATGCCCAGCGTTTCGAAGGGTCTGATGATGAAACCCAGCTAGAGGAAGGCAGTAGCGTGAGAGCAGACAGAGGGGATGCTCAAGAAGGACACCAATCTGGCAGTCATGTTCCAGCAGCTGCAGCATACTGCCAGATTGGCTCCAGTGATGAGGAGGGAGGGGATGATGAGGTCACTGACTCCACGTGGGTGCCTAATAGGAGAGAGGAGGAGGAGGAGGATGAGGAGGAGGCACATCTCCAACGAGGCAGGATGCCCTTTGGTGGCCAGCGTAAGGGCAGTACACCGACGGAATCACACCGCAGAGCTCCGCCTGTGCAGGGCGCTGCCTCTGCCCGTCATTCAAAAAGTTCTTTGGTGTGGGCCTTTTTTGAGGCTAGTGCATCAGATCGCACAGCTGCTGTTTGCAACATATGTCTCAAGCGTATATCGCGTGGCCAAAACATCAGCCGCTTGGGTACCACATGCCTGACCAGACATATGTTGACCTGCCATGCAGCTCGTTGGCAAGCCTACCTCAAAGACCCACACCAAAGAACAAAGCGGACCTCTCCTTGCACCGCATCAGCTGGGATCTCCAACCCCACTATAACTTCAGTCCTCTCTGAAACATGCACTGAGAGGAATGAAGGTGTAGAATTAGGTGTGTCACAGCCAAGTACTTGCGCCCACTCTGCTAGCAGTACACCGACGTCCGATTCTAGCAGGCAAATTTCCCTGCCCCAGCTGCTGGACCGTCGAAAGAAGTTCACTCCCAGCCATCCACATGCCCAGCGGTTGAATGCTAGCTTGGCTAAATTGCTAGCGCTTCAACTGCTGCCTTTTCAGTTGGTAGACTCGGCCCCCTTCCGTGAGTTTGTGCAATGTGCAGTTCCTCAGTGGCAGGTTCCCAAACGCCACTTTTTCTCACGGAAGGCTATTCCGGCTCTCTACCGGCATGTGGAAGGCAATGTCTTGGCCTCGCTGGACAGGGCGGTCAGCGGTAAGGTGCATATTACCGCTGACTCATGGTCCAGCAGGCATGGACAGGGACGTTACCTTTCTTTCACGGCCCATTGGGTCACTCTTTTGGCAGCTGGGAAGGATTCAGGACAAGGTGCAGTAGTGTTGGAGGTTGTCCCACCGCCACGCCTCCAAAATGCTACTACTGGTTGTGACACACCTCTCTCCTCCACCCCCTCCTCTTCTTCTTCCTCCATGGCCTCTTCCTGTGGTTTGTCCTATGAACCAGCGGTGCTCCGTAGCCGTTCACGGGGCTACGCAAGTACGCAGGCAAAAAGATGCCATGCCGTGCTTGCGCTGGTGTGTTTGGGGGACAGAAGCCACACTGGGGCAGAGGTCCTGTCTGCTCTGCAGGGCCAGGCCGAGAGGTGGTTGACGCCACGCCAGCTTAAGCCAGGAATGGTGGTTTGCGACAATGGCACCAACCTCCTCTCCGCCCTCCGACAGGGACAACTGACCCATGTGCCCTGTGTGGCTCACGTCCTTAACCTGGTGGTGCAGCGCTTCTTGGGCAGGTACCCGGGCTTACAGGATGTCCTGAGGCAGGCCAGGAAAGTCTGTGTGCATTTCCGCAGATCTTATAATGCCAGTGCTCGCCTGGCTGAGCTGCAAAAGGAGTTGAACCTGCCCAAGAACCGCCTTATATGTGACATGCCCACCAGGTGGAACTCAACGTTGGCCATGCTGCAGCGGCTGCACACGCAGCAGAGGGCCATCAATGAGTACCTGTGCGACTACGGCACCAGGACAGGGTCAGGGGAGCTTGGTTTTTTTTCTCCACGCCAGTGGGGCATGATCAGGGATGCATGCACTGTCCTGGCACCATTTGAGGAGGCCACGAGGATGGTGAGCAGTGACAGTGCATGCATCAGTGACACTGTACCTCTTGTCCACCTGTTGGAGCACACGCTGCGTGGAATAATGGACAGGGCACTTGAGGCAGAACAGAGGCAGGAAGAGGAGGACTTCCTTGCCTCTCAAGGCCCCCTTTACCCAGACAGTGTTCCTTCTGTCCCACCCATCGCACAGGAAGAGGAGGAGGAGGAGGAGGAGGAGGAGGAGGAGGATTGTGTCAGCATGGAGGTGGAGGCTGGCACTCAGCATCATCAGCAGCAGTCTTTTAGGGATGATTTACAGTCCCAAGAAACCAGTGGACTTGTACGTGGCTGGGAGGAGGTGGCTGCGGATCATGTCATCCTTAGTGACCCAGAGGACTCCGGAGCGAATGCCTCAGCAAACCTACGCTGCATGGCCTCCCTGATCCTGCAAAGTCTGCGGAAGGATCCTCGTATTCTTCGGATCAAGGAGAGGGACCATTACTGGCTGGCCACTCTCCTTGATCCACGGTACAAGGGTAAGGTTGCGGACCTTATGTTACCGTCGCAGAGGGAGCAGAGGATGAGACAACTCCGGGAGGCCTTGCAGAAAGGTCTGTGCAACGCGTTCCCAGAGACTGGGAGGTTGCAAACTCCTGGTCCTGGACAACGAGTTGCTGAGGCTTCGGCCAGTCAAAGAAGGAGCGGTGGGGAAGGTGGCCGTCTGACCGATGCGTTCAGACAATTCTTTAGTCCGCAGCCCCAAAGTATGATCGGTTCCAGCAACCATCGCCAGCGTCTGATAAACATGGTGCAGGAATATCTAGGGGCAAGGTCAGACTTGGACACCTTCCCCACCGAAAATCCTCTGGCTTACTGGGTCTTGAGGATGGATCACTGGCCAGAGCTTGCACAGTATGCAATTGAGCTACTGGCCTGTCCTGCATCCAGCGTTCTTTCGGAACGCACATTCAGTGCTGCTGGAGGATTTGTCACGGATCACAGGGTGCGCCTGTCCACCGACTCGGTTGATCGACTGACTTTCATCAAGATGAACCAGTCTTGGATCACCACCAGCTACCACACACCTGATGCTGATATAACAGACTAATTGATTTTAACATGTCACATCCCTTCAAGACTGATGCTGATGCTGAGTGCCTGTGCTGTTATGTTGACTGGCTATCCTCCTCCTCCGAGTCCTCAATGATACGATTGATGATGATAGCTTGTAAGATCATTTTTGTTTATGGGTGCCGCCACCAGTGCCTAACGCCCAATTTTTCAGCCCCTGTTTAACAGGGGCGTGTAATTACAATTTTTGAAGCAATACTTTGCAACAGGGCTCATTGCTGTGCTCCAAGTACAGTATCTGTGAGGAGTTGCAGTGTTGTGCCACCAGTGCCTAACGGCCAATTTTTCAGCCCCTGTTTAACAGGGGCGTGTAATTACAATTTTTGAAGCAATACTTTGCAACAGGGCTCATTGCTGTGCTCCAAGTACAGTATCTGTGAGGAGTTGCAGTGTTGTGCCACCAGTGCCTAAGGCCCAATTTTTCAGCCCCTGTTTAACAGGGGCGTGTCATTACAATTTTTGAAGCAATACTTTGCAACAGGGCTCATTGGTGTGCTCCAAGTACAGTATCTGTGAGGAGTTGCAGTGTTGTGCCACCAGTGCCTAAGGCCCAATTTTTCAGCCCCTGTTTAACAGGGGCGTGTCATTACAATTTTTGAAGCAATACTTTGCAACAGGGCTCATTGCTGTGCTCCAAGTACAGTTGCTGTGAGGGGTTGCAGTGTTGTGCCACCAGTGCCTAAGGCCCAATTTTTCAGCCCCTGTTCAACAGGGGCATGTAATTACAATTCTTGATCTAATAATTCACAGCAGGGCCCATTGCTGCACCCACCAAGAGTAACTGTCAGGGCTTACAGTGTTGTGGCACCAGCACCACCATCAAAGGCCCAATTTTTACTACCACTGTTCAACAATTATATGTAATTAAAATTCCTGATATAATAGTTGACAGCAGGGCGTTCCAGCACCAACCAAGAGTAACTGTGAGTGCTTACAGTGTTGTGCCAACACCAACAACTAAGGGGCCTATTTCTGCAGAGTATATACGGCAGGTCCCTACTTTCAAACATCCAACTTACAAACGACTCCTACTTGCAAACGCAAGAAGACAACAGGAAGTGAGAGGAAATCTACCACTAGGAAGGAAAATTCTCTCCTGTAAGAATAAATATGGGAGAAAGGTGTCTCCTCTGTACTGATGCTTTATCAGCAATCCTTGTTTCAAGAAAAACACCACATTTCAAAAACAGTTGTCATTGGGATGGAAAGTGAGGTGAAATGTTCTGAACAGGGGCACAGACAGCAAAACAAATGTTACAGGGGTGATAACCCTTACCTATGTTTTCCAAAAAGTTTAAAAATAGATTTTTGGTCTGGAGCTACACTTCAACAATGTACCTGTTCAAAATTACAAACAGACTCTACATAAGAACAAACCTACAGTCCCTGTCTTGTATGCACCGCCTGTATAGGGCTGTTCAGAGTATATAGGGCCTTTTTTATTTTATGTGCGGGGTTCCCCTTAATATCCATACAAGACCCAAAGGGGCTGGTAATGGGCTGGGGTAGGGGGGGGGGTCATGGGGTAGCTATGCCATTTTTCTTAAAGAATTTCATCCATATTACCGGGACCAGACATTACATTAAAGCCGCAAGCAGTTTTAAATGGCTTTTTTTTCCTTTAGAAGTGTCATTTTGTGCAGGGACAGTTCTAAACACGGGAAACACGTGGCACTTCACAGGCATACTTTAGACACCCCCCAGGTACGATATTTAAAGGAATATTTGACTTTTTTTTTTTCACTTTATGCATCATTAAAATGACTGCTCCCGAAAAACGACCGTTTTTAAAACTTCTTTTTGCATTGATACATGTCCCCTGGTGCAGAACCCGGGTTCCCAAACCCTTTTTAGGACAATAACATGCATAATAGTTGTTATAATTAGCACTTTAGAATTCGAACGTTCGCATCCATTGTATTTAATAGGGTTCTAATGTTCGTTCGAACTTTCGGTCCGTTCGCGGGTTCTGGTGCGAACCGAACCCGGGGGTGTTCGGCTCATCACTAGTCACCGCGTTACTTCCGCCCAAACAAACTACACCCGGGAATTGAGTACCAGGACCCTGATCACAGCGGCAATTCGTTCGAGGGCCGATTACCCTTTATCTAATCGCCTGCTATACACGCCGGGTGGCAGGACTATCAGGCACTCAGAAATGTAACTTTTTTATACTTGTGAACCAAATAAACATTTTAAACAGCATTGCGCAATGAGGATTTTTCCTGCTTTTGTCATTCCAATCCATTCCTCTGAGGCACATCTCAACCTAAAGTTGCCATCCTAAAAGATCTGTTATCGGGGTATCCCCACATGCTCATAAGACCATACTAGTGTAGCGGGGTATCGTTTTCTTAAACCTCAGAGACTACAGTTCCCAGAACGCTTTAAGGCACCCAGGGTGTATTGCCCCGCGCAAGGACTGCTGGGGTGGACTTTATAAGGGGGAGGCGGGGCATGGTTCTTTCTCTTTGGACACCGCCCTCCCAGCAAGAGGATCCCTGTGCTGACCTGCTGCGTGTACAAGGCCTGGAGCCTGGGCCTTGCGCTTTTCCAAAGAGCCTTCCGCTCCACCGAGGAGCCTGCGGAGCGTCTGATCCTGTTGTCGAGTGCTGTTATTAGGAGGACCGAAGACCCAGGTGTTGTGGACACTGTGAAGCGAATCACAGTAACGGAAGTAACGGACAAGGACTAGTCCGGTCGGGTGAGAGAGCACCTGCTCAGAGCTACACCAAAGTATCTTTAGGCCCATTAACTTTTTTCAGGGCCATCACAGTGATTGCAGTTACACTCTGGGGAGACTATCTGCTGAACTGAGTTTATTAGTCTCCCTGGCATTATAAAGAAAACTCGTACTTCCCCTTATCACCCCCAAGGTGATGCCCAACCGGAATGATTCAACAGGACTCTGTTAAATATGTTGGGGACTCTGAGCAGCGAGAAGAAGCAGCATTGGAGCAAGCACATAGCAGCAATAGTGCATGCCTATAACAGCACAACCAGTGATGCCACAGGGTACTCTCTCTACAGATTAATGTTTGGCAGGGAAACAAGACTGCCTGTGGATCACACATCAGCCACCTCGCACAAGGGATATGTATTTAGGCTGAGGAAGAGCCTGAAACTGACGTTTGAACAGGCCCAAGCGGCATCAGAGCAAAGAGGAGCCGGGAACAAGAGGAGTTTTGATCTCAAAGTTTGAATTCAGGACTTGCAACCCGGAGACAGAGTGCTGTTGTGGAACTTGGGAGTCCCTGGGAAGCACAAACTAGCAGACAGATGGAGACCCGAACCTTATGTGATCTGCAAAAGGTTACCAGGCTTGCCGGTATATCAGCTGAAGCCAGAAGGGAAGATAGGGCCGCTTAAGACCTGGCACAGAAAGCACTTACTTCCACTTTCAGAAGCAGTTCGGATACCTCCTGTAGAGGATTCCCCTGGACCATCCTCAAGTCTGAATACACCTAGGCCCAATACTCGGTCTCAGGCACCTCAGTCTGGAGGAATGGATGTCACTGATAAAAGTGAAGATGAAGAAGAAGAGCTTGAATGGTTGGGGCCGTCCCAGGCCCCTGAGCCTCTGTCCATAGACCTTCCACCCTCTGAAGGTACCTTGGATAGTACATTAAATGTGGAAGCCATTGAGTTTGTCCCGTCCAGCCCTCTGTCTGATGAGTGGGAAGATGCCATAGAGTCGCCTCCTGCTGAAGATCAAAGGAACTCTCTGTATCTTCCTGCACCGGATCTGGATGTTCCAGAAATCTTGGAGCCCAATTCACCTATCCCAGAGGAAGAGCCTGTGGTGACAGAGACAGTTACCCCAAGAGAACAAAGAACGAACGAAGAGAACTATTCATCCTCCATGGAAGTTAACCTATGCCCAAATGGGGGAAAGCTCAGAGGATACAGTAACTACTGCAAGAAGGACAATATCAACACCTGGTCCCTCCACTGTGCATTTGGTGGAGGGCAACCCCAGCTCACTTTCTGGCACAGTTAGGCAGGTCACTCCCATTGATGTGACCTGTGGGCAGGACAAGCTCCCTTCCCAATTTTGGTGGGAGTTTCCCCTGCCGACTTCTCTTGCAGCCCTTAATGAACTTGTGTTTTCTTATTGTTGATACTGTCTTTGGGGAACAGAGATTCTAAGTGGGGGGGAGTGTGTAGCGGGGAATCGCTTTCTTAAACCCCAGAGACTACAGTTCCCAGCACGCTTTAAGGCACCTAGGGTGCATTGCCCCGCGCAAGGACTGCTGGGGTGGACTTTATAAGGGGGAGGCGGGGCCTGGTTCTTTCTCTTTGGACACTGACCTCCCAGCAAGAGGATCCCTGTGCTGACCTGCTGCGTGTACAAGGCCTGAAGCCTGGGCCTTGTGCTTTTCCAAAGAGCCTTCCGCTCCACCGAGCGTTTAATCCTGTTGCCGAGTGCTGTCATTAAGAGGACCGAAGAACCAGGTGTCATGGACACTGTGAAGCGAATCACAGTAACGGAAGTAACGGACAAGGACTAGTCCGGTCGGGTGAGAGAGCACCTGCTCAGAGCTACACCACAGTATCTTTAGGCCCATTAACTTTATTCTGGGCCATCACAGTGATTGCAGTTACACTCTGGGGAGACTATCTGCTGAACTGAGTTTATTAGTCTCCCTGGCATTATAAAGTTACCGATCATCGTTGCTTTGTTGGATTACAATTTGTTCTTAAAGTGCACCACCATGTTTTGCTAGCGAAGATTTCTTCCACAGAACTATACCCAAATCATAGTCAGGCCTGACTGGGTAGTATAGGACATTGCTGGGTGCCATTTTGCTCACGAGGGAGGATAGCTGCAGCGGGGTCTGTAAAACTGTCTATCATATTGCTGAATGTTTGATGTTTTAATAAGTAAACCCATATTGCAGGCTCTGCATGTGACATTGCATACTGTTTTATCATTTTAACCTTTATTAATAGTAAAATATTAGAGTTAAGTATATTGGTTGTCAGTGTCATTTACTGTGTTATACCATACTGTGGGATTGTGTCATAAAGAATATTATAGTGATTGAAATTCTATCACCCCCTTTACTAACCGTGCCACGAGAGGTTAGAGCCCCAAGTACTCACCCTATGGTCCATGCCAATGGACCTTATTTTGTACAGTAAACGTTTATGGGGAACTGTGTCAAATGCTTTTGCAGAATCCAGATACACCACGTCTACGGGCCTTCCTTAATCTAGATGGCAACTCACCTTCTTATAGAAGGTTAATAGATTAGTTTGGCAAGAACGATTCTTTATGAGTCCATGCCGATTACTGCTAATGATACCGTTCTCATTACTAAAATCTTGTATATGTCAGGTCACCTGTGGCCAGATGACAGATGCACACTGTAGGTGGTCAGGAGTGCACCACAAGGTAGTGAACCCTGTGGCTGACTGCTGTGGATGGAATACTGGGTGGTTGTGGAAAGTGGGACCAGAGGAGCACAACCGGGATCCACAGGAAGCTAGAGCCGAGATTCCCCAGGGCGCGGAGTCTAAGACCCAGCAGGTTTTTACCAGAGCCTCTAGTGGTGAGGATGTTATGCTGCAGCTGGGTCCAGGTCACGGCCCCTAGAGTCCCCTAGCTCACGCCCCGTAGGGTAAGGAGGACAGAGGGGAAGCAGCAGCACAGGATATAAGAATAGGGGAAAAGCCAAGGTCAGGGCAACAAGCAGACAAGGATAAACGAAGGACAAGCCGAAGGTCAAGGTCACAAGCAGACAGGGATAGTCGGGAATAAGCCAATATCGTAACACAGAGACAGACGTAGCACACGGCAGGCAGGAACCCAAACACACAATGCTTAAACAAACAAGTTGATCAGCAAGGCAGGCTTGCAGTGCACAGGTTAATATAGTGTTCTGTGATAGGGCCTGGGGTAGAGTCAGGCTGGGAGGAGATTATAAAGGAAGCCAGGTGAAAGAGTCCGGCCTCTAAGATGAACACATAAGGAGGAAAAGGTAAGATGGCAGACAGACATTAGTGCATATCCATGACAGTACCCTCCCTCTTACGAGGCCTCCCCATTCCCCGCCTGGGCCTGGTTTTAGAGGGAAACTTCAGATGAAACTTCTTTAACAGACGAGGTGCAAAGACCTCAGATGCAGCGATCCAAGACCTCTCCTCAGGACCAAACCCCTTCCAATGAACGAGGTACTGAAGAATGCCTTTAAAGAGTCGGGAGTCCAGAATTTGACTGACCTCGTACTCCTGATTATCCTCAGAGACAGGCGCCACGGTAGGGAGAGGACGAGAGAATTTATTGAGGACTAAAGGCTTCAGAAGGGCAACATGGAAGGAGTTAGCGATTTTATGGCTCTTAGGAATCTGGAGTTTGAAACAAACTGGATTCAGTTTAGTAGTTATAGTGTGCGGACCAATGAATCATGGAGAAAACTTCAGAGAAGGAACTCGGAGCTTGATGTCCCTGGTGGAGAGCCAGACTTTGTCCCCTGGCTGAAGAGAAGGTCGGCAAAGCCTTTGAATTTTTTAGCAGTTGCCCGGAGGGAATCATGAACGTCACCCCAAACAGAATTGAGAGACCCCTGAACTGAAGCCAAAGCTGGAATATCTGGAGAACAGGTCATGGGAAGAGGAAGTTGAGGGTGTTTTCCATAAACTGTGAAAAAGGGTGTCTTCTGCGAACGGGTATTTACATGATTGTTATGAGAGAATTCTGCCCATGGGAGTAGAGAGGACCAATCGTCATGATGAGCAGACACTAAGGTGCGAAGAAAGACCTCTAACTTCTGATTAACCCTCTCAGTCTGTCCATTGGATTGAGGGTGGTAGGAAGAGGAAAAATCCAAGACAATATTGAGGGATTTGCAAAAGGCTCTCCAAAAACGAGACATAAATTGAACACCCCTGTCGGAAACAATATGAGAAGGAACCCCATGGAGGCGGAAAATTTCTCGAATAAAAATGGGAACCAAGGCAGGAGCAGAATGAAGACCAGGAAGAGGAACAAAATGAGCCATCTTGGAGAACTAATCGATTACCACCCAAATGACCGTATTATTCTCAGACAGTGGGAGGTCGGTGATAAAATCCATGGCAATATGAGCCCAGGGCTCCTTAGGAATGGGCAAGGGCATGAGCAGACCAGCAGGAGCTTGTGTGGAGGATTTGGACTGAGCACAGACATGACAAGCCTTAATGTAGTCTTTGACGTCTGAGCGGAGTTTAGGCCACCAGTAGTGACGACTGAGGAGTAAGAAGGATCGGAGGAATCCAGAATGACCTGCCACCTTGGAATCATGTCCCCAACAAAGGATCTTAGCTCTTAGCTCAGTGGGGACAAAGGTCTTACCAGGAGGAATTTTAGACTCCATGGTGGTAGAATGGGGAACAATGCACGAGGTTGGAATGATCGGCTCAGGTTCAGGGGTGGACTCCTCGTCCAAAGTGTCAAATGACCTAGAGAGCGCATCCGCCCGACCGTTGTAGGAACCAGGTTTGTAGGTAATCGTGAAATTAAAACGGGCAAAGAAGAGACTCCACCTTGCCTGTCTGGGATTCAGACGTTTAGCATTCTGTAGATACTGTAAATTCTTATGATCAGTAAAGATCGTTATGGAGTGAGGTGAACCCTCCAAGAGATGACGCCACTCCTCTAACACTAATTTAATTGCAAGAAGTTCCCGATCACCGATGGCATAATTCCTCTCTGACTGAGATTTTTTTTTGGATAAGAACGCACATGGTTGACGTCTCTTCTCAAAGAATTGAAAAAACACAGCTCCCACCCTATTGAGGAAGCGTCCACTTCAATAAAAAATGCATCCCCAGGATTAGGTCTCCTCAAGAGAGGTCCAGAAACAGAGGCCTGTTTCAGGTCGTGAAATGCAGAGACAGCTTCGGGAGGCCAATCTTTGGCATTCGCACCCTTCTTGGTCAAAGCGATAATAGGCGCGGCAATGGAAGAGTAATTTGTTATGAACTACCTATAATAATTTGTGAAGCCAAGAAAGCGCTGTTTTGCCTTGAGGCTAGCAGGAAGAGGCCAGTTGGTAATAGCCAAGACCTTCCCAGGATCCATACGAAGAACCAAACATGAGACAAAGCACCCCAGAAACAGGACCTCAGAACATTCAAAGGAACATTTCTCCAGCTTGCCATAGAGATTATTCTCTCTAAGACGCTGAAGTACAGTGCGGACATGGTTTCTGTGGACGTGCAGATTTTCCGAAAAGATCAGAATGTCATCCAGAAAGATGACAACAAACTGGTACAGCAGATCCCTGAAGATTTCATTAACAAAGTTTTGAAACACGGCTAGGGCATTACACAAACCAAAAGGCATCACCAGGTATTCGTAATGGCCGTCTCTAGTGTTGAATGCAGTCTTCCATTCGTCACCCTCCCGTATTCGAATGAGATTGTACGCGCCTCTGAGATCCAACTTGGTGAAAATGGAGGCACCCTTCAACCCGTCGAATAGCTCAGATATTAAGGGTAAGGGGTATCGATTTTTAATAGTAACCACGTTTAGACCTCGATAGTCGATGCAGGGTCTTAAGGTACCATCCTTTTTGGCAACAAAAAAGAACCCTGCCCCTGCAGGCGATGAGGATTTCCGGATGAAACCTCTCTCCAGATTCTCTGCGACATACTCAGACATGGCCTGGTTCTCTGGGATGGACAGAGGGTAGGTACGACCCCTGGGCAGAGTTGCTCCGGTGACAAGGTCAATAGCACAGTCAAAAGACCTGTGGGGAGGAAGCACCTCAGCTGATTTCTTACACAACACATCCCGGTAATCGCTGTATGCAGCGGGAAGATCAGAAGAAACAGAAGTGGTAGCAACGGGAAGTCTCTCCTTGGGGGCCACCTTGAGAAGACACGACGAGAAACATGAGGGACCCCAGGCCAGGACCTGCCCAGAGACCCAGTCCACATGTGGAGAGTGGAGCTGTAGCCAAGGAAGGCCCAATACAACGGGGGTGGAGGCCTTGGGTAGAATGAGAAAGGATATCCACTCCTGGTGGAGAATCCCTACCGACATCCTAATGGGTAGCGTCTAGAAGCGAATAGGGCCCCCTGGAAGAACAGTGCCATCAATTGCAGAGACTACCAATGGGGTAGTGAGAGGTGAAAGGGTAAGCTTTATAGAAGAAGCAGTTCTCCAATCCATAAAATTGCCGGCAGCCCCGGAATCCAGATATGCAAGGGTTGATTGAGGAGAATGGCCTACATGAAGGAACACCGGCAGGAGAAGGCAAGAAGGTGATGTTTCTGTGTCCAATACTCCACCTTCCAAATGTATTAGACCTTGCCCCCACAATAGAGGCACAAGCCCAGGGTTCTGCGCCTAGCACGTTCTTTGGGGTTTAGTCTGGTCCGGCCCAGCTGCATAGGTTCCTCAGCAGGCAAAAGATGCTCCACGGGACGAAGGGAGGGGAGCTCAGACTGGCTAGGGCCCAGGGAGTGCTGGCGTCTTTTTTCTAGGGACCTCTCCTGAAAACGAATGTTGATCTGATTGCACAAAGAAATTACATCGTCCAGACCGACGGGGATGGCTATTCCCGCTAATTCGTCTTTCACTCGGTCAGAGAGGCCATGTAAAAAGGTAGCAACCAGGGCCTCATTGTTCCAGCTTAATTCAGCTGTGTGGATACGGAACTGAAGAGCATATTGTCCCACTGAACTAGATTCTTGGCGAAGACTTAAGAGGGCACTAGCCGCTGAAGAAGCCCGAGCCGGCTCCTCGAAGATGTTAGGAAAGAGCTGCAAGAAGTCGGACTGGAAACCACCGGATCATTCTTTTCCCACAGGGGGGCAGCCCAGGCTAAAGCTTCACCGGAGAGGAGGGAAATGATATAGGCTACCTTAGCCCGATCAGACAGGAAGTTTTGAGGGTGAAGCTCAAAATGAATCGTACATTGGCTGAGAAACCCCCTGCAGGCCTTGGCGTCCCCAGAGAAACGGAGCGGAGCTGGCAGTTTTAGTGAGTGTGTGGCTGCGACTGGTGCGATAGGTGCAGCCGCTGGTTGTACTTGAGGTTGCGGATTCGTGGTTCCCAAGAAGGCCTGAAGCTGCTTGAAGCGAGAAGCCAGATCCTGGAGGAATCGCATCACCTGAGTCTAGTTTGATTCCTGGGTCTCAAGTCTGCGGACTATGCCCTGCAATGGATCATCTGCGGGGAGCAGCATGTCAGCCGGGTTCATGGCTGATCAAACTGTCAGGTCACCTGTGGCCAGATAACAGATGTCCACTGTAGGGGTCAGGAGTTCACCACAAGGTAGTGAACCCTGTGGCTGACTGCTGCAGATGGAATACTGGGTGGTTGTGGAAAGCGGGACCAGGAGAGCACAACCGGGATCCACAGGAAGCTAGAGCCGAGATTCCCCAGGGCGTGGAGTCTAAGACCCAGCAGGTTTTCACCAGAGCCTCTAGTGGTGAGGATGTTACGCTGCAGCTGGGTCCAGGTCCCGGCCCCTAGGGTCCCCTAGCTCACGCCCCGTAGGGTAAGGAGGAGAGAGAGGAAGCAGCAGCACAGGATATAAGAATAGTGAGGGGAAAAGCCAAGATCAGGGCAACAAGCAGACAAGGATAAACGAAGGACAAGCCAAAGGTCAAGGTCACAAGCAGACAGGGATAGTCGGGAACAAGCCAATATCGTAACACAGAGACAGACGTAGCACACGGCAGGCATGAACCGAAACACACAATGCTTAAACAAACACGTTGATCAGCAAGGCAGGCTTGCAGTGCACAGATTAATATAGTGTTCTGTGATAGGGCCTGGGGTGGAGTCAGGCTGGGAGGAGATTATAAAGGAAGCCAGGTGAAAGAGTCCGGCCTCTAAGATGAACACATGAGGAGGAAAAGCTAAGATGGCAGACAGACATTAGTGCATATCCATGACAGTATATAGTACCTTATCAACCCCTCCAAGAGCTTGCATACTATTGATGTTAGGCTAACTGGTCTGTAATTCCCAGGGATGTATTTTGGGCCCTTTTTAAATATTGGTGCTACATTGGCTTTTCTCCAATCAGCTGGTACCATAACAGTCAGTAGACTGTCAGTAAAAATTAGGAACAATGGTCTGGCAATTACTTGACTGAGTTCCCCAAGTACCCTCGGATGCAAGCCATCTGGTCCCGTGGATTTATTAATGTTAAATTTCCCAAGTCTAATTTTAATTCTGTCCTCTGTTTACCATGGAGGTGCTTCCTGTGATGTGTCATAAGTAGGGATAAGCTGAACACCCCCGGTTTGGTTCGCACCAGAACCTGCGAACGGACCGAAAGTTTGCACGAACTTTAGAACCCTATTAAATACAATGGACGCGAACGTTCGAAATCAAAAGTGCTAATTATCAAGGCTAATATGCAAGTTATTGTGCTAAAAAAGTGTTTGGGGACCTGGGTCCTGCCCCAGGGGAGATATAACAATGCAAAAAAAAGTTTTAAAAACTGAAGTTTTTTCGGGAGCAGTGATTTTAATGATGCATAAAGTGAAAAAAAAAATAAGTGAAATATTCCTTTACATATCGTACCTGGGGAGTGTCTAAAGTATGCCTGTGAAGTGGCACGTGTTTCCCCTGTTTAGAACTGTCCCTGCATAAAATTACATTTCTAAAGGAAAAAAAGTCATTTAAAACTGCTTGCGGCTTTAATGTAATGTCTGGTCCCAGTAATAAGGAATAAAATCATTGAGAAAAATGGCATGGGTACACCCCCCCCCCCTCCCCCAGCCCACTACCAGCCCCTTTGGGTGTTGTATGGATATTAAGGGGAACCCCGCACCCAAATATAAAAAAGGCCCTATATACTCTGAACAGCAGTATACAGGCGGTGCAAACAAGACAGGGACCGTAGGTTTGTTCTTAAGTAGAATCTATTTGTAATTTGGAACAGGTACATTTTTTAAGTGTAGCTCCAGCCCAAAAATCTATTTTTAAGCTTTTGAAAAACATAGGGAAGGGTTATCACCCCTGTAACATTTGTTTTGCTGTCTGTGCAGTGTGCACCTATTCAGAACATTTCAGCTCACTTTCCGTCCCAATGACAAATGTTTTTTGAAAATTTGGGGTTTTTATTGAAACAAGTATTGGTGATAAAGCATCAATGGAGAGGAGACACTTTTTTCCCATATTAACTCTAATGCCTCGTACACACGGCCGAGTTTCTCGTCCAAAACCGGCAAGAAAAGTGGCGCGAGAGCTTTATTGTCGAGAAAACCGTTCGTGTGTATGGTTTTACGAAGAGAAAACTGCCGTGAATCTCGACGAGAAAATAGAGAACCTGCTCTTTATTTTCTCGTCAGGATTCAAGATTTCCTCGTCGTGTTTCTCGTCGGCCTGTTTTGTGACGAGAAAATGGTTCGTGTGTATGCTTTTACGACTCTTCCAAAAGCGCGCATGCTCAGAATCAAGTATGAGACGGGAGCGCATCTTCTGCTAAATCAAGCCTTCGTAATGGAGATAGCACATTCGTCACGCTGTAAATTATTGCATCATTTAAATGTTGTGCATTGAAATCTTCTTTAGAATGTTACATTAATCCAAACGAATGAACTTGTTTTGCTGCTGATATTCACACAGAGTTATGACTATCTTTTTTAAAGCTTTTTCATGCTGCTCTTAATTCGATTTTGGTGTATTATATCGTGCAAGATCTTCTGAATATTTTAATGTTTTATATTTTTGAAACAGATGGTAATTGTAATTTGTCAATGTTATGATAGTGATCACCCATTGTATATTTGAATATTTTTTGTGTCAAGTTTACACCCTATATTTTGTAAAGAATTTTTATTTTTTTTATTTGGGGTTGTTATCTGTCCCTTTTTTTTGGTGTCAAATGTATCTGCTTACTCCAAAGCTAAATTAAAAATTTGAAAAAATAAACATAGTCAAGTATGAACTTAAACCAAAAAAACATTTATTCATGTTTTTACACAAAATAAAGAGAAGGCAGCGCTGGAGAACCTGCTGCCATTTGTGCATCCCAGGGACCCCAGAGCACACATCAACCCTGTGTGGACACTAAAATTGGGAGCTTGAGAAGGCCAACAGTTCTGAGCACAATCTGATGCTGGCCTCCCAGAGGTCAGGAACAGCAGCAGGTGATATATATGTCCCAAGTGTGTGGTACTACAACAGGCTGCCTTCTGTCCGACCACAATGAAGCAAGGCCATCACTTCCTCGTCTTCTTGGCAGCCTTCCCTGCAGCCTTCCCTGAAGCCTTCCCTGCAGCCTTCCTTCTTCGTGTGGCTGGAGGCTGGGCCACTAGAGGGGTACTCCTGTCAGGAGGAGAAGGAGGTGGAGGAGAAGGGGGTGGCGCAGAAGAAGAAGGTGGAGGAGGAGGTGGAGGAGAAGGGGGTGGGGCAGAAGAAGAAGGTGGAGGAGGAGGTGGAGGAGAAGGGGGTGGGGCAAAAGAAGAAGGTGGAGGAGGAGGTGGAGGAAAAAGGGGTGGGGCAGAAGAAGAAGGTGGAGGTGGAGGAGGAGGTTGAGGTTGTGATAGCTGTGCCACCTCACATATGGCCGTATTGGGGGTAATTCTCTCCATCACCCCCTTGTTCAGCAAGGTGATGAGCAGGGGCTTGCATAGGAGGCGTTGCTCCATGCTCATCACCTTGAACTTTGCCTCAACTAGGCCGGCAATGGCCTCTTCAGAGGATGTGGGCTCCTGGAGGGTGGCATGTGCCTCTTTAATAAGGGCCATTGCTGCCTCACTAGTGGTCCTGTCCCTCCTGCTTCTTTTTGGAAGGCGGATGGGAGGCACCTGAGATCTAGTGCTTCTCCTGGGCCCTGCCACCTCCTGGCTGCCACTGGGCCCTGTCACCTCCTGGCTGCCACTGGGCCCTGCCACCTCCTGGCTGCCACTGGGCCCTACCACCTCCTGCCTCACACTGGGCCCTGCCTCCTCCTGCCTGACAGTTTCCAGACCCTCCTCCTGGCTGATTTTATCCTGTGTATGAAAAAGGGACATAGTTTAATATTTTGTTTTATTATTTTCATACAACTTTCAGATCATGAATGTAGCAATTTGAATGTAAATCAAGAAAAAAACTAATTTTTTTTAGGACTACATCAGATTGACTATTTAGCACCCAATTTAGGGCAGACTAATGTCTTGAGATCTTGATTTCACTTTTGGAACCCCAAATAGTTTATGATTTTCATCTTGACTTTTTTTTCCATCATTAAGTTTATCCCAATACATTTGCATTAAATACTATACCTGGCTCCAGATGGCCAAATCAGGTTCATCCAGGATGGCTGCCTCCTCTTGCTCCAGAGAAGGCTCAGGTTGGCTGCAGGGAAGTCGGGGGGAAGAGTGGAGAGTGATGGCCTTGCCTCAATGTGGTCATCCAGAAAGGAGATCCTGCTGTAGTACCACAAATTGGGGACATACACATCATCTGCTGCTGCTCCTGACCTCTGAGAAGCCAGGACCTTAGAGCGTTCAGTCCTGTATGTGCCTCTCAAGCTCCCAATTTTAGTGTCCACCTGTTTTGCTGTGGCTTTGGGCACCTTGGTCTGCACAAATGGGAGCAGGCTCTCCAGCGCTGCTTTTCGTACCCCTTTTTTTTATGGATGGGGTTTTTGGTTTCCCACAGAGCGGGCAGCTCCCTTACCCGGTCTATAAATTCCGCAAGGAATTCCTTATCACTGATAAAGACATTCATTTTGGGTCTGCAAGTCAAAAAAAAATTAAAATAAATAATGTGAGGCACACAGTCTAACCTCCTTAAAATCTTATTCACCATATATATCCTCCAACATTCTCAAGACAGTATAGGCCACCAATTTATCAAAGTCACAAAATCACATACCTTCGTTCGCACGTCCGTCACTTGAACTCCTCTCTCCGCACACCGAACGTAGTATAGTCACATGTGTGTTTGCTATATATACACCACGCATGCGTAAAACTACGCACACGTCGCTCCGCACACGTCGCCCGCCCATGACGTTCTAACTAACATCTTTTCCCCGCCCCTTCTCTTTCGGCGCGCAGACAGATATGGCGGATTCACAGCAGGTGTCTGATAATTCCTCAAATAACAAGGAGGAGACAAGCCCGGAGACTGAGGAAACGTCACGATCAAGGAGGAGATTCAAGGCATCTAATATGTCTTATGCGGAGATGGTGGAGATGGTGGACATATTGCTAAAGTCGGATTATGACGCAAAGCATGGGCCGTATAGCAAATCTAATAGAAGGAAGGCCAAAATCATGAAGAAAGTCGTGAAGAGTCTGAAGAAGAATTTCGGGGTGAAACGCTCAAATGAGCAGCTCAGAAAGAGGTGGTCAGACCTCAAACTGAGGGAGCCGGAGCAGTTAAGGAGCATTAAGAGAATGCTAGGAAAAAGTAAGTACTTTTTCCACATTTTTCCTATTATTGTATTTCACAACTTACATGTTGCCCCATGTTATTGCATTTTTCTATAGTACTACCTTACAAAATGTCATAGTTTGAACTTGGTTGGGCACAGTAATCATTCGTTACAGACACATCGTTCGCCCACTATCCTTGTTTTTTGGAGATTTTACAGGGTTAAATTAAATTAGACATCTGCCTGTTTTGATTCATTTGTTGTTCTTACATTGTTGGCTAGATGATGTGTTTGTAAAGAGAATGAAATGCAAACTTTAATCAGTGTAAAGGAGAGGACACTCAGCAGCTGGTTCCACATCTGTACTTTTGAGCACTATAGTGTGGGCCAACAGAACCACCTTTTTTGGGTGTCCCACACAGGTGCATCAGTGAATTTTTGTGGTGCCTCCATGTCTCAAAATTGACAGCCAAAGGTGAATACTAAACATATTTTTGGGAAGAAATAATGTCTTCATGTGAAAATTCCACACAAACACACACTTGTACCCCACTTCCAAGCAATTTAGCCTGTTTTTAGTTTTCATAGAGAATTTCAGTGTGATAACTAGACCTTTTGTTTGATTCTCATAGGGGAGAGAAGACTGGGAGGAGAACACTCCAGGGAGCACAGGAACCCCACAGCTTCGAAACAACCCCAACCTCACAAAGACCCACAACCTGAGGGTGTTGAGGAAGTTGAAGAGGTGGAGGAAGGAGAAGTGCAGGAAGGAGAAGTGGATGACGTGGTGGAACTGGTCACCACAACAGGTCAGTATCTGTCACCACAGCTTCAGGTAAGAGATGTAGGCCTGCAGAGTTATAATACCTTTTTATTTTGTTTTTAGGGGATGTAAATGTTGTGGTGAAAGAAAGTACACGTTTCTCTGCTGACAGTGCCCTACGAATAATACAGCAAGTGATGGAATGTAGCACAGAACTGGACAGAATTAAACAAAGAATTCATGTGATGGATCAAACCTTTAAAGCAGGGATATGCAATTAGTGGACCTCCAGCTGTTGCAGAACTACAAGTCCCATGAGGCATAGCAAGACTCTGACAGCCACAAGCATGACAACCAGAGGCAGAGGCATGATGGGACTTGTAGTTTTGCAACAGCTGGAGGTCCGCTAATTGCATATCCCTGCTTTAAAGACATCCTAGATGTTTTGGGGAGAATTGAATAAGGCATCAAACCCCCATTTTTGTTTGCAGATTGTTCTTCCCCCTTTTATTCTCTTTTAGACAATCCAACCAGCCAAAAATTGAATATGCACACAGTGTGTCAACATGTGCCATCTGCCATCAGGGGATATCCATGTACGGCTTTTGGGGGTGCAACCCCTTCCTCGTATCTCAAGTAGGTGAACTGAAGAAGGGGTTGCACCCACAAAACACGTCCATTGATCACCCCCGATGGCAGATGGCACTTGTTGACAATAGGGATCAGGAGTCTCAAATCCCTATTGGAAATGACTTCAAATTGTGTGCATATTAAATTTTTGGCTTGGCCAGGGGTGCCAAGACCCCATATTAGGACGGCCAGATAGAGACATATTTTGTGTAAGTGAATGTCTCATATTGCCCAGAGGTATCCAATGTTGTACTTTTTGGAATGCAACCGATGGTTTTGTATTTTCATTAAAAAAAAATTGCCGGTTTGTGGCCAGCCAAAAACAAAAAAAAGTATTTACCATGTGTGTGAATGTGCACAGAGTAAAGTTTTTGAACACAAACAAAGTGTAGCTTCTTTTTCAAATACGCTCTAACCTTATTTGTGTATATTTTTGAGGTTCATAGTGAAATGGTTGTTATTTACTAAAGGAAAAAGAAACTTGTCACTACAAATGCACTAAGACAAACTAGGAGACAGGAAACAAACAAAGTTCCAAGATAAAAAATTATTTTTACTGATTTCTTTATGCACCAATCTTTACTCATGGCCTGGCATAGGAATTGCCCCCCTACCCGTGAAAAATTCCATATATTTATCCCGAGCCTCACGGCCATTTTGGGGGGGCAAGCCAGGACAGGCAGATTCGAAGCCCGGCAGGGGATTGGCATATGAAAGTCCTGCCTCAGGCAATACTGAGGCAATATAATTACCGTATTTATCGGCGTATAACACGCACCCCAAGTTTAGGAGGAAATTTTAGAGAAAAAAACTTTTAGGAGGGAAGTTTAAGGAAAAATAACTTACATTTAAATGCAGCCTTGTCAGTGTCCATTGCAGCCTTGTCACAGTGCAGCCTTGTCAGTGTCCATTGCAGCCTTGTCACAGTGCAGCCTTGTCAGTGTCCATTGCAGCCTTGTCACAGTGCAGCCTTGTCAGTGTCCATTGCAGCCTTGTCAAAGTGCAGCCTTGTCAGTGTCCATTGCAGCCTTGCCCCAGAGTCCATTTCAGCCTTGCCCCAGTGTAGCCGTGCAGCCTTGCCCCAGTGTCGCCGTGCAGCCTTGCCCCAGTGTCGCCGTGCCGGATTTTAAAATTGGCGCCGAGACTGTGCGGAGTGGGGCGGACGCCGCCGAGAACGCAGGGACGCAGGGACTGGGCGGAGCCGCCGCCGAGATACACATAGCCGAGTGTACTCGGCTGTACTCGGCTTTTCTCGGCTCCGCTCACAGTCACGCCGAGTCCCGCCCTATGATGGACATAACACAGGTCCAATGGCGGGACTGGGCGTGACTGTGAGCGGAGCCGAGAAAAGCCGAGTATATAGCCGAGTACATTCGGCTATGTGTATCTCGCTCCGCTCCGCTCACAGTCAGCGGAGACAGCCCAGGGATGTGGGTATCGGCGTATAACACGCACCCACGATTTTCCCCTGATTTTCAGGGGAAAAAAGTGCGTGTTATACGCCGATAAATATGGTACTTGATTTTCGGCACAGAAAATTATGGAGCACACAGCAGCATGAAACGACATAGTTTATCTTGTACTCCGCCAAGTGGATTGGAGTCATAAAAAGGCGGAACCGGCTGGCCATTATCCCAAAGGCATTTTCAACGACTCTTTGGACCCTAGCCAGCCGGTAATTGAACACCCTCTTCTCTGGGGTCAGGGTCCTCTGTGGAAATGGCCTCATGAGGTGCGGTCCAAGTCCGAAGGCTTCATCAGCCAAAAAAACAAAAGGGAGTCCTTCAACATTCCCTGCATCCGGTGGCAATGCAAGGTCGTCACTCTGGAGACGGAGGGCAAACTCCGTCTGGATGAAGGATCCCCCATCGGACATCCGGCCATTCTTCCCTACATCCACATAGAGGAATTCATACCGTGCTGACACCACCGCCATCAGCACATCTGCTATGAAACCCCTTGTAGTTGTAGTAGTAGGACCCAGAACGGGGTGGTGGCACGATGCGGACGTGCTTCCCGTCAATGGCTCCACCGCAGTTGGGGGAGTCCCACCGCGTGGCAAACTCCGATGCCACAGTCTGCCATTCCTGTGGCGTGGAAGGAAGCTGGGGAGTCAAACAAGATGAAAATAAATTAAAAATTTAAAACATAACATTGCAAGCAGATTATAAGAAAATACATTCAAGGCCAACATCAATCAAAATCTCAGTTTAAAGGTGTTTTGACTAAGTATAATGGAAGGCTCAAGTTTCATATTCATCACCCCCTCTGATGGTCCATTCTAAACAAATTTGGGGGGGGGGATGTGTTTGGCCACAGGATAGCATTGCAGTGGCGGTGCGTCCAGAGTGGGCGCTGGAGCACTGCCCCCTCTCTCCTGCGCCCGTCACTCAGAACAATACATAGGTTCATGCCTTGCATTAACCTATGTATTGTCAATGCCGCCCACTATTCAGGTGGATGGCCCCCTGTTGAGCGACGGCCATATGAATAACTGCGGCATTTATGGGGTGAAAATTGCATATCAGAAACAGGGGGGGCAAATTGGCTTGGCGATTACAGCCTGAGGGATGTAATTGGCTTGCTAAAAGTTAAATAGGGGACGCAGGGGGGGGGGCATTCCTTGGGTAAACACTGACAGGCTGCTCTTTCAATCATGTTCACCAAGTCTGTTTAACGGTAACATGATTGGCTGATGCAACATCGAGGGCAGGAAAAGACATCAAGGACAGAAGAAGGATGGCGCTGACCAGAAGAAGGTAAGTGCAGGGCTGGGGGGGAACTGGCTGCATTGGAGGGGGCAAAATGGCTGCATTGGAAGGGGCAAAATGGCTGCATTGGAAGGGGCAAAATGGCTGCATTGGAAGGGGCAAAATGGCTGCATTGGATTGGACAAAATGGCTGCATTGGAGGGGACAAAATGGCTGCATTGGAGGGGACAAAATGGCTGCATTGGAGGCGGCAACTGGTAGCGTTTAATAGGCACAGTCGCAAAAAAGGAGGAAGTTTATATATCTAATTTGGGGGTGGCCCCCCAAACATTTGGAGCAGCAGTCGCCACTGATGGAGAGGTTAGTGAAGGGAAATATGCATGGAGGAGAAAAAAGGGGCATTTAAAAGCTTCCAGCATGCATGAGGACAAAGGGGACATTCTCAGCATATTACAATCATGGTAATTAGGGAAGGATGAAAGAAATACAATACATTAGCATATATGAAATACATAAAATGTGATGTTAATGGAGAAACCTTACCCTAATATAGTCCTCCTGCAGGACTTGTATAATGGCAGAACAGGTGTCTGGGATTATGAGGCCCAGAGCCTGGAGGGAGATGCCTGTCGTGAACTTCAAGTCCTGAAGACTTCTCCCTGTCGCCAGGTAACGTAACGTGGCGATGAGCCTCTGCTCAGCACTGATGGCTTCCCGCATAACGGTGTCCTGCCTTGTAATATATGGGGACACCAAAGCCAACAGTTGCTGAAAAACGGGGTCAGACATCCGCAGAAAATTCCTGTAGTCCTCAGGATTATTCTCCACAATCTCCCGCAGCAGAGGCATATGGCAGAATTGGTCCCGCTGGAGCAACCAATTCTTGGTCCATGAACTCCTCCTCACCCCGTTCATGGACTGGTCTTGGTCCAAAACAAGCAGACCAACACCAAGCGCCTGCACAGCACGAACTCGCCGACGAGAACGTACCCGCGGCATGGCTAGGAAACGGTCGTCTGATCAGGACGTACAGAACAGAACGCACTTTAGAACAGCAAGGCCTATGAAGAACGAACTGAAAATCAGAAACGAACGGGCAAGAACGCACTGTAAAACAGATACGACCTGCCTACATGCTCTGAAAGACAAGATACAAACCCACAAGCACAAACTGAACCGCAGAAAACGAACTGAAAAGCACGAAGACTGAAAAGCGCGAATCGTCTCTTCCCAAACTTTTACTTCACACGCGGTAACACAAGATCAGCAACACCAGCCCAAGGGGTGACGCCAGGGAATTCAATCTTCCCCTTTATACTGCCGTCGTACGTGCTGGACGTGACCGTGCTGAACAACGAGGAAATTTGGAATTGTCAGTGTGTACGCATGGAAAGCTTGACGAGAAACTCGTCAAGGTTAACAAGAATCTCGTCGAGAAAAACGACGTGTTTTTAACGACGAGAAACTCGGTCGTGTGTACGAGGCTTAACAGGAGAGAATTTCCCTTCCTAGGGGTAGATTTCCTCTCACTTCCTGTTGTATCCTTCCATTTGCAAGTAGGAGTCGTTTGTAAGTTGGATGTTTGAAAGTAGGGGCCTGCCGTATATACTCTGCAGAAATGTGGCCCTTAGGTGTTGGTGTTGCCACAACACTGTAAGCCCTCACAGTTACTCTTGGTGGGCGCTGGAACGCCCTGCTGTGAACTATTATATCAAGAATTGTAATTACATGCCATTGTTGAACAGTGGTAGGAAAAATTGGGCCTTTGGTGGTGGTGCTGGTGCCACAACACTGTAAGTCCTCACAGTTACCCTTGGTGGGCGCAGGAATGGGCCCAGCTGTGAAATATTAGATCAAGAATTGTAATTACATGCCCCTGTAGAACAGGGGCAGAAAAATTGGGCCTTTGGTGGTGGTGGTGGTGGTGGTGTTGCCACAACACTGTAAGCCCTCACAGTTACTCTTGGTGGGCGCAGGAATGGTCCCTGCTGTGAAATATTAGATCAAGAATTGTAATTACATGCCCCTGTTAAACAGGGGCATAAAAATTGGGCCTTAGGCACTGGTGCCGCAACACTGCAACCCCTCACAGATACTGTACTTGGAGCGCAGCAATGAGCCCTGCTGCAAAGTATTGCATCAAAATTTTTAATTACACGCCCTGTGATGGAGTATATAAAATGAATATTTTTATAAATGGGTTCTCTCTATCTATTATCCACTTAATAATAGTTTGAGAAGTTTAGCAATGGGTTAAATAGTTTTTGAGCCCAGCTGCTAACATAGTCTATACCAGGGATAAGCAATTAGCGGACCTCCAGCTGTTGCAAAACTACAAGTCCCATCATGCCTCTGCCTCTTGGTGTCATGCTCGTGGCTGCCAGAGTCTTGCTATGCCTCATGGGATTTGTAGTTCTGCAACAGCTGGAGGTCCGCTAATTGCATATCCCTGGTCTATACCCACCTCAGGAATTCAGGGTAATTAGAATCCTTTTATGGGAACCATCTGTTAGGAACTGTTAGGATCTGTTAAGAACAGAAATACATATTGAGACATTTCTGTACAATGAGAAGCTTATTGATTTCTATATTGGGAATCAGAGTGTTTGTGAATGTTAAGGGTACAAGTTTGAAATAGTATATTGTGTGTGTTTTGTTAAATCTTATTACAACAGTATTATTTTCCTTGAGTAACCATATGACAGAGATATTGAGCTCAGAGTGGAGTTCTCCACCCCACCCCCTCACTGCTGGACTCATTGCCCTAAGTCCCTCCATCCGGCCCAACCCATCGAACGAAGCAATATGGCTAAGAGAGAATGGAATGCAGCCACGTGAAGAGAGAGGACGTCACAGAGGAAGACGATCATATGTGAACTCAGCCAATCATATGTATATGTTTGCGATGATGAGTGCCTGTGTCATAATGTTTATATAAGTCGTTAAACAGGGGCTGAAAAATTGGGCCTCAGGCACTGGTGCTGGTGCCACAACACTGCAACCCCTCACAGATACTGTAGTTGGAGCGCAGCAATGAGCCCTGCTGCAAAGTATTGCATAAAAAATTGTAATTACACGCCCCTGTTAAACAGGGGCTGAAAAATTAGGCCTTAGCCACTGGTGGCGGTGTCCAGAACCAAAAATGTTCTTACAAGCTATCAACATGATCATTGAGGAGGAAGAGGATAGTCACTCAGCATCAGCATAGTCTTGAAGGGATCTGACATTTCAAAAAAATTATTCAGTTACATTAGCATCAGGTGCTTGGTAGCTGGTGGTGATCCAAGACCAGGGCTCGACAAACCCCGGGTGCCAGGTCGCAATTGCGACTAGAATCAGCGACCTGGCGCCTGGGGCGGCACAGCTGGGGTATCCTGTCTCCATGTGCACCCCCCCTCACGATCGCGTTGGGCCACGCCAACCGGTAATTGAGGCCGTGGCTTTGCGGCCTTCTGCAGTCCTAATGTTCCTTCTGGAATCTGGCGCCCTCTTGTGGTGGCCGTTGGTATGACAAGACAATCAGCAATGCTAATGGGGCTTCCCTGCCTATTTCCATCTCCTTCCCTTTACTTAGAAGTTAGAACCCCCAAAAATTATATATATTTTTTATTCTAACACCCTAGAGAATAAAATGACGGTTGTTGCAATACTTTCTGTTACACCGTATTTGCGCAGCGGTCTTACAAGCGCACTTTTTGGGGAAAAAATACCCTTTTTTTAATTAAAAAATAAGACAACAGTAAAGTTAGCCCAATTTATTTTATATTGTGAAAGATAATGTTACGCCGAGTAAATTGATACCCAACATGTCACGCTTCAAAATTGCGTCCGCTTGTGGAATGGCGACAAACTTTTACCCTTTAAAATCTCCATAGGCAGCATTTAAAAAATTCCACAGGTTGCATGTTTTGAGTTACAGAGGAGGTCCAGGGCTAGAATTATTTCTCTCGCTCTACCAATCGTGGCGATACCTCACATGTGTGGTTTGAACACTGCTTTCATATGCGGGTGCTACTCACGTATGCGTTCGCTTCTGCGCGCGAGCTCGGCGGGACGGGGCGTGTTCCTGGCTCTTAACTTTTTTAGCTGGCTCCTAGATTCCAAGCAAATTTGTCAAGCCCTGTCCAAGACTGATTAATTTTTATGAAGGTCAATCGATCGGCCTAGTCGGTGGACACGCGTACCCTGTGATCGGTTACAAACCGCTGGGCATGTGGATGGCTGGGAGCGAACTTATTTCGGCGTTGCAGCAGCTGGGGCTGGGAAATTTGCCTGGAACAATCTGATGTCGGTGTGCAGTACCAATAGCAGATTGCCTGCAAGTACTTGGCTGTGACACAAATAATTCCACACCTTCATTCCCCTCAGTGCAGGTTTCAGAGAGGACTGAAGGTATAGTGGGGTTTGAGATTCCAGCTGATAAGGAGAAAGGAGAGGTCCGCTTTGTTCTTTGGTGTGGGTCTTTTAGGTAGGCTTGCCAACGAACTGCATGGCAGGTCGACATATATCTGGTCAAGCACGTGGTGCCCAAGCAGCTGATGTTTTGGCCACGCGAGATATGCCTGAGACATATGTTGCAAATGGCAATGGTGCAATCTGTTGCACACGTCTGAAAAAAGGCCCACACCAAAGAATTTTTGGAATAACGTGCAGAGACAGCAGCGCCCTGCACATGCGGAGCTCTGCGGTTTGATGCAGTCAGTGTTCTGCCCTTAAGCTGGACCTTGGAGGGCATCCTGCCTCGTTGGAGATGTGCCTCCTCCTCCTCTCTCCTATAAGGCACCCACGTGGAGTCAGTGACCTCATCATCCCCTCCCTCCTCATCACTAGAGCAAATCTGGCAGTATGCTGCAGCTGCGGGAACATGACTGCCAGATAGCTGTCCTTGTTGGGCACCCCCTCTCTCTGGGCTCACATTACTACTCCCTCTCTCTGGGCTCACGTTACTGCCTTCTTCTAGCTGGGTTCCATCATCGGAGCCTTCAAAACGCAGGGCATCCTCCTGGAGCATGTACCTAACACTATGGTCAAACAGTTCGGGGGACTCCTCAGGAGGACATGGTGGGGCTAGGGAAGGAGTGACTGATGCCATTGAGCCAAGGGTATAGGCCGCTTTGGCAGCTGCTTTGCCGGACAAAGTACCCTGAGCCTGGGTGAGAGAGGATGACGCATAGCATACTAGCTCATTATGAATTACTTACCTGAGATCGAAGCCCCTGCAGCGGTCCTCGTTCCCCTCCACCGTCGCTGCCATCTCTCCCAGAGTGACATCCGGGTAGCGCTGTGACTGGCCGGAGCCGCAGTGACGTCACTCCCACGCATGTGCGCGGGAGCCGCCACTAACGGCACAATCGCCGTTAGAACCGGCACGCTCAGTGCGCCGGCACGCCGTTGTCTACGGCGCATGCGCCGTAGACATCAGTGCCTGTCTTTTGCAAATATCTCCTAAACCGTGTAGGTTTAGGAGCTATTTCTTGCACCTACAGGTAAGCCTTAATCTAGGCTTACCTGTAGGTAAAAGTGGTCTGTACGGGTTTATAACCACTGGAGTTCTCTTTTACGCTTTGTATCTAGAAGCACTGCAGACTTAAGATAAATATAATCAAATAAGGCAACAATGTCCTCAAACTTCCAAAAGAAGTGAGAGTACATGTTATAATGTCTTTTCAAGAACCTGTTATACAGGACAATAATATGAATAATCCAAATAATTTTGAAAATGTCAATAAATATGAGAAATGAGCAATCAATTCTTTATGTAAGGATCAACAATTGATAACATGCCTGTCAGATAACAGGGGCAGAATTGTATTAATGGATGCTACGTAAAGTGACATACCAAGGATTGACTTCAGATTTGACCCATAGTTATAAAAAAAGCAATAAAAATGTATGTAAATAAGCAACAAAGATAACGGTCTTTTGACCAAACAAGAATTCAACTTAATTACACTGAAGATCTGAGGACACCAACATCCGAGGACACCAACATTTTATTACTCACCTAAGATACATAAAAAGAAGATGCAGCGTCTACAATGTCGGTTCCCAACCTCCATCCTCAAATACCCCCAACTTGGAATTTCCCTTAGATAAAATAGCTATCGTAAATACCAAGCCATTGACCTTGATTCAAAGCACTTGTGCAAGGTGAAGGAAATCCTGAAAACATGACTTGTTGGGGTTGGGGGTACTTGAGGACTGAGGTTAGGAACCACTGCTTTAGCACCTGCAAACAATGAGAATTTGACCTTATAAAAGCTGAATTACCTGAGGATACCAATGTTTTATTACCTACCTAAGATACCTAAAAATCAAACACACCTGCACCCTCCATTACATAAAAATTACAAAAACAATCCTAAACCCAATACTTTCAATCAGAAAAATCCCCACATCGCTGAAGACATACCTAAAGTACAATTAGTCAACAAGTATATCACATATTACCAGTCCCAGAAGATTGAATTATGGCTGGTCTCTCTCTCAGGCCCCCCATGTGCCTATCCCCAAGTGTACCCTATGAGCAAGCTCCTGATCAAGTTAAATGCATTAAAGCAGTGGTCATCAACCATGTCCTCAGGGCCCACTAACAGGCAAGGTTTTATGTATTACCTTGAGGAGATGCAGACTAGAATACTGCAATCACTGAGCAGAAAATGAAATCACCTGTGATGTATTTCAGTTATCTTGCAAACCTGGCCTGTTAGTGGGCCCTGAGGACAGGGTTGATGGCCACTGCATTAGAGGGTCTGTACATCGGATGGATTTGTCTGGATGATTCAAATAACTGGTCTGAGGGGTTTAAGATGGTGAGTGGTTCCTTTCCTTTCTTTGAAGCCTCTGGAGAGACTAGAATCATTAAGTGTTATCTTCTGACATCAACCATAGACATTTGTACAATCCATTGGCAGGGCTGTCTTAATGACTGGGTACACCCGGGCACTGCCCAGGGGCCCCAGCTGCATGGGGGCCCCTGCACTTTCCCCAAAGTATCTGGTTCTTGTGCCCACATTGCCCGGAAATTGGGGGCCCCATGATGGCATTGAGAGTGATGGATACACAGGGGAGGCAGGCTGGCAGCAGTCCACCATGCTGTGCAGAACGATACCTATTATTTCACAGCCAGCAGGGAGGGGCAGGGCCAGAGTGCCAGTAATGCTCTTACCCCGCCCCATGAAGCTTGAATGCTCGGCACTTGAAGGCTGCTGGGTAGGAGCTGGAGTGGGAGCTGCTGAGTCGGAAGTACTGAGAGCCTGCCTGCGGACGTGGCATTGTGGATGGTGTCATGGTGAGCCTAGCTGTCCAGCACTGTTTGCACCGAAGGGATGCTTCCTCCTCTGTCCCTCCTTCTGCCTGCTTGATTGGTATAGGTGAGTCCAGTGCTGGAGGTGGGCACATAGCCAAAAGTTTACATGGACTGTATCTCCACTGGAAAAGGGGGTACTACATGGATGGAATAATGGTGCTGGGGATATCAAGGGTGTATGGGGGAAAACAATGCTGAGGGGAGATCTGGGGTGTATAGGGGATAGCAATGTTTGGGGTATCTTGGGTGGCTATAGTGCTAGAGGTATCAGGGATGTAGAGAGGCCACAGTGTAGGGGGTATCAGGGACGTAGTGGGGTCACAATACCAGGGGTATCTAGGGAATGATCCCAACTTAAAAGCTAGGTTCACCTTTTAAAACATGTTGCAATCTTCTCCCTGCACCCACTGTCACTTTTTGCAGCAAGGTACATTTGTTATACAATAGTCATGTTTTTGCAGATTTAAGTAAAAACTAAGACATTTTTAAATGGGAACACCATTTCAGTATCAACTTAATAAAGGAGCAGTTTGGGGAGAATATCTCTCACTTCCTATTGTATCTTTGCCATAGAAAAGAAATAGGAAAGACTTTGGTTGATCAAAATGTGATTATTTATGCATTACAATAAATTAAACAAAATTTGGACAATGTTAAATTTACTGAAGTCTGTTTCTAATTTATTGACCTCACGTTAACAAAAGAGTTAGGTACACAAAAATGTTGTAATGTAGATTTACTGGAAACTGTTATGGTAGACCATTACGGTAACTCTGGAAAATGTTAACTTTTTTGAACCGGTAACTGCTGAAAAGTCTTGGAGTCCAAGTTCGTTTTTTATTTAGTCTGCAGATAACAGGTCAGAGCAGATAATAGGTGCAGGTCAGTCTAGTATGTATACAGTAGATGTGACAGATCTGCAGCTTTGTTGTCTCCTCTATTCCTAATGATCAGCAGGCATGCTGGTACCTGTAGTTCCATGGCTTTAACTTGTAAGGTTTTGTTGTTTCCTTTTATCCCATAAGACTTGTGTTAAAACTGATTGAGTACCTGTCGTTTATTCATTGCACCCGTGATTAGTGGATCAGGGGTGCACTGTCAGGCTTCTGCAGACAAGCCCGGCAGGGCTTGTGAATGAACTACAACATAGCTCATCAGCACCCCCACAGTTCATTCAGAACTACAAGCCATTGTGGATGACGGAGCTTGCAGTACATTCATCCATGGGAAAGTGGGAATGAATGATGCGGCTGTGTGGGTGGAGCCCCGCACAGCCCTACGCTTTTCAAAAAGTGACAGTGGGTGCGGGGAGAAGATTGCAACATGTTCTAAAAGGTAAACCTAGCCTTTAAGCTGGGCTCATTCCTTAAGGCTTTTCATGAACAACAACTCATGTTCAGGGTTGCCAACAGCTCGTAAATTTACCTGTCCAGGAACGGACAGAGAGTGCCAGTAAAAAAGGTTGCTGCTGTAGGGTTTGAAACAGCACATATGCGATGTGGCCGTGGGGTGGGTTCAGGAGGGTGTACGCTTGTGCTGTGCAACCTGCATGTGGTGTGACATCAACAACCGATGCGCCTTTTCCCGCCAGCTGCCATTTCATTGCCAAGAGCCAGAGGGGATAGACGTGCCCCCCGCTTCTGCCCACCATGCTGCCTCTGCCTGCCACCACTGCCAGCCTCCCTTCCTGTCTCTTGCCTGCAGCTGCCCACTCCTGAGTGTGCCCCCAGTTGCCCACTATTTGCCCAGAAGCCAGCTCTCTCTCATTGGTAAATCAGTAATGGTATTGGGAAAACTGAGCAGTCTCTCTCTTTCTGGCAGCAATGGAGCACCCTCTCTCTCTCTATCTCTCTGGGGGCAATGGAGCATTCTCATTCTCTCTCTCTCTCTCTGGGGGCAATGGAGCACTCTCACTCTCTCTCTCTCTCTCTGGGGGCAATGGAGCACTCTCTCTCTCTCTCTTTCTCTCTATCTCTCTGGGGGCAATGGAGCACTCTTACTCTGGGGGCAATGGAGCAGTCTCTCTCAGTCTGGGGACAATGAATGGAGCAATCTCTCCTTGTCTGGGCCTGGAGGCAGTGGAGCCGTCTCTCTCTATCTCTCTGGGGAAATGGAGCACCCTCTCTCTCTCTGGGGGCGCTGGAGCACGCTCTCTCTCTCTGGGGGTAATGGAGCAGTCTCTCTCTCTCTGGGGGTGATGGAGTAGTCTCTCTCTCTGGGGGCAATGGAGCAGTCTCTCTCAGTCTGGGGGCAACAAATGGAGCAGTCTCTCTCAGTCTGGGCCTGGAGGCAATGTATCAGTCTCCCAATCTGGGCTCTGTGGACAATGGAGCATTCTCTCTAAATCTGGGGGGCAATGGAGCAATGTCTCTCTTTCTGGGTTAGGGGCAATGAAGCAGTGTCTCTATTTCTGGGTAAGGGGCAATGGAGCAGTGTCTCTGTCTCTCTGGGGGCAATTGAGCAGTGTCTTTGTCCCCGAGGGCAATGTTTCTAATTTGAGAATGTTTTGGGTGGGTTTAGTTGGCATTACAATTTATTCTAGGGTTTATTACCTTCTCCTTCTTTGTGCAATTAGCTTCTCCTGGACTCACAATCATGCAACACTGCTATTGACCAGCCTGTTCCACTGCTGCCAGTGCCTTGCCATCCACCTCTCTCCTTTGATCAAGTTAACTGCATGAAGGACATGGCCAGCTGCCTACCTACAAGCACCACTGCTGCCTGCTGTAACTCCTGAAGCATCCCCTGCCAGTCTTTAGATTCAATCTACAGCTATAACTAGCGTTGGAGCTCCAACTGAACATTGGCTGTTCGCCCCAATAAGGGAACACCTGAATTTGCAGGGAGTTTAGAGGATGTATGCTCCTCTGAATGCCCTGCAATGCACTGCACACTGCACAGTGCATTCTGTGCCCTAATTGGGCAAAGCTTTGCTTAATCAAGGTGCAGTAAAAGCTGTTTGTTAAGGAGTGGGGTCAGGAAGCCGGCTGCAGCATCCTTAACAACCGATGAGTCATCAGCTGTCAATGGGCTTCCCCCGCTTTCAGCTGAATAAAAAAAAAAAATTGCCAGTGTAGCAATACCCCTGCAGGGGCCGCTGGTTTAATTTTGGGCCTTGCACGTTACCTCACTGTTCTGTATGCTCATCTTAGGGGTTTTCCTTGAAGAGTTGTCTAGAAGAAGTTTGCACCAACACAAAAGTCTCTTTCAAGGTTTATTTGAAATAAAGTTTCCAACAGAGGGGATGAAGGGATGGGGAGGACTCAGGTACCTTAATTGTGACTCATAAGAATTATACTAGGTCCAGAGGAATAACTGCCTCCACACTGGACTCAGCAAACATCGGATAGACCCAATCTCACTGGCCTAGCAGCCGATGTACAGCTCGATCACATATAGTCTCTGCCACAGACTTGGTGTAATTAGAACAGACTCTGCCACAGACTTGGAATAACCCTCACTTGGGTTACCTTCTGAATGAAGAACACAGCTCTCAGTGTTAGAATCTTTCAGCCCTTCCGGCAGCACTGTGAGGTAGATTAGGATCCGGGTGCATCCTCCAATTGAGTCCTCAATTGCTTGGTCCCTTCCAGCAGGCAAGGCGACACAGGATCATCCCTGGATCAGTAGGCCCCAGCAACTCCTGGGCCTACCCGTCAGTAACAAAGCCTCAGGCCAACGTGGCCCAGAGGCGGAAACTGCCAACACTTCCCTGAGGCCATGAGGGCCCTCAGATGGGGACCGAAGACACGACCCCTAATGGCGTCTGTTACTTAAATACCCCCTCCCAGCATGCACAGCAGGTTCACCACGCCCCCTGGGCTGCTTGCTAGGAAAGAGGTACCCAATACGTCCAGCCTGTAGCCTTTCCAATCCTGACCAGCGGTGGCAGCGACACCTACTGTCAGGAAGGAAACTATTGCTCAGATAACTATAATTTAACATATAGCGCACACTCATTGGGAGCAGGGCGCTACACCAGTAAAAAAAAATGTTTAAAAAAAAAATTGGCGTGGGGTCCCCCTCCCAGTCTATACCAAATCCACCTGGTATGGATTTTAAGGGAACCACCATTTTCTTTTTACATTTTAGCGTGGGGTTCCCCTTAAAATCCATACCGGACTCGACACCGTTCCGTGACATCACAAGGCGAGGCGGTGCCACCAGGAGACATCACCAGGTGGCCCCATCCTTACCTATATACAGTAAGTACAGTAAGTACTGTCAAAGGGCGAGGAGGCATTTGACGTTCGGCTGTCAATGAGTGCAGAGTGTTTTATTTTTAATTTTTTTGGGTGCAGCGGGCGGTGTAATTGACGATGGATTTACATCAGCGGATATTGTTGTTTTTTTTTAATAACAGAATTGTCAAAAACTGTCTCTGTGTTTTTATTACTTTTTGTCACTTTTTTGGTGAATGGGTAGGGGTACAATGTACCCCATACTCATTAACAAGGGGGCTGTAATCTGGGGGCTACCTTGTTAAAAGGGGGATTTCAGATTCCAATAAGCCCCCTGCCCGCATACCCCCACAACCACAGCCCAGAGTCGTGGGGAAGAGACCCTTGTCCCCATCAACATGGGGACAAGGTGCTTTGGGAGGGTGGGGACAAGCACCTCCCCATGTTGCGGGCATGTGGCCTGGTATGGTTCAGGAGGGGGGGCACTCGCTCATCCCCCCTTCCTGACCTGCTAGGCTGCATGCTTGGATAAGGGTCTGATATGGACTGAGCGGGGGACCCCACGCCATTTTTTACTTTATTTTTTTTCAATAGCCGGGTCCCGGCAATTTAAACTCTGAGTCAATTTAAATGTGGCAAGCTCAGAGGTGGCAGCCCTAGATGTCACTGCTACCCCTAACAGCAGGGAGAGCAGCCCATCTAGTAGGAGTGGTAAGGGTAGTGCAGGTAGGCCCAGACAGTTGGTGGTAATAGGGGATTCTATAAGCAGAAGGACTGATAAAATAATTTGTCGCAAAGATCGCCTCAACTGAATGGTTTGCTGTTTCCTTGGTGCCAGGGTTTGGCATATGGTGGCCTGGGCTGATAGATTACTGGGAGGGGCTGGGCATGACCCAGCTGTCTTGGTCCATGTTGGAACCAATAACAGAATATATAGAAGGTGGAGGCTCCTTAAGAACCAATTTATTGAACTAGGATGCAAGTTGGAAGGACCTCCAAGGTGGTATTCTCTGAAATATTGCCTGTGCAATGCGCACTACAGGAATGCCAGGGGAAGATTAGAGAGCTGAATGCATGGCTAAAGACCTGGTGTAAGAAGGAGGGATTTGGGTTTTTAGAGCCTCCGTTCCCAGTAGAATCCTTGTACGGAGAAACGCGTAGGGTTGAGCAACAAGTCTCTGACGTCATCACGTTCCAGCCAGCTGGTGCGAACCGCGGCTGTGTTTGAAATTGTCTCTGTGTCATGGATGTCAGTATGTAACGAAGTCTGCAAATAAATAAAAATTTTACGAGGAAATACTGCACCATGAGGATTTTTTCTTCTTCCTTTCCTTGATAACTGATTGCCGACTCTCGGATGCAAAACTTTGTTGGTGGTGTGTAGAAAACGTGAGTTACAAAACTGAAAAATTCACCTCACCGCAACCAAAGGATCACTGTGTTACCCGCAGTCTTTGGGATCCAGCTTCATGGTGTCCGACTTTGGAATCTATGATCGATCCGTGTGTAGAACACTGAGGAAAGATTGCCTGAAGGCAGGTCGGCCTAATCCTGAGCCCAATACCATCATCTATCTGGTAAGCAGCCATTTACTTATCAGTAGCCCATTGGATGTGAAGTTTATGATATCAACCTATATGCTTGCCATGATCTTTGCCGCATAGGAATATCTTCACGGCAACATTTGATATTTTCATCTTACCTGGGACTTTATCCAACTATAGTATTAATATCTCATGGACTTATATCATACATAGTTCATGTCTGGTAAAGTGTTCACTGTTTGCACTTGCACTTTATTAATACTCATTTTTATATTTTTTCATGTTTATGCATAAATTTTTCATCATTTATCACTTTAATTGGGTTGTGCATTTTTTAATTATTTTTTTTCACTTTTTAGAGCACTGGGCTGACTTTTCATTGAGGTACAACCTATATACTAAAGATGGTTTGCACCTACTGTAAATGGAAGGGGGTCTGTTGTGCTGGGGGAGAGGTTTATGGGAAGGGTGGAGAAGTATTTAAACTAGGATTGAGGGGGGAAGGGTGAATTAGATTATAATGGGACAGACAGGTCAGACAGGGGTCAGCCCCTATTGGTGGGTAGAATGGGGAAAGATGGGGGGGGGGCTATGGCAGGTGATATGAAGTTCCCCATGTTATAAACAACCATTGGAAATGGTACTATTTGTACTAAAATAAAAAATATGCATTAGTGTGCAAAATGTGACAATGAATTTGTTCATCAATGCCAGAAGTCTGCCAAGCGAAATAGGTGAGTTGGAAGCTCTGGTGCATGAGGAGAACTATGAATGGTACTGAATCTTGGCTAGATTCTTCACATGACTGGGCTATTCATTTTCCTGGCTATGCTCTCTTTCGGAAAGACAGGGTAAAATGGAGGGGTAGTGGTGTCTGTCTCTATGTGAAAAGTGATTTCAAAACGAGTGTGATTGTCCCTGTGCCTGTGTTCTGTAAAAAATCTGCACGATTTTACCTATATGAGCGCGGCTCTCTGCACTCAGCTGATTGTCAGCGCTGTCTCTCTCCTCTCTCCCCCTCCTCCCCGGCTGACGTCAGCAGGAAGACTATGCCCCACCCACCGCAGCTGTGAGCCGAGAGAGAAGAGAGAAGAGGAGCCGCGCTCATATAGGTACAATTGGGCAGTTTTTTTTTTACAGAACACAGGCACAAGACAATTATTATAATGGTGCATAGAGGATGGGAGCATTTAGTAAAAGTGGGTTAACAACTACTTTATTAATAGCATACAATGCCAAGCTGCGGTTTCCAAAGCGAGCAAAGTCCTTTCTTGTATTAAGAGAGGTATGGACTGCAGAGAGAGTGGTATCATTATGCCCCTGTACAAATCATTAGTAAGACCTTATCTGGAATATGTAGTTCAGTTTTGGGCATCATTTCTCAAAAAGGATATCAGGGAACTGGAGAAAGTCCAGACAAGGGCAACCAAACTGATAAGAGGCATGGAGGAGCTCAGCTATGAGGAAAGATTAGAGGAAATTAATTTATTCTCTCTTAAGAAGAGGAGATTAAGGTGGGATATGATCAATATGTACAAATACATAAGGGGTCCATTTAGTGAACTTGGTGTTGAGTTATTCACTTTAAGATCATCACAGAGGACAATGGGGCACTCTTTAAGACTGGAGGAAAAGAGATTTTATCTCCAAATACGGAAAGGTTTCTTCACAGTAATGCCGCGTACACACGCTCAGAATTTCCGACAACAAATGTTCAAAACAAGGAGAGAACATTGTTGTATCACAGCATAGAGTGGTATCTATGGATATCAACATGGGTATTAGTGTGCCACATCCTATAGTTATGGAATAGGAATAGAAATTTGTGGGACTTGGACTTTTAGATTAAAAAATATAAATTTATTACATATACGGTAATTATCGACATGTACAATCTTGTAAAAAAGCCTATATCTCTATATCAATACAGCAACCGTCACCTATATAGTCTAAATTTCTATAACCCTCAATGGAACAAAACACAGGATTATTCCATACAATACATGATCCATAATAAGTGGGAAAGAATTACCGGTAGGTGGAAAACGTTGTTGCATATGATAGGCGTATCACTCGACAAGTTCCGCGTGTAGGCACGCTTCTTCAGGAGCCTCGCAGTTAGACTAACAAAAACACACATTAGGAAATCTTACATGGGTATATTACAATAGAGAATATATAACAAACATTGTCTAGGGAGCACTGAACTGCCCAAACGCTCAGGTGGACCATACCCAGGACGAACAGCCAATGGGGGGGGGGCACATGGGAAGACAAGGAGTAGCTATGGGAGCACATATTAAGTATTAAATATTGAAGTATAAAAGTGTGGTACCAGATCATATAGTGGCATGAGTGGCAATAATTATTGGCTGTCTAGACTATTTACCTAACAGATGGTTGGTAATTGTAATATACTTAATTGAGTTGCTATATAAAGAGGCGGAAGAGGAGAGAGGAATAAAGTGACAGAGAGGAAATGGGGTAGGGAAGGGGGAAGGGTGAACATGAGAGAGAGGAAAGAAAGGGAAGAAAAAAGAAGAAAGAAAAAAAAGAAAAAGAAAAAGAAAAAAGAGAAGAGAGAAAGGAAAAGGAAAACGTTGAGAAAAAAGAGGGGGGCATGTTGCGCGTTATTAGGAAAAAACGCTTCTTCAGGAGCTTATGACGAGTTCTACAAGATAAGAAATTTTACAGATCACTTTGTACCCTTGTCTTAATATATTTTGGCATTGCTGCAGAGCCCAACACAACCCATCAAGTAGCCCCACCCCTTAATATGGTATAAAATAAAGTAAAATGTATGTTGGCAACACTAATAGTGTATTCTGGCCATGGTATAATCCCCATATATATTGAAAGGGGATAGAATAGGAGAGGGGAGAGAGGGAGGGGCCAGTGAAAAAGGGGGGCTAATATAAATCTTGTTGATGACTTACATTTCATAAACTTAGATGGTAGGAAAACAGCCGAGAATGTGTTCAAAATCAAGAAAGCACAAGAATCAATCCTTTGGTTGCTTCACCAAAAAAAAAAAAATCTGTATATGGAAGTAGTATACACGGCTGCTGGGGAGAGAAGTTTGGATTTTTGAGGATCAGAGATCCAACCAAGCGCTTTGTGACCTCCCTAAGTAAGGGGGGGGGGGGGTCGCTGGATTTCCGCAAGTTATATTATAGGAAGATACGGTGGGAAGCGGTGGAAAAGGCGTCAGTAATCCCTGTTTGTGTACAAGAATTGGAGAGCATCATCTGGAGTGTTGGAGATCCATTAAGGCTTTATCTGACCCCTTGGGGTCAATCAGTAAGGTGAGAGGCTGGTGTCATCGGGGGAGGATTGTGCACTTACGCCTGTTATGGTTGATTCCCTACTGATTTCATATTGATGTGACAAGCTGGACTTCCACACCTGCTCTTTTTCTTCTCTCCGGTCTTTGGTTGTTGGATACTTTTACTTTTTTGGGAGATCATTACAATTTGTGTGATCTTTTTTTATGACTTTTTGGGACACAGGGGTTGATTTACTAAAGGAAAATCCACTTTGCACTTGAAAGTGCACTGGAAGTGCACATGGAAGTGCAGATGCTGTAGATCTGAGGGGGACATGCAAGGAAAATAAAAAACAGCATTTTAGCTTGCACATGATTGGATGATAAAATCAGCAGAGCTTCCCCTAATTTCAGAGCTTCCCCTCAGATTTACAGCGATCTACAGCGACTGCACTTTCATGTGCACTTTCAAGTGCAAAGTGGATTTTCCTTTAGTAAATCAACCCCATTAATATTTTATATATTTTTGGCAATTTTTGCACATTTTTCACATACCATTAGTATTTTTATTGGATTATAGCACGCTTTCACTTTAATTATTTGTTTACACATGGACATTTAGCGCTGCTTCAATATTTTTCTATTTTTGTCAGCTGTGTTGGTTACACTATAGAAGTTAGCTGCTATATGTCATATATATTTATATCAGCACTTTATATTAGCACTGTTCACTAGCACTTTATATATAAGTGTAGCGCACCCATCCCAGACTTTACCTGCTGTTCTTCTAGTTGGCTCCTTCACAGGAAAATACTGAGGCACACCGCACCACAAACCCGTATCCTCCTGGATGGGGAGGTTGAGCTGTGTTAGTTTCTCGGGCCTGCTTGCAGCCAGTGTTTAAAACCTCCAGAGCTGACCTCCTTTCTGGGGTAACCAGAAACAAGTCCTTAGTTCTCCCCAGTAAGCAACTGTTCACACCAACTGAAAAGTCCAACTTCTTATTTATTCTTAAGGGCAATAAATAATCTCTTTGAGAGCAGACAGGTTGAGTCAAACACGGGTCAGATAAGGTGGGAGGAGGTCCAGGCACAAACTTAATTCAAGGTTTCTCCTATTCTGATTTGCACAAACAGGCTTGGTGCACGGTCCCTGCCACGGACCATGAGGTTGGTCACTGCCACTGACCGGGTGAATAGTTGCAAGTCACTGCCACAGACCTGGAGTGCGTAGAGTCACTGCCACTGTGACATAAAGAACCCGCACTTCCTTCCTTGAGTATGAAAAAGGGGGGCTGGTAGATGTGGCGCTGTCCAGATATGCAATGTAATAGACAAGGAAATTTTAGGTGATGGTATACCTATGACGGTATCCACTTTAGAGTATTATAAATACAAGAAAAATAAATATATAAATAAAAGATTAAAATAAAATTGAAATAAAATTGAAAAAATAAATTGGCTCAGCCGGGTGTTTGTTAAAAAGAATTTTTTGTTAAATTGAAATATTTTGATTGGGTGTCTTTCCAGCAAGACATGTCCCTCATGTGTGAAGCGAAAATTTTATTTGAAAAAGTGAATAAAATACTTTTTTAATGGAAAAGCATTAGTGAGACCGATGGTCGGCCGGGTGTTTGCTAAAACAAAAAATTGTCCAAAATGTGTTAAATATGTGTTCATAAAGAGATGTGTGATATTGGTAATAGTCTATGCTAGTAAAGGGGTAGATAAGCTGATATGGTCTCAGCCGGGTGTTTACTACTCCTAATATGTTCAGAAAAAAGTGCTGCCTTATAGCATTCAAATGAAGCTTAAAACTATATAAAACATGCGATATACATAGTATAGTGATAACAGAAAAGTCCAATAATTAGGTGGCAGTGAAAAAATGTGACTTTTTCTTAGTATGCTTTATGTTCCTTCAGTTTTCTTATGAGTGAGACAATCCGTAAGAGTTTAAATATATGCACTCACCAGATCCTTCATACCCTCCAGGGGTATGCTGCAGCCACAGTATGTGCCACTGTGTAGCAATCAGGGGATGGTTCCAGGGGTTCCTTGCGGTTCTCCGGGGTGCAGATTCCGAGATGATGAAAAAAGTTGTTATAGGAGGGAAGAAAGTATGTCCATAGCGTGAACCCGTTTTAAAATGTTTTAATTTTAAAATCAGAAGGGGGTACTTACAATACGACAAGTAAAATTGAGCGTTTTTGTATAAAATGGCGCTCAGCCAATACAAAGTGATTCCAAGTAGGAAGTGATGTGCCGACGTGTCTCCGCCCTACGCGTTTCGTCATTTTATACAAAAACGCTCAATTTTACTTGTCGTATTGTAAGTACCCCCTTCTGATTTTAAAATTTTAAAATTAAAACATTTTAAAACGGGTTCACGCTATGGACATCCTTTCTTCCCTCCTATAACAACTTTTTTCATCATCTCGGAATCTGCACCCCGGAGAACCGCAAGGAACCCCTGGAACCATCCCCTGATTGCTACACAGTGGCACATACTGTGGCTGCAGCATACCCCTGGAGGGTATGGAGGATCTGGTGAGTGCATATATTTAAACTCTTACGGATTGTCTCACTCATAAGAAAACTGAAGGAACATAAAGCATACCAAGAAAAAGTCACATTTTTTCACTGCCACCTAATTATTGGACTTTTCTGTTATCACTATACTATGTATATCGCATGTTTTATATAGTTTTAAGCTTCATTTGAATGATATAAGGCAGCACTTTTTTCTGAACATATTAGGAGTAGTAAACACCCGGCTGAGACCATATCAGCTTATCTACCCCTTTACTAGCATAGACTATTACCAATATCACACATCTCTTTATGAACACATCTTTAACACATTTTGGACAATTTTTTGTTTTAGCAAACACCCGGCCGACCATCGGTCTCACTAATGCTTTTCCATTAAAAAAGTATTTTATTCACTTTTTCAAATAAAATTTTCGCTTCACACATGAGGGACACGTCTTGCTGGAAAGACACCCAATCAAAATATTTCAATTTAACAAAAAATTATTTTTAACAAACACCCGGCTGAGCCAATTTATTTTTTCAATTTTATTTAAATTTTATTTTAATCTTTTATTTATATATTTATTTTTCTTGTATTTATAATACTCTAAAGTGGATACCGTCATAGGTATACCATCACCTAAAATTTCCTTGTCTATTACATTGCATATCTGGACAGCGCCACATCTACCACCCCCCCTTTTTCATATTCTTGCTTTACCCATCGTGATATAGCAATCTAGTAGAGGCAGCAGTTCAGTCTACTGTGTTTTGATTTGATTTCCTTTGCGCGGAGACACCCCATCCATTTTCCTTCCTTGAGTAACTTAGCCCTTTTTAGGATAAGGACATCCCTCCGGAGAGTCACCGAGGCCCCCTCTGTCACCACGACTCTGCACTGCGTCTTCAGAAAGGGTCACCTCCCCGGCCTCCTCGTCCCGGACACGGGTCCTCTCGCAAGGCAGATCCCCGGGAGCCTTGATCCGTAGCGGACCCCAGCCGAAGGTTGCTGGGTTCCGGGCCCACACCAAAGTACCTCACCCCAGACTGAAGGTGTCTGGGATTGAACAGCAGCTCCGTCTCCAGGCCTAGGGTACCCGAAGACAACCCTCACGCACCCAGGCTTAAGGTGCCTGAGCGCGGAACCGACCAGGCCTCCGGGCCTAGGGCACTCGGAGGCAACACACACGCACCCAGGCCTAAGGTGCCTGGGCGCGTAACCAACGACCCCTCTGGAAGATGGCCGGCCCCTTTTATATCCTCTCCCAACAGGCACAGCAGGTTCCCGGCCCCACCGTACTGCTGCCAAGAGGGGACAAAAAGAGGCACAACCGTGTACTGCGGTTCAACCCGGGCTCATGTCAACAGCGCCACCTATAGGCCCCAGGGAACTGCACACCAGTACTATCTCCCAGGGATAGAAATGGTCCATGAAACCTACCAATTAGTGCATCTGAGCCTAGTTACCACTCAGATGCTCCCCCTAAATATGACACCCCGCTACATTAGTTTAGTTGTACCTATTGGCAGGCGCATAGGTACCCTTTTATAACAAACTCCACGCCATACAGTCAATGCATTGAGAAGCCAACTGTATGGTTCTACAGCCATCACCACCACCACCAGATTAGACATCATGATCTACTAAACAGTAAGTGTTTATCTGTGACTAATTACAGCCGAAGCGATGCACCCTATCTCCACCTGGACATGCAGAATTACGCATATATACGTGATTCTGAACAGAGCAGCCGCCCCGTAGCAGTAAAGCTACAATTTTTGTTAACTGGTTATTCTATGAGGCCGAAATTGCACAGAAGTTGCACCCAAAATCAATCTGTGCTGCTGAGTCACATTGATGTGAATGGACATCATTGAAAACAATGTGATTTTCCTGGTCATGAAATTCTGTGTAACTCAAGTTGCACCTCAATTTGCACTAGTGTGAACCAGGGCTAAGTGTTTGTCTATGTATCTTTGGCCTAATTTTTCTTTATTTTGCTTCAGGTTTTGGAAGTGGAGCTGTCACCATGCTAGGAAGATTCACCCTTTTCTCGTTTGCCTATTGTCACAGTAGCAGAAAGTGACCAATTTCCCAAAAATTCACAGCAGTCAGTGGAACAGGTGGTGAGGGAAAACTTTCATATGGGAACACCTGTCCCACTGAACACTGCCCCAAGGTACTTTCTTTCTTATTATTTTACAGATGCATTACTGTCTCTTTTCCAGCTAATATATATTCAGTAACTGAAATGTCGGTTGTTTATTGATGACTGTGCCCTCTATTTGGCCTGTTTGCTCTTCCCACTAAAAGTAAAATAAAAATCCAAAACAAAAATAGAGGGGGCTTTCAGAATTGGGACCATTATTCTGGTGATCCTGGTGGCTACCTGGGATTTCACCCAGTGGCGTAGCATGGGTTGTCAGCGCCCGGTGCAGGGCAAGAGATTTGCGCCCCCTAAACCGCAAATTTTTAGCACTCTGAGTCCCTATAGATAGTACAGTAGTACTGACCAACCTGATTCCTACACCGACCTACTTGACCACTATACTAACCTACCTGGTTCCTACACTGACCACTAAACTGACCTATCTGATTGTTATACTGACCACTACACTGACCTACCTGATTCCTATACTGACCACTACCCTGACCCCCCTGATTCCTATACTGACCACTATACTGACCCACCTGATTCCTACACTGTCCACTACACACATTATTATTGCTCACTGATTGGTTGCTGGATGATGGTGCACATAATTACCGCTTACCCATTGTTTGCTAGAGGTTACTGTACATCATTACTACAAACTGATTGGTTGCTAGAGGTCACTGCAAAATATTTTTGCTCACTGATTGCTTGCTAGAGATTACAGCAGATCATTACTGTTTACTGATTGGTTGCTGAAGGTTACTGCACATCATTACCGCTCACTGGTTGCTAGAGGTTACTGCACATTATTAATGCTCCCCATTTGGTTGCTAGACATTGCACCACATCATTATGTCTCACTGATTGGTTGATTAAGGTTACAGCACATCATCTCACTGCCTGCACACCAAAGACAGCGGAAGTGACAGGACCCACCAATAGACACAAAAGAAGAACTAGAACTAATTATTAGCAATGAGGGTTGAGGGGTGCACTGTGTACTGAGTTCAAGGCTGAGGGATGCGCTTTGAACGTAATAAAGGGTTCAGAGGTGCACTGTGTATGGAGTGCAGGGTTGAGAGGTGTGTTGTGTACTGAATGCAGGGTTTAGAGGTGTGCTGTGTACGTAGGTAAGGGTTGAGGGTGTGCTGTGTGCAGCGTGCAGGGTTGAGGGGGGTGCGCTGTGTGTGGCATGCAGGGTTGAGGGGGTGCGCTGTGTGTGGCGTGCAGGGTTGGGGGGTGTGCTGTGTGTGGAATGCAGGGTTGAGGGGGTGCGCTGTGTGTGGCGTGCAGGGTTGAGGGGGTACATTGTGTGGGTCTTGCAGGGTTGAGGGGGGTGCGCTGTGTGTGGCTTGCAGGGTTGAGGGGGGTGTACTGTGTGTGGCTTGCAGGGTTGAGGGGGTGCGCTGTGTGTGGCTTGCAGGGATGAGGGGGGTGCGCTGTGTGTGGCTTGCAGGGATGAGGGGGTGCGCTGTGTGTGGCTTGCAGGGTTGAGGAGGTGCGCTGTGTGGGGCTTACACAGTTGAGGGGGGTGCGCTGTGTGTTGCATGCAGGGTTGAGGGAGGTGCGCCGTGTGTGGCTTGCAGGGTTGAGGGGGGTGCACTGTGTGCGGCGTGCAGGGTTGAGCGGGGTGCAATGTGTACATCTCTCCCCCCAAATACAAAGCTCTCTTTCCCACAGATTCCAGTTCAGAGCTCAGCCCCAGCCCCCCTCCGGCTGCCATCATCCCGTACAGAGCTTTCCTCTGTAGAGGAGTACCTGCAATGTCCGTGCAGCTGCCGGTAAGGAGGGGCTTCTGTCTGTGTGGATGATGTCTCATACTCTTGGCCCTGGTTTCCTCCAGTCCTGGGGTGGTCAGAATGTCGGTGTCCTGTCGAGAAACACCGGGGCCACGTAGCAGCACACTGACAGGCACAGGCAGGACTCAGGAGAAGCGGCGGTGGTTGGAAGTCTGGACTGTGGGGCGGGCTAAGTGGTCGGAAAGCATGTCGCACGAGCCGGGATCCTGGACCTCGTGTGTGGGGAGTGGCGTGTAATGGAGAGGATGCCTCATGAGTCGCCTGCCTTCCTCCTTCCCCCCATTCTCCGCACGGTCACAATCCCTGGGATCATCATGGATGGTCTTCAGTGTTCATTTACTCACTGCTGTGTCAGTGTCACCGCTGGAGCCTAAGCCGGGACTGCACTGCAACTTCTTCCTCATAGCGAAGCGGAAGAGCTCACAGTCTACTAGACTACACAGCGCAGGAGAAGAGCTGCAGGTAACCTGCCACCTGCCGCTGCGCCCCTCTAAATTTTGCACCCGGGGCGACCGCCCCCACCCCCTGCCCCCCCCATGCTACGCCACTGATTTCACCTCACTTTCTGTGGTGGTCTGGTGGCTATGGAACATAAATTAAAGGAAATGTGTACTGTCATTCCTAGCAGTGAAGATTCCTAGTGTACCCCCATTCCTAGTAGAGAAGATTCCTAGTGTACCCTCATTCTTAGTGGAGAAGATTCCTAGTGTACCTCATTCCTAGTGGAAAGGATTCCTAGTGTACCCCCTGTAACGACACCCCAAGTATGAGAGGGGTTAACGTCGTTCAGATCTTCCCTCTCTCAGAACATGCTCCACTACCGATTCTTCACAGTTAGACGACCACTTCCCATAGGAATTAATCCTTCCAAAAGAACGAGACGCACTCTGTATCTTTCCAAAATGAACTGACTCTTTATTGCAAAACATTACAACTTTTATATCCACAGAGAGAAGCTTCTGACCCTCCTCTCATCATACACCTCTGACCAGACCCAATTTACATGAGCCAATTAACTACAGTGAATGGCTCAGACACATGCCCTTTCTGTCTCCCAATCCACATTCACACAATGAAAGGATCTGTAGAATTCGAGGTTCATTAACATTACTCAGGCAGACGGCTGACACCTCAGCATCTCTTCAATAAACCTGTCTGTCTGCTAGTTTCACAACCTATAATTACAGGCTTAATTCCCACAAGCCACAATAGACAATAGCATGAAATCACACACCATCACAGCAAGTATTACATAAACAGCCCACACACAGTATATACCAAATATGTATACAATATATATACAGCATTGAATCTGATTAGCACAGATCATAGTGGGGTTTTCCTTCACCCTGTGCCCCTAATAGGGACACAGGGTGGTTAACACATAAGAGGCATTGGGGAAGCTGAAGCAAGGGTATCTCATACTTTCTAAGGGATTTTGGGTTCCCCGGGCCTTCCCGTTACATCTCTCCCCTTTCAGCAGGAGACTAACACAGGAGGAGACCCCAGATGGGTTGACTCCGAAGGTAGTCCATAGTTCCATTCCTCTAATGCCGGTATCCACACAGTACCCCAAATAAATTGCTCCAAACAGAGCATTACTTACCCAGCCAACCTCTGCCTCTCTCAGAGAACATATCCGCTGCTGGGGAGAGGCCTGGACTGGCCCTTCTCCCTGGAGTTTTCAGCCGCTGGAGAGAAGGCAGGGTGACTGGGCTCAGTCCGTCATGCGGTTGGGGATCTGGGCCGACTGCCCAGCATCCCTGGAGTATACAAGTGGAAACTGAAGTCCCATCCACTTGTGGTAGGTGAAAATCCCCCAGTGCTTGCAAAGCAAGGCTGACATCCTCCTGTCTCAGTGTCACACCATTTTCTGGGGTTGTGTCAGTGAAGGCAGAAGTCCCATCCAGTACCACCGGAACTCCCTCTTCTGTTAGTTGAGAGCAGAGGCCCGCGGCACTCTGCTCTGTTGCCAGCTCTTTTGCTGGGTTGCTGTGAGTGGAGACCGCAGTCCCATCCACCGATCTCAGCTCAAGTTGTAGTTGTGTGCAGAGGCCAGTAGCATTCTGCCCTGCTGCCAGTGATTCAGCTGGGGGTAAAAGCTTTACCACCTCAGCTTGTTGCTGGAGAGAGGGGCCAACTGCCCCGGCTCCCTGAAACTCCACAGTTGTTTCCTGTGCTGGGCAGAGGTTGGTAGCACTCTGCCCTGTTGCCAGCACTTCTGCTGGCGACTCCACACCATCTGCTCTGGCTAACTGTTGGGGAGGGAAAATGGCCGCTTCTCCTCCCTGCATCTCTGAAATCCACTGGGAAAGAGGAACCATCACCTTCTCACCTCGGGCCTCCAAAACTGCCACGGGTGTAGAGCAGGGGTCTGCAGTATTCTGTCCTGCTGCCAGTACCTGAGCAGGCGATGCATAATCCCTAACATCCTCTGAACAGTCCCTTAAGTCCATACCTTCTGCAATCTGTGGCTGGGGAGATGAGCCAACTGCCCTAGCTCCCTGGAACTCCATATCATCCACTTCGGCTTTAGGGATGGCAATCTTCAGATTTTCCACTGCCGATTCTTCCACCAGGATTTCATAGTTGTCAACTGGTATTTCCTCATAGTCCCAGGCAAAGGTAGCCCCCACCCTGCTGCTGAGCAGATTCTAGCAGCTGTCTGTAGGCGATCTCCGATTGCCGTATTTCCGCCAGTCTCCGCTCATATTGTCTCTCTAGTTCTCTCTTTTGTCGCTCTCGTTCTCTCTCTTGTTGCTCTCGTTCTTTCTCTTGTCGCTCTAGTTCTTTCTCTTGTCGGTCTAGTTCTCTCTTTTGTCGCTGTAGTTTTTTTTCTCTTGTCGCTCATCCTGCAGCTGGATGCCTCTAATGGCTTCCTGTATGGCGGTCTCTGATGGGTTAGCACCATATAATGCCAACCGCTCTCGAACTCGTTGCTGAAACAAATCTTCAATAGACCGGGGTCTTGCATCACCATCCTTCTGGTCCATCTCGGCTAGCTCCCTGATCAAGGTGGCCTTGTTCTTTGTCCCACTGGTCCCTCCACGGCTCTCAAGTAGGTCTTTCAGCGTGGCTTTCCTGCCGGCTGCATAGCTGGTCATTCACTGTGGTGGTTTGTAGTGTCCCAGGAACTGGAGGGAAAATCCCACCGCTGCCAACCAATGTAACGACACCCCAAATATGAAAGGGGGTAACGGCGTTTAAAGATATTCCCTCTCCTGGACAGAAATTCACTGTCGATCCTCCACAGTCAGATGATCACTTCCCATAGGAATTAATCCTTCCAAAAGAACGAGACGCACTCTGTATCTTTCCAAAATGAACTGACTCTTTATTGCAAAACATTACAGCTTTTATATTCACAGAGAGAAGCTTCTGACCCTCCTCTCATCATACACCTCTGAGCAGACCCAATTTACATGAGCCAATTAACTACAGTGAATGGCTCAGACACATGCCCTTTCTGTCTCCCAATCCACATTCACACAATGAAAGGATCTGTAGAATTCGAGGTTCATTAACATTACTCAGGCAGACGGCTGACACCTCAGCATCTCTTCAATTAACCTGTCTGTCTGCTAGTTCCACAACCTATAATTACAGGCTTAACTCCCACAAGCCACAATAGACAATAGCATGAAATCACACACCATCACAGCAAGTATTACATAAACAGCCCGCACACAGTATATACCCAATATGTATACAATATATTAGTGATGAGCCGAACACCCCCGGGTTCGGTTCGCACCAGAACCCGCGAACGGACTGAAAGTTCGAACGAACATTAGAACCCTATTAAATACAATGGATGCGAACGTTCGAATTCTAAAGTGCTAATTATAACAACTATTATGCATGTTATTGTCATAAATAGGGTTTGGGAACCCGGGTTCTGCACCAGGGGACATGTATCAATGCAAAAAGAAGTTTTAAAAACGGTCGTTTTTCGGGAGCAGTCATTTTAATGATGCATAAAGTGAAAAAAAAAAGTCAAATATTCCTTTAAATATCGTACCTGGGGGGTGTCTAAAGTATGCCTGTGAAGTGCCACGTGTTTCCCGTGTTTAGAACTGTCCCTGCACAAAATGACACTTCTAAAGGAAAAAAAAGCCATTTAAAACTGCTTGCGGCTTTAATGTAATGTCTGGTCCCGGTAATATGGATGAAATTCTTTAAGAAAAATGGCATAGCTACCCCATGACCCCCCCCCCCCCCTACCCCAGCCCATTACCAGCCCCTTTGGGTCTTGTATGGATATTAAGGGGAACCCCGCACATAAAATAAAAAAGGCCCTATATACTCTGAACAGCCGTATACAGGCGGTGCATACAAGACAGGGACTGTAGGTTTGTTCTTATGTAGAATCTGTTTGTAATTTTGAACAGGTACATTGTTGAAGTGTAGCTCCAGCCCAAAAATCTATTTTTAAACTTTTTGGGAAACATAGGTAAGGGTTATCACCCCTGTAACATTTGTTTTGCTGTCTGTGCCCCTGTTCAGAACATTTCACCTCACTTTCCGTCCCAATGACAACTGTTTTTGAAATGTGGTGTTTTTCTTGAAACAAGGATTGCTGATAAAGCATCAGTACAGATGAGACCCCTTTCTCCCATATTTATTCTTACAGGAGAGAATTTTCCTTTCTAGGGGTAGATTTCCTCTCACTTCCTGTTGTCTTCTTTCGTTTGCAAGTAGGAGTCGTTTGTAAGTTGGATGTTTGAAAGTAGGGACCTGCCGTATATACTCTGCAGAAATAGGCCCCTTAGTTGTTGGTGTTGGCACAACACTGTAAGCACTCAGTTACTCTTGGTTGGTGCTGGAACGCCCTGCTGTCAACTATTATATCAGGAATTTTAATTACATATAATTGTTGAACAGTGGTAGTAAAAATTGGGGCTTTGATGGTGGTGCTGGTGCCACAACACTGTAAGCCCTGACAGTTACTCTTGGTGGGTGCAGCAATGGGCCCTGCTGTGAATTATTAGATCAAGAATTGTAATTACATGCCCCTTTTAACAGGGGCTGAAAAATTGGGCCTTTCGTGGTGGTGGTGGTGGTGGCGTTGCCACAAGACTGTAAGCCCTCAGAGTTACTCTTGGTGGGTGCAGCAATGGACCCTGCTGTGAATTATTAGATCAAGAATTGTAATTGCATGCCCCTGTTGAACAGGGGCTGAAAAATTGGGCCTTAGGCACTGGTGGCACAACACTACAACCCCTCACAGATACTGTACTTGGAGCACAGCAATGAGCCCTGTTGCAAAGTATTGCTTCAAAAATTGTAATGACACGCCCCTGTTAAACAGGGGCTGAAAAATTGGGCCTTAGGCACTGGTGCCACAACACTCCAACCCCTCACAGATACTGTACTTGGAGCACAGCAATGAGCCCTATGGCAAATTATTGCTAAAAAAATTGTAATTACACGCCCCTGTAAAACAGGGGCTGAAAAATTGGGCCTTAGCCACTGGTGGCGGCACCCATAAACAAAAATGATCTTCCAAGCTATCATCATCAATCGTATCATTGAGGACTCGGAGGAGGAGGATAGCCAGTCAACATAACAGCACAGGCACTCAGCATCAGCATCAGTCTTGAAGGGATGTGACATGTTAAAATCAATTAGTCTGTTATATCAGCATCAGGTGTGTGGTAGCTGGTGGTGATCCAAGACTGGTTCATCTTGATGAAAGTCAGTCGATCAACCGAGTCGGTGGACAGGCGCACCCTGTGATCCGTGACAAATCCTCCAGCAGCACTGAATGTGCGTTCCGAAAGAACGCTGGATGCAGGACAGGCCAGTAGCTCAATTGCATACTGTGCAAGCTCTGGCCAGTGATCCATCCTCAAGACCCAGTAAGCCAGAGGATTTTCGGTGGGGAAGGTGTCCAAGTCTGACCTTGCCCCTAGATATTCCTGCACCATGTTTATCAGACGCTGGCGATGGTTGCTGGAACCGATCATACTTTGGGGCTGCGGACTAAAGAATTGTCTGAACGCATCGGTCAGACGGCCACCTTCCCCACCGCTCCTTCTTTGACTGGCCGAAGCCTCAGCAACTCGTTGTCCAGGACCAGGAGTTTGTAACCTCCCAGTCTCTGGGAACGCGTTGCACAGACCTTTCTGCAAGGTCTCCCGGAGTTGTCTCATCCTCTGCTCCCTCTGCGACGGTAACATAAGGTCCGCAACCTTACCCTTGTACCGTGGATCAAGGAGAGTGGCCAGCCAGTAATGGTCCCTCTCCTTGATCCGAAGAATACGAGGATCCTTCCGCAGACTTTGCAGGATCAGGGAGGCCATGCAGCGTAGGTTTGCTGAGGCATTCGCTCCGGAGTCCTCTGGGTCACTAAGGACGACATGATCCGCAGCCACCTCCTCCCAGCCACGTACAAGTCCACTGGTTTCTTGGGACTGTAAATCATCCCTAAAAGACTGCTGCTGATGATGCTGAGTGCCAGCCTCCACCTCCATGCTGACACAATCCTCCTCCTCCTCCTCCTCCTCCTCAACCTCTTCCTGTGCGATGGGTGGGACAGAAGGAACACTGTCTGGGTAAAGGGGGCCTTGAGAGGCAAGGAAGTCCTCCTCTTCCTGCCTCTGTTCTGCCTCAAGTGCCCTGTCCATTATTCCACGCAGCGTGTGCTCCAACAGGTGGACAAGAGGTACAGTGTCACTGATGCATGCACTGTCACTGCTCACCATCCTCGTGGCCTCCTCAAATGGTGCCAGGACAGTGCATGCATCCCTGATCATGCCCCACTGGCGTGGAGAAAAAAAACCAAGCTCCCCTGACCCTGTCCTGGTGCCGTAGTCGCACAGGTACTCATTGATGGCCCTCTGCTGCGTGTGCAGCCGCTGCAGCATGGCCAACGTTGAGTTCCACCTGGTGGGCATGTCACATATAAGGCGGTTCTTGGGCAGGTTCAACTCCTTTTGCAGCTCAGCCAGGCGAGCACTGGCATTATAAGATCTGCGGAAATGCACACAGACTTTCCTGGCCTGCCTCAGGACATCCTGTAAGCCCGGGTACCTGCCCAAGAACCGCTGCACCACCAGGTTAAGGACGTGAGCCACACAGGGCACATGGGTCAGTTGTCCCTGTCGGAGGGCGGAGAGGAGGTTGGTGCCATTGTCGCAAACCACCATTCCTGGCTTAAGCTGGCGTGGCGTCAACCACCTCTCGGCCTGGCCCTGCAGAGCAGACAGGACCTCTGCCCCAGTGTGGCTTCTGTCCCCCAAACACACCAGCGCAAGCACGGCATGGCATCTTTTTGCCTGCGTACTTGCGTAGCCCCGTGAACGGCTACGGAGCACCGCTGGTTCATAGGACAAACCACAGGAAGAGGCCATGGAGGAAGAAGAAGAGGAGGGGGTGGAGGAGAGAGGTGTGTCACAACCAGTAGTAGCATTTTGGAGGCGTGGCGGTGGGACAACCTCCAACACTACTGCACCTTGTCCTGCATCCTTCCCAGCTGCCAAAAGAGTGACCCAATGGGCCGTGAAAGAAAGGTAACGTCCCTGTCCATGCCTGCTGGACCATGAGTCAGCGGTAATATGCACCTTACCGCTGACCGCCCTGTCCAGCGAGGCCAAGACATTGCCTTCCACATGCCGGTAGAGAGCCGGAATAGCCTTCCGTGAGAAAAAGTGGCGTTTGGGAACCTGCCACTGAGGAACCGCACATTGCACAAACTCACGGAAGGGGGCCGAGTCTACCAACTGAAAAGGCAGCAGTTGAAGCGCTAGCAATTTAGCCAAGCTAGCATTCAACCGCTGGGCATGTGGATGGCTGGGAGTGAACTTCTTTCGACGGTCCAGCAGCTGGGGCAGGGAAATTTGCCTGCTAGAATCGGACGTCGGTGTACTGCTAGCAGAGTGGTCGCAAGTACTTGGCTGTGACACACCTAATTCTACACCTTCATTCCTCTCAGTGCATGTTTCAGAGAGGACTGAAGTTATAGTGGGGTTGGAGATCCCAGCTGATGCGGTGCAAGGAGAGGTCCGCTTTGTTCTTTGGTGTGGGTCTTTCAGGTAGGCTTGCCAACGAGCTGCATGGCAGGTCAACATATGTCAGGTCAGGCATGTGGTACCCAAGCGGCTGATGTTTTGGCCACGCGATATACGCTTGAGACATATGTTGCAAACAGCAGCTGTGCGATCTGATGCACTAGCCTCAAAAAAGGCCCACACCAAAGAACTTTTTGAATGACGGGCAGAGGCAGCGCCCTGCACAGGCGGAGCTCTGCGGTGTGATTCCGTCGGTGTACTGCCCTTACGCTGGCCACCAAAGGGCATCCTGCCTCGTTGGAGATGTGCCTCCTCCTCATCCTCCTCCTCCTCCTCTCTCCTATTAGGCACCCACGTGGAGTCAGTGACCTCATCATCACCTCCCTCCTCATCACTGGAGCCAATCTGGCAGTATGCTGCAGCTGCTGGAACATGACTGCCAGATTGGTGTCCTTCTTGAGCATCCCCTCTGTCTGCTCTCACGCTACTGCCTTCCTCTAGCTGGGTTTCATCATCAGACCCTTCGAAACGCTGGGCATCCTCCTGGAGCATGTACCCAACACTGTGCTGAAACAGTTCGGGGGACTCCTCAGGAGGAGGACATGGTGGGTCTAGGGAAGGAGTGACTGATGATGAGTCTGACATTGATACCAGGGAAGAGGACGCTTTGGCAGCTGCTTTTCCAGTACCCTGAGCCTGGGTGAGAGAGGATGAGGAGGAGGAGGAGGGCTTGGTCATCCACTCTACCAAGTCTTCGGCATGATGTGGCTCAACATGTCCAGCTGCCGAAAAGAAGGACAAGCGTGTCCCATGGCCATGTGCTGATGACAATGCACCGCGTCCACGACCAGCACTGTTGCCCCCAGACACAGAGCCTGCTTGCCCTCTTTTATTGCCTCCTGACTGTCTGCCTCTCCTTGTTTGCCTTCCAGACATTCTAATAGATGGCCTGCAGGGAGATGGGAAAAAAGCAATAAGGGCTACCTTCAGGTGTCCTTCTCTGTCCCTTGAAACAAGGACTTTGACAGTGAAAGAAACTGACACACTCTCCCTACCTACAGTTTTCTGTCCCTAGAAAAAATGTTTTTTTTAAGCACAATTTAGCACAAGGAGAATTCACTCACTGTCCTTCCAGGTCCCTGGAAACAAGGACTTTGACAGTGAAAGAAACTGACACACTCTCCCTACCTACAGTTTTCTGTCCCTAGAAAAAATGTTTTTTTAAGCACAATTTAGCACAAGGAGAATTCACTCACTGTCCTTCCAGGTCCCTGGAAACAAGGACTTTGACAGTGAAAGAAACTGACACACTCTCCCTACCTACAGTTTTCTGTCCCTAGAAAAAATGTTTTTTTTAAGCACAATTTAGCACAAGGAGAATTCACTCACTGTCCTTCCAGGTCCCTGGAAACAAGGACTTTGACAGTGAAAGAAACTGACACACTCTCCCTACCTACAGTTTTCTGTCCCTAGAAAAAATGTTTTTTTTAAGCACAATTTAGCACAAGGAGAATTCACTCACTGTCCTTCCAGGTCCCTGGAAACAAGGACTTTGACAGTGAAAGAAACTGACACACTCTCCCTACCTACAGTTTTCTGTCCCTAGAAAAAATGTTTTTTTTAAGCACAATTTAGCACAAGGAGAATTCACTCACTGTCCTTCCAGGTCCCTGGAAACAAGGACTTTGACAGTGAAAGAAACTGACACACTCTCCCTACCTACAGTTTTCTGTCCCTAGAAAAAATGTTTTTTTTAAGCACAATTTAGCACAAGGAGAATTCACTCACTGTCCTTCCAGGTCCCTGGAAACAAGGACTTTGACAGTGAAAGAAACTGACACACTCTCCCTACCTACAGTTTTCTGTCCCTAGAAAAAATGTTTTTTTTAAGCACAATTTAGCACAAGGAGAATTCACTCACTGTCCTTCCAGGTCCCTGGAAACAAGGACTTTGACAGTGAAAGAAACTGACACACTCTCCCTACCTACAGTTTTCTGTCCCTAGAAAAAATGTTTTTTTTAAGCACAATTTAGCACAAGGAGAATTCACTCACTGTCCTTCCAGGTCCCTGGAAACAAGGACTTTGACAGTGAAAGAAACTGACACACTCTCCCTACCTACAGTTTTCTGTCCCTAGAAAAAATGTTTTTTTTAAGCACAATTTAGCACAAGGAGAATTCACTCACTGTCCTTCCAGGTCCCTGGAAACAAGGACTTTGACAGTGAAAGAAACTGACACACTCTCCCTACCTACAGTTTTCTGTCCCTAGAAAAAATGTTTTTTTTAAGCACAATTTAGCACAAGGAGAATTCACTCACTGTCCTTCCAGGTCCCTGGAAACAAGGACTTTGACAGTGAAAGAAACTGACACACTCTCCCTACCTACAGTTTTCTGTCCCTAGAAAAAATGTTTTTTTTAAGCACAATTTAGCACAAGGAGAATTCACTCACTGTCCTTCCAGGTCCCTGGAAACAAGGACTTTGACAGTGAAAGAAACTGACACACTCTCCCTACCTACAGTTTTCTGTCCCTAGAAAAAAAGTTTTTTTTAAGCACAATTTAGCACAAGGAGAATTCACTCACTGTCCTTCCAGGTCCCTGGAAACAAGGACTTTGACAGTGAAAGAAACTGACACACTCTCCCTACCTACAGTTTTCTGTCCCTAGAAAAAATGTTTTTTTTAAGCACAATTTAGCACAAGGAGAATTCACTCACTGTCCTTCCAGGTCCCTGGAAACAAGGACTTTGACAGTGAAAGAAACTGACACACTCTCCCTACCTACAGTTTTCTGTCCCTAGAAAAAATGTTTTTTTTAAGCACAATTTAGCACAAGGAGAATTCACTCACTGTCCTTCCAGGTCCCTGGAAACAAGGACTTTGACAGTGAAAGAAACTGACACACTCTCCCTACCTACAGTTTTCTGTCCCTAGAAAAAATGTTTTTTTTAAGCACAATTTAGCACAAGGAGAATTCACTCACTGTCCTTCCAGGTCCCTGGAAACAAGGACTTTGACAGTGAAAGAAACTGACACACTCTCCCTACCTACAGTTTTCTGTCCCTAGAAAAAATGTTTTTTTTAAGCACAATTTAGCACAAGGAGAATTCACTCACTGTCCTTCCAGGTCCCTGGAAACAAGGACTTTGACAGTGAAAGAAACTGACACACTCTCCCTACCTACAGTTTTCTGTCCCTAGAAAAAATGTTTTTTTTAAGCACAATTTAGCACAAGGAGAATTCACTCACTGTCCTTCCAGGTCCCTGGAAACAAGGACTTTGACAGTGAAAGAAACTGACACACTCTCCCTACCTACAGTTTTCTGTCCCTAGAAAAAATGTTTTTTTAAGCACAATTTAGCACAAGGAGAATTCACTCACTGTCCTTCCAGGTCCCTGGAAACAAGGACTTTGACAGTGAAAGAAACTGACACACTCTCCCTACCTACAGTTTTCTGTCCCTAGAAAAAATGTTTTTTTAAGCACAATTTAGCACAAGGAGAATTCACTCACTGTCCTTCCAGGTCCCTGGAAACAAGGACTTTGACAGTGAAAGAAACTGACACACTCTCCCTACCTACAGTTTTCTGTCCCTAGAAAAAATGTTTTTTTTAAGCACAATTTAGCACAAGGAGAATTCACTCACTGTCCTTCCAGGTCCCTGGAAACAAGGACTTTGACAGTGAAAGAAACTGACACACTCTCCCTACCTACAGTTTTCTGTCCCTAGAAAAAATGTTTTTTTTAAGCACAATTTAGCACAAGGAGAATTCACTCACTGTCCTTCCAGGTCCCTGGAAACAAGGACTTTGACAGTGAAAGAAACTGACACACTCTCCCTACCTACAGTTTTCTGTCCCTAGAAAAAAAATTTTTTTAAGCACAATTTAGCACAAGGAGAATTCACTCACTGTCCTTCCAGGTCCCTGGAAACAAGGACTTTGACAGTGAAAGAAACTGACACACTCTCCCTACCTACAGTTTTCTGTCCCTAGAAAAAATGTTTTTTTTTAAGCACAATTTAGCACAAGGAGAATTCACTCACTGTCCTTCCAGGTCCCTGGAAACAAGGACTTTGACAGTGAAAGAAACTGACACACTCTCCCTACCTACAGTTTTCTGTCCCTAGAAAAAATGTTTTTTTTAAGCACAATTTAGCACAAGGAGAATTCACTCACTGTCCTTCCAGGTCCCTGGAAACAAGGACTTTGACAGTGAAAGAAACTGACACACTCTCCCTACCTACAGTTTTCTGTCCCTAGAAAAAATGTTTTTTTTAAGCACAATTTAGCACAAGGAGAATTCACTCACTGTCCTTCCAGGTCCCTGGAAACAAGGACTTTGACAGTGAAAGAAACTGACACACTCTCCCTACCTACAGTTTTCTGTCCCTAGAAAAAATGTTTTTTTTAAGCACAATTTAGCACAAGGAGAATTCACTCACTGTCCTTCCAGGTCCCTGGAAACAAGGACTTTGACAGTGAAAGAAACTGACACACTCTCCCTACCTACAGTTTTCTGTCCCTAGAAAAAATGTTTTTTTTAAGCACAATTTAGCACAAGGAGAATTCACTCACTGTCCTTCCAGGTCCCTGGAAACAAGGACTTTGACAGTGAAAGAAACTGACACACTCTCCCTACCTACAGTTTTCTGTCCCTAGAAAAAATGTTTTTTTTAAGCACAATTTAGCACAAGGAGAATTCACTCACTGTCCTTCCAGGTCCCTGGAAACAAGGACTTTGACAGTGAAAGAAACTGACACACTCTCCCTACCTACAGTTTTCTGTCCCTAGAAAAAATGTTTTTTTTAAGCACAATTTAGCACAAGGAGAATTCACTCACTGTCCTTCCAGGTCCCTGGAAACAAGGACTTTGACAGTGAAAGAAACTGACACACTCTCCCTACCTACAGTTTTCTGTCCCTAGAAAAAATGTTTTTTTTAAGCACAATATAGCACAAGCACAAAACACACTGACACTCTCCCTACCTATCCTTCTCTTTCCCTAAACTAAAGGAATCCAGGTTAAGCAAGAAAGAAATAAAAGTCACTGTCCCTGCCTATGCTGCTCTATCCCTGCTCCGGAACACACTACACTAGGCCGCCGTGCTGGCGGCCTTTTATAGTGTGGGGCGTGTACTAAACACCCTCAGCAATAATTGGCCACAGGCATCCTGCCTGTGGCCAATCATTGCTCTCCTCGCTGCCGGCGCTGTGATTGGCCAAGCATGCGGGGTCACAGTGCATGCTTGGCCAATCACAGCGCCTGGATGACACTGCGATGGCGTAGTGCATTGTGGGCCGTTCGCGTCACTCGAATTTGGCACGAACGGCCCAAATCGTTCGATCTTCGTCGAACGATCGAACAGCCGATGTTCGAGTCGAACGTATGTTCGACTCGAACACGAAGCTCATCCCTACAATATATATACAGCATTGAATCTGATTAGCACAGATCATAGTGGGGTTTTCCTTCACCCTGTTTACACATAAGAGGCATTGGGGAAGCTGAAGCAAGGGTATCTCTTACTTTCTAAGGGATTCTGGGTTCCCTGGGCCTTCCCGTTACACCCCCATTCCCAGCAGAGAGGTTTCCTAATGTACCCTCATTCCTAGTAGAGAAGATTCATAGTTTACCCTCATTCCTAGTAGAGAAGATTCCTAGTGTACCCTCATTCCTAGTGGAGAAGATTCCTAGTGTACCCTCATTCCTAGTAGAGAAGATTCATAGTGTACCCTCATTTCTAGTGGAGACGATTCCTAGTGTACCCTCATTCCTAGCAGAAAATATTCCTAGTGTACCCCCATTTATAGTGGAGAAGATTCCTAGTGCATCCCTATTCCTAGCAGAGAATATTCCTAGTGTACCCCCATTCCTAGAAGATAAGACTCCTAGTAAATCCCCATCCCTAGCAGAGAATATTTCTAGTGTACCCCCATTTTTAGTGGAGAAGATTCCTAGTGCATCCCTATTCCTAGCAGAGAATATTCCTAGTGTATCCCTGTTTCTAGCAGAGAATAGTCCTAGTGTAACCCAATTTCTAGTGGAGAATAATCCTAGTGTACCCTCATTCCTAGTGGAGAAGATTCCTAGTGTACCCTCATTCCTAGCAGAGAAGAGTTTTAGTGTGCCACCATTCCTAGTGGAGAAGATTCCTAGTGTACCCTCATTCCTAGCTGAGAAGATTCCTAGTGTACCCTAATTTCTAGCAGAGAAGATTCCTAGTGTATTCCTATTCCTAGCAGAGGATATTCCTAGTGTACCCTCATTCCTAGCAGAGAAGATTTATAGTGCATCTCGTTACCCAGCAGAGAAGATCCCTAGTGTACCCCCAATGCTAGGGGAGAAGATTCCTACTGTACCTTCATTCCTAGCAGAGAAGATTCCTATTGTACCCCCATTGCTAGCAAAGATGATTCCTAATGTGATGCACCCCCTTAGGAGCCACTAGTTTGATAAGCCCTCTCTGTAGCTGGTTACTATCCTGACTGATTGGAATGTCGCCTCTACCACTCTGACACACTACTTCAATAAGGAGAACAACAGCATGAGGTTAATTTACTAAAATCTGACAGCGAGATCACCCGTAAGTGGGAGCGGGTACCTGTCAAAACCAGGTACTCTTTCCCCCCTCCCCCCAAAAGGTGCCAAATATGGCACCAGAGGGGGGGGGAGGCAGATAAGTGGAGCTTCCCCTTTTGAGTGGAGCTCCGCTTTAAGAACCATGGGCGGTGATATCTAAACAGATTGAAAGGAGACGGAATGGGGAAGGCTTAGGATAGTTATTTCTGCCAAGTTTTGTTGGGGCCCTTACGATGGTGCACAGCTAGTGATGTTTGGTGGCTTTCGTCTGCTTTCAATTCAAAAGATTAAACTGTTGGGGAGAGGGTTAGTGGAGTTAGTTTGCAGAAGAATTGGAACAGGTAAAATAAATAAAGAGGCCAATGGGGAAGTTCAGGATGGATGCTTTTATAGACACAACAGGTAGGGCAATGCCCAGGGAGCAGGAGGAAGAGGATGTGCTGGGTTAAAGTTTCAGTTCCTGTTGTACAGTATGAGCAATGGGTTAACAACTCTCTCACCAATACTGCGATTTAGACATGGATGTCGATGGCAGAGGGGCCCCTCATAGGTCCATAGCATGAGCTCCAGCGAACCCACTCTGGAATGCTGGAGATGTAGAAGATGGCCAGTGAAACCACACTGGAACACTGTGGATGCAGAAGATGGAAAATGAGACAGCACTGGAACACTGTGGATACAAAAGATGGCAAATGAACCCACACTGGAACACTGTGGCTCAGCGCTTTAGCCTGGACGTCTGTTCTCTTCCCCAGTTCTGGCACCATGACCTAGTTCACTTAGCATTTCTGCACTCCTCCCTAAGGCTACATGGCTCCCTGGGAACTGTAGTTTCTTTCACGCTGTAGAGCAGTGCCACCTGTACATAGTGATACTACACCTCCAACGATTCTTTTTATAACAGTGTCTACTCCACAATCTGATGTTGTCCAGTTAATGGGGTACATAAAGTGCAAATTGAAACACAGTGCTCTCCAAGCACACCACCATCCAGCGTGCAGGCTGCATGGAGGGTCCACAATCCCAACCATACAGGACAGTCCCCTTTGTTACAATAGATTAGAACAAGGGCTCAAGCACTGTGGAACAAGGTGTGCAAGATGGTGGCAGCTGTGCACAGACACCACGTGAAGGCTGAAACACCAGAGAGAATGTGCAAGAGACAGTGACAAGCCAGATTAGAGAAGTTCACTAGTGAGCTCAGCCTTGAAAGAGATGAAGATTCCCCACAACTCCCCTGTCATGGTCAGGGGTCAGGCTCAGAGACCAGTAGCTATAGCAGTAAAGATGCTCACACCGCCCAACAGCAAAAGTACGTGAGCAGATCACCATGGCAGATGATGTTGGCTGACCCAAGTTGCAGGGTTTAAGCACTAACTGGTCTGAACCAGAGTACATGATGGTGGAGATGGGTTTCACTGCACTGTATTTCACTTCTAAGAGATGATCTACAAAAATCATGGGAACGCACTTCCTCACTGGAGGGACATGTAAGCGAGCTACAAGACATAGTACACCCTTTTCAAACAGATGTGAAAGTGACCGTGTAGACAGGTGCAGTCTGCTTTCTCCACTGCAGGTGGCACTCAAAAGCAGCGGTATTGCAGGGAAAGAGTAAGTCAAGAGGAACTTAGTTCCTTTTTGGTTTCCTGAGACATAGGGGACAGCTATCTGATTGGATGCTGCTGCCACGTGCCTCTGGTGGCCATCTTGGGTCAGGCAGAGTCTATTTAAGATCCTAGCTCGGGCGCGTTTAGCGAGTGACTGAAGTAGGGACAGGTCACCCATCTGGCAGGGAAAGTGCTAAATATCAGGGAGAGGTTCTGGAGGAGTAGGGAAAGTGCAGGGACACACCATCCTATCTGGAAGCATCCCTATATGGCCAGGTCACATTCTTCACGTCAAGATAGACGATGTCAGCACACCCAATGCCTACATTTACTGACAGATTGGCATATTTTTCTGCTTCGCTTCACTGAGACTCTGAGGCCTCGTACACACGGCTGATTTTCTCGGCAAGAACCAGCAAGAAACTTGCTGGCAGAGAGGTCTTGCCGAGTAAATCGGTCGTGTGTACGCGGCTATCGGGTTTCTCGTCGAGAAAACCGACAAGAAACCTCGACGAGAAAATAGAGAACCTGCTCTCTATTTTCTCGTCGAGATTCTCCTCGGCATGTTTCTCGACGAGAAAAGTGAGTGTGTGTACACTTACCTGTCCTCCCGGAAGCCCGCGCATGTTCGAAATGAATTTGACGCATGCGCGGTAGCTTCCTAGGCATACGTAGGGTATACCAAGATGGCGGCGACGGCATCGAATGTGACGAGCGCATGCTCGTCGTAGTCGATGACGTCACCGCGTACGCTCCATTCAAAGAACCGCGGGTTCTTTGAACCGAGCATGTGTACACTCGGCCGGGACAAGTTTCTTGTCCAAGAATCTCGTCGAAAAAAACGACATGTTTTTTTTAACGAGAATCTCGGCCGTGTGTACGAGGGCTGAGTGTTTTCTGCTGCCGCACAATGCTGCACCAACCCACCACCATGCATAACGTTGATACCACATACAGAAATCATAGAATCTCAAAAAATGCCTGTGTTGCAATATTATCAGACTGGTGGGCCTCCCAGGGCATGCATCTGATTTTGCACAATGCTGACTATTAAATATGTTTGGAAAAGAGCATCTTTCATCACTATTCATGGTTGAGAGAACCCACCATGTTACTACTTGCCACTTACCTCCTGATTATCCTCTGGGCCCTTTCCTTATCCGATTACTCAATTACCAAGACTAGATAAATATTCACTGGGGATTCAGATAGCTAAAAGATGTTTCCTTTAATGGAACCAAAGTTACTGTATGATCTTTCTGAATTTCTTGCCAAAGGTGCAGAAACAACATGCTAAATACCAAGAAGTCAAGAAAAGACTGCAACATTTATACCTCCAATACTCAATGGTTTACCCGACTTAATTGTGAGTAGTTGTAAATGACGCTACCCATTTCTTCAATGCGCCATAAGCTGTCACTGATTGGTTAGATAGACATAACAAGTGATTTCTACTTTTATCAGTGGGGCTCTGTTCAATCAATATGCAACGAATCTACGATACTGGCTCTTACGTCTGAGAACTTTGGCTCATTGCTGTTTTGTGTATGCTTTGATTCAGACTTCTTGCAAGTTTATTGTTACTTCCTCCCTCCAATTTTTCAGGAACTCATTCTATAGCCTTCATACAGTAGAGGACTTCTCCTTTCAAGCAGAATGGAGCAGACCAAATCTGCCAGTGTATGGAACCCTCCACTTTTCTTCTGTGTGGAGTTGTTTGTCTTTTTTTTCCTATGCACTTAACCCTTCTAGGACTTCTGCAATTCTCTGCAGTAATGTTGGCCTCTTGTTAAAGTTGATTATTTTTGTTGCTTTTCTTCTTTGTTTTCTAGTTTTCACTCTGTTACTACAGCACGCAACCCAGACCCATTCATATCTTCATGAGAGCCATGGAATATACCCCTTTATGATCTCTCTACCATTCGAGGACCAACTTCTACAATGAACAGTGTTGAACATTCCTATTGTCCAGCCATGGTGGGTCATGTTATTAGATTTCTTTCTTGAAATGTATGAGGTACAAATGACTCTCTGAAGACACAATAGGGGTTGATTTACTAAAGTTGGAGAGTGCAAAATCTGGTGCAGCTCTGCATAGAAACCAATCAGCTTCCAGGATTTTTGTCAAAGCTTAACTGAAAAAGCTGAAGTTAGAAGCTGATTGGTTACCATGCAGAACTGCACCAGATTTTGCACTCTCCAGTTTTAGTAAACCCTTTAAATCAATCTGTGTTTGACACTCTTATGTCAATCAGTCCCATCTAATCTTTCTCCAAAAGACGCATGTCACCGGCGCGACCACTACATTTCTTGGAAGTTGCTGCATTTATTCTGCCTATTAGCCTATTATTCAGCTTTTTCATTTGTGTGATTAGTTTCAGTTCTGGTCTACATTCCTATTAGCCTATAGGGATGAGCCGAACACCCCCGGGTTCGGTTCGCACCAGAACCCGCGAACGGACCGAAAGTTCGCACGAACGTTAGAACCCTATTAAATACAATGGATGCGAATGTTCGAAATCTAAAGTGCTAATTATAACGACTATTATGCATGTTATTGTCCTAAAAAAGGGTTTGGGAACCAGGGTTCTGCACCAGGGGACATGTATCAATGCAAAAATAAGTTTTAAAAACGGCCGTTTTTCGGGAGCAGTCATTTTAATGATGCATAAAGTGAAAAAAAAAAGTCAAATATTCCTTTAAATATCGTACCTGGGGGGTGTCTAAAGTATGCCTGTGAAGTGGCACGTGTTTCCCGTGTATAGAACTGTCCCTGCACAAAATTACATTTCTAAAGAAAAAAAAAAACATTTAAAACTGCTTGCGGCTTTAATGTAATGTCTGGTCCCGGTAATATGGATGAAAATCTTTAAGAAAAATGGCATAGCTACCCCATCACCACCCCCCCCCCCCACCCCAGCCCATTACCAGCCCCTTTGGGTCTTGTATGGATATTAAGGGGAACCCCGCACACAAAATTAAAAAGGCCCTATATACTCTGAACAGCCGTATACAGGCGGTGCATACAAGACAGGGACTGTAGGTTTGTTCTTATGTAGAATCTGCTTGTAATTTTGAACAGGTACATTGTTTAAGTGTAGCTCCAGCCAAAAAATCTATTTTTAAGCTTTTTGGAAAACATAGGGAAGGGTTATCACCCCTGTAACATTTGTTTTGCTGTCTGTGCAGTGTGCACCTGTTCAGAACAGTTCACCTCACTTTCCGTCCTAATGACAAATGTTTTTTGAAAATTTGGGGTTTTTATTGAAACAAGAATTGGTGATAAAGCATCAGTGGAGAGGAGACACTTTTTTTTTTCCCATATTAACTCTTACAGGAAAGAATTTGCCTTCCTAGGGGTAGATATCCTCTCACTTCCTGTTGTATCCTTCCGTTTGCAAGGAGGAGTCGTTTGTAAGTTGGATGTTTGAAAGTAGGGGCCTGCCGTATATACTCTGCAGAAATTTGCCCCTTAGGTGTTGGCGTTGCCACAACACTGTAAGCCCTCACAGTTACTCTTTGTGGGTGCATGAATGGGCCCTGCTGTGAATTATTAGATCAAGAATTGTAATTGCATGCCCCTGTTGAACAGGGGCTGAAAAATTGGGCCTTTGGTGGTGGTGGTGGTGGTGGTGTTGACACAACACTGTAAGGCCTCACAGTTACTCTTGGTGGGCAAAGGAATGGGCCCTGCTGTGAATTATTAGATCAAGAATTGTAATTACATGCCCCTGTTAAACAGGGGCAGAAAAATTGGGCCTTAGGCACTGGTGCTGGTGCCACGACACTGCAACCTCTCCCAGATACTCTAGTTGGAGTGCAGGAATGAGCCCTGCTGCAAAGCATTGCATAAAAAAATTGTAATTACATGCCCCTGTTAAACAGGGGCTGAAAAATTGGGCCTTAGCCACTGGTGGCGGCACCCAGAAACAAAAATGTTCTTCCAAGCTATCATCATCAATCGGATCATTGAGGAGTTGGAGGATAGTCAGTCAACATAACAGGACAGTCACTCAGCATCAGCATCAGTCTTGAAGGGATGTGACATTTGAAAATAAATTAGTCTGTTATATCAGCTTCAGGTGTTTGGTAGCTGGTGGTGATCCAAGACTGGTTCATCTTTATGAAGGTCAGTCGATCAACAGAGTCGGTGGACAGGCGCACCCTGTGATCCGTGACAAATCCTCCAGCAGCACTGAATGTGCGTTCTGAAAGAACGCTGGATGCAGGACAGGCCAGTAGCTCAATTGCATACTGTGCAAGCTCTGGCCAGTGATCCATCCTCAAGACCCAGTAAGCCAGAGGATTTTCGGTGGGGAAGGTGTCCAAGTCTGACCTTGCCCCTAGGTAATCCTGCACCATATATATCAGACGCTGGCGATGGTTGCTGGAACCGATCATACCTTGGGGCTGCGGACTAAAGAATCGTCTGAACGCATCGGTCAGACGGCCACCTTCCCCACCGCTCCTTCTTTGACTAACCGAAGTCTCAGCAACTCGTTGTCCAGGACCAGGAGTTTGTAACCTCCCAGTCTCTGGGAACGCGTTGCACAGACCTTTCTGCAAGGCCTCCCGGAGTTGTCTCATCCTCTGCTCCCTCTGCGACGGTAAGATAAGGTCCGCAACCTTACCCTTGTACCGTGGATCAAGGAGAGTGGCCAGCCAGTAATGGTCCCTCTCCTTGATCCGAAGAATACGAGGATTCTTCCGCAGACTTTGCAGGATCAGGGAGGCCATGCAGCATAGGTTAGCTGAGGCATTCGGTCCGGAGTCCTCTGGGTCACTAAGGACGACATGATCCGCAGCCACCTCCTCCCAGCCACGTACAAGTCCACGGGTTTCTTGGGACTGTAAATCATCCCTAGAAACTGCTGCTGATGATGCTGAGTGCCAGGCTCCACCTCCATGTTGACACAATCCTCCTCCTCCTCCTCCTCCTCTTCCTGTGCGATGGGTGGGACAGAAGGAACACTGTCTGGGTAAAGGGGGCATTGAGAGGCAAGGAAGTCCTCCTCTTCCTGCCTCTGTTCTGCCTCAAGTGCCCTGTCCATTATTCCACGCAGTGTATGTTCCAACAGGTGGACAAGAGGTACAGTGTCACTGATGCATGCACTGTCACTGCTCACCATCCTCGTGGCCTCCTCAAATGGTGCCAGGACAGTGCATGCATCCCTGATCATGCCCCACTGGCGTGGTGAAAAAAACCCGAGCTCCCCTGACCCTGTCCTGGTGCCGTAGTCGCACAGGTACTCATTGATGGCCCTCTGCTGCGTGTGCAGCCGCTGCAGCATAGCCAACGTTGAGTTCCACCTGGTGGGCATGTCACATATAAGGCAGTTCTTGGGCAGGTTCAACTCCTTTTGAAGCTCAGCCAGGCGAGCACTGGCATTATAAGATCTGCGGAAATGCACACAGACTTTCCTGGCCTGCCTCAGGACATCCGGTAAGCCCGGGTACCTGCCCAAGAACCGCTGCACCACCAGGTTAAGGATGTGAGCCACACAGGGCACATGGGTCAGTTGTCCCTGTCGGAGGGCGGAGAGGAGGTTGGTGCCATTGTCGCAAACCACCATTCCTGGCTTAAGCTGGCGTGGCGTCAACCACCTCTCGGCCTGCCCCTGCAGAGCAGACAGAACCTTTGCCCCAGTGGGGCTCCTGTCCCCCAAACACACCAGCGCAAGCACGGCATGGCATCTCTTTGCCTGCGTACTTGCGCAGCCCCTTGAACGCCTACGGAGCACCGCTGGTTCCGAGGACAAAGCACAGGAAGAGGCCATGGAGGAAGAAGAAGAGGAGGGGGTGGAGGAGAGAGGTGTGTCACAACCAGTAGTAGCATTTTGGAGGCGTGGCGGCGGAACAACCTCCAACACTACTGCACCTTGTCCTGCATCCTTCCCAGCTGCCAAAAGAGTGACCCAATGGGTCGTGAAAGAAAGGTAACGTCCCTGTCCATGCCTGCTGGACCATGAGTCAGCCGTAATATGCACCTTACCGCTGACCGCCCTGTACAGCGAGGCCAAGACATTGCCTTCCACATGCCGGTAGAGAGCCGGAATCGCCTTCCGTGAGAAAAAGTGGCATTTGGGAACCTGCCACTGAGGAACCGCACATTGCACAAACTCACGGAAGGGGGCCGAGTCTACCAACTGAAAAGGCAGCAGTTGAAGCGCTAGCAATTTAGCCAAGCTAGCATTCAACCACTGGGCATGTGGATGGCTGGGAGTGAACTTCTTTCGACGGTCCAGCAGCTGGGGCAGGGAAATTTGCCTGCTAGAATCGGACGTCGGTGTACTGCTTACAGAGTGGCCGCAAGTACTTGGCTGTGACACACCTAATTCTACACCTTCATTCCTCTCAGTGCAGGTTTCAGAGAGGACTGAAGGTATAGTGGGGTTGGAGATCCCAGCTGATGCGGTGCAAGGAGAGGTTCGCTTTGTTCTTTGGTGTGGGTCTTTAAGGTAGGCTTGCCAACGAGCTGCATGGCAGGTCAACATATGTCTGGTCAAGCATGTGGTGCCCAAGCGGCTGATGTTTTGGCCACGCGATATACGCTTGAGACATATGTTGCAAACAGCAGCTGTGCGATCTGATGCACTCGACTCAAAAAAGGCCCACACCAAAGAACTTTTTGAATAACGGGCAGAGGCAGCGCCCTGCACAGGCAGAGCTCTGCGGTGTGATTCCGTCGGTGTGCTGCCCTTACGCTGGCCCCCCGAGGGCATCCTGCCTCGTTGGAGATGTGCCTCCTCCTCATCCTCCTCCTCCTCTCTCCTATTAGGCACCCACGTGGAGTCAGTGACCTCATCATCCCCTCCCTCCTCATCACTGGAGCCAATCTGGCAGTATGCTGCAGCTGCTGGAACATGACTGCCAGATTGGTGTCCTTCTTGAGCATCCCCTCTCTCTGCTCTCACGCTACTGCCTTCCTCTAGCTGGGTATCATCATCAGACCCTTTGAAACGCTGGGCATCCTCCTGGAGCATGTACCCAACACTGTGCTCAAACAGTTCGGGGGACTCCTCAGGAGGACAAGGTGGGTCTAGGGAAGGAGTGACTGATGATGACATTGATACCAGGGAAGAGGACGCTTTGGCAGCTGCTTTGCCAGTACCCTGAGCCTGGGTGAGAGAGGATGAGGAGGATGAGGAGGGCTTGGTCATCCACTCTACCAAGTCTTCGGCATGATGCGGCTCAACACGTCCAGCTGCCGAAAAGAAGGACAAGCGTGTCCCATGGCCACGTGCTGATGGCGATGCACCGCGTCCACGACCAGCACTGTTGTCTTTAGACACAGAGCCTGCTTGCCCTCTTTTATTGGCTCCTGACTGTCTGCCTCTCCTTGTTTGCCTTCCAGACATTCTAATGGCCTGCAGGGAGATGGGAAAACCAGCAATAAGGCCTAGCTTCAGGAGCATATTTTGCAGGAAGCACACTACGCCCGCTGTAAGTGCTGCAAATGCCTGTTGGTGTAACACACCAGGAAAACACAGCAATACGGGCTAGCTTCAGGTGTATATTTTGCAGGAATCACACTACGCCCGCTGTAAGTGCTGCAAATGCCTGTTGGTGTAACACACCAGGAAAACACAGCAATACGGGCTAGCTTCAGGTGTATATTTTGCAGGAATCACACTACGCCTGCTGTAAGTGCTGCAAATGCCTGTTGGTGTAACACACTAGGAAAACACAGCAATAAGGCCTAGCTTCAGGAGTATATTTTGCAGGAATCACACTACGCCTGCTGTAAGTGCTGCAAATGCCTGTTGGTGTAACACACTAGGAAAACACAGCAATAAGGCCTAGCTTCAGGAGTATATTTTGCAGGAATCACACTATGCCTGCTGTAAGTGCTGCAAATGCCTGTTGGTGTAACACACCAGGAAAACACAGCAATACGGGCTAGCTTCAGGAGTATATTTTGCAGGAATCACACTACGCCTGCTGTAAGTGCTGCAAATGCCTGTTGGTGTAACACACTAGGAAAACACAGCAATAAGGCCTAGCTTCAGGAGTATATTTTGCAGGAATCACACTATGCCTGCTGTAAGTACTGCAAATGCCTGTTGGTGTAACACACCAGGCACCAGGAAAACACAGCAATACGGGCTAGCTTCAGGAGTATATTTTGCAGGAATCACACTACGCCTGCTGTAAGTGCTGCAAATGCCTGTTGGTGTAACCCACTAGGAAAACACAGCAATAATGCCTAGCTTTAGGAGTATATTTTGCAGGAATCACACTACGCCTGCTGTAAGTGCTGCAAATGCCTGTTGGTGTAACACACCAGGAAAACACAGCAATACGGGCTAGCTTCAGGTGTATATTTTGCAGGAATCACACTACGCCTGCTGTAAGTGCTGCAAATGCCTGTTGGTGTAACACACTAGGAAAACACAGAAATAAGGCCTAGCTTCAGGAGTATATTTTGCAGGAATCACACTATGCCTGCTGTAAGTGCTGCAAATGCCTGTTGGTGTAACACACCAGGAAAACACAGCAATACGGGCAAGCTTCAGGAGTATATTTTGCAGGAATCACACTACGCCTGCTGTAAGTGCTGCAAATGCCTGTTGGTGTAACACACTAGGAAAACACAGCAATAAGGCCTAGCTTCAGGAGTATATTTTGCAGGAATCACACTATGCCTGCTGTAAGTACTGCAAATGCCTGTTGGTGTAACACACCAGGAAAAGACAGCAATACGGGCTAGCTTCAGGAGTATATTTTGCAGGAATCACACTACGCCTGCTGTAAGTGCTGCAAATGCCTGTTGGTGTAACACACTAGGAAAACACAGCAATAAGGCCTAGCTTTAGGAGTATATTTTGCAGGAATCACACTACGCCTGCTGTAAGTGCTGCAAATGCCTGTTGGTGTAACACACCAGGAAAACACAGCAATACGGGCTAGCTTCAGGTGTATATTTTGCAGGAATCACACTACGCCTGCTGTAAGTGCTGCAAATGCCTGTTGGTGTAACACACTAGGAAAACACAGCAATAAGGCCTAGCTTCAGGAGTATATTTTGCAGGAATCACACTACGCCTGCTGTAAGTGCTGCAAATGCCTGTTGGTGTAACACACCAGGAAAACACAGCAATACGGGCTAGCTTCAGGAGTATATTTTGCAGGAATCACACTACGCCTGCTGTAAGTGCTGCAAATGCCTGTTGGTGTAACACACTAGGAAAACACAGCAATAAGGCCTAGCTTCAGGAGTATATTTTGCAGGAATCACACTACGCCTGCTGTAAGTGCTGCAAATGCCTGTTGGTGTAACACACCAGGAAAACACAGCAATACGGGCTAGCTTCAGGTGTATAATGTGCAGGAGGCACACTCCGCCCACTGTAAGTGCTGCAAATGCCTGTTGGTGTAACACACTAGGAAAACACAGCAATAAGGCCTAGCTTCAGGAGTATATTTTGCAGGAATCACACTATGCCTGCTGTAAGTACTGCAAATGCCTGTTGGTGTAACACACCAGGAAAACACAGCAATACGGGCTAGCTTCAGGAGTATATTTTGCAGGAATCACACTACGCCTGCTGTAAGTGCTGCAAATGCCTGTTGGTGTAACACACTAGGAAAACACAGCAATAAGGCCTAGCTTCAGGAGTATATTTTGCAGGAATCACACTATGCCTGCTGTAAGTGCTGCAAATGCCTGTTGGTGTAACACACCAGGAAAACACAGCAATACGGGCTAGCTTCAGGTGTATAATGTGCAGGAGGCACACTCCGCCCACTGTAAGTGCTGCAAATGCCTGTTAGTGTAACACACCAGGAAAACACAGCAAGAAGGGCTAGCTTCAGGTGTATACTGTGCAGGAGGCTTAGCAACAATGACACTGACACTGTCCCCTGCCTATCCTTCTCTCTCCCTGCACACAAAGTTTATCAAAGAATATGACACTGACACCCTCCCTGCCTATCCTTCTCTCTCCCTGCACACAAGGTTTAGCAAAGAATATGACACTGACACTGTCCCCTGCCTATCCTCTCTCCCTGCACACAAGGTTTAGCAAAGAATATGACACTGACAGTCTCCCTGCCTATCCTTCTCTCTTCCTGCACACAAGAATAGCACAAAGAATATCACACTGTCCCTGCCTATCCTTCTCTTTCCCTGCGCCAGAACACACTACACAAGGCCGCCGCGCTGGCGGCCTTTTATAGTGTGGGGGGTGTGCTAAACCCCCTGAGCTATAATTGGCCACAGGCAACCTGCCTGTGGCCAATTATGGCTCTCCTAGCTGCCGGCGCTGTGATTGGCCAAGCATGCGGGGTCACAGTGCATGCTTGGCCAATCACAGCGCCGGGATTGCACTGCGATGGCACAGTGTATTGTGAGCCGTTCGCGTCACTCGAATTTGGCGCAAACGGCCCCAATCGTTCGATGTTCGCCCAACGATCGAACAGCCGATGTTCGAGTCGAACGTATGTTCGAGTCGAACGTATGTTCGACTCAACACCGAGCTCATCCCTATTAGCCTATTATTCAGCTTATTCATTTGTGTGATTAGTGTCAGTTCTGGTCCTATTCCTCTTGTAAACGATCAGAGGTGAATAAACATGGTAGATATATCTTTTTGCACTGTAAATTGTTTGAGCTGAGTTGTGTTGTACCAAATGTATATTTACCCCCCTTATTCTCCTGAAGTTCTTTGCCTGCTTGCTATATTTTTATCTGATAAATTGCCACTTCCAGTTTTAGTTATGCAGTACTCATTTTATTGTGGCCCAACTCCAAAGCCACGATCGGATATCCTATGGATTCTAATCCGATGGTTTTGTCCATCGGAAATCCGATGAAGCTGACTTCCATCAGTCTTGCCTACACACCATCAGTCAAAAAACCTACCGTTCCAAACGCAGTGACGTAAAACACTCTGATGAGCCGAGAAAAATGCTTCTGAGCATGCGTGGACTTGATTCTGAGCATGCGTGGGTTTTTTATCCCATAGACGATCGGAATTTGCTATCGGTATTTGATCCATCGGAAAAATTTAAAACATGTTCTATTTTTTAAAACCGATGGAAAAAAGACCGATGGGTCCCATACACGATCGGTTTGTCCGATGAAAAAAGTCCATCGGACTGTTTTCATCGGTAAAACCGATCGTGTGTACAGGGCTTAACACATGGCTGGCTAGGAGAATTACTCCCCACACGTCCTCCTATAATATACTCTCCTCTTTAGTGCTTGGTAAAAAGCCATTGCACACATTGGACTCTCCTATTTTTATTAACCTACAGCCCCTACGTCCCGCTCCATATTTGACGTGCAAGGTATGGCAGGCAGCTAGACACTTGCTGGCAGTAACTGGCCACACTAGATCTACCCTACTTTGGTCACATGATTCCCTTTTATACTCTAAAGTCAGCCATAGATGGTTCGAATCTTGGCCGGTTCATCAGGGACCAGCCGAGGTTTTGAAACCATCAATGGGCAGACCGATTGTACCCGTGTCGATCCATTAATCGACTTGGGTACATCCAGAATGTCAGATTTGTACATGCGATTATTGCTAGTGGCTATAGCTGCTAGCAATAATCAGTGTTCTCTTGGCAGGGACAGCTCCCCATGCCCCTCTGCCGGGAGAACACAATAGCTCTGCAGGAAGGATTCCCCCATCAACACTAGCTGTGTTGATGGGGGAATTAAGCACGGGTTGCAGGAAAGAAAATCGCATCATCTATGGCCTGCCTAACTCTAAACTAAATCTACCAAAGGGGCTTATCTCACTACTGTATACACAGTTGGTAATTAAAATTCTCCTTAAAGAAGAAGTCCAACCAAAACTCGTTTGGCTGTACTTCTCCTATGTATCACAGGAGTGCAGTTCATTTTCACTACTGTGACCCGCTCTCTGACACGGATGTCATCACGATAATAAAGTCTGGATCCACCAGGTGCCTCAGCGAGCCGTTGAGAGCCTGAGCTGGCCACCCCCGCCCCCTCCACAGCCCAGCGCTCCAGGGAGCGAGGAGGGGGCAGAGCAGAGAGCTGTGACTGACAGTCTTCAGCTCTCTGCTCACAGAGCTCTAAAAACCAATCAATGTTGGCGGTGTAGGATTGCTAGGTTCGGACCGATGGTGCATCCACCTAGGTAAGTATGAATATGAAAAAAAAAATTATTTACTTCTCTTTTAAGTTTCCACTCCCCTGCAAACACAGCTGGGAGGAGGATCTGGATTCTCTCTCCGAGGAGCTCTGAGAAGATACACTAGAGCACATGCAACTGGTTTTCCTCTCCCATATGCAAAGCTTTATATCCTTCATAGAGTGCATTGTACAGCTGACTTTCTTTATATAACTGGTCTTAGAGAGAATTCACAGTGTGCTCAGTGTGACCATGTGCGGGGTAACCTTATATATTCATTATGGAGATGACCAAAGCTTAGGAGGTATTGGAACAAGGTCATCACAAGTTCACAACCTTAAGGCCCCATTCACACCTGAGCGTTTTGTAGCCCTAAGCCTGAAGCTACAAAACGCTAGAGGAGAAAAAATACATTATTCTCTATGGAGATAGTTCACATCTCCACTCAAAAACGTCTGAAGCCGAACGCCTGAAGCTCAAACAAGTTCCGGACCCTTTTTTGTCGCGCGAATCGGGCAGATTTGGGCGTTCGTATCCCCATAGAAAGTAATGGAAACGCTCGATTCAAGCGACTAGCGCGACAACAAGCGTTTCTACGGGCGTCTTATTGCTGCATCTGCTCACGTGAAAAGATTGTACATGAAGGAAATGACATAAAACATAACAGGAAGTTCCCAGATCACCATTTTAACAGACATACAGACCAGCAATATGGATGGTGAAGAAGATGAGACTGTATGCCTGCTGAATCAGGAGACCTTTATTAGAATGGTCAAGGAGCACCCCTGTCTCTATGATACAAGAGATCCTAATTATAAACTCAGAGCGAGCAAGAGGAGGGCATGGAACGAGATTGCCATGAAAGTGTTCTCAGACTGGGCAGACCTAACTGGCCATGTTAAGGATGGTAAAGGTAAGTTAAACCCATGCTAACATTATTACATTATTATGCTTAACCACTTCACACCCGGGGCCAATTATGACATTTCTCTCCTACATGTAAAATCCATTATTTCTTGGCTAGAAAATGACATAGAACCCCCAAACATTATATATGTTTTTTTTATAAAAGACCCTAGAGAATACAATGGGGGTTGTTGCAACTTTTTATCTCGCACGGTATTTTCGCAGCAATTATTTGAACATGTTTATTTTCATAAAAAATACAGTTTCATGCTTTAAAAAAAAAAAAAAAAGTAAACTTAGCCCAATTTTGTTGCATAATGTCAAAGATGAAGATACGGTGAGTAAATAGATACCCAACATGTGAAAAAGTCCTGCAAGCCGCATCTTTGGAGCGCTGTAGGAGCGGCGTATTTACCGCTCCTAAAGCTCCCCTTCCCATTGAAAACAATGGGGCAGTGCTCCAAACCCGCCTGCAAAGAGCCTCTGCAGCGGCGATTTGCGTGCCTTTCGAACCCTTTTTTGGCCGCTTAGCGGGGCAGTTTTAACCCCCGCTAGCGGCCGAAAAAGGGTTAAAACCGGCGGTTGCCCCATTGATTTTAATTTAATACACCGCTCCTTCACCGCTCCAAAGATGCTGCTAGCGGGACTTTTACCGTCCTGCTAGTGCACCGTTTCAGTGTAAAAGCCGAGTGAAAGGAGTCGCTTTTGTCAGGCGCTATACAGGCGCCTGAAAAACGCCTCAGGGGCCTATGCATAGGAGTATGAGTATAGTATAGTCAGCATGTCACAAATACATGATGGCACACTCTGACCCCTAGTGTCAATTGTATGGATACTGCACACAAAGATAAATATATATTTCAAAAAAAACATTGGACTTCTTCACAATGATCAATTTTATTAAGTATTCGCAGAGCATAGTATACGGTTTTATTATTATAACAAAGAAATAAAGACTTAAATTTATTGAATTGCCTCATCCTGCCATGGGACCTGTCCTGCTGGAGACATGAAGTAGGACGCAAATTGATCCCTGACATGTGTCCCTTGTCTGCTTCCACGAACACCGGTCCAATGGGCTCTTTCCATACTGTCAAAATTACATGGCTCCTCAAAATCATATCCATCCCGCTGCCTCACAAAATTATGCAATGCACATGCAGCCTTTACAGCAGAGACTGCATTTTTCATATTGAGAACAATCGGAGTGTGCAGTACCCGCCATTTATTTGACAATATGCCAAATGCACATTCTACCACACGACGTGCTCGTGTTAGACGGTAATTGAACACACTACTCTGTTCATTTAGATTGTGGCCTGAGTAAGGCCGTAGTAGATGCTCACTCAGAGCAAAGGCCTCATCTCCAACAAACACACTGGGTAGGGGAGGGCCATTTGTGCCCGGGAGTGGCCTGCTTGCCGGAAGGTCAAGACAATCTGTACGTAGGAGGTCTCCAAATGAGGAATTGTTAAAAATAGCAGAGTCAGCGCTGCTACCATACGAACCAATGTCAATGTACCGGAAGCAATAATTGGCATCCGCAACCGCCATCAAAACAAAGGAAAAATATTTTTTATAGTTAAAATATTGGCTTCCGCTTCCCATGGGCTTAACGATCCTGATATGTTTCCCATCGATCGCTCCGACACAATTAGGGAAATTGCAGCGTTGCAGGAAAACCTCCGATATCTTGGACCACTCTTCTGATGTAGGTTTTTTAAACACCATATCCTTCAAAATCTCCCAAATTGCACAGCAGGTGTCACGGACTATATAACTGGCTGTTGATTTCCCTACACGAAAGCTATAGTGCAGACTCGATATAGATTATCCTGTTGCTAGGTACCTACAAAGAAATAAATATATATATTTTAATTTCTGTTTTGACAGTTAAAATGCTAAAATTAAAGTGGAAAAGTATACGGGATGCCTACACTCGACATCTACGACTGACCAGGGAATGTAGGAGTGGATCTGCGTCATGTGCTCCGAGAGAGTACATGTATGCAAAAGAACTGGAGTTCCTTCGGCCATTGCTGGCTTTGGGGTGGTAAGTTATCATCTGTACTAATGTCATTAATCAAAATCTAAAGAGAAAGTTCTAATAATTAATTTCTATTTTCAGTACTGAAAACAGCTGGGAAGACAGTTCCCAAAACAATGCTTTGGACACACAAACAAGCCAAGCATCAGGTGGTGATCAAGAAGGACAAGATCTGGAGAGCCAATCGTCTACTCCAACACGCTCTACATCAGCAACACCTCTGGGAGACGATGAGTCCACACCACCTATTGCTGTACGTGTACCAGCTAGAGGAACACGAAGGAGGGCTCCGGACCCCGATTTTAACCGAATGCTGGACATTTTGTCCAGTATGTCGGACAGGATGACCATTAATAGGTCCCATGTTCAGGTGTCTGCTAGATGTCTGGAAGGTCTGATGGAGAAGGTACCATTAGAGCTCCAGGCAGACATGTTGTCAGGTACCATCCGCTACATTGCGACCTTTATCCCGCAAACAACCACATATAGGTCCTCAGAACCTCTGCCATCGTATGGTCCTTTTGCAAATCCCCCCCCGCCCCCATCTGCCAGCACCACATTCTTTACCCCTTCCTCAGTTTTCAGCACCACCTCCTAATTACCCTCCTTTGCCTACACCGCCACCAACTAATTACTATCCTCTGCCAACACCACCACCACCTTCTAATTGGCAGCATAATGATTATCCATCTACCTCCACCTGGTCACAATATGGCCATGCAATGGATGCGGTCAATGCACCTAACGAGGGAGTCAACTCCCCCCAAACCTTTCAACACCTGTGAATTTTTTTTTTGTTTTATGAGCTACGTTAGCTCTATTTCTTTGTTATGGTTGAGCTGTAAATTTTCCTAATTAAAAAAACAAGAGAAAGTAATCGCTCGTTCATATTTTATATTAACAAATAAAGTTTTTGTTTAACATTAAAATTGTGTGATTGTATGTTTATTTTTCCCTCAATTCTTTACAAAAGTATGATTTTTATTATAATAATCATTGTAATATGCTATTTTTCACAAAGGAAATGTGTATACCACAAATAACCCCACAAAATACATACATTGCACTGATGACACGTGACACTGACAGGTGGTACTGATACGTGGCACTGGGGACAGGTGGCACTAATGATGACACGTGACACTGACAGGTGGTACTGATACGTGGCACTGGGGGCAGGTGGTACTGATACGTGGCACTGGGGACAAAAGGAAAAAAGAAGAATTTACCTCAGTGTGATGATAAGTCGTTCCACTGGGGGTATACTGTTCCGGAAATAAGTGTCCATTCTTTGCAAGCGGCTACTGAGTAAACCCAGTAACTCATCAAAGCTGTGAGCAACAATAAGAAATATGGTGTTTATTAGTGGACATTATAAGACAGGAACAATGTCAAACATCATGAATCCAAATTACTTTGACTAACCTTTTTATGGACATCCTTGTGTAGTCCAAGAATTTATCATCATGCTCACGTAGATCATTATACATGACCCAAAATTGCCCTCTCTGTTCTCGTTCGGCAATTACTGGGTGGATCCAATATCTGCGTACCCTCTTCTTTCTCCTCTCTCTTTCCTGTAGAAAGTATGAGGAAACAGTGGCTGCTGCCAGAAAACACGCCATCTCATTGTCACTCATCTTTGTGCAGAAGATAGTACAAAGATGCAGCAGAAAGCACAATGATGAACCGGTAGTACAGTATTCACCCAGGAAGCAGATGAACAAAATCTAAAAACATAGCAACAAATGATGACAGTGATGATCATTTTTCCTATTGGCTATCAAGAAAAACGCCGAAGTTGAAAAACGCCTTTATTTGCCTTTGCAAATGTGCAAAAACGACCGTATTCGCGCGACAAAACGCAGATAAAACGCCCATAAAAACGTTGGTAAAAACGCTCGAAGCGCTACGCTCAGGTGTGAATGCAGCCTAAGTAGACTTTATTGCATTACCATGAATCCTGATCCCCTAACATGTATACTAGGCTATGTTGACTCCACTGTGTTGGATAATAACTTAACCTTAGCAGTTCCAAGATCACTCTTTATAGCACAGAAAATGCAAGCTCTAAAATGGGTACCTGTTATTCCACCAATTGTAGAAGAGTGGAAATCTGAATTGAAGATGTATTTAATTTTAAAAAGCATACAGACCTTCTCCGCAATACAATGGCAAATTTGATGCAATATGGTCCAGATGGATAGATGTAATGAACCTCTCAATTGCTTATTACATATATCACTTTCAATGCCAACTGTGCTTAAATTGAATGTTCATAGAATGCCACCAAAGTTTTCAGGTGATGGGACTTTGTGTGCTCAGTGCTGTCTTTTAGTCCTATCTTTCTATATTTTTTCATTGTCTATCTTTCCTGTGTGACAACGTCATTCTATGTTAATATGTAAATGGAAAACTTTTCTATCATTAACCACTTGGTGCCCCCAGGCCGTCATATAATGTCCTTGACTTTCTGGGGGTATATCTAAATGATGCCTGCAGCTACAGGCATCATTCAGATATCGGCATTTTCAGCCGGCGATTCCCTACACTATAAGAATGATCATAGCGGCTATTCCGCTACTTGATCGTTTTTACGGGAGGCAAGAGTGGACGCCCCCCCCCGCCCTCCGGTGCTTCTACCGACTCACCGCTGCGATCGGTGAGTCAGAGAACGGATCCCTCGGCCCCGGATGTTGACAATAGAGATTTCAGGCGGACCAGATGGTCGCTGGAGTCTCTATGATCGTCAGAGGCCGGGCGTGATGTTATGACGTCACGTCCGGCCTCTGCATTCACAAAAACGGCGCCTCCTCTGCTGGGTGGCCGAGATCGGTTTATTTATTTTTTTATTTCAGGCTTCACCTAGAGGTAAAATGTGGGGTCTGATTGACCCCATATCTCACTGTAAAGAGGACCTGTCATGCTTATTCCTATTACAAGGGATGTTTACATTCCTTGTAATAGGAATAAAAGTGATCAATTTTTTTTTTTAAAGTGTCAAAGTAAAAAAAAGAAAGTATAATTACCAATCAAAAAAAATTTAATTTAAGTGCCCCTTTCCCGTGTGCTCGCACGCAGAAGCGAACGCATAAGTAAGTCCCGCCAACATATGAAAATGGTGTTCAAACCACCGTGTCACCGTGAACGTTAGAGTGAGAGCAATAATTCTAGCCCTAGGCCTCCTCTGTAACTCAAAACATGTAACCAGTAAAAAAAATTTAAGCGTTTGCCTATGGGGATTTTTAAATACCGAAGTTTGGCGCCATTCCACGAGCATGTGCAATTTTGAAGCGTGACATGTTAGGTATCTATTTACTTGGCGTAACTTCATCTTTCACATTATGCAAAACAATTGGGCTAACTTTACTGTTTTTTTTTAAAGCATGTCTCCAAAAAAAGCGTTTGAAAAATTGCTGCGCAAATACCGTGCAAGATAAAAAGTTGCAATGACCGCCATTCTATTCTCTAGGGTCTCTGCTAAAAAAAAACATTTATAAGGTTTGGGGGTTCTATGTAATTTTCTAGCAAAAAAAATGATGATTTTTACATGTAGGAGTGAAGTGTCAGAATTGGCCTGGATGCGAAGTGGTTAAATAAAATCTGACTTTAAAAAACGTAATTATTAATGCAATACTGTAAAATAAATTTTGATAGTGTCAAGTTTCTGGAAATCTATTTTTCAATAACTGTCCTCTTTGCGAATAAAGGGTTATGTACACAAAAGTTTAATAATTGTAGATCGTCTACATCTCATGGTAAACCAAAGCATGTCTTTGTAAACACTAAAAATCTGCTTACTGGGGTCATTCTTTTCTTTAGGAGATATTTTGGGTCAAAGTTTTTATTTGCTGTTTTTGATGTACTTAGTTTGCAGGTAGAACATATCAGTATATATAGATGACCACTTTGGATCTTCTACATCATCTTCTCCAAGCCTCTTGTGTCTACCTTGATCAGGTCTCTTGTGTCTGCCTTGGTGAGTACCATTGTACGATTAAGTATCATTTAAATGAGCACCTTACTTCTATTTCTCAATACATAACTTTCTATGTATTGGTAGGTCCAGCTGCCAAAATTACTTAAGATCTTTTTTTTTTTTTTTCAATTCACCAGTTTTTGGATGGTGAGAATATTTTTCAATTTTCTATGAAAAAAAAATTGAATTCAATGGAAAATATTTTTTTCTTTATTTGTAGATTTTGATAGTCAGGAAGAGTGAAATCCTCTGTGATGATTTATTACTGTATTTCCGCTTGGGAGATTCACTCTGTTTGCTATGGTGGCCATCGTCACCAAGACATAAAGCGATATGAGATCTGGAACAGCAAAAATCATCCAATAGGGACACCTGTTTCACCAACAACTAGAAGGGGATTCCCCATCACATTGGGGAGATTTTCTGGTGCGTCTCTGGGATGGAAAGTAAAAGCCTTCTCAACTGGTCAATGACTTGTTAATAAACCTCCTCAACTGGTCAATGACTTGTTAATAAATTTCCATGACAAGTATTATTTTTTGAGATCAGCAAAGGCAAGTTCATTCAATAATGGAGTGGGGGCATTAGCATTAATTGAATAAAATACATATTTTTTTCTTCCTCTGTAGATCCGCTGTGTTTAGAATATGAAAGCTCTGCTGGGTTTCGGTCTACTTTTTCTCCATGCGGCTTTAGTGATGCCGAGCGATGCTCCTGGAAAAGCGACGGGAGAACGAGGTATAAATACTCATATCTTAAAGGGAATCTGGAATAGGAGTTTTGGGGAAAGAAGTTTTGGGGAAAATGTTTGCATCGCTATGTACTTTTTAAAATCAATTATATTTTACATAAAAATAAAAATGTGTTTATGTGATATATATATGTAGCGCTACCCCTAAACTAAGGGAGCCGCTGGTTTGCTTTCGGGCCCTGTACACAGCACAGCCAACCCCCGGCAATCTGCTCAGCCCTTCTCTGGCACAGCTAGTCTAGGGGTAGAATATTTGTATAGCTCTATACCTTCTTTGTAATAATAATATATATGTAGATATGGACTTCAACACCAGATTGATAAACTATAAATGGTTTACTCGTGTATAAAGAGGGGTTAACAATCAATATCACATATAACACATATACTGCAGAGCCCTGCAATAGTACTAACAGTTTTAACACACACTAGCATATAAATGAAGTCCCCGCTAGCAATATGGCGCCCAGCAATCCCATCACTCCCAGTCAGGCCTGACTCAGCTAAGTCTCAGTCTTTAGAGTAGGAATCTTCGCATGCCAGATGATCAGTGGTGCACATACAGGAACAGTATTTGTAATCCACAAGGTCTAAGGTAAAGGAAGCAACTCCCTGGAGACTATGTAACTCTGTCCTCCAACTAGTCTCCTGACAGGAGGAACAAGGGAAGTATAACTCGATGGGCCAAGGCAGTCAATAGGCCTAACAAAGTACTCAGGTATAGCTGTGAGCAGGTGCTCTCTCACCCCTCCGGACTCGATCCCAGTCCGGAACTCCCAGTGCTTTGTCCACGCACACAGGATCTGCCTCCGCCTGGTCTCCGGTCCACTGACGTCCCGAATAAGGTAGATGTCTGTAGCCGCTCAGGCTCCGCAGTGAGGTGGAAGGCTCTCTGGAAGTGCGCAAGTCCCAGGCCTCGGGCCTTGCACTCGCAGCAGGTCCGCACAGGAAGTCCTCTTGCCAGCCGCGCGGTGTCCAAAGAGCCTGGGCTTAGCTTCGCCCTTCTCTTTTATACCCCACCCATGAGTCTCTGCGGCAGCCCAGTGCACCCTGGGTGCCAAACGGGGTTCTGGGTAACGTAGTCCGTGGGGCCTCAACGGAGACCCCGCTACATATAATATATATATATATATATATATATATATATATATATAAATATATATATATATATATATATATAAAACATATAAACAAATTATTATCTTTACAAAAAATATAAAAATGATTTAAAGTGATTGTAAAGTCAAGTCTTTTTGTTTGTTTTTTGTCATACCTGCTCTGTCGAACCTCCTCTTCTCGGGCCCACTGCTGCACACTCCTGGTTCCTCTTCAGCGAGCGCCCCCATAGAAAGCCGTTTTCCTATGGGGGCATTCATGTGGGCATTCATAGACACAGACAGCGTGGCTTGGCCCCGCCCTCCTTCTCATAACAGAATTTGCCTGACAGCAGTGGGAGCCAATGGCTTCTGCTTCTCTCAGTCTGTCCTGTGAGAGTGGGGAGAGAAGACAGAGCCACTCCAGACGGGCACAGCACTGGATTGAGCGAGAACTCAGGTAAGTATAAGGTGGGTGATAGGGCAATACTGATGCCTAAATATTTTTTAAATTAATGCAGTAGGATGAATTCGCACAGGAACAAACAGCTGCCAATCCGGTAGCAGTCTATTCCTAACTGCGATAGGGAGTAGTGTGGTGCCCGATTCAGCACATCACATGGCTCCCTTTTTTTTGTAAAAACTATATGTGACTACACTTCATTCATGGCAATGTGTAGCAGTGCGATGCATGTGCTGCTGTACAGTGCTATGCGATTTGGTACGATGCACTGCAATAAAATGCAGCATGCAGCAAACAATTGTTTCTTGTGTGTCCTTGCCATGACAGACGTTTTACGAATGCAGTAAAATGTCTGTCACCAAAAAAGTGTGAAATCAGCCATGTTTAGGCATTAGAACCACTTTAAACATTTTATTACTTTTACAAAAAATCTAAAAAAAGAAGTTGTGTATATATATATTGTGAGGGGGTTAACTCGGTAGCGGGTGTGTGTGACCCCCTGGTTGGGCTCCCCACACAAAAACAGGGCCAGCAGACGGAGGTTGTGGTTTTCAAAATCAAAAGGTGCGGTTTATTTCTCTATGTACAGTGACAAAACACAGCAAAGCCAAAAAGAAACATAAACAAAATAAATCCTGGTCAGTTTGACCTCTGACTAAACATGCAGGTTTCCTAAACTAACAACTGGGATCAGCCTGGTGCTGTCCTAGTCCCTAAGTCCCTGGTTTAGTAAAAGTCCAAACAAATAGCCACACAGGCTTTGCCTCACCGCACAGGGGTTCACTCTCCCTAGACAGTCCACACAGGTCTGGTTCCAGGCATGAGCTAACCCCTAATGAAGCTGGGAGTTCTTATAGAGGCCTAAATGAGCTGACAAGCTTCAGCTGGTCTCATCAACTCCCTGTCTGCACGACGCCCAGCACTCTCCCTAGAGGTATGAGTCATCCATGAGCCCACTAGCCTTAGCTGGGCTTATACAACTCTCCCTCCCTAGTTGTATAAGTCAGCATAAAGCCTGAATCTGGGAGAAATATATCTACCCCCCTGGATGCAACCAGGTGACTTTACCTTCCTGCTGTCACATACCCCCCCCTCTTGTTTTAACCTTGGGGTTGGAACACCAGCAATCAGGCATTCATGTACTCGAGACAAAGCATCCACATTCCCCATTTGAACGCCAGGGCGATGCTTTACTGTGAAGTTGAATTCCTGTAGGGCCAGGAACCACCTATTCACTCTTCTATTTGTTTCCTTGTTTTGAGCCATCCACTTTAACGGAGCGTGATCCGTAACCATGTCAAAGTGCCTACCTAGCAGGTAGTACCGAAGGGAATCTAGAGCCCACTTCACCGCTAAACACTCCTTTTCAACGGTGGCGTAATTTACCTCATGGGACTTCAACTTCCTGCTGAGGTAAATGACTGGGTGCTCTTCCCCGTTCCAGACCTGGGACAATACTGCTCCTAACCCCACATCTGACGCATCACTTTGTACGACAAAGTCTTTAGAGAAGTCGGGTGAGTACAACACTGGCTGGCTACATAAGGCTTGTTTCAAGAATTGGAATGCTGCCTCAGCCTCGGGGGTCCATTTAATCATGACCGACCCTTTCCCTTTCGTCAGGTTGGTTAGGGGCACAGCCTTAGAAGCAAAGTGGGGAATGAAGCGCCGATAATAACCCGCGATTCCCAGAAAGGCCCGTACCTGCTTCTTGCTGTTGGGACGTGGCCAACTCTGGATGGCCTCGACTTTGTTGAGTTGGGGTTTTATCACTCCCCTGCCAATGGTGTACCCAAGATATTTGGCCTCCTCCTGCCCAATGGTACACTTCTTGGGGTTAGCCGTAAACCCCGCTTCCCGGATAGAGTCTAGGACTGCTTGCACTTTTGGCAGATGTGAGGCCCAATCTGTGCTATGGACAATTACGTCATCCAGGTAAGCCGCAGCATACTTCCGATGGGGCCTCAGTATCTGGTCCATTTTCCGCTGGAATGTGGCCGGCGCATTCTGTAACCCGAACGGCATTCTCTTATATTGGAACGCCCCGTCTGGGGTTACAAATGCGGTTTTCTCTTTGGCCGACTTGGCCAGGGGAATTTGCCAATACCCTTTTGTGAGGTCAAGAGTCGTCATGTATCGGGCTGTTCCCAGCCGGTCGATCAACTCATCTATACGTGGCATAGGGTAGGTGTCAAATTTTGTAACTTTGTTCAACTGACGAAAATCGTTACAAAATCGCCAGCTCCCATCCGGTTTAGGCACCAACACAATGGGACTAGACCAATCACTTTGGGACTCCTCTATCACCCCTAAGTTCAGCATTTTCTGTACTTCCTCCCGTATTGCCTCCCGTCGGGCCTCTGGGATCCGATAGGGTTTTAACTTCACCCTTTCACCGGGCGGGGTAATAATATCATGCTCTACCCCAGATGTTTGTCCCGGCAGCTCAGAGAACACCTCCTTGTTGCGAAGCACAAACTCCTTAACCTCCTGTTGTTGGGGTTGTGACAAGGTGGCTGCTATTCCAACCTCCGGAATCACGCAACCAGTTTGAGCTGGTGACCAAGTTTCTGCGACTAGGGACTCTCTATCCCTCCAGGCTTTCAACAGATTAACGTGATATATCTGTTCGGGCTTTCGCCTTCCTGGTTGTCTGACCTTGTAATTCACTTCGCTCACTTTTTCCATTATCTCGTAGGGGCCTTGCCATTTGGCAAGGAATTTACTTTCAACCGTAGGGACAAGTACCAATATCCTATCCCCCGGGGAAAAGGTACGGGTCTTTGCTCCACGGTTGTACACTCTCTGCTGTGCCAACTGCGCTTGGGCCAAATGTTCCTTCACGATGGGCATTACCTGTGCAATTCGATCTTGCATCAGGGCGACATGCTCAATCACACTCCTGTGGGGAGAACTCTCACTTTCCCAAGTTTCCTTGGCAATATCCAACAGCCCTCTTGGGTGTCTCCCATACAGTAACTCAAAGGGGGAGAATCCCGTAGAGGATTGGGGCACCTCCCTAATAGCAAACATCAAATAAGGAAGTAGACAGTCCCAATCCTTTCCATCTCTATCCACCACTTTCTTCAACATTTGTTTTAGGGTTTTGTTGAATCTTTCAACCAGCCCATCAGTTTGGGGGTGATACACAGATGTACGCAATTGCGTCACTTTGAACAATTTACACAGCTCTTTCATAACCCGGGACATAAAGGGTGTACCTTGGTCCGTAAGCAGTTCTTTACAAATACCCACCCGGCTAAAAACAAGAGATAGCTCTTTGGCTATGGTTTTGGCCGAGGTATTTCTGAGAGGGATCGCTTCTGGATAACGGGTGGCATAGTCCATTATAACCAATATGTACTGGTGCCCCCTAGCGGACTTGATTATAGGACCTACCAAATCCATTGCGATTCTCTCAAACGGGACCTCAATGATGGGTAGAGGGACCAGCGGGCTACGGAAATGTGGCATCGGGGCCGACCTCTGACACACAGGGCAGGAGGAACAATAATTTTCTATGTCCTTCATCACCCCAGGCCAATAGAATCTCTGTAATACCCTCTCTCGGGTTTTCTCTGTCCCCAGATGACCTCCAAGAATGTGCCCATGGGCCAACTCCAACACCAACTTCCTGTAAGGTTTGGGCACCACAAGCTGCTCAACGGTTTCTTCTGCCCTTTTTGCCACCCGATACAGTAGGTCCTTCTCTACGCTGAAGTATGGGTAAGTGCAGGTATTATCTGGGTTCACTAACTCGCCATCTATTTCCACTACGTTTTCCCGTGCCTTTATTAGGGCGGGGTCTTTTAACTGTTCTGTGGCAAAATTTTCCCTGTGAACCTCCAGATCAGAAAACTCCACAGACGGTAGGTTTTCGTCTGAGGAGGTGGGCTCCTCTCCAGTTTCTTGAGTCTCCCCTGCCAATACTGACAAGGGAAATTCTGGAGAGTCCTCACCACTCTCAGAGGAGTTCTGGCTATCACATTCCTGGTACATAGGGGCACCAGTGGGGGGCTCAGGATCATCCCACAGTTCCCAGAACTTCGGAAAATCTCTTCCCACAATGGCATCATGCGGTAATTGAGATACTAACCCCACTGGATGAGAGAGGGTACCTTTGGGGGTCTCGAAACACACTGTAGTCACTGGATACTCTCGGGTGTCCCCATGCACACAAATAACAGCTACCTTGCTATTCCCAGAGACCTCTGTTTTAACTAATTCAGCCTTTATCAGGGTCACAAGGCTACCTGAATCCAGTAATACCACAACATTTCTACCATTAATACACATTTTGCATAAATGTTTCTCAGTTCCCCGAATGGCAGTGCATGCGACTGTCGCACACAGCGACTGACGTCTGTCCATCAGAAAGTCACATTGCATGGGTTCCTCCACAACCGGGCAATTTGCTGCAATATGTCCCGCTTGCCGGCAGCGGTAGCAAACAATCCATTTGGCTGCCTCTTGAGCCCCTGACTTCCCAGGCTGTTCTCACCAAACTTTGGGTAGAGCTCCCACCCTCTCACTCTCTCCACCCTCACCCCTTGGAATCCTCTTATCCGCCCCTGGGGATGGTCTGGTCTTAGGGTGGAAAGTCCGAGAGTCTCTGGAAGAGGCCGTCAGGTTCTCTGTAGCCAAGTATTTCTCTACACGATCCACAAGTCCACCGGCCGTCTCTGGGTCTCCATGGCTTACCCACTTTTGGATGGCAGTAGGAAGAGCTCTCAAAAACCGATCCATTACAACACGTTCCACAATCTCTGGTGCGGACAAAGTCTCTGGCTGTAGCCACTTCCTGCTCAGGTGAATGAGATCATACATTTGAGACCTGGGGGGTTTTCCAAGCTGGAAAGTCCAGTTATGCACACGCTGAGCCCGGACAGCCAGGGTGACACCCAGCCTTGCCAATATTTCAGCTTTTAGCATCACATAGTCTTTTGCTTGGTCAGGCTCTAGGTCATAGTAAGCCTTCTGCGATTCACCAGTTAACAGAGGAGCCACCAGTCCAGCCCACTGCTCCTCAGGCCACTTTTCTCTTTCAGCAGTCCTTTCAAATGTGGTCAAAAATACCTCTGGATCATCCTCTCCAGTCATTTTTGTCAATAAACGACTCACCCCAAAGGACGCGGTATTAGTGGGACGGCTTTCCTCACTGGTCTGCGGACGTTGCTGCATTACTGCTTCCATTTGTTGTAGTCTCTGCTCTTGCTTCTGTAACAGGTCTATGAAGCGGGCCTCAGATTGCTGCTGGGCTTGTTGATGAGCTTGCTGCTGGGCTGCAAGGCTCCTTTGCAAACCTGCATTTGTCTGCTGTTGATTGGCATTTGCTAGAGCCAGCTGTTTCAGTATCTCCTCCATGCTGGCTTAAAAAAAACTGCCACTGGTTCTCCACCAACTGTGAGGGGGTTAACTCGGTAGCGGGTGTGTGTGACCCCCTGGTTGGGCTCCCCACACAAAAACAGGGCCAGCAGACGGAGGTTGTGGTTTTCAAAATCAAAAGGTGCGGTTTATTTCTCTATGTACAGTGACAAAACACAGCAAAGCCAAAAAGAAACATAAACAAAATAAATCCTGGTCAGTTTGACCTCTGACTAAACATGCAGGTTTCCTAAACTAACAACTGGGATCAGCCTGGTGCTGTCCTAGTCCCTAAGTCCCTGGTTTAGTAAAAGTCCAAACAAATAGCCACACAGGCTTTGCCTCACCGCACAGGGGTTCACTCTCCCTAGACAGTCCACACAGGTCTGGTTCCAGGCATGAGCTAACCCCTAATGAAGCTGGGAGTTCTTATAGAGGCCTAAATGAGCTGACAAGCTTCAGCTGGTCTCATCAACTCCCTGTCTGCACGACGCCCAGCACTCTCCCTAGAGGTATGAGTCATCCATGAGCCCACTAGCCTTAGCTGGGCTTATACAACTCTCCCTCCCTAGTTGTATAAGTCAGCATAAAGCCTGAATCTGGGAGAAATATATCTACCCCCCCGGATGCAACCAGGTGACTTTACCTTCCTGCTGTCACAATATATATATATATATATATATATGTATAAAAATATATATATACACAAAATATATCTATCTATATATATATCTATACATGTAGATAGATAGATATAGATATATCTATATATAGATATTGTATACAGTATATCACTGTTTACATAAATTGGCAAAGAGAACCTGTGCTGTGATTGAACCCGGGCAGATTTTTTTAAATCAATGCTTCAAAGGGCTCTAAAGTGGGGTGAGGGATAATGGGGGGGCTGGTAAATCCAGAGGTTAACTTTAAAAAGCAAAATTTTAAAGTGAGTGCAGGGTCACCTCACTCTCATATTGTGCTAAATTGTATACTACAATTAAACAGGGTTGCCTGGATTGCCTGGAATTCCGGGACCACGAGGAGTACCAGGACCCCCGGGGCCACCAGGAGACTGCAAGAATTCAGGTAGGATGGAACATTGTGCTCAAGAATTTTTGCTTTAAATAATATACTATATCTAGATGATATAATTTTTAAGGTTAAAGTAAAGCTCTGGACAAAGTGTTTTTTCTTAGCTTTGAAGTATGAAGAAAGGTTATAACCTCTGTTAAGTTTATAATGCTGTGTCCTATTTTGGGTTAATTCAATTTTTTTGATGGATGTTTAATATTATTTTTAAAAACATTTTTCTATGGAAACCTATTACAAAAATTCCTTTAAAAAATGTTTCCTTTTATTTACAACTGAATGTCTGAATACAGGGATCAGCATGCAAGATATATTGCAAAGCATTATGTAAAAGAAAAGGCCCAGCACTGGCTGTGTGCACGGAAACAGTTTGTGTACAGCTGAGAGAGCCCAATGGTTTGATTTGAGAAACAAAAAAACTTTAAGTGATGAAAGTGTGAGGGGGTCCCTCTGTGTGACTCAATTTAGGGTCTGTCTAACCTGATCCCCCCACTTTGCCATAACTGTTAGGTAGAAGCTGCTATTAAAGAGGAAATTCCTTCAACCCTTGTTCACTAAACATGTGCAATTTGATTCGGTCCGAATACAAATTCAGACAAATTATTGGTTATTCTGAGATTTGGATGTATCCAAATCTCCGAATGAAATAGTAACAAATAGTAAAACATTTAGTGAAAATACATTAAAATTTGTTTTTTTTATTCGTTTTCTAACTATTTCAAACTTTTCTGAACAATTCGGATTGGTTGAAAAATTATTGATTCAAATTCTGAGTGAAGAATAGCTGGTTGTTAAGCAGTGGGCAGGGAAGCTGGCCACCCTTGTCCTTAACAACTGATGAGTCATCATCTGTCAGCTGGCTTTCCCACTGACAGATGAATGTAAAGAAAAGAATGCAGACATTGCCCGGCAATAGAAAAATGTTTAAAAAAATGGTGTGGGTTCCCACAAAAATCTATACCCCCCTGCCACAAAGCACTCACCCTTTCCTGACCTGCCAGGCTGCATGCCCGGATAAGGGTCTGGTATGGAAAATGAAACAAATTTTAATGAAAACTGAATGAAACTAAACAAATTCCAAAACCAAACTAACTTAATTCCATAACGAAACTAAATTAGTAACATAACGAATCTATCTGAAATTAAACGAAACAAATTTTTTCATTCTGCACATGTCTATTGTTCACTGACTCTAAAAGATTGCCCAACCATAAGCAATGGTTCCATGCCTGGCACTGTTCCAAAAGTTCTAAATCAGACAAGATACATAAAGTTAAGCTTCTTTTTAAATAATTGTTTTAGAGATATTGGGCTGCTGTTCACTCCCCAGACACATCATTTACCCTTTTGTAATGAATAAAACCCTGTTTAAAGCTTATGTTTAGCCAAAACTTATTTTATTAATTTTGGATAGAGTGGGGAAGGGTTGACACCCCTTTTGGGTTTTACTGGGGCTTTTGTTATAAAGATTCATCCCCACTTCTTGTTCTACAGACATTGTTTTACCAGACAGGAAATGAGGGGAACTCTTCAACAGCTATTTCTTTAGGAGCTACAACCAAGTTTGTCACAACCCTTGCCATGTACAGTACATTGGTCATCCAGAGGGTAATGTTTTTTCACTCAGCGGAAGTGGAGTTACATTTTAAGGTCTTTGTTGGACTGGGTGCACAGTGCTTAAAGTGATTGTTATTTTTCTTTTTAAACGATCCTTTACAAACATAACATACTTACCTCCGCTGTGCAGCTCGTTTTGCACAGAGTGCCCCCGAACCTCGACTTCTGGGGTTCCTCGGCGGCTCTCGTGGCTCCTCCTCACTTCTGATAACCCCCTAGGAGAAGCGCTCTCCCGGGGGTTACCTTGCGGGCACGCTCCCGAGTCCAGAATTCAGCACCTATAGACACGAATGCCGGACTCGGCCCGCCCCCCTGGCGCCTGCGAAATTGGATTTGATTGACAGCAGCGGGAGCCAATGGCTGCGCTGCTATCAATCTATCCAATCGGGACACGAGACACCAGCTACAGATGGTGTGCTCATTCCCGGACATAAAATAATAGCGTCCAGGTAAGTAAAACGGGGGGCCTGAGGGGCTGCAGCATCAAAAAAGGTTTTTCACGTTAATGCATAGAATGTATTAAGGTGAAAAACCATGAGGGTTTACAACCCCTTTAGGGACTTGTTCCCCAATATGACAGCTTTGGGGTCTTGCGATTTACCACCACTGGGCACCCTGTGCTGCTTAATGGAAATAACATGCTTTCCCATACTTTGATGTACAGGATAATTCACTTGGCTCTGGTGCTTGACTGGAGCAGATTTAATGGGAATATAAGGAAGGGGGTGGGGAGCTAAGTGAACCTGTTACTTTGCTTGTATGGGTATAGCACAGGTTCTCTTCAGGCAAATATAAAATGGTCCATTTTACAACCATTTTTATGGCCTTCAGTAGGCGTACTGTGATGCAGAACCACATTGCTAAAACATAATGATCTGGAGCAGACCTGGGCAAATTATGGCCCCAGGGGCACTTCCGGCCTTTTGGCTGTCTCTATCGATGCCTCCAATGTCAGCATCCCTCTCTAAACGTGTCAGCTTCCTGACAGATGTCTGTGTGGAGAGCTGCAAGAACTAGAAGGATATAACCTGAGGAGCTGAGCAGTACAGCGGGGAGGCTTGGTTCTGATCAGAGAGCATTGCCTAAGAGGCATCCCAACACTCTCAAGCCACTCTGGTAGCTGACCAAGTTCTTCCTGTGTTGGCACCTGGCCACCTGCAAGCTGCAAATCCTAGGAGTCGTACACCTGTTCTTTACTTCAGATCAGGATCTGATAAAATCCCCACTGTAGTAATCTCAGGCTCCCTTCTTCCAGTCATAGTGCTTTTCAGAGGCCATTTGACAGGTGGTGAGGAGGTGTAATATAGCCTCCTCAAAGCCCAATTTAACCTACCGCACTGCAATCGTGGCACCATTAGCCACTTCAATACAGGGCACTTTCACCCCCTTCCTGCCTAGGCCAATTTTCAGCTTTTAGCGCTGTCGCACTTTGAATAACAATTGCGCGGTCATGCAATGCTGTAGCCAAAGAAATTGTTATTATTTTTCTGAGACAGATAGGGCTTTATTTTGGTGGTATTTAATCACTACTGGGTTTTAATTTTTTTGCTATACCAAGGAAAAGTGACCTAAAATTCTTGAAAAATAAAGTTTTTCTTAGTTTCTGTTATAACATTTTGTAAATAGGTATTTTTTTCTCCTTCACTGATGTGCACTGATGAGGCTGCACTGATGGGCACTGATGATGGGGAGGCACTAATATGCAGCAGTGATGGTCACTGATACGCGGCACAGAGTGGGTACTGATAAGCGGCACTGATGGGCAGCATTTATGGGCACTAATGGGCGGCAATGATGGGCACTGATAAGCAGCAATGATGGGCACTGATGGGCAGCACTGATGAAGAGGCATTGATAGGCGGCACTAATGAGGAGGCACTGATGGGCACTGGCCGGCAGCACTGTTGGGCATTGATTGGCCTTACTGGTGGGCACTGGCATGCTTCGCTGATGGGGCTGCACTGATAATCATTGCACTGATCCCCCCTCTACTCAAGCGCTGTCAGAGTAAGCAGAGGGAAGCCGATAACTGGAACTTCCTATTTGCACTATGATCGGCTGTGATTAGACACAGATGATCACATGGTAAAGAGCCTATGTCATAGGCTCTTTACCGAGATCGGAGATGCAGTGCGTCACTGCACTGCACCACCAATCGCTGCGCTGCATAGTTACATAGTTAGTCAGGTTAAAAAAGACACAAGTCCATCCAGTTCAACCATTAAAAAAAAATTTAATAAAAAAAAAAGAATAATATTATACAATCCCATATACCCAATTCTATACCCACAGTTGATCCAGAGGAAGGCGAAAAAAAACCCAAGCAGAGGATGATCCAATTTGCTACAGCAAGGGGAAAAATTCCTTCCTGATACCCCGAGAGGCAATCGGATTTTCCCCGGATCAACTTTACCTATAAATGTTAGTAACCAGTTATATTATGTACATAAAGGAAAGAATCCAGGCCTTTCTTAAAGCAATTTACTGAGCTGGCCAGAACCACCTCTGCAGGGAGTCTATTCCACCTTTTCACAGCTCTTACTGTGAAGAAACCTTTCCGTATTTGGAGATGAAATCTCTTTTCCTCTAGACGTAAAGAGTGCCCCTTGTCCTTTGTGTTGACCGTAAAGTGAATAACTCAACACCAAGTTCACTATATGGACCCCTTATATATTTGTACATGTTGATCATATCCCCCCTTAATCTCCTCTTCTCAAGGGTGAAAACATTCAGTTCCTCTAATCTTTCCTCATAGCTGAGCTCCTCCATGCCTCTTATCAGTTTGGTTGCACTTCTCTGCACTTTCTCCAGTTCCCCAATATCCTTTTTGAGAACTGGTGCCCAAAACTGAACTGCATATTCCAGATGAGGTCTTACTAATGATTTGAACAGGGGCAAAATTATATCTCTCTCTGGAGTCCATACATCTCTTAATACAAGAAAGGACTTTGCTCGCTTTGGAAATCGCAGCTTGGCATTGCCAGCCATTATTGAGCTTATGATCTACCAAAACTCTCCTTCTCCACTATGCATCCCCCTAGTTGTACTCCCCCTAGTATGTATGATGTATGCATATTCTTAGCCCCCAAGTGCATAACTTTACATTTATCAACATTAAACCTCATCTGCCCAATTAGACAGAGCATTGAGGTCAGCTTGTAAATTGGAAACATCCTGTAAGGACGTTATTCCACTGCATAGCTTAGTGTCATCTGCAAAGACAGAAATTGTACTTTTGATCTCAGACCCAATATAATTTATAAAGATATTAAAAAGTAAGGGTCCCAACACTAAACCTTGGGGTACACCACTGATAACCTTAGACCATTCAGAGTAAGAATCATTAACCACTACTCTCTGAATTCTGTCTTTTATACAGTTTTCTATCCATTTACAAACTGATATTTACAATCCTGTAGACTTTACCTTACACATTAACCGTGTGTGGGGAACTGTATTGAACGTTTTTGCAAAATCCAAGTATACCACGTCCACCGCCACCCCTCTGTCCAAGATTTTACTTACCTCTTCATAAAAAGAAATCAGGTTTGTCTGACAAACAAAATTTGCTCTCTTGAAATTAAGTGTTTTTATCTTTCCCGTATGTGATTTTTGCTTACAGCTAACATCAAATGACATCATGTTATGGTCACTGCTACCCAGGTGTTCATGGACAATCTGAACATTAGTAACATTAGTAATAAGCTCTGCATGGTTTGAGATTACCAGGTCTAACAGAGCATCATTCCTAGTTGGGGCATCAATAAACTGGAGCATAAAATTGTCCCGTAATAGGTTTATACATTTTTGCCCTTTAACTGTCCCAGCAGTCCCATTACTCCAGTCAATTTCTGGGTAGTTAAAATCCCCCATTATTATCACCATCCCAGCCCTTGCAGCCCTTTGCATCTGTGCAAGGAGCGGAGTCTCTACCTCCTTATTAACATTGGGTGGTCTATAACAAACTCCAATGATTAACTTTGAACTACGCACATCTGTCACCCATAATGCTTCAGACTCATCACACTCTCCATCCACCAGGTCCTCTTTCACACTCGCTTTGAGATCACTTCTCACATAAAGACAGACCCCTCCACCTTTCCTTTTTACCCTGTCTTTCCGAAAGAGTGCATAGCCAGGAATATTAATAGCCAAGTCATGTGAGGAATGAAGCCAAGTTTCAGCAATACCGATTACATCATAGCTCTCCTGATGCACCAGAGCTTCCAACTCACCTATTTTGCTTGGCAGACTTCTGGCATTGGTGAACAAACACTTTAATGCATAAATATATTTTGACCAGTCACATACTATCCTCTTTGGTGTTCCGAGATTGCAACTAGGACTTGCTACTACACTTACCTTGGGTTTATGTGCTTTGGTTACCCTACCACTAATGCTCCTAATACTACCCTCTGGAATATGTTCCACGCTGACTATCTCTATCTCTGGACCCTCCCCCCGTCGCCTAGTTTAAAAACCCCTCTAACTTTTTGGCCATCTTCATTCCCAGCTGATCTGCACCCTCCTCATCTAGGTGCAGTCCATCCCTTCTATAGTGCTGGTTATCGACTGAGAAGTCGGCTGCGAGCAACTTGTTCTGAGGGATGTCATATGACTTCCAGGCAGAACAAATAAACCCTATCATTATACTATAGGCCATTTAGGAAGTGGTTAAACTCAATGGACAAGTTTAATGAGCGGTGCTACTTCTCAAAGTCTGCAGCCCAAGTTAACAATGCTGCAGCATGTGAACAGCCCTGTCTATTTATTATTTTACAGTTTGGGTGGGCAGCCAGGGGGCAGTCAAACCACAGCTCAAGCTATTTTATTAGCAGTTGTACCTATTATTCCTAGTGTCGGGTGTTTCTTTTCTATATGTCTGCATATTTACGGACCTTCCAAAGTCCAAAAGTAATATTGAGCAGAATTAGGCTTGGCCTTCCACAACAGTCCCAGTTTCCGTTAGGAAAATGTATTGCTCCCCGACCTGGACTTTTGGTGAAATAACCTGACTGGTGGATAATTTAAGAAGAGCAGCCAGAATTTTGAAAAACTACAAATTATTAAATTAAATACAAATCATGGAGTACATTTCCTTTCAGTAGGCATAGAAAAGACTTAATTTGCCTTAGTATGAATCCTTAAACAGTATCAAATTCTCTTCCCCCAGTATGTGAAGATCTCCAAAGAAAATTCAAAGAATTTGATGGACAACTAAAAGAACTGCAAACAGGTAAGACGAAATGAAGAATCATTGGAAAAAATCTAATTGGGCACCTTTAGGACCCAATGTACCAAACATGTTGTATTAAGGACTTACTTTTGAGCCGAGAGACTGAATCTTGTTCTTAGTAAGAATATGTTGGGTTCTTTATGTTTGGATGACTTGAATTGTATGCAGATTGTAGTATTTATTAGTAATGTGTTGGGACATGTTGTTTTTAATTAAATATGTGCAAACAAAACTGCTCTTTTGATCTGGGCAGGGGTAAATGTAGTTTGCATGTCAGATGCAATTCTCTGTTGAATGAAGGAACATAATCCTCCAGTGGATCTGTGAGTTTATAAATGAAAGACAATAAATGAGGGGCATATTGCATGGATTTGAGTTGGGCCATGTCTTGGCTAAAAACAGGAGATAGCAACAGGTTGACTTAGGATAGGTTCATCTTTACAAGCATGTTATATGTTACATGCATATTTAAGATGTAACATGCTCCTACTACCCCCTTCCCCTGTGACAGAGGGCATGGGCTCCTCTCCCCACACCCACTGTCACATTTTGAAAACTGGCCGGCTGTGCAGGGCTTGGCCTGCACAGCCATGTCATTTAATTACAGAGATTTGTGAATGAGAAAACTACAAGTCCAATCCTCCACCTCAGCAGATGGCTTATAGTTCTCAATCAACTGCGAGGGTGCTGATGATCACGCTCATAGTTCATTCATAAGCACGGCAGCTTTCAAACTGACAGAGGTATGGGCAGAAATCTGCAAGGCATCTCTGCCGGAGCCTGACATTGCACCCTTAATCCATTGATCCTGGGTGCAATGGTCTGCAGGCTCCTATGAAAAAAATAATAAATGCTTATTTTTTGGGCTGCAAAAATATGTCAATTTTTTTTTTTTTCACAAAGGTGAACTTATCCTTTACCAGCCCACCATCATCACCGCAAATGTTATATTTTGCTCTAAGTGAAGATACCTGTACATCATAGTAGGTCTTATGATGATATCATTTTTCTCTCTTCTCTTTCCATTTTAGCGTTTTTATTTTTCAAAGGAAGAGCTAGAAGTGGTGACAAAATGTACCTCTCAGATGGTGGTCAAGGCATTTTCACTGATGCTAGAGAAAGGTGTACAGCTGCGGGAGGTCAAATTGCCTCTCCAAAGAATGCTGATGAGAACGAAGCCGTACGTTCCATCACCAATCATTACGATGCCCTTGCTTTTCTTGGAATTAATAAACTTAATACAGATGGCACTTACAGATGTCCATCGGGTGATGCGATCTCCTACACCAACTGGAAAAAAGATGCACCCAGTAATAATCGAGGCACACGGGACTGTTTAGAGCTGCAAAGAACAGGAAAATGGAATGACATTGAGTGTCAATTTAAACGTCTTATCATCTGTGAGTTTCCTATCTAGCGGTTAAATAATTACTTCCTTTGTCACTTTAATTTGTTGACGTGTTTTGGCTTTTGAGGACCATCATTAAAAAAAAAAAGCTGAAGCATATCTAAACATTAGAACTAAAATGTAATCATCAGATGAAAACAAACAAATAAAAATGAAAGAACTAATGTAGCCATCACATTTCAGCAGTTTATCAATTATTTAAAAAAAACTGCTGACTGATTTTGCAGTAAAAACAAATGTAAAAAACAAAACAAAAAAAAAATGCACATAATATACTGTATATCATTATGTATTTCCATATTATAAGAAAGCGCAAAGAGAATTAATGACAAAAGAGAAGTTGTAAACCTACGTAACAAAGAATATTTCACTGTTCCAGAGGAGGTTTCAGATTAGCAGGACATGAATTCTTTATTGTGCGTTAATGCACATTAAAATGTAACTTTTTTTTTTATCATTTATTTTTTAAAAACTGTATAATATATTTTACAGTTGGTGTGTAGATATACAACATAGTTTCTCCAAAGGCACACATAGTTAGATACATAACGCACATTTTCATCAGTATGATTTTTCACTTTGGGTAGATGGGTTGGAAACTCACAATTTAATCCATGTCCACAACTAGGGATGAGCTTCGAGTTCGAGTCAAACTCATGTTCGACTCGAACATTGCCCGTTCGCCGAACAACGAACAATTTGGGGTGTTCGCGGCAAGTTCAAAAAGTCTATGGGAGAAATCTAAAGTGCTAATAAGGCTAATATGCAAGTTATTGTCCTAAAAAGTGTTTGGGGACCCGGGTCCTGCCCCAGGGGACATGTATCAATGCAAAAAAAAGTTTTAAAAACGTCCGTTTTTTTAGGAGCAGTGATTTTAATAATGCTTAAAGTGAAACAATAAAAGTGAAATATTCCTTTAAATTTCGTACCTGGGGGGTGTGTATGATATGCATGTAAAGTGGCGCATGTTTCCCGTGCTTAGAACTGTCCCTGCACAAAGTGTCATTTTTGAAGGAAAAAAAGTCATTTAAAATTCACTCGCGGCTATTAATGAATTGTCGGCTTTTATCAATACATAGAAAAGTCATTGATAAAAAAAAAAAAAAAGCGTGGGGGTTCCCCCAAATTCAATTACCAGGCCCTTCAGGTCTGGAATGGATATTAAGGGGACCCCGCCGCAAATAAAAAAAAATAAAGGCGTGCGGTTCCCCCTAAATATCCATACCAGGCCCTTCAAATCTGGCGTGGATTTTAAGGGGAACTCCACACCAAATTAAAAAAAAAATGGCGTGGAGTCCCCCCAAAAATCCATACCAGACCCTTATCCGAACACGCAACCTGGCCGGCCGCAGGGGAAGAGGGTGGGACGAGAGAGCGACCCCCCTCCCTCCTGAACCGTACCAGGCCACATGCCCTCAACATGGGGAGGATGTCCCCATGTTGATGGGGACAAGGGCCTCATCCCCACAACCCTTGCCCGGTGAAGGAAGTTTCCCGCTCAGGCCAATGACGTAGGCGCGGTCGGACATACCGAGGGGCGGACCTGATGGGGAACTTCTCTCACTTTGTAATACATGAATAGACCCGCCCCTTCTCGCGTTCCGCATCTGGTCCGCTGAGCGGACCTGATGGGGAACTTTAGAAGGGGCGGGTCTATACATTTAAAACACTGCGGAGGAAGTTCCCCATCAGGTCCGCTCAGGCTCAACCAATGACGGACAGCGCTGGACATCGGATCGCTGCGGGACACTGGATTTCATCGCTGGAATGTTTTTTTTTTTTTAATAAAGGACTTTTTCAAGGTGTTTGTGTGTTTTTATTTACATTTTTTGACACTTTCTTCGTGAAATGGTAGGGGTACAATGTACCCCTTACCAATTCACATAGGGGGCGGGATCTGGGGGTCTCTCTTGTTAAAGGGGTCTTCCAGATTCCGATAAGCCCCCCGCCCGCAGACCCCCACAACCACCGGGCAAGGGTTGTGGGGATGAGGCCCTTGTCCCCATCAACATGGGGACATCCTCCCCATGTTGAGGGCATGTGGCCTGGTACAGTTCAGGAGGGGGGGCGCTCTCTCGTCCCCCCCTCTTCCCCTGCGGCCGGCCAGGTTGCGTGCTCGGATAAGGGTCTGGTATGGATTTTTGGGGGGACTCCACGCCATTTTTTTTTAAATTTGGGGTGGAGTTCCCCTTAAAATCCATGCCAAATCTGAAGGGCCTGATATGGATATTTAGGGGGAACCGCACGCCTTTTTTTTTTTATTTATGGCGGGGTTCCCCTTAATATCCATTCCAGACCTGAAGGGCCTGGTAATTGAATTTGGGGGAACCCCCACGCTTTTTTTTTTTTTTTATCAATGACTTTTCTATGTATTGATAAAAGCCGACAATTCATTAATAGCCGCGAGTGAGTTTTCAATGACTTTTTTTCCTTCAAAAATGACACTTTGTACAGGGACAGTTCTAAACAAGGGAAACACGCGCGACTTTACATGCATATCATACACACCCCCCAGGTATGAAATTTAAAGGAAAATTTCACTTTTATCTTTTCATTTTAAGCATTATTAAAATCACTGCTCCTAAAAAAACGTCTATTTTTTAAATATTTTTTTGCATTGATACATGTCCCCTGGGGCAGGACCCGGGTCCCCAAACCCTTTTTAGGACAATAAATTGCATATTAGCCTTTATAATTAGCACTTTAGATTTCGAACGTTCGAGTCCATTGTATTTAATAGGGTTCTAAAGTTCACATGAACATTCTGTCTGTTCGCAGGTTCTGGTGCGAACCGAACAGGGGGGTGTTCGGCTCATCCCTGGCCATGATACAGCATCTCAATTGGATTTAAAGTGGAGGCCTGCCGAAATTTTTTATTTTAAAAGTCAGCAGCTACAAATACTGCAGCTGCTGACTTTTAAAATAAGGACACTTACCTGTCCAGGGTGCCCGCGATGTCGGCACTAGAAGCCAATCTCTCCCTCAGCTCTCGGATGCTGCTGCCGCCATCTTCAGTAAGAGGATCAGGAAGTGAAGCCTTGAGGCTTCACTTCCTGGTTCCCTACTGCGCATGCGTGACTCGCGCTGCGCCTTTCCACTGGTCCCTGCTGTTTTCTGGGACCCGTGTGTGTCCCAGAAGACAGCAGGGGGGATGGAGGAGGCGCCGGACGTGGCGTAGATACCCGCAGATAATGCGGCTATCTATGCCCGGAAGTGGGAGCAAATACCTGTATTAAACAGGTATATGCTCCCCCCTCCCCCCTGAAAGGTGCCAAATGTGAGACCGGAGGGGGGGAGGAACCGGAAAAGCGGAAGTTCCATTTTTGGGTGGAACTCTGCTTTAAAGTTATTGTATACACTTTTTTTTTTTTTTTACTTATTATAGGCTTACCTGTAGGTAAAATGAATATCTCCTAAACGTGTACGGTTTAGGAGATATTCACTTTGTATGCAGCCGCTGGCATCAGCGGCGCATGCGCTGTGAAGGTCTGGCTGAAGGTCCGATGGACGCTGCCGGACCTTGCCGGAAAGAAGTCTCCCGCACGCATGCCACTCACAGCGCCGGAGCCGCGAGCCCGGAAGACACGCCAAGGGGAAAATGTCTGCTCCCTCAGCGGTGACTGGGATCAGATGCCGACGCCTCGTTCTAAGGTAAGTATTTCATAATGAGCTAGTATGCAGTGCATACTAGCTCATTATGCTTTTGCCTTATAGATTATAAAAAAGTAATAATAATTGAGCGGGTATACAAGCGCTTTAACTCCAGGCTCTGACTAGGCCACTCCAAAACAAAAGTCTTGGGGATAATCAAGATGTAAAATAAAATAAAACTGCGCTAAAACCCACAATCAACAAGTGTCAAAGCTGCCAGCACACAAACAAAAAAAGTAGATGAAAATGTAGAATGGGAAGTGCGGCGCTAAACTTGTGAAGGATATCACTATATGTAGGAGTGATATTCTGACATATAATAAATTAAATGCAGTATACAGTGCATAAATCAATTAAACCACAAACTATGGTGTGGATGCTTGCACGGAAGGAATCCACACAGTGTCAGTGCATGAATCAAAATAAACCACAAATGGAATAGTATAGTGTGGGTGGTTCCACTGAAGGAATCCACACACTGTATGTGCTATCGTGAAGGAACACAAGTGCATATAAACAGTCCAAAAACAACTTATGAATTAAAGTCCGTAAGTGAAAAATATGCAATGGAGTCTATGTGAGTGTGGCGGGTGCACTCGTTGGAAGTGAACTCAACACCACTGAGTATAAAAATAAATTAAAATGAAACTAATAAGTGTAACAAGTCCAAGCACCTCAGACCCATTTCAAGGTCAATAAAACCGTATCAGGTTTATTTTCATAAAATTGTCATACAGGTAGTTGACAAATGATAAAAGTGATCACGATCTAAAAAGCAATGTGGGGTACAACAAGATATGCCCCTGTTGAAGACTTTGCAGTCGAAACGCGTCGGGTTTATCTTGTTGTACCCCACATTGCTTTTTAGATCGTGATCAATTTTATCATTTGTCAACTACCTGTATGACAATTTTATGAAAATAAACCTGATACGGTTTTATTGACCTGCACTATTGGTCTCCTGCACTTGTGTCTCCATTCTTTCCATCTTTTTATCCTTGGAGCTCGCATGCTGGAGGAGTTTCTACTAGCTTTTCAGCGTATGGGATCACCCTCTCCTGGACGGTTCGAGACATCCACGGCATCCTGTTCCATTATCCATGGTCTGTGAGACCTCAAGTCTATCTGACTCACTGTCGTATGGTAGCTGAGTCCAACATCTGTGGAAAGAGTACCCCACCTATTCATTGTCTCAAGTGTTTTTGATTTGATTTCATCAGACAACATTTTGGCTCTTCACATGTGGTCATTCCGTGGGAAGCTGCCCTTGAAATGGGTCTGAGGTGCTTGGACTTGTTACACTTATTAGTTTCATTTTAATTTATTTTTATCCTCAGTGGTGTTGAGTTCACTTCCAACGAGTGCACCCGCCACACTCACAGAGACTCCATTGCATATTTTTCACTTACGGACTTTTATTCATAAGTTGTGTAGCGGGTATTTAAATTTGGGGAGGAGCATCTGGGTTAGTTAACCCAGATGTACTAATTGTTAGGGAATCTGAAAATCCCTTTTGTGGTTCTTGGAGGACTCTGGTGGTGCAAGGTTCCCTGTGGCCTGCAGGTGGCGTTGTCACCCTGGGCCGGAGTTGAACCTGCACCGCAAGACTGTACCTTTTTGTCCTTTCCTGGCGCCGGTACAGCAGGGCGGGGAACCCGCTGTGATGAAAAAGGAGAGGAGATAAAAGGGGCGGACGCCCTGACCTCTAGGTTCAGAGTTGGAGGACGTGGCCGCACCCAGGCACCTTCGGCCTGGGTGCTGGCGTTCCAGAGATCCGGGCCCAGGTGCCCTTGACCTGGCCGGAGCGAGGGATGGAGTCCATCCCAGGCACCTTAAGCCTGGGGTGAGGTACTATGGCCAAGGCCTGGGGCCCAGTAACTTCGACTGGGTTCTGCGAGGGTGGAGGAGTCAGAGGGGCCCTAAGGTGTTGGGACCCGTATCTGAGGCGAGGAGGCCGGGGAGTGTAACCCTTCCAGATAGCCCGGTACAGCATTAATTCGGTGACGGCGGGGCCTCTGGTAACTCCCTTGGAGGGATGTCTTCCCCCTGACAGGGGCTGCAACATAGCGAAGGTAACTCCAGTTCCTGTTCACTAGAGTCGCTGGAAGAGACTCTGAAGCCAAAAAGTTAATTTAACAGCCACTGTGCTTAGCAACCGTTGGTGAAACCTCAATGGTTTAGTTTCTTTGAGGATTGTGCCTTGACCTACTCCCCACCAATACTGGACTGTTCTATGGGTCTCAAACTGTCGCAAAGGACTCTTTGTTTGCAGTTATGGAATAAATAAGTGTTGGACCTTTTCAGTGTGTGGTACTCCAATTACTGGGAGCAAAGGGGGTTATCAGCAGAACAGACTTGGCTCTGAGCGTATACACAGCCCGGGTGTAATTAGATGCTGGCCTTCACCTCTACATGCTGAAATCTAGAGGACATGGGCCGTGGCGCACCTCGCTCTCCCCTTCAAAGTACCCCTAGACCGAAGCCAAAGTATCCACTAAAGAAGAGAGAGAGGGTGAGGCCGCTACACGTGGGGGCTCGTAAGTCCGGGATGTGTGTTTCGTGTATGGAGCTGGGAACGTCTGTGTTTGGACTTTGCTGCCCGGTGGAGTTCCGAGTAGGTCGGCCATGTTGGAAGGCGCGCCACGAGGCACACCATAGCTGCGCAGTTCGTGGGCGGGGAGAAGGGAAAGCCTGCGAACAAGTGCAGACTGTGGGAGGAGTCTGGCCATGTGGAAGTAGTCACGTGGGGATTCTGGCGCGTGTTGGTCAGTGCGCAATGGAGCAGCAGACAGTTGGGATGACCTCAAGTACCCCGTGGATTTCGGTTCCTTACCCCACGAAGATGACTTCCTTTGCTGCTTCCATAACGAATACAGGAATAAGACTCAGGCCCCGAGGACGTTTGGCTCTGTATGTATGCAGAGACATAGAGGCCCACGGTGTGATCTGTCCCGGCTGCTCGGGACTGGTGGTCAGCTTGAAGCCATTCGGGCGATTTGAGGCCTGCAAGGAGTTTCTTTTTGAGGTGGAACCATTCACAGAAAGGCCCCGGGCCTTCCATCTCAACTGCCTCACGGGTACCGCCACTCCGGAAGGGGAGATCCAGGCCTTTGCGGAGATTTCTGTGCGCGCTGACCAGGGCAAAGAGAGTGCCCAAACAGAGACTGAGATTGAAAAATCCGAGGATGCTGCTTCGGTCACCACAAGCTCCCTGCTCCCACCTCCAAAGAGGAAAGTCGGCCTTGTACAGGCATCCTATGGTCGTGGAAGAGCTTCGCCCCGCCGCTTGCCTGGCCTGGATGGATCCGGCGGGAAGAGCCCCGGACATCCCTGTTCTTCTGAAGGCCCAGGTGAGCCAGGGATTGGGACTGTGAGTGTGGTTGGAGGTGTCGGTAGTCCATTGTCGGTGGAGCTCGTGAGGGAGGGTGATTCTCCATCTACTGGGAATTACCTGCCCGCGGAAATGTACGACACCTCTGACCTAGAGTCGCTGTCAGATGCCGGCGATGATGGCGAGATTGACGAGGTCTTTCACTGCAAGGGTTGGGACAAGATGCCGTTACCCACGCTCCGATCACCAAGGGATCTGCCCATGTCTACAGGGGATAGTACACCCCAGGTGGAGGTCCCGGAGGCCAGGGAGGAATCTGGTCTCTTGCCTACCCTTCCATCCTGTGAATCGCCTACTGTTTCATCTGTTCCGGTGACGGGAACGCATCGTTCATTGCTGCGGGCTCCCAAGTCCAAGCCAACGGAGGTAGTTAAAGTACCTCGGCATTTGGAGTCCATTGTCCAGCCTGGAGAAGGAGACCGTGCCACCATGCCACCTCTGGCCCGGCTACAGCGGCTCTTCTGTCAGAGAGTTGCCCGTGAATATGGGTGGGAGTACCCATACCTACCCCGGGACTTGCTCTTTGAAGTGGAGGTTCTGCGGCAGCGATGGTATGATGAGTTTGTCTGGGAAGAGCTCAAAGTGCCCCATGCTCGCCGATATCTTTCATGCTCATCCCCCATGTCCAAGAAGTTCAAGGACTGTAAAGCGGAGTGGATGTTGGGTCGGCACATCCATGCGGACAAGGTGCTTGTTTGTCGCAAGGACGGAGAGAACATTGAGTATAATGTGGAGACTTTCGATAAGCACCTGAAGCCCCTGTTCCTGCCACACCCAAAGTTCTACCTTTAGGAGGAAAAGACTCCTGTGTGCTCTATTATTGTTCATTGCTGAACTTCCTGGAACACAAGGACTGTGCCCTATTTTTTTTTTTGATTTGGGCGTTTTTACTTTGGAGAAATGGGAGCTGTTACTGTTTGTTCTCCCTCTTTCTCCCTGCACTGCAAAGAAGATAATGACTTTGGGGTGTAGTTAGTGTAGACACAGAGAAAGAAAAGAAAGTTGTCTGGAGGATTTGGCCAAGTGTCATTACCGTGGCACTGTCACCAGGTTTTTTTTTTTACACTTGCATCACCATACTCATTGGAGCGAATGGACCTTTTCAAGGACGGGCCCGTTCATTCCAAGAAAACACACATTGTGTTAGGATGTTGTTTTTTTCCCTTCTGCAGGAGATTCGTCTGTCAAAGCTGCTGAGTGTGGGTGGTCCTTAGATAGTCAGAGGGAGGATGGTGCATGTGTAAATGTCAGATGTGTTTTTATTGAAAGTTTTATAGTTCTACTGTTTTATATTTTCCCTTTCCCATTCCAGGTCTTGGCACAATTCAGGACTAATTTGTATGGTTTAGTCCCTGGGAGGAGCTCATGCACCACCTTTGTGGGGTGTGAGTTTGGACCAGACACTGGGGACCAGTGTCAAATTACAGGGGGGAGAGTGTAGCGGGTATTTAAATTTGGGGGGTAGCATCTGGGTTAGTTAACCCAGATGTACTAATGGTTAGGGAATCTGAGAATCCCTTTTGTGGTTCTTGGAGGACTCTGGTGGTGAAAGGTTCCCTGTGGCCTGCAGGTGGCGTTGTCGCCCTGGGCCGGAGTTGAACCTGCACCGCAAGACTGTACCTTTTTTTCCTCTCCTGGCGCCGGTACAGCGGGGCGGGGAACCCGCTGTGACGAAAAAGGAGAGGAGATAAAAGGGGCGGACGCCCTGACCTCGGGGTTCAGAGTTGGAGGACGCGGCCGCACCCAGGCACCTTCGGCCTAGGTGCTGGCGTTCCGGAGATCTGGGCCCAGGTGCCCTTGAACTGGCCGGAGCGAGGGATGGAGTCCATCCCAGGCACCTTAAGCCTGGGGTGAGGTACTATGGCCAAGGCATGGGGCCCAGTAACTTCGACTGGGTTCCGCGGGGGTGGAGGAGTCCGAGGGGCCCTAAGGTGTTGGGACCCGTATCTGAGGCGAGGAAGCCGGGGAGTGTAACCCTTCCGGATAGCCCGGTACAGCATTAATCCGGTGACGGCGGGGGCTCTGGTAACTCCCTTGGAGGGATGTCTTCCCCCTGACAGGGGCTGCAACATAGCGAAGGTAACTCCAGTTCCTGTTCACTAGAGTCGCTGGAAGAGACTCTGAAGCTAAAAAGTTCATTTAACAGCCACTGTGCTTAGCAACCGTTGGTGAAACCTCAATGGTTTAGTTTCTTTGAGGATTGTGCCTTGACCTACTCCCCACCAATACTGGACTGTTCTATGGGTCTCAAACTGTCTGCTCGCAAAGGACTATTTGTTTGCCGTTATGGAATAAATAAGCGTTGGACCTTTTCAGTGTGTGGTACTCCAATTACTGGGAGCAAAGGGGGTTATCAGCAGAACAGACTTGTCTCTGAGCGTATACACAGCCCGGGTGTAATTAGATGCTGACAAAACAAAAAAAAGTGTAGCGCTAAAACTAAATATGAACTGCACTGAAAGTGCAGTAATCAACAATGCATATTCAAATTATACAAACATCTTAAAGAACACAGTGACAAAATGAAAATTAATCCAAAAAAATCCTCAGTGATGTGAGTATTGAATAATAGAAGTCACAATGAAACTAAATCCTTTGGTGTAGAAATGCTGGTGAAGTTGAATTGGTGAAAATCAAAGTCAAAATCAAAATGGTGGTGCTCCTAAAGTGAACTTAACACAAAATAAGTGCTTTCAGAGTGACCGTCACCATACGATAGTAGAAAAGGCTTACCGAAAGGTGTGGACCCCAAAAAACTTGCGTTCAAAGGGTCAACCAAGCATGGGTAAGCCACTATGGACAGCGAATCTCCAACTGTGATTTAAACAGGGGTCTCGAACATCAATCCAATACAGAGGGTGCAGAAAATATCTCTGGCGTTTAAATGGCGATGGAACTTGCAGGAAATGCCCAATGATGGCCAGGTGTTGATTTCAGGCAAGTAATAGAAAATGGAAGGAAAGAAAAAAGCACATAGCGTAATCCTATAAGCAGGCAGCCATGTTGCTTTGTTTGTTTTCACCATTTCTCAATTGGTTGTGTGAGCGGCTTCACCATAAGGCAGCGCGGAATTTTTTGTATCCATTTGTAATTAGATGCTGGCCTTCACCTCTACATGCTGAAATCTAGAGGACATGGGCCGTGGCGCACCTCGCTCTCCCCTTCAAAGTACCCCTAGGCCGAAGCCAAAGTATCCACTAAAGAAGAGAGAGAGGGTGAGGCCGCTACAGTTGTTTTTGGACTGTTTATATGTACTTGTGTTCCTTCACGATAGCACATACAGTGTGTGGATTCCTTCAGTGGAACCACCCACACTATACTATTCCATTTGTGGTTTATTTTGATTCATGCACTGACACTGTGTGGATTCCTTCCGTGCAAGCATCCACACCATAGTTTGAGGTTAATTGATTTATGCACTGTATACTGCATTTAATTTATTATATGTCATAATATCACTCCTACATATAGTGATATCCTTCACCAATTTAGCGCCTCACTTCCCATTGATAATCAAGATGTTTTTTGGTAAATGTGAGACGGGCCTTTGTGTTCTTTTTGGTCAGCAGTGGCTTTGGCCTTGGAACTCTCCCATGGATGCCATTTTTTCCCAGTCTCTTTCTTATTGTTGAATCATGAACACTGATCTTACCTGAGGCAAGTGAGGTCTGCAGTTCTTTAGATGTTGTTCTGGGTTCTTTTATGACCTCCTGGATGAGTCATCGTCATGCTCTTGCAGTAATTTTTGTAGGCCGGCCACTCCTGTGAAGGTTCACCACCAGTGGCTGTGCGTCCATAAGGGGCGCACGGGCGCCGCCCCCTCTCTCCTGCCACCTCTCTATGACCAATAGATAGATTCATGCATTGCATGAATCTATATATGATCGTAGCTGACACCCCCTATTCGAAGCGCCCGGCCCCCTTTCGGGCACCTGAATTACAGCGACGGGGTATTTTTGCATTTGATGTGCACAGTGGCTGCGTTTGGAGGGCACAGTGGCTGCGTTTGGAAGGCACAGTGGCTGCATTTGATGGCACAGTGGCAGCATTTGATGGCACAGTGGCTGCGTTTGATGGCACAGTGGCTGCGGTTTGAGGGCACAGTGGCTGTGTTTAATGGTACAGTGGCTGAATTTGGTACAGTGGCTGCGTTTGATGGGCACAGTGAGGCTGCAATTGATGGGGTTTTTTTTTCAGAATTTTTCAGTTTGTTTGCGCCCCCCAAAAAATTTTGAGCACCAGCCGTCACTGCCATTAAGTGGTGGATGAGTATGGGTTATTTTTGAAAAATAAGTATATTGTTTAGCGTCACTTTAACAACCATTGACAGTGGGAGGCTGACATGTAACATGAACTGTTATGCCGCGTACACACAACCGTTTTTCATGACAAGAAAAATGCAATTTTTTTGATTGGTCGTGAAAAATGGTCGTGTGTATGCTCTATAGCATTTTTCGCGAGTAAACTGCCCGAATTTTTTTTAGAACCTGCTCTATTTTTTCTCGTTGCTTTTCACGTCGTTCTTTTTCACGTCGTGAAAAACGGTTATGTGTGCGCTTTTACGAGGGGGAAAAAAACGCGCATGCTCAGAATCAAGTATGAGACGGGAGCGCTCGTTCTGGTAAAACTAGCGTTCAAAATGGAGATAGCACATTCGTGACGCTGTAACGGACTGAAGAGCACGAGGCTGAAAAGTGCAAATCATCTCTCACCAAACTTTACTAACTCGAGGATCAGCAAATGCAGACCAAAGTGTGGTGCCATTCGAATGGAACTTCCCCTTTATAGTGGCGTTGTACGTGTTGTACGCCACCACGCTTTGCTTGAGCGTTTTTTTTTCATGAACGTGTGTATGCAAGGCAGGCTTGAGAGGAATCACGACGAGAAAAATGTTGTTTTTTTGCATGACATGAATAACGGTTGCGTGTACACGGCATTACAGTGGGTTGGGAGTGACATACTTCTGCTACCAGAAAAAAAAAAGAACGTTGCTCTCCGCCATCCCTCCCTTACTTTTTGTCAATCAATACAAGGCATGTTCTTATTGTCCAAGGAGAAGAGATGGGGTGGATGATGTCACATCCTCTACGTCAGCCAATCAGAGCCTGCCTATTAATTCATTGTCAGAAATAGAAATACATTCCTGAGTGGCAGAGGGACAGAAGAGGGTGACTCTCTATTTCCAGAAGCCAACCCTTCTAACTACATGTAGTGGAGAAATGGAGAAATCACTTTTATCCAAGCTGGCCCACAGTAAGGTATAAATGTGAAATAATTCCTGGAGTTCTCTTTTAAGCTTTGTATCTAGAAGCACTGCAGAATCAAGATAAATATAAATGAGGCGACAATGTCCTCAAACTTCCTGAGACCCAAATTAAAGTTCAATCTAAGTAAAAAAAACAGTAATGCCACGTACAGACGATCGTAAATTCCGACAACAAATGTTCGATGGGCGCTTGTTGTCGGAAATTCCGACCGTGTGTAGGCTCCATCAGACATTTTCTGTCGGAATTTCCGACAACAAAAATTTGAGAGCTCTCCGACAATTTCCGACAACAAAATCCGTGCTCTCAAATTCCAATTGTGTGTACCCAATTCCGACGCACAAAATTCCACGCGTGTTCTGAATTAAGTACGAGACGGAAGCGATCGGTCTGGTAAAACTAGCGTTCGTAATGGAGAGAGCACATTCGTCACGCTGTAACAGACTGAAAAGCACGAGGCTGAAAAGCGCAAATCGTCTCTCACCAAACTTCTACTAACACGAGATTAGCAGAAGGAGCCCAAAGGGTGGCGCACTTGCTATGGAACTTCCGTTTTATTGTGCCGTCGTACGTGTTTTACGTCACCGCGTTCTTGACGTTCGGAATTTCCGACAATATTTGTGTGACCGTGTGTATGCAAGACAAGTTTGAGCCAACATCCGTCGGAAAAAAATCCACAATTTTGTTGTCGGAATGTCCGATCGTTTGTACGTGGCATAGGAGTACATTGTATGATGTCATTTTGGGAACCTGTTATACAGAAAATGAATGTGAATAATCTAAATCATTTTGAAAATGTCAATAAATAAGAGAAATGAGCCATCAATTCTTTATGGAAGGATCAACAATTGATAACATGCCTGGTGATAACAGGGTCAGAATTGTATTACTGGATGCTATTTAAAGTGACGTAACAGGGAGTTCAGATCTGACCCATAGTTAAAAGAAAGCAATAAAAATGTATGTAAATATTTTGACCAAACAAGATCTTAGCTTTATTACACTGAATATCAGAGGACACCAATGTTTTATTACTCACCTAAGATACATAAAATGCAATTGCAGCCTCTTGGACATCAGTTCCCAATCTCCATCCTCAAATACCCCTCAACTTGTAGGTATGTTGTCATGTTTTGGTAATTTTCCTGAGATAAAATAGCTGACATAAATACCAAGCTATTGTCATTGGCTGAAAGCATCTATGCAAGATGAAGAAAATCCTGAAAACTTGAGCTGTTGGGGGTACTTGAGGACCACAGGAACCACTGCTCTAGGACATCCAAATAGCCATTTTTTAACAAACAAGAACTTGACCTTATATAAGCTGAATACCTGATGATTAGGGATGAGCTGCGAGTTCGAGTTGAACCCATGTTCGACTCGAACATCGCCTGTTCGCCGAATTTCGAACATTATGGGCCATTCGCGCCAAATTCGAGTGGCGCGCCACGGCCCATAATTCACTGCGGCATCGCAGTGCATTGCTGGCTGATGATTGGCCAAGCATGCACTATGACCCGCATGCTTGGCCAATCACAGCGCCGTAAGTACAGAGAGCCGTAATTGGCCAAAGCCAGGGTGGCTTTGGCCAATCATGGCTCAGAGGAGTAGGTACACGCCCCACACTATATAAGGCCGCCGGCGTGGTGGCCTTGTGTAGTGTGTTGCGGCGTTGATTAGAAGACACAGAGAGAGAGAGAGACAGTGTAATTTGATTTGAGTTGGATAGAGCAGGCAGGCCAGTCAGTTAGCTGCAGTTACAGTGTGTAGAGGATATACTGTATATGCATCCTAGGTGTTGTATATGTATTTACACACTGTATTCAGTTTAGCTAGATCCGTTCCTTTTATTCTCTATACTGACAGGCAGGCAGGTGATTGTGCTAGCTGCGGTATTTTCACGTGTTCTATGTCCTTTGCACAGCGTGCAAATAAAGGTACCTGAATACAATTGCTGTTCTCATACTAATACCACAGGCAGGGAGCTGCATTATTTTCATTTAGTGTACTGTGTCCTTTGTACAGCGTGCACCTAAAGGTACCTGAATACAATTAGTGGTGTTCTCATACTAATACCACAGGCAGGGAGATGCAAGTATTTTCACTTAGTGTACTGTGTCCTTTGCACAGCGTGCACCTAAAGGTACCTGAATACAATTAGTGGTGTTCTCATACTAATACCACAGGCAGGGAGCTGCAAGTATTTTCACTTAGTGTACTGTGTCCTTTGCACAGCGTGCACCTAAAGGTACCTGAATACAATTAGTGGTGTTCTCAGACTAATACCACAGGCAGGGAGCTGCATTATTTTCATTTAGTGTACTGTGTCATTTGCACAGCGTGCACCTAAAGGTACCTGAATAAAATTGCTGTTCTCATACTAATACCACAGGCAGGGAGCTGCATTATTTTCATTTAGTGTACTGTGTCCTTTGCACAGCGTGCACCTAAAGGTACCTGAATACAATTGGTGGCGTTCTCATACTAATACCACAGGCAGGGAGCTGCATTATTTTCATTTAGTGTACTGTGTCCTTTGCACAGCGTGCACCTAAAGGTACCTGAATACAATTGCTATTTTCATACTAATACCACAGGCAGGGAGCTGCATTATTTTCATTTAGTGTACTGTGTCTTTTGCACAGCATGCACCTAAAGGTACCTGAATACAATTGGTGGTGTTCTCATACTAATACCACAGGCAGGGAGCTGAAAAGTATTTTCACTTAGTGTACTGTGTCCTTTGCACAGCGTGCACCTAAAGGTACCTGAATACAATTAGTGGTGTTCTCATACTAATACCACAGGCAGGGAGCTGCATTATTTTCATTTAGTGTACTGTGTCCTTTGCACAGCGTGCACCTAAAGGTACCTGAATACAATTGGTGGTGTTCTCATACTAATACCACAGGCAGGGAGCTGCATTATTTTCATTTAGTGTACTGTGTCCTTTGCACAGCGTGCACCTAAAGGTACCTGAATACAATTGCTATTTTCATACTAATACCACAGGCAGGGAGCTGCATTATTTTCATTTAGTGTACTGTGTCTTTTGCACAGCGTGCACCTAAAGGTACCTGAATACAATTGGTGGTGTTCTCATACTAATACCACAGACAGGGAGCTGCAAGTATTTTCACTTAGTGTACTGTGTCCTTTGCACAGCGTGCACCTAAAGGTACCTGAATACAATTAGTGGTGTTCTCATACTAATACCACAGGCAGGGAGCTGCAAGTATTTTCACTTAGTGTACTGTGTCCTTTGCACAGCGTGCACCTAAAGGTACCTGAATACAATTGGTGATGTTCTCATACTAATACCACAAACAGGGAGCTGCATTAATTTCATTTAGTGTACTGTGTCCTTTGCAAAGCGTGCACCTAAAGGTACCTGAATACAATTGCTGTTTTCATACTAATACCACAGGCAGGGAGCTGCATTATTTTCATTTAGTGCTGCAGTATAATCAGTATACATAAATATATATATATATCCCACCTTTGTGAAACTACATCTCACTGCAGGCCATTAGTATGTCTGGAAGGCAAATAAGGAGAGGCAGACAATCACGAGCCAATAAAAGAGGGCAAGCAGGCTCTGTGTCTAGAGGCAACAGTGCTGGTTGTGGACACAGTGCATCCTCATCGGCACGTGGCCGTGGGACACGCTTGTCCTTCTTTTCGGCAGCTGGCCATGTTGAGCCGCAAAATGCTGAAGACTTGGTAGAGTGGATGACCAAGCCGTCCTCATCCTCCTCATCCTCTCTCACCCAGGCTCAGGGTACTTTGTCTGGCAAAGCAGCTGCCAACGCGGTCTCTTCCCTCGGCTCAATGGCATCAGTCACTCCTTCCCTAGCCCCACCATGTCCTCCTGAGGAGTCCCCCAAACTGTTTGACCACAGTGTTGGGTACATGCTCCAGGAGGATGCCCAGTGTTTTGAAGGCTCCGATGATGGAACCCAGCTAGAGGAAGGCAGTAACGTGAGTCCAGAGAGAGGGGGTAGTAACGTGAGCCCAGAGAGAAGGGGTGCCCAACAAGGACAGCAATCTGGCAGTCATGTTCCCCTAGCTGCAGCATACTGCCAGAGTGCCAGGTTTGCTCCAGTGATGAGGAGGGAGGGGATGATGAGGTCACTGACTCCACAAGGGTGCCTGATAGGAGAGAGGAGGAGGAGGAGGCACATCTCCAACGAGGCAGGATGCCCTCCAGGGGCCAGCTTAAGGGCAGCACACTACTGCATCACACCGCAGAGCTCCGCATGTGCAGGGCGCTGCTGTCTTTGCGCGTTATTCCAAAAGTTCTTTGGAATAACGCAGCACTGCTATTTGCAACATATGTCTCAGGCGTATTTCGTGTGGCCAAAACATCACCCGCTTGGGCACCACATTCTTGATCAGACATATGTCGACCCGTCATGCAGTTCGTTGGCAAGCACACCTAAAAGACCCACACCAAAGAACAAAGCAGACCTCTCCTTGCTCCTCATCTGCTGGGATCTCCAACTCCACTATACCTTCGGTCCTCTGAAACCTGCACTGAGTGGAATAAAGGTGTAGAATTAGGTGTGTCACAGCCAAGTACTTGCGGGCAATCTGCTATCCGTACACCGACGTCACCAATGGCAAATTTCCCAGCCCCAGCTGCTGCACCGCCGAAAGAAGTTCGCTCCCAGCCATCCACATGCCCAGCGGTTGAATGCTAGCTTGGCTAAAGTGCTAGCACTTCAACTGCTGCCTTTTCAGTTGGTAGACTCTGCCCCCTTCCGTGAGTTTGTGGAATGTGCGGTTCCTCAGTGGCAGGTTCCCAAACACCACTTTTTCTCACGGAAGGCGATTCCGGCTTGTGGAAGGCAATGTCTTGGCCTCGCTGGACAGGGCGGTCAGCGGTAAGGTGCATATTACCGCTGACTCATGGTCCAGCAGGCATGGACAGGAATGTTACCTATCTTTCACAGCGCATTGGGTGACTCTGATGGCAGCTGGGAAGGATGCAGGACAAGGTGCAGTAGTGTTGAAGGTTGTTCCACCACCACGCCTCCAAAATGCTACTACTGGTGATTCTGACACACCTCTCTCCTCCACCCCCTCCTCTTCTTCTTCCTCCATGGCCTCTTCCTGTGCTTTGAACCAGCGGTGCTCCGTAGGCGTTCAAGGGGCTAAGCAAGTACGCAGGCCAAAAGATGGCATGAGGTGCTTGAGCTGGTGTGCTTGGGGGACAGGAGCCACACTGGGGCAGAGATTATGTCAGCTCTGCAGGGGCAGGCTCAGAGGTGGTTGATGCCACGCTAGCTTAAGCCAGGAAAGGTGGTTTGCGACAATGGCACCAACCTCCTCTCCGCCCTCCAACAGGGACACCTGACCCATGTGCCCTGTTTGGCTCACGTCCTTAACTTGGTGGTGCAGCGGTTCTTGGGCAGGTACCCGGGCTTACAGGATGTCCTGAAGCAAGCCAGGAAACTCTGTGTGCATTTCCGCCGGTCATATAATGCCAGTGCTCGGCTGGCTGACCTCCAAAAAGGTATACAACCTGCCCAAGAACCGCCCTATCTGTGACATGCCCACCAGGTGGAACTCTACGTTGGCCATGCTGCAGCGGCTGCACACGCAGCAGAGGGCCATCAATGAGTATCTGTTGCAATATGGCACCAGGACAGGGTCAGGGGAGCTTGTTTTTTTTCCCCGCGCCAGTGGGCCATGATCAGGGATGCATGCACTGTCCTGTCACCATTTGAGGAGGCCACGAGGATGGTGAGCAGTGACAGTGCATGCATCAGTGAAACTGTCCCTCTTGTCCACCTGTTTGAGTACATGCTGCGTGGAATAATGGACAGGGCACTTGAGGCAGAACAGAGGGAGGAAGAGGAAGACTTCCTTACCTCTCAAGGCCCCCTTTATCCAGACAGTGTTCCTGCTGGCCCGCCTATCACACAGGAAGAGGAGGAGGAGGAGGAGGATTGTGTCAGCATGGAGGTGGAGCCTAGCACTCAGCATCAGCAGGAGTCTTCAAGGGATCAATTACAGTCTTTAAGAAACCCATGAACTTGTCCGTGGCTGGGAGGAGGTGGCTGCGGATCATGTCGCCCTGAGTGAACCAGAGGACTCCGGACCGAATGCCTCAGCAAACCTACGCTGCATGGCCTCCCTGATCCTGCAAAGCCTGCTGAAGGATCCTCGTATTCGTGCTATCAAGGAGAGGGATCATTACTGGCTGGCAACCCTCCTTGATCCACGTTACAAGGGTAAGGTTGTGGACCTTATCTTGGCGTCGCAGAGGGAGCAGAGGATGAAACATCTTCGGGAGACCTTGCATAAAGGTCTGTGCAATGCGTTCCCAGAGATTTGGAGGTAGTGATGAGCCGAACACCCCCGGGTTCGGTTCGCACCAGAACCCGCGAACGGACCGAAAGTTCGTACGAACATTAGAACCCTATTAAATACAATGGATGCGAACGTTCGAATTCTAAAGTGCTAATTATAACGACTATTATCCATGTTATTGTCCTAAACAGAGTTTGGGAACCTGGGTTCTGCACCAGGGGACATGTATCAATGCAAAAAGAAGTTTTAAAAACGGCAGTTTTTCGGGAGCAGTCATTTTAATGATGCATAAAGTGAAAAAAAAAAAAGTCAAATATTCCTTTAAATATTGTACCTGGGGGGTGTCTAAAGTATGCCTGTGAAGTGCCACGTGTTTCCCGTGTTTAGAACTGTCCCTGCACAAAATTACATTTCTAAAGGAAAAAAAAAGCCATTTAAAACTGCTTGCGGCTTTAACCACTTAACGACCGCCCACCGCCGATTTACGTCGGCAGAATGGCACGGACAGGCAGAATCACGTAGATCTACGTGATCGCCTTTGTGCAGTTGGGTTGTCCATCCGGACCCCCCTTCACTGCAGTGAGCGGCCGTTAAGTGTTCGGGAGCGATCAGGCATGAGGGGGCGGCCGCTCGATTCCGCCCCCCCCCCTCGCGATCGCTCCCGGCCAATGAAAATGCTTCCTCCGCCATGTGATGTAAACACAGGCTGGAGGAAGTGATGTCATCTCCCTCGCCGCGGTCTTTTCGTTCCCGGCGCCGAGGAGAGAAGACAGAGGTTAGTGCTCCAACAGTCCACTGACACGTAGGTACACATAGGCACACAAATCACCCCCCAGTCACCCCCAGATCACCCCCCAGGTCACCCCAAAGCCCCCAATCACAGTGTCACTGATTGCAGTGATCATTTATTTTACTGATCACTGCATTTAGTGTCATCTGTGATTGTAAAAAGTTGCAGGGCAGTTAGGATTAGGCCCCTTTAGGTCCAGGGTAGCCCCCTAACCCCCCCTGATAAAGGTTTAACCCCTTGATTACCCCCCAGGTAACCCTTTCACCCCCTAACTTCAGCGTCACTAAGCGATTGTTTTTCCGATCGCTGTATTCGTGTCGCTGGTGTTTTAGATAGGCAGTTATTTTTTTTTTAGGTTCGCCGCAGGTTTTTATTAGTGTCAGGTACCCCCATATATTATTTTAACCCCCTGATTGCCCCTAGAGTTAACCCTTTCACCAGTGATCGCCGTATAAGCGTCACTGGTGTCACTGGTTAGCCAGTAAGTTATTTAGTTATTTAGGTTACCCGTCAGGTTTTTATATAGTGTCAGGTACCCCCATATTTAACCTAATAAAGGTTTTAACCCCCTGATTGCCCCTAGTTAACCCTTTCACCAGTGATCACCATATAAAGGTTAGGGTGACGCTGGTTGATTAGTTTGCTTTTTATAGCATCAGGGCACCCGCCGTATATAACCCAATAAAGGTTTAACCCCCCTGATCGCCCGGCGGGTGAGATCAATTAGGTTTTAGCGCCAGAGAGGGTCTGCGTCGCCCCAGGCAGTGTTAGGTTAGTGCCAGTAACGCTAACACCCACGCGCAAAGCATACACCCCCCTTAGTGGTATAGTATCTGATCAGATCTATACTAGCATCCCCAGCGGTTTAGGGTTCCCAAAAACGCAGTGTTAGCGGGATCAGCCCAGATACCTGCTAGCGCCTGCGTTTAGCCCCTCCGCCCAGCCCAGCCCAGCCCACCCAAGTGCAGTATCGATCGATCACTGTCACTTACCAAACACAACACACATAACTGCAGCGTTCGCAGAGACAGGCCTGATCCCTGCGATCGCTAACAGTTTTTTTGTAGCATTTGATATATTTGCTGACGACAGTCAGGTGCTTTTTTTCCTGTGAATCTTACTAGTGTACCCCTAAATTTAGAGCCCAAAATGGCAAGACGAAGGTACACTAGTAAAGAGGCCTACGAGATTCTGAGCATGACAGATAGTGAAGAGGAGGTCACGTATCTGTCAGATTCAGGCTCAGAATATCTTCCCGTAGAAGACAGTGACGTCAGCGGCCCCACGTCAGATAGCTCTGACGACGAAGTTGAGGTCCCTGCTAAGGTCAGGTGTACCCGATCCCGATCTTCTGAGGTTGTTGAGGAGCAAGAACCGCAGGTCTCTTGTATCATGGAGCAGAGTAGTACTAGCGCCGCTATTCCTTCTGGTGAACTGGCAAGCACCAGCGGCCTAGTACAGCCTGGACGTACATCCAGCACTGCAGTAACACTTGGTGACGTGGCGAGTCCCATAAGTGCAGTTCAAGCTGGCGAGGTGGCAAGCACAAGTAGTGTCCCGCTGCCACCAAGAAGACAAAGGCAGGCCCGTCGTGCCCATACTGCCCTTCCTGCAGAATTCGCCTATCCTGATTGGGTCCCCACCACTTCTGCAGAACCCGTACTTCCCCCATTCACTGCCCAACCCGGTATTCAGGTGGAAACAGCTGATTTTATTCCAATTGATTTTTATTCGCTGTTTTTCACGGAAGATCTATATAGATCTATTGTGGACCAGAGTAATTTATATGCTGGTCAATTTATCGCCGCTAACCCCCAGTTGCCTAAAATTGCCAGAAATTGGAAACCAATTACGGTTTCCGAATTTAAGACCTTTCTGGGCCTTTCCCTCAACATGGGCACACATAAATTTCCGTCATTGCGTGCTTATTGGTCCACGCACCCAATTGACCACATGCCCGTGTTCTCTGCCTCCATGTCCAGGGCACGATACGAGCAGATTTTGCGGTTCATGCACTTCAACGACAATGAACTTTGTCGTCCACGTGGGGACCCTGAATACGACCGGCTCTATAAAATTCGGCCCCTCATAAACCACTTCAACGAACGTTTTGCAGCCTTGTTTACTCCCGATCAAGTTGTCTGCGTTGATGAGTCCCTGATTAAATTTTCTGGCCGCTTGTCTTTCAAGCAGTACCTTCCCAGCAAGCGTGCCAGATACGGGGTCAAGCTCTACAAGTTCTGTGACAGGGCAACAGGCTATGTAGTGAACTTTACGGTTTATGAGGGAAAAGACAGTCAGATTGAGTCGGTCAACTGCCCGGATTACATAGGGAGCGCTGGCAAGATAGTGTGGAACTTGGTGTCACCCTTATTCGGAAAGGGGTACCACTTGTATGTGGACAATTATTACACGAGCGTGCCACTGTTTAGTCACTTGTTTGATCATCAGATTGGAGCATGTGGCACCGTGCGACCTAATCGCCGGGGCTTTCCCCAGCGGCTTGTAGATGCCCGTCTTAGGCTGGGGGAGAGAGCCTGCTTGAAGTGTAATAACTTGCTCGCTATGAAGTGGAGGGACAATAAGAATGTTTTCCTTCTTACCTCCCTTCATGCAGACACGACAGTCCAAATTCGTACGGCGACTGGTGTTGTGGAGAAACCCCTCTGTGTCCACGAATATAACCAAAATATGGGAGGGGTGGACCTCAACGACCAGTTGATGGCGCCGTATCTAATTGACCGTAAGGCGAGACGCTGGTACAAAAAAGTGTCTCTATCATTATTCCAATTGGCTTTGCTGAACGCTCATGTGCTATACAGAGCTTCAGGCGGGACGTTATCTCTTCTAAAATTCCAGAATGAGATAGTCACAGAACTCCTGTATCCAGGCGGTTCTGCACCTCACCATCCCCAACCAAATGCAGTAAGCCGGCTGCATGAGAGGCATTATTCGTATGTCCTCCCGAGTACCCCTACCCAAAGCCACCCCCAAAAAAGATGTCGTGTCTGTAGCAAGCGCGGATTTAGGCGTGACACCCGTAGTTTTTGTCCACTCTGTCCTGACAAGCCTGGTCTTTGCCAAGGTGAATGTTTTGAATGCTACCACTCAAAAGTGAAGTTTTAGCATAGGGTACAGCATTTCACAGACAAGGACACACTTACACAGGGTCTCCCAAGATGCCATTACATTTTGAGAGACCCGAACCATTACAGTTGTAAAGTTACAAAAAAAAGTGTAAAAAAGAAAAAAAAAAACGTAAAAAACAAAACACAAAAAAAATATAAAATAAAAAAACCAAAAATAGTTGTCGTTTTATTGTTCTCTCTCTCTCTATTTTCTCTCTATTGTTCTGCTCTTTTTTACTGTATTCTATTCTGCAATGTTTTATCATGCTTGCTTTTCAGGTATGTAATTTTTTGTTTTCAGGTGCGCCATTCAACTGCAGCGCGGAATTATTTATCTTGACAGCAACAGCGTTTGCTCCCACGATACATAAAGCTGTGACTCCAGTGCTGTAGGAGGTGATTTCACCACCACAGTTAAAAAAAGAGCATATATGCCGAAGCATGGGGGCAGCAGGGGCGGAGGAGCGATTTTGCTCCTAATGCCGCGTACATACGGTCGAAATTCCGACGGAGGCCTGCCCGTGGAAAATTCCGACCGTGTGTACGCGGCATAACTTTTTTGCGGGAGGATGCCCCCATGCTTCGGCATATATATATTTTAGGCACAGGTTGCGTTAAAACATTTTTTTATTTTTTACTAGGTTTTGTTTTGGTATTTGCTTTGCAGGTATGGCATGGTAAGGTCTTACTGTTGTACTGTAATGTTACTTTGTTTTAATGTTAACCACCATTTGCTTAGCAGGTACGCCATTCAGTTGCAGCGCGGATCTATTTATCTTGACAGCAACAGCGTTTGCTCCCACGATACATAAAGCCGTGACTCCAATGCTGTAGGAGGTGATTTCACCACCACAGTTAAAAAAAAGAGCATATATGCCGAAGCATGGGGGCAGCAGGGGCGGAGGAGCGATTTTTCTCCTAATGCCGCGTATACACGGTCGAAATTCCAACGGAGGCTTGCCCGTGGAAAAGTCCGACCGTGTGTACGCGGCATAACCTTTTATGCCGCGTACATACGGTCGAAATTCCGACGAAGGCTTGACCATGTGTACGCGGCATAACTTTTTTGCGGGAGGATGCCCCCATGCTTCGGCATATATGCCCATCATTAGAAGAAGGTGGATGAAGGGAGGTATTCTAATGGTGGGCATACCCACCAATCAATCTCTTTTTTTCGTTCAGCCAATAGGCTGTATGAAAAAAAAGATTACAATACATGTCCAACAAGGACCAGCAACGTACTGGTATGTTGCTGGACTTTGAATGTTTATACCAGAATGATGCCTGCGGGTTTAGGTATCATCTTGGTATCATTCTTTTCAGCCAGCAGCCGGCTTTCATGTAAAAGCAATTCTAGCAGATAATTAGCCTCTAGACTGCTTTTACAAGCAGTGGGAGGGAATGTCCCCCCCCGGATATAAAAAGCGCCATTGGGAAATTGGGAAAGCATTTTATCACACCGATCTTGGTGTGGTCAGATGCTTTGAGGGCAGAGGAAAGATCTAGGGTCTAACCCCCCAATTTTTTTCAAAAAAAGAGTACCTGTCACTACCTATTGCTATCATAGGGGATATTTACATTCCCTGAGATAACGATAAAAATGGTAAAAAAATGAAATATGGAAGGCACAGTTTAAAAATAACATAAAAAAGCCAAATAAATAAAAAAAAAAAAAAAAAGCACCGCTGTCCCCCCCTGCTCTTGCGCAAAGGCGAACGCAAGCGTCGGTCTAGCGTCATATGTAAACAGCAATTGCATCATGCATGTGAGGTATCACCGCGAAGGTCAGATCGAGGGCAGTCATTTTAGCAGTAGACCTCCTCTGTAAATCTAACGTGGTAACCTGTAAAGGCTTTTAAATGCTTTTAAAAATGAATGTAGTTTGTCGCCGCTGCACGTTTGTGCACAATTTTAAAGCATGTCGTGTTTGGTATCCATGTACTCGGCCTATGATCATCTTTTTTATTTCATCAAACATTTGGGCAATATAGTGTTTTTTAGTGCATTAAAAATAAAAAAAGTGTGTTTTTCCCCCAAAAAATGCGTTTGAAAAATCGCTGCGCAAATACTGTGTGGAAAAAAAAAATGCAACACCCACTATTTTAATCTGTAGGGCCTTTGCTTTAAAAAAATATATAATGTTTGGGGGTTCAACATAATTTTCTTGCAAAAAATTTTTTTTTTTCATGTAAACAAAAAGTGTCAGAAAGGGCTTTGTCTTCAAGTGGTTAGAAGAGTGGATGATGTGTGACATAAGCTTCCTAATGTTGTGCATAAAATGCCAGGACAGTTCAAAACCCCCCCAAATGACCCCATTTTGTAAAGTAGACACCTCAAGCTATTTGCTGAGAGGCATGTTGAGCCCATTGAATATTTTTTTTTTTTGTCCCAAGTGATTGAATAATGACCAAAAAAAAAAAAAAATGTACAAAAAGTTGTCACTAAATTATATATTGCTCAAATATGCCATGGGCATATGTGGAATTACACCCCAAAATACATTCTGTTGCTTCTCCTGAGTACGGGGATACCACATGTGTGGGACTTTTTGGGAGCCTAGTCGCGTACGGGACCCCAAAAACCAAGCACCGCCTTCAGGATTTCTATGGGTGTAAATTTTTGATTTCACTCCTCACTGCCTATCACAGTTTCGGAGGCCATGGAATGCCCAGATGGCACAAAACCCCCCCAAATGACCCCATTTTGGAAAGTAGACACCCCAAGCTATTTGCTGAGAGGTATGTTGAGTATTTTGCAGATCTCGCTTTTTGTCACAAAGTTTTGAAAATGTAAAAAAAGAAAAAAAAAAAGAAAAAAAAATGTCTTTCTTAATTTTCAAAAACAAATGAGAGCTGTAAAATACTCACCATGCCTCTCAGCAAATAGCTTGGGGTGTCTACTTTCCAAAATGGGGTCATTTGTGGGGGTTTTGGGCTATTTTGGCATTTTATGGCCTTCAAAACTGTGATAGGTAGTGAGGAGTGAAATCAAAAATTTGTGCCCTTAGAAACCTTGAAGGCGGTGCTTGGTTTTTGGGGTCCCGTACGCGGCTAGGCTCCCAAAAAGTCCCACACATGTGGTATCCCCGTACTCAGGAGAAGCAGCAGAATGTATTTTGGGGTGTAATTTCACATATAACCATGGCATGTGTGAGCAATATATCATTTAGTGACAACTTTTTGTACATTTTTTTTTTCTTTTTGTCATTATTCAATCATTTGGGACAAAAAAAAAAAATATTCAATGGGCTCAACATGCCTCTCAGCAAATAGCTTGGGGTGTCTACTTTCCAAAATGGGGTCATTTGGGGGGGGGTTTTGTGCCATCTTGACATTTTATGGCCTTCAAAACTGTGATAGGTAGTGAGGAGCGAAATCAAAAATTTATGCCCTTAGAAACCTTGAAGGCGGTGCTTGGATTTGGGGTCCCGTACGCGGCTAGGCTCCCAAAAAGTCCCACACATGTGGTATCCCCGTACTCAGGAGAAGCAGCAGAATGTATTTTGGGGTGTAATTTCACATATGCCCATGGCATGTGTGAGCAATATATCATTTAGTGACAACTTTGTGCAAAAAAAAAAAAGTTTGTCATATTCCCGCAACCTGTGGCAAAATATAAAATATTCCATGGACTCAACATGCCTCTCAGCAAATAGCTTGGGGTGTCTACTTTCCAAAATGGGGTAATTTGGGGGGGTTTTGTGCTATTTTGGCATTTTATGGCCTTCGAAACTGTGATAGGTAGTGAGGAGTGAAATCAAAAATTTACGCCCTTAGAAATCCTGAAGGTGGTGCTTGGTTTTTGGGGCCCTGTACGCGGCTAGGCTCCCAAAAAGTCCCACACATGTGGTATCCCCGTACTCAGGAAAAGCTGCAGAATGTATTTTGGGGTGCAATTCCACATATAACCATGGCATGTGTGAGCAATATATCATTTAGTGACAACTTTTTGTACATTTTTTTTTTCTTTTTGTCATTATTCAATCATTTGGGACAAAAAAAAAATATTCAATGGGGTCAACATGCCTCTCAGCAAATAGCTTGGGGTGTCTACTTTCCAAAATGGGGTCATTTGGGGGGGTTTTGTGCCATCTTGGCATTTTATGGCCTTCAAAACTGTGATAGGTAGTGAGGAGTGAAATCAAAAATTTATGCCCTTAGAAACCTTGAAGGCGGTGCTTGGTTTTTGGGGTCCCGTACGCGGCTAGGCTCCCAAAAAGTCCCACACATGTGGTATCCCCGTACTCAGGAGAAGCAGCAGAATGTATTTTGGGGTGTAGTTTCACATATGCCCATGGCATGTGTGAGCAATATATAATTTAGTGACAACTTTGTGCAAAAAAAAAAAAGTTTGTCATATTCCCGCAACTTGTGGCAAAATATAAAATATTCCATGGACTGAACATGCCTCTCAGTAAATAGCTTGGGGTGTCTACTTTCCAAAATGGGGTCATTTGGGGGGGTTTTGTGCTATTTTGGCATTTTATGGCCTTCGAAACTGTGATAGGTAGTGAGGAGTGAAATCAAAAATTTGCGCCCTTAGAAATCCTGAAGGCGGTGCTTGGTTTCCGGGGTCCCGTACGTGGCTAGGCTCCTAAAAAGTCCCACACATGTGGTATCCCCGTACTCAGGAGAAGCAGCAGAATGTATTTTGGGGTGCAATTCCACATATAACCATGGCATGTGTGAGCAATATATCATTTAGTGACAACTTTTTGTAATTTTTTTTTTTTTTTTGTCATTATTCAATCACTTGGGACAAAAAAAAAAATATTCAATAGGCTCAACATGCCTCTCAGCAATTTCCTTGGGGTGTCTACTTTCCAAAATGGGGTCATTTGGGGGGGTTTTGTACTGCCCGGGCCATTTTAGCACCTCAAGAAATGAGATAGGCAGTCATAAATTTAAAGCTGTGTAAATTTCAGAAAATGTACCCTAGTTTGTAAACGCTATAACTTTTGCGCAAACCAATAAATATACGCTTATTGACATTTTTTTTACTAAAGACATGTGGCTGAATACATTTTGGCCTAAATGTATGACTAAAATTGAGTTTATTCGATTTTTCTTATAACAAAAAGTAGAAAATATAATTTTTTTTCAAAATTTTCGGTCTTTTTCTGTTTATATCGCAAAAAATAAAAATCGCAGAGGCAATCAAATACCATTAAAAGAAAGCTCTATTTGTGGGAAGAAAAGGACGCAAATTTCATTTGGGTACAACATTGCATGTCCGCACAATTTACAGTTAAAGCAGCGCAGTGCCGAATCCCAAAAACAGGCCTGGTCCTAATGGCCCGAAATGGTCCGGGGCTTAAGTGGTTAATGTAATGTCTGGTCCCGGTAATATGGATGAAAATCTTTAAGAAAAATGGCATAGCTACCCCATCACCCCCCCCCCCCTACCCCAGCCCATTACCAGCCCCTTTGGGTCTTGTATGGATATTAAGGGGAACCCCGCACACAAAATAAAAAAGGCCCTATATACTCTGAACAGCCGTATACAGGCGGTGCATACAAGACAGGGACTGTAGGTTTGTTCTTATGTAGAATCTGTTTGTAATTTTGAACAGGTACATTGTTTAAGTGTAGCTCCAGCCAAAAAATCTATTTTTAAGCTTTTTGGAAAACATAGGGAAGGGTTATCACCCCTGTAACATTTGTTTTGCTGTCTGTGCCCCTGTTCAGAACATTTCACCTCACTTTGCGTCCCAATGACAACTGTTTTTTAAATGTGGTGTTTTTATTGAAACAAGGATTGGTGATAAAGCATCAGTAGAGAGGAGACACCTTTCTCCCATATTAATTCTTACAGGAGAGAATTTTCCTTCCAAGGGGTAGATTTCCTCTCACTTCCTGTTGTCTTCTTCCGTTTGCAAGTAGTAGTCATTTGTAAGTTGGATGTTTGAAAGTAGGGACCTGCCGTATATACTCTGCAGAAATTGGCCCCTTAGGTGTTGGTGTTGGCACAACACTGTAATCACTCACAGTTACTCTTGGTGGGTGCTGGAACGCCCTGCTGTCAACTATTATATCAGGAATTGTAATAACATATAATTGTTGAACAGTGGTAGTAAAAATTGGGCCTTTGATGGTGGTGCTGGTGCCACAACACTGTAAGGCCTGACAGTTACTCTTGGTGGGCGCAGCAATGGGCCCTGCTGTGAATTATTAGATCAATAATTATAATTGCATGCCCCTGTTGAACAGGGGCTGAAAAATTGGGCCTTTGGTGGTGGTGGTGGTGGTGGTGTTGACACAACACTGTAAGGCCTGACAGTTACTCTTGGTGGGCGCAGCAATGGGCCCTGTTGTGAATTATTAGATCAATAATTATAATTGCATGCCCCTGTTGAACAGGGGCTGAAAAATTGGGCCTTTGGTGGTGGTGGTGGTGGTGGTGGTGTTGACACAACACTGTAAGGCCTGACAGTTACTCTTGGTGGGCGCAGCAATGGGCCCTGCTGTGAATTATTAGATCAATAATTATAATTGCATGCCCCTGTTGAACAGGGGCTGAAAAATTGGGCCTTTGGTGGTGGTGGTGGTGGTGGTGGTGGTGTTGACACAACACTGTAAGGCCTGACAGTTACTCTTGGTGGGCGCAGCAATGGGCCCTGCTGTGAATTATTAGATCAATAATTATAATTGCATGCCCCTGTTGAACAGGGGCTGAAAAATTGGGCCTTAGGCACTGGTGGCACAACACTGCAACCCCTCACAGATACTGTACTTGGAGCACAGCAATGAGGCCTGTTGCAAAGTATTGCATCAAAAATTGTAATTACACGCCCCTGTTAAACAGGGGCTGAAAAATTGGGCCTTAGCCACTGGTGGCGTCACCCATAAACCAAAATGATCTTCCAAGCTATCATCATTAATCGTATCATTGAGGAGGAGGAGGAGGATAGCCAGTCAACATAACAGCACAGGCACTCAGCATCAGCATCAGTCTTGAAGGGATGTGACATTTTAAAATCAATTAGTCTGTTATATCAGCATCAGGTGTGTGGTAGCTGGTGGTGATCCAAGACTGGTTCATCTTGATGAAAGTCAGTCGATCAACCGAGTTGGTGGACAGGTGCACCCTATGATCCGTGACAAATCCTCCAGCAGCACTGAATGTGCATTCTGAAAGAACGCTGGATGCAGGACAGGCCAGTAGCTCAATTGCATACTGTGCAAGCTCTGGCCAGTGATCCATCCTCAAGACCCAGTAAGCCAGAGGATTTTCGGTGGGGAAGGTGTCCAAGTCTGACCTTGCCCCTAGGTATTCCTGCACCATGTATATCAGACGCTGGCGATGGTTGCTGGAACCGATCATACTTTGGGGCTGCGGACTAAAGAATTGTCTGAACGCATCGGTCAGACGGCCACCTTCCCCACCGCTCCTTCTTTGACTGCCGAAGCCTCAGCAACTCGTTGTCCAGGACCAGGAGTTTGTAACCTCCCAGTCTCTGGGAACGCGTTGCACAGACCTTTCTGCAAGGCCTCCCGGAGTTGTCTCATCCTCTGCTCCCTCTGCGACGGTAACATAAGGTCCGCAACCTTACCCTTGTACCGTGGATCAAGGAGAGTGGCCAGCCAGTAATGGTCCCTCTCCTTGATCCGAAGAATACGAGGATCCTTCCGCAGACTTTGCAGGATCAGGGAGGCCATGCAGCGTAGGTTAGCTGAGGCATTCAGTCCGGAGTCCTCTGGGTCACTAAGGACGACATGATCCGCAGCCACCTCCTCCCAGCCACGTACAAGTCCACTGCTTTCTTGGGACTGTAAATCATCCCTAAAAGACTGCTGCTGATGATGCTGAGTGCCAGCCTCCACCTCCATGCTGACACAATCCTCCTCCTCCTCCTCTTCCTGTGCGATGGGTGGGACAGAAGGAACACTGTCTGGGTAAAGGGGGCCTTGAGAGGCAAGGAAGTCCTCCTCTTCCTGCCTCTGTTCTGCCTCAAGTGCCCTGTCCATTATTCCACGCAGCGTGTGCTCCAACAGGTGGACAAGAGGTACAGTGTCACTGATGCATGCACTGTCACTGCTCACCATCCTCGTGGCCTCCTCAAATGGTGCCAGGACAGTGCATGCATCCCTGATTATGCCCCGCTGGCGTGGTGAAAAAAACCCGAGCTCCCCTGACCCTGTCCTGGTGCCGTAGTCGCACAGGTACTCATTGATGGCCCTCTGCTGCGTGTGCAGCCGCTGCAGCATGGCCAACGTTGAGTTCCACCTGGTGGGCATGTCACATATAAGGCGGTTCTTGGGCAGGTTCAACTCCTTTTGCAGCTCAGCCAGGCGAGCACTGGCATTATAAGATCTGCGGAAATGCACACAGACTTTCCTGGCCTGCCTCAGGACATCCTGTAAGCCCGGGTACCTGCCCAAGAACTGCTGCACCACCAGGTTAAGGACGTGAGCCATACAGGGCACATGGGTCAGTTGTCCCTGTCGGAGGGCGGAGAGGAGGTTGGTGCCATTGTCGCAAACCACCATTCCTGGCTTAAGCTGGCGTGGCGTCAACCACCTCTCGGCCTGCCCCTGCAGAGCAGACAGGACCTCTGCCCCAGTGTGGCTCCTGTCCCCCAAACACACCAGCGCAAGCACGGCATGGCATCTTTTGGCCTGCGTACTTGCGTAGCCCCTTGAACGCCTACGGAGCACCGCTGGTTCCGAGGACAAACCACAGGAAGAGGCCATGGAGGAAGAAGAAGAGGAGGGGGTGGAGGAGAGAGGTGTGTCACAACCAGTAGTAGCATTTTGGAGGCGTGGCGGCAGAACAACCTCCAACACTACTGCACCTTGTCCTGCATCCTTCCCAGCTGCCAAAAGAGTGACCCAATGGGCCGTGAAAGAAAGGTAACGTCCCTGTCCATGCCTGCTGGACCATGAGTCAGCGGTAATATGCACCTTACCGCTGACCGCCCTATCCAGCGAGGCCAAGACATTGCCTTCCACATGCCTGTAGAGAGCCGGAATCGCCTTCCGTGAGAAAAAGTGGAGTTTGGGAACCTGCCACTGAGGAACCGCACATTGCACAAACTCACAGAAGGGGGCCGAGTCTACCAACTGAAAAGGCAGCAGTTGAAGCGCTAGCAATTTAGCCAAGCTAGCATTCAACCGCTGGGCATGTGGATGGCTGGGAGTGAACTTCTTTCGACGGTCCAGCAGCTGGGGCAGGGAAATTTGCCTGCTAGAATCGGACGTCGGTGTACTGCTAGCAGAGTGGCTGCAAGTACTTGGCTGTGACACACCTAATTCTACACCTTCATTCCTCTCAGTGCAGGTTTCAGAGAGGACTGAAGGTATACTGGGGTTGGAGATCCCAGCTGATGCAGTGCAAGGAGAGGTCCGCTTTGTTCTTTGGTGTGGGTCTTTAAGGTAGGCTTGCCAACGAGCTGCATGGCAGGTCAACATATGTCTGATCAAGCATGTGGTGCCCAAGCGGCTGATGTTTTGGCCACGCGATATACGCTTGAGACATATGTTGCAAACAGCAGCTGTGCGATCTGATGCACTCGCCTCAAAAAAGGCCCACACCAAAGAACTTTTTGAATGACGGGCAGAGGCAGCGCCCTGCACAGGCGGAGCTCTGCGGTGTGATTCCGTCGGTGTGCTGCCCATACGCTGGCCACCCAAGGGCATCCTGCCTCGTTGGAGATGTGCCTCCTCCTCATCCTCCTCCTCCTCCTCTCTCCTATTAGGCACCCACGTGGAGTCAGTGACCTCATCATCCCCTCCCTCCTCATCACTGGAGCCAATCTGGCAGTATGCTGCAGCTGCTGGAGCATGACTGCCAGATTGGTGTCCTTCTTGAGCATCCCCTCTCTCAGCTCTCACGCTACTGCCTTCCTCTAGCTGGGTATCATCATCAGATCCTTCGAAACGCTGGGCATCCTCCTGGAGCATGTACCCAACACTGTGCTCAAACAGTTCGGGGGACTCCTCAGGAGGAGGACATGGTGGGTCTAGGGAAGGAGTGACTAATGATGACATTGATACCAGAGAAGAGGACGCTTTGGCAGCTGCTTTGCCAGTACCCTGAGCCTGGGTGAGAGAGGATGAGGAGGATGAGGTGGGCTTGGTCATCCACTCTACCAAGTCTTCGGCATGATGTGGCTCAACATGTCCAGCTGCCGAAAAGAAGGACAAGCGTGTCCCATGGCCATGTGCTGATGACAATGCACCGCGTCCACGACCAGCACTGTTGCCCCCAGACACAGAGCCTGCTTGCCCTCTTTTTTTGCCTCCTGACTGTCTGCCTCTCCTTGTTTGCCTTCCAGACATTTTAATAGATGGCCTGCAGGGAGATGGGAAAAACAGCAATAAGGGCTACCTTCAGGTGTATACTGTGCAGGAGGCTTAGCAACAAAGACACTGACACTGTCCCCTGCCTATCCTTCTCTGTCCCTAAACACAAAGATTTGCAATATGGTTCAGCAAGATTGGTTTAGCACAGAATAGCACACTGATAGTTTCCCTCACTGTCCTTCTCTGTCCCTACAAACAAGATTTAGCACAGAATAGCACACTGATAGTTTCCACGAGTGTCCTTCTCTGTCCCTAAACTCAAGGATTTCAAATATGGTTCAGCAAGATTGGTTTAGAACAGAATAGCACACTGACAGTTTCCCCGAGTGTCCTTCTCTGTCCCTACAAACAAGATTTAGCACAGAATAGCACACTGATAGTTTCCACGAGTGTCCTTCTCTGTCCCTAAACTCAAGGATTTCAAATATGGTTCAGCAAGATTGGTTTAGAACAGAATAGCACACTGACAGTTTCCCTCACTGTCCTTCTCTGTCCCTACAAACAAGGATTAGCACAGAATAGCACACTGATAGTTTCCACGAGTGTCCTTCTCTGTCCCTAAACTCAAGGATTTCAAATATGGTTCAGCAAGATTGGTTTAGAACAGAATAGCACACTGACAGTTTCCCCGAGTGTCCTTCTCTGTCCCTACAAACAAGATTTAGCACAGAATAGCACACTGATAGTTTCCACGAGTGTCCTTCTCTGTCCCTAAACTCAAGGATTTCAAATATGGTTCAGCAAGATTGGTTTAGAACAGAATAGCACACTGATAGTTTCCCTCACTGTCCTTCTCTGTCCCTACAAACAAGATTTAGCACAGAATAGCACACTGATAGTTTCCACGAGTGTCCTTCTCTGTCCCTAAACTCAAGGATTTCAAATATGGTTCAGCAAGATTGGTTTAGAACAGAATAGCACACTGATAGTTTCCCTCACTGTCCTTCTCTGTCCCTACAAACAAGATTTAGCACAGAATAGCACACTGATAGTTTCCACGAGTGTCCTTCTCTGTCCCTAAGCTCAAGGATTTCAAATATGGTTCAGCAAGATTGGTTTAGAACAGAATAGCACACTGACACTTTCCCTCACTGTCCTTTTCTGTCCCTACAAACAAGGATTAGCACAGAATAGCACACTCATAGTTTCCACGAGTGTCCTTCTCTGTCCCTAAACTCAAGGATTTCAAATATGGTTCAGCAAGATTGGTTTAGAACAGAATAGCACACTGATAGTTTCCCTCACTGTCCTTCTCTGTCCCTACAAACAAGATTTAGCACAGAATAGCACACTGATAGTTTCCCCGAGTGTCCTTCTCTGTCCCTAAACTCAAGGATTTCAAATATGGTTCAGCAAGATTGGTTTAGAACAGAATAGCACACTGACAGTTTCCCAGAGTGTCCTTCTCTGTCCCTACAAACAAGATTTAGCACAGAATAGCACACTGATAGTTTCCACGAGTGTCCTTCTCTGTCCCTAAACTCAAGGATTTCAAATATGGTTCAGCAAGATTGGTTTAGAACAGAATAGCACACTGACAGTTTTCCCGAGTGTCCTTCTCTATCCCTACAAACAAGATTTAGCACAGAATAGCACACTGATAGTTTCCACCAGTGTCCTTCTCTGTCCCTAAACTCAAGGATTTCAAATATGGTTCAGCAAGATTGGTTTAGAACAGAATAGCACACTGACAGTTTCCCAGAGTGTCCTTCTCTGTCCCTACAAACAAGATTTAGCACAGAATAGCACACTGATAGTTTCCACGAGTGTCCTTCTCTGTCCCTAAACTCAAGGATTTCAAATATGGTTCAGCAAGATTGGTTTAGAACAGAATAGCACACTGATAGTTTCCCTCACTGTCCTTCTCTGTCCCTACAAACAAGATTTAGCACAGAATAGCACACTGATAGTTTCCACGAGTGTCCTTCTCTGTCCCTAAACTCAAGGATTTCAAATATGGTTCAGCAAGATTGGTTTAGAACAGAATAGCACACTGACACTTTCCCTCACTGTCCTTTTCTGTCCCTACAAACAAGATTTAGCACAGAATAGCACACTGATAGTTTCCACGAGTGTCCTTCTCTGTCCCTAAACTCAAGGATTTCAAATATGGTTCAGCAAGATTGGTTTAGGACAGAATAGCACACTGACACTTTCCCTCACTGTCCTTCTCTGTCCCTACAAACAAGATTTAGCACAGAATAGCACACTGATAGTTTCCACGAGTGTCCTTCTCTGTCCCTAAACTCAAGGATTTCAAATATGGTTCAGCAAGATTGGTTTAGAACAGAATAGCACACTGACACTTTCCCTCACTGTTCTTTTCTGTCCCTACAAACAAGATTTAGCACAGAATAGCACACTGATAGTTTCTATGAGTGTCCTTCTCTGTCCCTAAACTCAAGGATTTCAAATATGGTTCAGCAAGATTGGTTTAGGACAGAATAGCACACTGACACTTTCCCTCACTTTCCTTCTCTGTCCCTACAAACAAGATTTAGCACAGAATAGCACACTGATAGTTTCCACGAGTGTCCTTCTCTGTCCCTAAACTCAAGGATTTCAAATATGGTTCAGCAAGATTGGTTTAGCACAGAATAGCACACTGATAGTTTCCCTCACTGTCCTTCTCTGTCCCTACAAACAAGGATTAGCACAGAATAGCACACTGATAGTTTCCACGAGTGTCCTTCTCTGTCCCTAAACTCAAGGATTTCAAATATGGTTCAGCAAGATTGGTTTAGGACAGAATAGCACACTGACACTTTCCCTCACTGTCCTTCTCTGTCCCTACAAACAAGATTTAGCACAGAATAGCACACTGATAGTTTCCACGAGTGTCCTTCTCTGTCCCTAAACTCAAGGATTTCAAATATGGTTCAGCAAGATTGGTTTAGAACAGAATAGCACACTGACAGTTTCCCTCACTGTCCTTCTCTGTCCCTACAAACAAGGATTAGCACAGAATAGCACACTGATAGTTTCCACGAGTGTCCTTCTCTGTCCCTAAACTCAAGGATTTCAAATATGGTTCAGCAAGATTGGTTTAGGACAGAATAGCACACTGACACTTTCCCTCACTGTCCTTCTCTGTCCCTACAAACAAGATTTAGCACAGAATAGCACACTGATAGTTTCCACGAGTGTCCTTCTCTGTCCCTAAACTCAAGGATTTCAAATATGGTTCAGCAAGATTGGTTTAGCACAGAATAGCACACTGATAGTTTCCCTCACTGTCCTTCTCTGTCCCTACAAACAAGATATAGCACAGAATAGCACACTGATAGTTTCCACGAGTGTCCTTCTCTGTCCCTAAACTCAAGGATTTCAAATACGGTTCAGCAAGATTGGTTTAGAACAGAATAGCACACTGACAGTTTCCCTCACTGTCCTTCTCTGTCTCTACAAACAAGGATTAGCACAGAATAGCACACTGACACTTTCCCTCACTGTCCTTCTCTGTCCCTACAAACAAGGTTTAGCACAGAATGACACACTGACACTCTCCCTACCTATCCTTCTCTGTCCCTAAACACAAGGAATCCAGGATTAGTAAAGGAAAAAAATGACACTGTCCCTGCCTATGCTTCTCTTTCCCTGCTCCGGAACACACTACACAAGGCCGCCGCGCTGGCGGCCTTTTATAGTGTGGGGCGTGTACTAAACCCCCTCAGCAATAATTGGCCACAGGCAT